>HG995378.1:4539582-5164582 GCA_905333075.3 Atethmia centrago | reverse complement strand
CTTCTTTATTTAGACTATTATACATCAAGAATTATGTAGGAGGCTCTCCACATTTTAGTTCTCCGAAATTATTTTCCCAAAATATTGTCTGCCCAGAGCTTTTAAGCTCAGCTAATATAATTTAACGATCAACTCCTCTTACCACCTGTCAAATATCTCGACCCACACCTTAAGCTTCATTATTTATACTAAACATTTAAATGTCAGTATTTAGAGCAAGCTATAATTCAGTCTAAATACCCACTGGCGATTCTTCGTTGATCTAGAACTAATCTGAACGGGGCTAGTCATTATATAGGCTTTATAAAACTGAACCAGTTTTCCCACAATGTATGTAGTATGTACCTACTTATATGTGTCTGTCTGTATGTGTCAATGGACCTGTGTTTGTTTGTATGTATGTGTTGCGTGTTTACTTTTTTACCTAAACAGCTCTGGCCTCCCGGTTGAATGAGTCAGCTTGAATGTCACGCACTACTAAGGCTAAAAGTAAAACCTGTCTCGAGTTTTATTTTTGTTCGGCTATTTTTGTAAATTCTATAAAGTTATCATAATCAAGTAAATCTTTTAAAGTTGAAAGTTTTAGTTTTAAACTTGAAATTTTTAGTTTTAAACTTTTTTTTTAGTTTTAAAGTTTTTATTAAGTAATTCCCAAAACACAATTTCTCACTCCCATAAATATACATTTCAGGGACGAGAAAACAACGATTATTGTAAATATTGCCAAATATTATCATTGTTCAAACACAAACAGCCGCACGTTTTTAGGTAAGGCTATCCAAACGTGTTTGGTTTTCTCAAAATAACATTTGGGACCCGTTGCTGCCCAAATTCATTTTTCAAGGGGAAATTTGTAACGCGTAAGAAATTGGGATTTTTTGTGGCTTTATGTGGATCTATTTTCGTTGAGACATTTGTAGTTTGACCAATAGATCTCAGAAACTTAACTAACTGTAGTTTATTACCGTATGACAACCACTTATATTTCCAGTCATAAATCAAGCACTACCATATAACCCTTCTTTTCCTAGAATGTACTAAACCTGACTGCACCAAGATTTGCATGCGACTAGCAAAATTATCGCCAGAGCTTTCTTAAAACATTTTTAACACGCAAAACGCATTTATATGAATACATTTCCAAGACGTTGCACATAAAACCGTGCATCCTGACGTTAGTAAAGTGCGTTTCCGAGTTTTCAAACGTAAAAGTTAACGTTTAACGTGTCACACAAAGTAATGACTCCTCGAATAAAATCTCGACAACGGCTCACTACGGCATTAGAATAAAATCAAATACTTAATGAGCCCCATTCTAGTTAACTTCTTAATGTGCCAACTGTACAATAAATACATTATTTTAATGCTCCGGCCCGAGTGCTTGCCGCAAATAATCATTGCGCGGTACTATCACTGAAAATATTAATGGTTCTTTGTCTCGTGCTCTACGGAACACTTCATTTTGTAGAGAAATTGCTTGATTTTGAGATATTATAGTTTGGTATTACTGGTACGGTCTGCAAGAACTTGTAAAGAAACAGATTTCAAAGTATTATTTGAATCGAATGTTTGGAACCTCGTGATGTTAACACGAATAGTTTGAAGGGCTTCCGATCCTGTAGGGCGCATTCCTTCCGCTCATGTTACCGCGGGTGCAACACGTGCCACGTGCCGAGGAATTTGTCACTTCACTACCCGCCGCCGCTTTCAGTCTCCATATTAGAACGGAGCACGCAGTGGTTTATTCTGGCGCAGTTCGACGAACCGAAATTGTGTTTATTTAACAAATCGCGAGCCGTCAGCGCCGCAGCCAGGAATGCACCGCCACCGAACACGGCTTAATGAACC
The DNA here is from genome assembly GCA_905333075.3 of Atethmia centrago. NCBI lineage: Eukaryota > Metazoa > Arthropoda > Insecta > Lepidoptera > Noctuidae > Atethmia > Atethmia centrago. The sequence goes on along the minus strand of HG995378.1, from coordinate 5,162,734 downwards.
ATAAATCCATTCGATATTATTGAGTGTCCGCGCCTGAAATGAAAGCGGCCCGCGGCTGAACGTTGACCGGCCCGACGCGCGGCATCCCATTCATGCGAAGGCCGAAGGGAAAATAAACGAGAAAACGCGACTCCGCCGCGACGAGCGCCGCGCCGCGGTTTCCGTTATTCTAAAATTAAAATCACACACAGCGTTCAGACGCACCGGATTTGTCGCGCATGAAACTGAAAATGAACTCTCAGTAGGAGAAATTAAGAATAAAATCGCATCCACAAAAAATAAAAAAAGCATCTCAGCGGGAGTCGTCATCACAATGGACGCGACTCCATTCCGCGGCGTACTATGTGGCGGTGATGATTCACTGCATTCGCGCAGATTCAGCCACGATCCCGTCAGACATACTACAGACGCCACACAGCATCTTGAAATTTTGCCAATGGTAGTTTCGCAAGCGATTATCGTAAAATTCAACGGCGCTCTGGCAATGACCCATATTGAGGTAGGTCACGGTTAGGGATAGACTGCTAATAGACGGGTGCTGAGCACACCATTGAACAGCATGTGCACACATCCACCGCTACTCTGCGTTGAGATAAGCATGTAATTTACTGCGCCTTTGATGTGAGGCGGCTCGCCGTGCCCGGAATACTGAGTGTCGCGTTCTGAGCCATTGTGCGCGCACAGTTAGCGTGGCCGCACTACCGCCGTGGACAAAGATCTGCTAATGCAGGTTTCTTGTCTAGAAAGCGCACCACAATGCGGAAATAAAGGTTCACCGTTGTGCCGCTGATAATACCCGCCGCTTCAGTCATATTATCATTCGATGCAGCTATCGCGAACTTCTCCCAAAGATGGACTCAAGTTGGCAGCCGATACCGACTACGAAATGCACTCGGTCCAGTTAGCCTGCGGCTGTAATAGGCTAGCTAGCTCAATAAAATTTCAATATTTATGAAGTCACATGCTATGTATGTCGTTTTCGTTCAACTGCGCCGGATAAATGGAATGAATTGAACTATACATTACAATAACAAAGACAGAAATATGATTTCAACATGTAAGAGCTTTTATGCTTCACTTCAGGCAGTACAGAAATGTTCAACTTTGCCTTTGTTTATACAAGCGTCAATGAATTTAAAATGTACGACTCAATCGTGTCTCCTTAGCATACATTACCGCCTCTCGCATTATTGCAAATGGCACGCTAACCCCGCAGCGCGCACGGCGAGCTGCGCGGGCGCATCGTTATCATAATATCCATTTCCGCCGATATCGTTCGCCCTCCATCCCGGTGCGTCAACCTCGGAGATGATTTATTACATCTCATTACCAGTTGCCATTAGATATTATATTCCTAATCGAGATCTCGATGTTTGTGTCGATATAGCAATTAGCTCGGCGCGTAAGATACGAATCGCAGTCACCAATTAAACGCTACGATATTAATCACCGCCTGTCATAAGTGAATTAACAAACTCTTTGAATGAACAAATGACCATATACTAGGTTTGAATGTTAAGTATTTGTATTTTTTATTCATAACGTCAGTAAGTTGCACAGTAGCTGGGGTGCTCGAGGCGTAATTATTTGTTGACAAAACATTAATTGCTGGTGATTGTCTATCGGTCGCCGACAATGTCGAACACGGAGCATGGAACGGTAATAGCTGAAATATTGATTCTTCCTCCGAAATTACTATCGATAGGGCTTCAGATATCGCATGAAAGGTCCTTAACGACTGTCAGTATGTGGCAGGGAAAGTGGAGTTGTTCCACGAAGGCAGGCAGGCATCAGACGTCTAGACGAGGGTGTGGCGATGTGTGTTCGCACACTAATTGCTCTTGTAGGCAACTTATCAAGCGCGAGCGGCCAACCCACGTTGTCAAGAAAAGCGTTTCCCTTATTCGCTTGGAGAAAAACGTACAAATCTTTCGCTAAGTGCTTCTGACAAGCTGTAGAGTGCCTGCGTTCATGAATAATTAGAATTACCCACACTGATTCAAGTTGAAAGGTTTTGGCAATACACAAATCAATGTTACAAAAATTATTAAATCAACATTTCTAACAAAGCCATCTTCGATGTAACATGTGACTGGCAATGACCCACATGAGTGCTCCAAATGTAATTCTAAATAATATCTAATTAAATAACAATACCGTGCAAAAAACAATAACAGACAACTGTGTTGATTCAACAATGGTTGCGCACGCGCACGATGCGCGACCTTGCGCTCTTTTCGATCGTATGGTTTCGATCGATAAGTCGGTACTCGGTAGATGGTATCGATCGTTGCATCGGTCTCGTGTTTTTGTCGTGTCTGTGCGGGACTGTGCTACTTGTTAGGTTAAATCGGGTTCAGCTTAGATTGTTCCTAGGTTGTTCCTTGCAGGGCTGGCAACTTTTTTAATGATAATGTTAAATGGCTCCTGCAGTTCTGAATACAAGAGGTTTGCTGGCAGTATATGTGCAGCAGTATACGTTCCTTAAGCTCTATAATTATTTAGGATTCATCAATAGATAGATAGATATCAGACATTAATAGCAATCCTGACTGCCTTTCCATGTTATAAGGCAAGTTATTGCAATTTCTAAAGATACAGTTTAATCTCATATCTAAACTTCTAATTAAGGCCTCCAACCATAAATTAACTTTAATTTTCAAGTCTAAATCCTACCAGCCCTAGACCCAACACGACACACAAACGCCCCAGCTATCAGATCGCAACACATTTGGAGTAGAATAGAATAGAAAACGAGCAGCCACGTATGGACTGCAAAGAACTCGTCGTGAGGTCAAGCGATACAAGATCAGTACGAAAGTAACCGAAAGGTTATCGGGAGAAAGTTTAGTTCGAGTAGCAGCAACGCATCTCTTTGTATAGACTGCAGAGGTAACTCGTCAGGCGGGATTGACGAGTTATTGGTGATTGGTGCATTGATGTGCAATGGAATTAGTGTAGCCATCTTTGATTTTATTAATATACTACTAAATTACAGTTAGAAAGATTTGGTCTCGACTCTTCATCATTAAAAACAATTTTTTATTTAATACAAGCTTTTGCCTGCGGCTTGAAACGTACTATCGTAACGCGCACGCCTATAAAGCTCCCAGTAGGCATGATTTCTTCCGACATCTTCAACAATTATCGACATATTTCAGCCAATTTACACTCAACCTTAATGATTTATTCACCTGAACCTTCCTCATTAATCATTCCGTCCATTGGTGAAAACCGTTTGAAAATCCTTTTGGAGGTTTTTGAGTTTATCGCGTTCAGACAGACAGGCGCGTGGGGACTTTGTTTTATAATATGTAGCGATACGAGTACGTAGTTTACGAGTGTGTGAGTGTCCCGATTCGTCATCATTATGAAATTATTACTCGTTTTTATTTGTCCTGTTAACTAGCGCGATATCGCGGGCGCGACAGGCAGCAATAAGCCTGTCGCGCCCACGATAACGCCCCAGTCTGCACGAGCCTTTATTGTCTCTTTCCAATCTAAAATATGAAATAGTATGACTACTTAGCTTGCTTTAGCTATTGTAACTTCAGCTTCTACCGTTATCCATATCAATCGATCAGTCATAAGGAATTCAGCATGAATAAATGATGATCAACTTATAAAGCTAAAAACTAACAGCCGAGAATAGTCTATTTGTGTTAAGCTATTGGCCGCAGTGACGTCGAGTTTTCATTCTTCAATCCCATTTATTTTAAGGTGCTATATTGATCGACCTGTGGTTTGTCATGGTCTTCAATTTGTGCAAGCAAGTTCCACCTTCCTATCGATATTTCCTAGGCTCTAGTGACGTCAACTGACTTTAGTCTTCAATGTCATTTATTTTAAAGTGTTATTTCGACATGGTGTTCAAACAAATCATACGAATTTGTAGCTCTTTCATCTTTCCTATCGATATGTTCTGCCATTTTACCTACTAAATTACTATATTTTATCACTACAGACAGTGCAACATTGTCACTAGCACATGCCATTGTTAGCACGCAGTCGGCAACTCGTCACAATGTGCTAAACTGGGTGATCTATATGTGGGCCTGGCCTTGAGACTTGGCGCTTTCTTTCTGCGCAGGCCGCAGCACCAGTTCTAAGTAAATGAGAATGCTGAATATGATGCTCGAAGTATTGTCGGACTAGTTTTTGAAGTGACTTGTTGGATGTAGAGCGATACACAGGGTGTTCGACGCATGGTTGAACAAACGAAAACAGCGAAGTGGTGCGGTCTTGTGCTATGTACTCACGGCAAAAAACTCTGACTTTTCTCCACGTTTTTTTTTTAAATCAATTTTATTAAAAAATCAATTATTTCCACCACAATTGTATAAAGTAAAGGCAATACAAAGTTGAGCTTTAAGTATTTTTTTGTTTCTTAGAAACTTTAAGGGACTGCCATTTTTTTTTCTAGGTACTATCTGCTCAATGTATAAATTTTATCAGAACATAACAACATTTATCATCAGAACCAAGCAGCTTAGGAACACTTTCTTGGCATTTTGTGGATACCTGTGGGGGTTTAAGCAATGAATTTTAGTATTTTTTAATGAAATTGATTTAAAAAAAACGTGGAAAAATGTCCGAGTTTTTTGGCGTGAGGACATAGCACATGACCCCACCACTTCGCTATTTTCGTTTGTTCAACCATGCGCCGAACACCCTGTGTATTGTGTGGCTAGTACTAGTTTTGTCTAAGTTGTGGTTGTAGACTTCACTTTGTTTTTCCTTGAGGAGAGTCAAGGAGTTCTTTGATACTGCTTAACCTATGTAGCGCTATACAAAATCAATTTCTTCCATCTCTTGATTCAGTGGCTTTCAAACAACCTCTATAACTGTCTTGGAAATAATTCTTAACAACTAACCTTTCAAAATTGAGCGTGCTACATAATCGTAAATTCTTAGAGGATATATATAGACAGATATCAAAACAACCCGTGATCGCATACGTGCATTTGCAAAGAAATTGTGCAACCAGGAAGAACCTGCAACTATAAGTTAATTAGCAAAGGCTTTGTCTAGATAATTACAAACATCTTTCCATGTTTCGGCTTTACTTTCTAGAGATCCTCACTATAGGACGCTTGAATAATCGACTAATCATTCGGATACAAAAGTATCGGATGTTTCATAATCGAATCATTTAATGACAAGTTAAATGAAGCATTAATTAATCAAGGTAACGATTATTGATATGTGTGGCGCATAATGGACTAATCAAATCGATTTAGTTACCGAATGAATTTCATAATCGATTAGGGTAATGATGAATATATACTAATTGAGTAGATGATTTAACTTCCAATTAATATTGGGCCGTTTTATGAAATATCCTGTTTGGTGCAATATTTAATAATATTTATCAAGTTACTCAAGGGAGAATTATTTTTATTGGAACAAAATAAAATTTCCACACGGTATAGCGCTGATTAATTTGACAGGACTAAACTAAAATTTATCTTCTGTCCTTTTTTAATGAAATAGAAAGAAAAAGATGCATTGAACTTAAATTTAGTTTAGTTTGTGAACAAGGGAATCGGCACCAATATCTCATTATGAGATCGTTATCGAAGCGGATTAGCTACAAACAAGCAGTGACAATACACCGACAATTAGACCCAGAACAGGTTTCCTAGACTAGGTAATTGAATTACATGGCACGTACATAGAGCTGCAATATGTATAACGTTTATTTATTTTTATATTCATATACATCCAGCTAAGAACAGTGATACTGCCATCTCGAGCCAGTTCACAATCTAGAATAATTCAATATACCTTGTAGGATGCGAAACCCTAATATCAGAAATGGCAGACACAGTAATCAGTCACTTCAATCCAAGCAAAATGTGGTATAATCCACGGTTACAAAATTGTTTCTATTTCTATTTATAGCAAATTGACCATTACAATTACTATTAAAATAACAAACTATACATATACCTATATGTAGCTTTGAATACATTCGTGTATCGCGTAGAATTTTGAAACTAAGCTTTTACCAATCTGTAATCTCGGCATTCCAAAAATGATTATCTACTGTCAAAACGAATAAGATTCTATTGCAGTAAGGAACCCAATCCTTAAACAATATTCTCATAATTGCGCACAAAATCATTTTTCCCCACTCACATTACTCCACTTACAAGCACTCCTGCGCAGAAGCAATCTATCACAGCTCACCGATACTCAGCTGCCATCTTATCGGAACAAAGTGATCTTAATAGTGAGCGACAATGTACCGGTCAATTAGACCGGCGACCGGTTCGTATCGATGCAAATACAATGATACACTCGTGCGCAGGGTTACCATCCGTCCAATTTTGTCCGGCCTTCATTTATCCGGATTTTTCGACATAAGTACGTTTTTAGAAAATAAAATAAAGTTTAATGAAGGCCAAGTAGTCTCTTTTCAGGCGAGGCAGGACAAAGAAATCACAAGACGGACGGAAAACGCTTAGAAGAGCTACTGGTCTATGAAGGAACTATTCAAGGGAAAGTTGCCTATGGCAATCAAACGCGAACTCATGGACTTGGGTATTCTTCCCGTCCTTAACCTATGGGGCACAGACTTGATCTTTGACTAAAGTCTTAACTCCGGAGCGCAGTATACTAGGCGTTAAATTAACGTATCGTGTTCGAAACACTACACTGCGCTCCAAAACAAAGGTGACGTGGCTTAAAAATTGTTCAACGTAAATGGGACTGGGCAGGGCTTGTCTGCCGCATAACTGCCGACAAACTATGGTCCCAGATAGAATAGAGCTGGTGCCCTGAGACAATGAGGCGGGGTCGCGGCAGGCCACGTACGACATTGCGGGATGAACTGGACAGATTCCGCCAAAACTGGAATGACGGCGCGGCCTTTCGAACTATGGAAGGAGTAGAGGAAGGCTTTTGTTCAGGAGCGGAACAGCGTAGGCTAAAAAAAAATGAGTACCTACTGAAATTAAAAAAAAGATGTCCGGCTTTTTGTCAGGACTCTCAAATTTCGAAATGGTAACCCTACTCGAGCGCAACTATCTACACGAGGAAGCTTTAGATTTTAGTCCAGCATTGGACTGAATCGCGTGTTTAAAGACTGTTTGGGTACTTTTGTACCTTGCGGGATATGGGACTACAAATTAAATGAACATTTATGAGGATGATCAAGTATGCTGGGCTATAACCCCTTTCTATTTTTAAGTTTGGATGTCGTCAATCAATTCTGAATCAAGATGGGTTTATTTTGGATGCATCTTTAGGGGGTCTTGAGCGAACTTTTGAGCGAAAATATTTTTCATTTTATCAGTTAATTTTACATTGAAGTTGAGGGGCACAGTCGCCAGCACGCCAAGTTACCACAAACAATCAAATTTTATCATTCAATTTTGAACTTTACCAACAACATTTTAAGTTTTAAAATCATCTGGAGAAATTTTACAGTTTGTGGTATCTTAATGTGCCGACTGTACTTCGCAAAAACTATTTCATTTTACGAGTAAAACACAATGGTTACACCATTAGCCAAAAAGTCTCTCAATATTTATTCCCAGTTGATGCGCACATCCATCAAATTCGACACAACGACTGGGTGACTGGTTAGAGAATCATATTATGATCAAGCATCCATATAAAATGCATTTGCACGCTGATACTAAAAATATCTGTTTCCACAATTATAACACCTCATAAAAAGCAATGGTGAAAGAGGCAGACGGTTTTTATTAATTCATCGCACTTGACATCAATAAGAACCTGTTTGGTGTTTACTCTTTTTAGTCTTGAACTTCAAAACCATACAATTATTTGCTCGTAAAACGTCAGGTGACGGTGTATCAAAGGCGATGGGCGGTATTGTGTGGGCGCATCTATTAATAATTGTTTGTAAGACGTAACGCTTCCGCGGCGCCCGCACTTATGAGACCGTTTTAGCACTGATAATGACTTATTGAGGAGACTTGGTTGATGCTAATGACTATATTAGTCGCGGATCACTAGGCTGTGTCATAAGGCGACGTTTGATTACACTCAGTCGCCTTGAAGCTCTGATCTGGTGACAAGGACAGCCCCGACTGTTACCATGCCTTCATATAGCGATATTTTAAATCGAAACATAAATGGTGATTAAGTGACCGCTGATATATATATATTTCAATGTCATGCAATAGAAAAAAGTAAATATTATTCATATATTTACGTAGACTTTTAATGACGAATTTTGTACATATTGTAAATTGTGCGTTGTTTGAAGAAAATAGACTTACGTTTTTCTGTATTGGTTGGTCAGGTGTCAATGTCTCATGATTTTTCCTTTTATTATTCCTTTGAAACTAATTAGGTCAAAACCATACAACCGCAACAGTTACGGAATTTATTATTGCAGAAATATTTTAAGAGGAAACTCCACGAACTCGATATTTAAATTAGTAAAGCATCTGGCACGTAGGTTCGTTATCTGCGATCCTTGATTAATTAAACTATCATTTTAATTCTGTTAACGATCGAAATTCCTATATTCAATTAAAAATTCGCCTTCATTCGATGTTAACAAGTGGTTGTCATTAAAGCGAAAGAGTCACGTTAGCCCACGACACTCAAATTTTCATAATTTTTTTGCAATTTGCAGGTTGTTGTATGTTGGCCAAATATGATTCGCGACAGTAAAAAAATGTGTATTTATAGAATTATATAAAACTTTCTAAGTTTTTTTAAATTTCTATTCTATTGAATGAGTGTTTCACGAAATCATGACATTTGAAGCCATTTCTAACTTAGAGGGTTGCATTGCTCATTCTAATGATTTATGATTCAGTAACTACATATTTTTTTACGGTCACAAATTATATTTGGATCAACATACAACCTGACACTGCTCCAAATAAAAAAAAAAAATGAAATTTTGACGGGCTACCTTAGCGCATCCACGGGTAATGTAGACGCTTCACCGCGCTGCGTCACCCACTACTTGCGCTCTAATTAGCTGTTACACTAATACACCATTGTTAGCGTTGCTGATGGATCTAGGTAGCTATCGGTATCCCAGCAGCACATTTCCGTGATTGTTTCTGATCATACAATGTGGCCGTGGGCGAAATAATTGCTAGGCGGCAGCTCTATACTTGTTTAGAAAAATGTAATTGCTTTATGAATCATTTAACAGTTGTCAGATTATGGAGAACAGTGGTGGCCCGGAGGTAACGGCCCTGACTTACGAGTTTTATGTCGTGGGTTCGAACCTCAAGCCCAATTTCATCACCACTACTCTCAAAACGGTGAAGGAAAACAAAGTGAGGAAACCGGCATGTCCTAGAACCAAAAATTCGAAGACATGTGACATTTCGATGAGAGGAGGCCTGTGTCCCAGCAGTGGAAACATTATAGGCTAATTGTGCAGGATTATGGAGAACTACCTTTTATGATCGGTGTGGCGTGTGTGGTTATTTGATAAATCCATAACATACGTGATGATGGTGCATAAAGAATCTGGAAATTTGCTTATTCATAAGTTATAACTTATAAGTGACTGAATTGAATGAATGCAAATCAACAATCAGTCATCCCATCTACGATATAAGCTCTTATACGTGCCTCTTATTATAGCAAAGTAACAAGACACTCGAAACAAAATTCCTCTGCACCTTTGTTCACTGAATCCATAATCTGGCTACACCTGGTTTACAAAACAGACGCCACAATCAAAATTTCAAAAGGTGCCCTTGCTATAAATTCCCAATTTCCATATTTCAAGCGTCAGCTGCGCACGCGCGGGCTCGGCAGGTGCCCGCGCACCGATTGCCCCGCCCTCCCCGCATTCCCCTCGCTTGTTTCATGCTAGGGCTCCTACGCAATTGGCATTTTAATGTCATAACATTTGGACCGATAGACGAGATTGATATGATAAAATCACATTCTTTGAATGTTCTATATATATGTCATAAGTTATCTGGCACGGTTATTCGCGTGTGCCCATGGCGTAGTCTTGATTCTATATAAGTACGATTAATAGGACAGAAATGTGTGATCAATTTGGGAATCAGAAAATGAAATTCATGGCAATAAACTACAGCTACAGTCTATCCATATTTAAGCTGTGCCGACTGCATTGTTACATATTTGGCACCACCATCCCACCACAATATGACCGAACTGGCGCCAGTACCAGGAAATTTGATAACAGCAATAAATTGTTGCTGTCTTCAATGTTTCAACCTTCGATACGAAACGATTAATTTGTCACATCCTATTTGGAACTATGATGAATATTCAATCGCTTCTAGTTATACGAGAAACCCATCAGATTTTATTTGGGAGAAGGTTCCATCAATTGCAGTAATCGCAGTCCATTGCTCACCAAAGTCTTTACCAAAAGGGACGCAAGTAACCCTTAAAGTGGAACTGGGTCCCTGTCCCACTCTAGGAATGGGTGTCCAAAGAGTCGAGGCTGTCGGAACGATGATTTATGAGCTTGAAGCTCATTTCCTGCCTCAATGATAAGACGTGGATGATGAAAGTACGTGCAGCCACCTTTGTGGTCAAAGGGCCAACCCTGGCGCTTACACAGGGAATTTTAATTAATCTAATTTGCATGTTTGGCTGCGACACGCCCGGCGCGCTATAAAATTTACATTCTGTTTCTAACATAGCGCACGCTACGGCGGCGCCGGCGCAGCTCTGCAGTTTTAGGATAAAGAAACTGAGATATTTGCTAAACAGGCCAGGAACAAAAGAAAAATCTGTTGAATCTAATAGCCACACGGCCGATGACACAGACTTTGTTTGAACGCCAAAGTCTGACGCAAAGCATGCAAAATCTTAGAATCTAGAATGGAAAGCAAAGAAATCAGCCAACTGAGTTGATCATATTAAGCACTTGAATGGGTTTCAATGCTAAGCTTTTTGGAGCGGAGACTGGTTGCCTTAAAAGGCCGACTAACGCGATTCTGCTAAAACAATTTCCATGAAGTTTTCATATAAATTGTTCTACTAGAGTCGCGACGCACCGTCGCGTTGCGCCTGACTGCGGGAGCCTTAATTCCTATTCTATCCTATCATTATTAGAACCTTCATAAACCTCGCTGCGGTGACATCATCTGCCTTTTCCCAACTATGTTGGGGTCGGCTACCAGTCTTACCGGATACAGCTGAATACCAGTATTTTACATGGAGCGACTGCCTAATTGACCTCCACAACCCAGTTACTGGGTAACACGATACACCTTGGTAAAACTGGTTGTCAGACTTTCGAGCTTCTGACGACCCATAACGACTGTCAAATATCTACAAATGACAGCCGGGACCAACGGCTTAACGTGCTTTCCGAGGCACGGAGGGGTCTTGGTAAGTAAAGATGGTTACCCATCCACGGACCAACCGTGGCAAGCGTAGCTTAACCTGATCGATCGACCCGTGCGGCTGGCCACAAGCCCCCACTGCGGTGACGTTGCTAGCAATTTTATAAACCAGAGAGAGAGACAGATGATATAAAATTCTATCAAGTAACTTATTCAGCAAGCAATTAATAATGTATTATTGGTAACAGTATTATATTTTATAGCTCAGCGTGTAAGCTCGTGTCTCTATTTGCGCGGCACGCCCCCGCAACTCGCAGATCGGCGCGGGCGCACGACGCTCCAATAACATTAATAACCGACTAGATGTTATCCCACTTAGGATCTGTCTAAGAAATTAGCGACTGCCTGAATATTTCAGCGTAGAATCTTCGCGCTGATGTAGTGGATTTAAATAATACTTTCTTTTGGAGATAACGCCATGGATTGGGGGAAATTACAGAGGATGAAGACATCTTCACGGTGTTCCCCTTTGATGGAGATCCTGGTTTATCAAGTGATATGTAAAAATAGAAATATTAATAACATTACGCTAGAAATCATAGCAAAAGATCCCAAAATCTCAAGATAAAAGTGAAGTTTGCAAGATTTCCACCTTTCCAAAATAGATTGAATTTTATTTTGGAGACTTAGAACGAAGGGTCCTACCGATTGCTGCCCAATCAAAGAAATATTTGTTTATTAAATGATACAAGGGGCACAATAAACTGAATGGGCGTTCTCTCCAGCTCATTTCCTAGCCACGACCAAAATGATAGTCTATATGCCCCAATCCCGCTTATGTTCACTTTTTACAGTTTTTACCAATACTTTTCGCAATACTAAATGCTACTAAGAATATTTTATTATTCATTAAATTCAATTTTAACGATCGACCATTCAGATAATTATGTTATTTTTTGCACAATATGTAACTTTTGTCTTATATGGACGTGGTTAGGACATCGTCTCCATAAGATATTCATAGTTATGGATGGAAATTTAACAGCTTCGGTTCTGGCACGGAATTGGACGCAAAATGTTTATTTATGTTATAAAGTTATTGTTTTCTTTGCTGATTTGCTCTAAGCTAATTTTCACATTTTAGAATATTTAAATTGCTGATCTAATCATCGCCGCTCCGTCGAGATGAATTGTTGGACATTCAAAATTTGCAAGCTGTCGCAAATTCGCAATTTAGGCTGCTACTGCTGATTTTGCAGGTTTACTGTTGTGATCCACCTCGTTGACATGATCATACCGTTCTATGCGTCTGCAAGAACCACAAAGTTTCAAATTAGAAGTCCATTTACCAATCTATGCCTTACCTTACCTCACCTCTATTACAATTTCAATTTCAACATCCAAAATAAAGCGTTGCGATCATTTTCTTATATAATGATTAATTGTTTCATGATTATAAAGTGCTATGATGAATCTTAATCCTAAAGCAATACTCAAGTTTGCCACACCCTAAAAATAACAAAGAAATTAAACTCCTTGCGATCTATCTCACCGCTATCAGCATTGCGAGAGCTATGTCGTGGTGCCTCGATAAGAACGAGGTACTCAGCTCATTGTTACCGAGCCCCATCAATCTAACGTTGCGCAAACTACAGTAGATGGCATCGGCGTGAGGCAACCGTTGCTCCCAAACTGTCCGTAATAATCGCCGTCCCGCCCAGATAAAACCTCATCACTGTCATCACTTAGCAAAAAGATAATAACTGCAATACACTTGAATATACTTCTGATTGGGGCTATTTCCTAAGTGTTCCGACATCATTGCAGCCTTCGTACAAAGGCTGATTAAAACTTTAGCTGTCTGGAATTTCATCATTTCAAGTTATTTTTGAGCAGAGATAGGACTTACTTTATTTTATAGCCAGAATCATGAAGAGGAAATTGTGTTTTATTAACGACACATTAATTTGTATTTCATATTTAGCCCCATAAAAATACCCCATTATTGCAACAAATCCTTGTTACAGTTAACAATGGAAAATTCGATCTCTAAACTAATTAACTCCCCAACCAGGGTTGTAATTCAATCCGATTGACGCACAATACTATTGTACACATTTCTAATTTAAAATTTGATTGCATATCGTCGGAGCACCCCTTGCGTTCACATTGTCTGCTCGTGTGCGAGTCACGCTGACTCGTGTGTTGACCCCTGCTACTACCCATTTGCATGTACCAACACAAGGGAGCAGTAAAGCTTTCTATAAATCTAATCGAGGGCCGGCGACAACAGTTGTAAAATTTTACGGCTTCCGTCGATCGCGGGCTGCTGCAACCGTTTGCTCGTCTTTCCACACACGAACGTCCGAGATCAGAGATACAAATCCCAATGTCACATGCATAATCGTCCCACTGATGCTGTCTGTGCATCTCGCGCTCCTTATAGTAATTAACTAGTCGCAAGGTCGTCGCGTTTTGTCGTTCTCCATATTAATCCTCCTTGGGACACAGTTAGACGTCAGCAGCCACTAATCACAACCAAATCGGGCTCGCGACCGTCCACTCCATCGCCGCACCGTTTTGCCCATCCACGTTTGACCGTAACCACTTCTAGATCGAACCTTTTTAGTACAGCAGCTAGACGCCGGCGCCGGCGCTGCGAGGGCACCTGTCCGCCGAGCCTTATTTATATAAGCAAACATACCAGCGCGCGAATCTATAACTTTTATGACGTTCGCGGCAGCTGAGTCATGATTCAATCGGCTCGCGAGTCGCGCTCCAATGTACGATTTAACGCATTATCTATAAGATACGATTAAGAAATACGATCGAGATGATGGATGGTGCTGGAGGCGTCCTGTTACGCTGAGCGCGATCGATGGAGCGTGTCGATAGCCATCGGCGCGGAGGTATCGGGCGCGCATCGATCGTCGGCGCGGGCGTAGTTGTGCAACGCTTATGAATAATTACCGGCCAGTGAGGCGGCGGACGCCCTCGATTCACTGCCAAGGACGCCTTTTCGCTTTTAGTCGGTCATCGATCGCAGCGCGTTGCGCAACGCGACGGGGGTTTCGCTGTCGGGCCCGTCGCGCCCTTTGCGCCACGCACCGTGAGAAGTGCACGCGACTAATGACGCGTTGCTCAAGCGGCGCAACCCGCCCACAAATCGCTTTATTATGCAGAAAGTGAGTCGGAACAAATGGACGCGCCGCGCTGCACCCGGCCCGCATTTATTGCGGGACCTCGGCGGAAAGTGAACGCCGAGTATGATGAACGGATTCATATCAACCTGATTGTGATTTATAACGTCGCACCACCACTCTCGGTGACGTTTTATATGAAAAAATGAGCGTTTTATCGGTGCACTACCCGCGGCTCGCATATTCATAAAGCTGACGGGCCCTCATAAATATTTGTTGCAGACCAGCTTTATCAATGTGATAGGGAGCGATAAACAACAAAATTACAAAGATCCGATGCACGGATTGCGTTGTAACTGATTATGACATTTTTAATAAGACGTTGTTCGATCCATAAAACGCGAGATGTTGCATCAAACTCATAATCTTGTGATCTAAAAATGTTATCGCTCTCAATCATAGTTCGATTCATCATAGCTATCTTATAGGAGGGACAGTAAATGCTAGTGGTAAAGCATTTTGATTACGCTATCTTCAGCATCGATCTTCCAATGCACTCCCATTTTACTTTATTATTTGATGATGTTATAGAATTTCCAACGAGTCTTTTCTAAAGATTACGAAATAAAGTTCATTACTTTATTTCGTAATCTTTAGAAAGACTCGTTCAAACTGAGACCAAAATTGAACAGTATAGCTTCGAAAGAGTTTTTCATGTTTTTGAGTTTTGCAAAAACTGAACACGAACAAGCTTTTTAATTACACCAACGTTTTATTTGATTTACAACTGCGTGCGGCATGGCAACCGGCTTTACGAGTTAGTGTGTATACCTTTCACACTATTATCGTGTCTCAAATTAGAGTTTCTTAAATAAACCAGCCCTGCGTCCGTTCGGTGCGGGTTGCGTTTTTGCCACTCCTGCGCAGCTGTCGCTGTCGTCGGGCAGGTGCGTTCGTTTTCGCCGAATTTCGTCGGCGTCCGTTGCGGCTGCACAGACTTCTTGCTCGACTGACGTAATCACTTAAATGAACGCCGACTTTAAATGGGCAAAAAGATTTGATGCTATTTCGGCCATCCTGTGAGTAAGTGCTGCGGAATGATTTATAGCTAAGTCTGGTGGGAATTTACCAGTGACGTCAAATGGTTATATTTGTATAAGAGACATATTTGTTAATAAACGAATTTATTGGAATACGTACCTATCCTCCTTTATCGTCCTTTTATATTTTGGTGACGTTTTAATGAGACTCCAAAGTCGCAAGTCTTGTACCATATTTAACACTCGCGGTGTGCGCAATTGCTAGCGGAAAATTGTGCAATTATATCTTTCCTTCTCTAAAAAAAACATGATTTTTGTTACACTTACTTGCTACCTAGCAAGTATAAGTGTCAACCTACATCCAGTTAATAATCTATCTTTTATACAGAGTGAAATTGAATGCATGGGCATCCTCTTAAGGCATTGTACTCATGATTAACACAATACATTACACATTTATGGTCGCTTAACTCGTCAAAATGTAGGGAACAGCAGATTTTTTGTTTAGGTTTTGTCGCATAGTAAATTTGGCACACAGATAGTTATTATGACGTAGGCATCCTCTTTTTTTTTTTTTGAGGGTGGGAATTCATCATATAACTTCTCTCGCTCGTAGGCATCCTCTAAGAAGGGATTTTTGGAAACTCGACCTTAACGGGATAAAAAAATTTTGTTTAATAAACTTGATACTTAGCGAGAATACGTTCTTAAATACATAACAAAGTCGAATTTCGAAATAAACTCGAAACTCGGTGCTCATACTTTGTACAGAAAAACAAAAGAATTACGAGTTTTTCGAGAGAGGTTTTCGAGAATTGACCCCTAATCGAAAAAGGGATAATTAACTTTTTAGGGGAGAATTTATACTAAGAAGAAGAAGAAGAAGCCTTGAATAACTCAAAAGTTAGTATACAAAAATGAATCTATAAGAACAAAAACATGGAAAAAATAAACAGTACAAAATTTCTTGAACTACTCGTACAAATAGAGACATGACATGGTGGACACGTATATGGAACAAGTATGTACAAAATTAAGTCGGTATTCATATACCATCTATAAAGTAATAGCTTCGAGGTGTGGGAACGAGTCTAATGCCAAAATATAGTTTTTAGAATTTTCGTCCGTTTGTCCGTTTGTCTGGATGTATGTTCCGGATTGGCGCAAAAACGGCTGAACGGATTTTGATGAAATTTGGCACACATACAGTTTATAACCTGGATTAACAAATAGAGTACTTTTAATCCCGGTAGTTCCCGTGAGATTTTTTACGACATCAACGCGGGCGAAGCCGCGGCTCATAAGCTAGTCAATTATAAGTTGGCTTTCTATGCTTGGTGCGCAGTGGTGGCCCAGTGGTAACGGCCGCGACTTACGAGTTTACGGTCGTAGGTTCGAACCCTTTTGTAATTAATATCATCACCAATGCTCTCAAAACGGTGAAGGAAAACATCGTGAGGAAACCGTCATGTCCTAGAACCCAAATATCGAATACATGTGACATCTAGGTACAAACCCGCGGTGGGCCCGCGTGGGTGGATTACAGCCCACTATCTCTCAAAGAGAGGACGTGCGCTCGTGCGTCCCAGCAGTGGGAACATTATGGCTGATTATGATTAGGTATAATTTCTCAGTAGGTCTGCCTACAGACGGTTGCACTGCGCAACAGTGGTGTGGAATGCGCACGCGCATCTCAGGTCAACGCGCGACTTGACACAGTGACACGGTGTCAACAGTGTTTTCGTACGTTTTACACGATAGATAAACTTCTTAGTACTCACGTAGTCATCATAAGTGTCTATTTCTTTTTATAACTTACCTACAATTTTTGAGAAGGGGTTTTGAATTATAACCATCATCCTTGCCCCTTCGGGTAAAACAGTAACAAGCATAAGTGACACAGAAAAGAGTCGAGAAAGCAGCTTGACTTTTTTTTTTCCTGTGTGGAAAATCCTCATGGATGTCCTCCGCCCTGGGGCGGGCGGAGGGGTCTGTCAGACTCTTACTGACTAAAAACCACCCTGATGTTCCCCTCTCACACTTGCACCGGGGATCATGGGATCTAATGCGACTTCCGCGATCCCCGGCTGGTGCCGGCCCGCCGTTGCGGGCCACCTCAGAAGCAGCTATACCTGAGCCAACCTGGCGCTGACGTTGTTAAAAGATAGGCTCCCATAGACAAATATCACACGTCTCTCCACTCTTCCATTGCTTACTCTAGGATGCATATCCGGTACAGTTCTAATAATCCTTCTATATCCTAAGGGCACGTCTTCCCTACCACTACCGCGCCAACCGGTCTGCTCTATGATATGCAAGTCTCTGTAGTCCCATGAAACACGAGGCTCCAGGGGCTAGTGTGCATCCTTGGGTTCATTCGAGTAATCGAGTCTGGTTTAACCACGCTGGGGTCGGTGCATTTCATTCATTCATCCTTGCTCCCTCGGGTAACGCATTAATTTTGTATGTGTAGGCAATAGGAGTTCTATCAGCTTCTCTTTCTTGCTTCATTTGGTGATTATGAGACTCAAAATCACCAAAAGTTGTTAGTTATAAGTTGCTTATTGTCTTGCTTTGAAAGAAAACCCTACTAAATATAACTAGAGTCTTAGACTAAAGAAATCACATCAAACCAACCTGCTACACCATTTTGTGACCACCCCTCGGATGAAAAGCCCTACATGTAAACAAACCACCCCACATCCACAATATTATGATTTCTATCCTAAATCAGGATAAGTGTCATTGAATTAATGTCAATTTTACACGCCATAAGCGCTGTGCAAAGATGAGCGTCATCCCCTTTCACGGCCTATTTAGTTTATTTGGGTTACGGAGGCGGGGTCCATCGATCCGTGCCGTCACGCCCTTAGATAACCAAGTATAGCTATAGATAGGTACGCGGTTACTGGTTAGTGTTACGTAGATTGTAGTAGCAGTTGAGGGATGTAGGTAGCTTAGGTAAAATAATTAATTAGTTTCTAAGCAATTTCGGTGTTAAGAGCGTGCATTCTGAAAGTGGGCAACGTCGCAAATAGCTATCAAAGATTTCGCTGTTTTGATTAATTTGGCAATTTTACGGTATGGAAATATGAAATATCGGTAACTAATGAACTAAAATATTGATTATGAAATGCATTATTTAATATCTTAACACCGAGTATTTCATTTAAGAAATAAAAAAAGTATTTGGAAAGTTTCCAAATACCCTTTTTATACCTAAAATGGTTACAACATCAAATCAATTCAGTATTAATATTTTTTAGGTCACTAGTTATCGATATTTCATATTTCCTTAGAGTAATATTAAAAAAAAAAACAAACAGGTAAATATTTGAAAAGCATTTGCAACGTTGCCAAATTTTATAATGAACGCTCTTAGGTTCGAATAAAATACTAGTTGTTTTAGAATTTACTTTTAGCATATTTTTTAAAAAATAGCATTGGAAAACTAAATAGGTATCGTGCATACTGTGACGGTTAATTTATATTTTACAAAACTTAATACAATATTAATACTATAAATAACTAGTCGTAACTTAATTACATCACAAACACAACCCCTATTAATTTACAAACTTAATTACACAACTTAATCAAGCCAAAACGGGAATCCCAATCGACCTTCCCATTTTGAATTTTCGGATAAAACCTACCCTCCGTGGACCTAACTTAAAATAGCTCGTCTCGCCGGCCACCCCAGCCGTAACCCGGGCGAGGTCACTCGGCCACGGGGTGGCGATACGCCCTCTAGCCGCCCCCGATTGCCCTCCAATGCCCTCCGTTGCCCTCTGTTGCCCTCACTACGTCCTCCACGTTCCGACATTGGCCTCAATACCCAATTGTTCTACGTTTACGTTACGGTACGGTTTGCGTAACCCGCTCTGGTTTTGCGTACGTTATGGTATTAATAAATTTATGTTACAATGAGTCGCTAGTAATGTTTTTTGTTAATTATTAGAATATAGTCATTTACCCACGTAACGACATTGAACTAGATACGTGGGAAATTCACTTTACTCATATTTTTTGTATGTTTTATTGTTTGATATTCATTATGGGTGTCCCGTTTTCGGTGACCGTATATTATTGAGAACCACTTTTTGATGTTGAATCAAGAAGGATTCATCTCATGAGTCAGATTGCGCAGAATTTTAACGAGCTTTTGATTCACCAGTGTGTGTTTAATCAACAAGGCCCATCTCAGATGCTTGTTTCTACATTCAATATTCATAATTATTTACCTTGGAATACACAGCAAATAAGCAGTTTAGTCGCAATATAATGAAGCAGCTTAATTCGCGTTCATATCTGTCTATTTATATTTTATATATATCTATAAATAATAAAAATATAATACAAATTTGCTGCTGCAATCGCTTTCCAATTTCTTTAAATCTTGTTTCGCTCTACTGGGCCACCACTGCTGTAGGACGTGGGTTCGAACCTAGGCAGGCGCTTTACTTTGTGTAAATTATTTCATAACCAATGCTCTCAAAACGGTGAAGGAAAACATCGTGTGGAAACCGGCATGTCCTACAACCAAAAATTTAAAAAACAAATTATTTAAAAAACAAAAAACCCGACTGCAATAACATAACTGAAAAGAGAAAAGCAAGCATTAGAATCTATAGAATTTTGGTATCGCAGGCATACAAACAAAAGTTACGCCATATTTCAGGTTATTGGGTTCTCCCCGCCTGCGATACCAACATTCTATTGATTCTAATGCTTGTTTATCTCTTTTCAGTTATGTTTTTGCAGTCGGGTTATTTGTTTTTTAAATTATTTGTTTTATTTCAAGCTTTTTAGTTTTATTAATATATACATATGGAATTGACTCATTACTAGCTTTGATTTGATATCTATATTGTTATAATTTATTTTAAAAAAACCCTTCCCCTCCTTTTTTGTATTTGCAGACACAATATATAAATATTATATAGCCTATGTCACTCCCATAATAAAGACGAATCTAACGACACCTCTTATGTTAAAATCCATCAAGCCGTTTAGGCTACAGAGCGTGCCAAAGAAATAGACATACATACATACATACATACATACATACATACATACATACTCTCGAAAAACATTACCCTCCTTCTGGGGCAGTCGGGTAAAAAAATGTGACATCTACCAACCCACAAAGGGCCCTCGTGGCGGATTACGGCCCACTCCCTCTCACAGAGAAGAGGCCAGTGTCCCAGCAGTGGCAACGTTAAAGACTGATTATGCTGTTTCACTCGTATCAACAAGATGTAGTTGTATTACAGATGCACTTCTGCAACAACCTATGCAGCACTGCCTTGGGCAGTGTTCTGCAGTTCATTTCATACTGTAGTTAGATAAGTATGCAGTGATAACGAAGTGGGCACGAGATTTCACTAAAATTATGATATCGATTGTTGTATAGAGTTATCCTTCTGTTCCTATCTCGTGGTGTGTCCGGCGCCAGCGCCCGTGCCACGCAGCTAATTATTGCGAACTGCGCGCGCGCAATCAAACCACAGATTTATGCGATACTTAGCATTAGCCGCAAATCTAAACACCTCGCTTTCCCAACTCATTGTTGGTACAACTAAATTACTTAATATGTGCGTATAATGTAAATAAACCTTTGTTCCGCGGCATACCACCATCGCTTACGGTCCTAATGAGCCCTATTCTAGGAAATTTAGCGCTTGCTCCAGGAACTAGTTTTGGGAAATGGGTTCGTTATGCGCGAAAGAGAAAGTCTAAATAACGATCTAAGCTAATTATGCTATGCTAATGTACACAATATTCTGAGTTCCTGATTCCAATCAGGAACCTACCACGTTATATTTATATGTTTCGAAACCCTTCCTGAAACATTATATACAATGTTCGTTTCTCTGCAGTCCCAATACATTTCAGCTGTCTCATAAAAATAGTTCGGAGCCAATTCCCATAAATCCTTGATGTACGACGTCTCCATAGATACCTGTAAGGATCCCCTCACGACCTGTGCGGCTGTGCGCGTGCGCCGCTCCTCTCGGCTGGTAATTATTCCGACTAATGCCGCCTAATGGCCGCCCCTGATGTGTTTACGAGCAACACTTCGTCTCAAACGGCGACAGTCTAATGAAATCAACCGATTACAATGACGGTAATATCACATTTGCCTTCAAACCTGATTTAAGGGGTTTCAGTCAATTTCGTAGGCTGTAAGACTTTCTATTGCGATAGCTTTCACGCTGGCACAAATTTTATGTCCTCCGCTTTGCTATCGTACTGGGAACTAATATTAGATTTGCACATTACATAAATTTGTTTAAGCCCTTCCTACTGGCCTAAATGTTGGGAATATATTGCACTGGAGCAATTGTAGCCGTAACCTTATTTCTCTCCGAGAGAATTTATACACATCGTTTTGCGTTTAAGCTTTTAGATTGTGCTACTTTTTAGCGTCTCATCAAAAACGCCTGTCAATCAACATTAATATTAATTTCTTTCTTTTGTATTATTTCAGGGGGAAGTTCGCATCAGTGCGCAAGATTCGCCACCTAGTTTCCGGAGAAGAGTACGCAGCAAAGATCATACGCAAGAGGAGACGCGCGGCCGACACGACGCGCGAGATCCTGCATGAAGTGGCCGTGCTCGACCTCTGCGCAGAGTGCACGCGCGTCGTCAGTCTACACGAGGTAAATTACATATTGCGAAAATTATGATAAGTTGTATACGTTTTCTGCAGATTTTGAGCCCAGGAAAAAACAGGGGACAATTTCGACAGATAGAGTTGAGTTCAAGTGTTTGTGGAACTTATGAAGTGGTGAAGAGCGATGTTCATCATCATCATTCTCCTGCCCTTATCCCAATTTATTTGGGGTCGGCGCAACAGCGCGCTTTCTTCCATATTTCTCTATTAGTTGTCATCTCGGTAGTCACCCCCTTTCTAACCATATCATCTTTCACACAGTCCATCCATCGTTTCTTTGGTCTTCTTCTACTCTTATAGTCATCGACATTCATACTCAAGACTTTCCTCATTCCTCCGCATCATATGCGCATACCATGACAACCGATTTCCGCACAACTTTTCAGTCACCGGTGCCACTTTCAGACTTCCTCTTATGTACTCATTTCTTATTCTATCCATTCGTGTCACACCACACATCGCTCTTAGCATTCTCATCTCAGCTGCATGCAGCTTTTGTGGCCCAAGATTCTGATCCATACAAGACAGCAGGTCTTACCATTGTTTAAAGTTTAAGGGGAATGCGGGAGTCGCAGATTGTTCCCATGACCTGCTGCCATTTCATCCATCCAGTGTTAACTCTATGCTTAACCGTCCGATCTACTTCGCCATCGCTTTGCACGAGTGAACCGAGATACCGAAAGTCAGAACAGACTGGGAGAAGTGCGCCATCAAGCGCAGAACTGGAGAGACCGCCGAAATCGCAGAATATATATTCAGTTTTGGTTCTGCTGATTTTCAAGCCAACATTCTCCAGCTTCTGTTGCCATTTCTCTAATCTGCTCTGGATCTCAGGTCCATCTTCACCGACAAGAACAATGTCATCGGCAAACAGCATGCACCAGGGTGCCTCTTCCTGTATGTCCGACGTCAGGGCATCCATAATCAACAGGAAGAGGTAAGGACTTAACGCCGACCCTTGGTGTAAGCCTACAGCCACACTGAACCCGTCGGTATTGCCAGCAGCCGACCGGACGTAGGTACAAGATTGGCTGTACATAGCACGAATTAACTCCACATACTTCCCGGGCAAACCTTTCTCTTTCAAAGCCCACCACAACACATCCCGAGGTACCCTATCATACGCTTTCTCCAGATCAATGAACACCATGTGCAAGTTCTTGTGTGCGCGTCTGTACTTCTCGCACAATTGGCGGAGTGCAAAAGTGGCGTCCACTGTTCCTCGACCTGGCATAAACCCAAACTGGTTCTGGGTAATCTCACTCTCCTCTCGCAGTCTTTTCTCTATTACTTTGTCCCATAGCTTCATACTATGTGACATGAGCTTTATCCCTCTATAGTTGTTACAGTCCTGAACATCACCTTTATTCTTGAAGATGGGCACTAGCGAACTATTACACCATTCTTGTGGGATCCCTCCTTCATGCAACAACTTATTGAATAATAAAGTCAGCCACATACATCCATCTTCTTTTAAACACTTCCATACTTCTACTGGTGTAGAGCGATGTTAGTCTGTCTTAAACTGTACTCGAGATACTTGATATTTTACTAATGTTCAATAGTAGCACTGCTTAAATTCCTTGTCTACATTCATCTAACCTTAATTTTCCAGGTATACGAAACCCGTTCAGAAGTGGCGATTGTCCTAGAATTATGTGCTGGCGGGGAACTGCAGCGTCTCCTTGACGAAGAAGACCGCCTTTCAGAGGGTGCAGCCCGAAGAGCCCTACGCCACGTGCTCGAAGGCCTGGCGCACCTGCACGCGCGGAGGGTGGCGCACCTAGACCTCAAGCCTCAGAACCTACTCCTCACAGCTGGTGGTGAAGAGCTGCTTATATGTGACTTCGGTATAAGTCGCGCTATACAGCCCGGAGCACACGTTCGGGAGATATTAGGCACACGGGACTATGTTGGTGAGTGTTTTTTGAAGTTATTTTTGGGTTTTTGTCACGACTAAGTAAGCTGCTAATGGTTTTATGGTGACATAATTATGGGACAATAAGAAGTTTGATGCGAAAACCAGATGACGGTCTCTCAGTATAATATATTAACTGATATTCAGTCGCCTCCGGAACCCCTTAGTAACCAACCCCACCTAATACCGAAAACGACTTGACGTAGCAACTGTCTCGGCATTAATGAATTCAAATACAATGCCTAAGTGAAAGTTCCAGGCCTTAAATTAGAAATCACATTACGACAACATTTAAAGAGCTGCCATCGAAATTTAATGAGTAGGGAGCGACTTGTTCCATCAATTGGGGAAAGTCATCGGCGCGCCTTTAGAAACCCCTCGTGATCGAAAAGCCGTAAGTTGAAGTAGCTTTACACGTCCAATGTGGGTCAAACGAAATTGGTTCGTCACTGCGCTAAGAAAGTCCCATAAAATTCAACTTTTATACCTCATATAAGAGTCGTGAAAATACGTGTTTTTCGCAAAATGTTGTAAAATACACGTAAAAGGAAATAGGTACAAAGAGGAAACTTATCCATGAGTTCTTCGTTTATTTTTATGGGTGGAACATCCAAAAACAAACTTTTATGTTTTTTCTATACAACTGATTACACTCATATATCTTGTAACATGATTTATTTTTTTACAAAAACCTAACCATTTTCTTCCACAGCCCCAGAAATCCTATCCTACGAGCCCCTATCACTCGCGGCCGACATCTGGTCGATCGGCGTGCTAGCCTACGTCCTCCTCAGCGGCTACTCGCCGTTCGCGGGCGAGACCAAGCAGGAGACGTACCTCAACATCGCGCAGTGCCAGCTCAGCTTCCCCAAGGACCTGTTCCGAGGAGTCTCGCAGAGGGCCATACAGTTTATCAAGGAGACGCTTGTTGTTGATCCTAAGTAAGTATTGTTAGACCTGTTTATGTGCGACGTGTGAACTCTTCTTCACTGAGAGTCCTGTAACAGCCAGAAGGCACGGCAGACCACGTAGAAAAAACTAGTTAGATAGAAAAGTATGTAAGCAATGGTCCACACACTCCACACTAGCTCTGGACCGAAATTGCTGGAAGTCATGGGGGAGGTCTTTGCCCAGCTCTGGGATATGAAAAAATATGAAATATTTTATTTCCAAATATAAATCCACATACAACTTTCAATAAATACACAAATACTGTAATAAATATACAAAAATATTGCAGGCTGACAGTACCCAGTGAACTCTTTGAAATTGGCAATGTTTTCATTCTGGGTGCACAATGCAGATAACTCATATTGAATGAGCTGCTAGCCTAATCTAAAATAAATTAATCAAATCTAAAAAGGCTTCAATATTTGTAAGTTAGATGAATCCTTGTTAATTCAGTGGTTTTGGAGAATTTGCAATTTTCTATTTTTTTTAATAATTTATTTATTCAATTCTGTGTACTTTCAGGGGTCGTCTTACAGTGGAAGAGTGCCTGGAGCACCCCTGGTTGAAAGACGAGGCGGATTTGCCGCGCGCAATCGTCGGCGTTGGCTTTGACGCCACCGAGATTACCAGCGACGCCGACGCCGACGCCGATGCCGACGACGATGCCGCCGACGACAGCGTCAACGGAACTAACGGGGTTAATGGAGTTAATGGTGTTAACGGAGTTAATGGATGTAACGGAGTTAATGGAGTTAACGGTCACAACGGCGTCAACGGATGCAATGGGACCAACGGGTCGCATGATGATGAAAAAGGTGAGTTAATGTACGTTATCATCGTCATCATATCATATACCTTCACTTATTAACTTTCTTTTAACTAACTTAAACTTGTTAATTGGTTGTGGAAACTATTGCCTTAATAACCTAGCTTGGGAAATAATCGAACAGTTTATATTACCTAAGAGGATACTTGTGGTCATGTCATGCGAATGTTGACAGTGTTGAAAATAATTAATGCAAAAAAAAAATAAAAAACAAAAGCTCAGGTAATCCTTGCAGTTTCAGGTAGTCAAGGATTACCTGAGCTTTTGTTTTTTTAGCATTAATTATTTTAAAGCTGTGGATCATTTGAGGCATTCAATCAAACTAAATGACGAGATATTATTAACTTTTTTATCAAAATCGACACAAATCAATTCCAAACAATCCACACTTAAACAATCTAATACTATTGTTTCAAAGCTTGATTTTATCTTGAGTCAAATCAGCAAAAACTAATCATCAATAATCTTTCCAGAATCATCAGAGTCCCGTCCATCATCACCGCTGGGCCACGAGTGCGAGGAGCGCGACAAACCGCTGAAGCATGCGCACGCGCGCGACGTGTCTCCCCCCTTCCCCGACGCACCCTCCACGCCTAAGGTGAGACGCGGCCACGCGCCAGTGTGAGCCCGCCCTAAGGATCACGACACACACACGCCTATACACTGGCGGTCAGGTTAGAAGTAATACGTACAGTGTGGATGTAGATGTGCTTCTCGAATGTCCGGGGGGCTGCGCGTGAGTTCGTCTCGGCTGAAACTATTTTGTAAATGCTAGAAAAGTATACCGTGTTGTGTTATGTGACTTGCAGCAAACGCTTGCATGTGAGTGCCGCTTCGGGGACCGCTAGTCGTATTCGTGAGATGTAGTTAGGTTGGAAAATACGCGAATTTGTACTAATACATTTTTTGCAACAGGTGTCCCGCAAATCCCACCCACACGCGCCATCCGTGCTGGCGCTGTGCAAGAAGTTTCAGCCGGACTACGAGAAGCCAGCCAAGCTGCACCACACAGTGGGCCACGTGGGCCACGTCGGGCACGTGGGGCACGTGGGCCACAGCGAGTGCGGCTCCCTGGAGTGCCCGTGCCGCGCGCTGCGCTCGGCGCGTGCGCCTCCCGAGCGCGCCGTGCTGTGCTAGCGCCGCCTGCGCACGCGCCGTGCTGTGCTAGCGCCGCCTGCGCACGCGCCGTGCTGTGCTAGCGCCGCCTGCGCACGCGCCGTGCTGTGCTAGCGCCGCCTGCGCTCGCGCCGTGCTGTGCTAGCGCCGCCTGCGCACGCGCCGTGCTGTGCTAGCGCCGCCTGCGCACGCGCCGTGCTGTGCTAGCGCCGCCTGCGCACGCGCCTTGCTGTGCTAGCGCCGCCTGCGCACGCGCCGTGCTGTGCTAGCGCCGCCTGCGCTCGCGCCGTGCTGTGCTAGCGCCGCCTGCGCACGCGCCGTGCTGTGCTAGCGCCGCCTGCGCACGCGCCGTGCTGTGCTAGCGCCGCCTGCGCACGCGCCGTGCTGTGCTAGCGCCGCCTGCGCACGCGCCGTGCTGTGCTAGCGCCGCCTGCGCTCGCGCCGTGCTGTGCTAGCGCCGCCTGCGCACGCGCCGTGCTGTGCTAGCGCCGCCTGCGCACGCGCCGTGCTGTGCTAGCGCCGCCTGCGCACGCGCCTTGCTGTGCTAGCGCCGCCTGCGCACGCGCCGTGCTGTGCTAGCGCCGCCTGCGCTCGCGCCGTGCTGTGCTAGCGCCGCCTGCGCACGCGCCGTGCTGTGCTAGCGCCGCCTGCGCACGCGCCGTGCTGTGCTAGCGCCGCCTGCGCACGCGCCGTGCTGTGCTAGCGCCGCCTGCGCACGCGCCGTGCTGTGCTAGCGCCGCCTGCGCACGCGCCGTGCTGTGCTAGCGCCGCCTGCGCACGCGCCGTGCTGTGCTAGCGCCGCCTGCGCACGCGCCGTGCTGTGCTAGCGCCGCCTGCGCACGCGCCGTGCTGTGCTAGCGCCGCCTGCGCACGCGCCGTGCTGTGCTAGCGCCGCCTGCGCACGCGCCGTGCTGTGCTAGCGCCGCCTGCGCACGCGCTGTTAGCGCTGCACGCCCTGTACATATAGACTAAGTGTCGCCAGACAGTTGTATATTTTCTTAGCGAAGCCCGGACGATCGCGCGGACTGTTCGTTCGCCGACGATCGCGGCTCTCCCACGACGGTACAAAAAGCATAATGATGCGCCTGCGCACAGCTAGCGCTTGTAAATGTGTAAGAGGACGCGTTGTACATAACGCTGAGTTTGCACTGCCGACATGCACGTGAGAAATATTAAGTTCATACTATTGTATTGGTTTACGTTCACGCTGCAGAAGACACGTTGTAACATAACAAGTGTAGAGACATTTAATCTGAAGTATCAGAGACTGCTGCTACCCAGGAACTTGTGTATTCTCAGTGCCAACGTAATGTCGACGGAATGTTTTGAGGCATGTTTCGACGCTTGTGTTTTGAGCGTCGCCACATGCGCATGCGGCGCGTGCAGGCCGCGGGTGTGGCTGTACATACATACATAGGTGTGGCTGTACATACATACATACACAGGTGTGGCTGTACATACATACATAGGTGTGGCTGTACATACATACACAGGTGTGGCTGTACATACATACATAGGTCGCGCCGCGTCGCCGTTATATTTATTAGGACGCCGGCGCCGCGCCATTATTACTTACTTAGATAATGAAATTGTTGATGTGTCGATCACATTTTATATTGTAGTATCTAAGTGTTCAAATGGTTTAACAGATGATGTACGTTGTATGTTGGCCGAGCGGTATAGATATATTACCGATATGTTCGAGTGTTGGGACCAAAATTTCGTAAAGTAGGAGAAACGAATCCATATCGGTGCCGTTGTTGTCTTGTACGATATTAAAATTTTATCACCGTGTGTGACCGTTTACGGGATGTTGCTTAGGTAGGTAAATTGTTTAT
Organism: Atethmia centrago; assembly: GCA_905333075.3. Taxonomy (NCBI): domain Eukaryota; kingdom Metazoa; phylum Arthropoda; class Insecta; order Lepidoptera; family Noctuidae; genus Atethmia; species Atethmia centrago. The sequence continues at coordinate 5,133,944 of HG995378.1, read as the reverse complement.
GATTGTCATGAGCTCAAATCTTGCGACTTAATTTTCTTTGTAAATGTGCTTAGATGAATCTTCATCGAGTGTTTAGTTAATTCATCCTCCATACTGAAAATATTTTCATAATATTTGTTGTAACATAACTTTTGTGTTTCGTCCATTTTGAACTCATTTTAACCATTTTGTTCAACTAAACTCGAAGATCCATTACCTTGAAAGCTGTTGTGATCAATAACTCATTTGTAAAAAATAAATTATTGTGATATAAAATACGTGTTGTTTTAATTTACATGAACCCAAACTACACTTAACTGAAGTCGAAGTATGTATAAACACCGACCAAGTAGATAATCGGAAATATACATAATAACAATAAAGGCACTATTCCACTGCTGCGCGGATTCTTTTGTTTGCCAACCAAGCAACTGTACGTAGCGCGGTCGTGGGTCGTAGTGAATGATTCCACCTACATTTAACGTACAAAATGAAGCTAAAAAAGCGTGCGTAGCGTGCCCATAGGCAGCTTATCGTAACCAAGCACGTTACTGTAAGCGCAAATGTGGACTACTAGCTTCTGATACCACCAATCCACATACTATCAACTACAGTCACAGCTGCTAGTGCTAGTGAGACTTTATTCTCTGCGTGGCCTCTTACCTCTAGTCTATAATGTTCCCACTGCTGGGACTCAGTCCGGCTTCCTGACTGGGGAGTTGGGACCGCGGTCTCTACCTAGCCTAAACCAAAGGCGGATACATATCCGGAAATGTTTACCTGAAGCGACTGCTGATCTTCGTGACCCTACTGGTTATCATAATCCACACCCTAAATTCTCCTACTGCTGGACCTCTCGTTGATAGAGACAGTCTCTAAGCTCTTAAGCCTTACTTATCCAGGTTTATCCCTGTCATAGCAATAATGGGTAAGTAAGTCTTCGTATCGAACGCAGATCTACGCAAGACAGAGTGACTATTTGTTTCTGTAATAACGTCTTACGAAAGGATAAATCTGCTTTCGAACACAAATCGCAGTTACCTATCATTTATTTAATAAGAGAATTTGCGTTCAGGACCATCTTTGAGGGTAATTCACTACAATTTGTGTGGATTCCATGGTAGAATCCATGGCAATGAAGTGGCTGATAAACTTGCCGGTGATACGGTGCAGTGTGGGGACTTAGTTCCATATACAAATTTTAGTTATGACCTCACGTCGTTACCTTCTTCGGGAAACCTGGAAGGTAGCTTGGGATATCGGAAGCAAATCGAAGGGACATTATTTTTCACTTATCCAACCTGACGTTCCAGAAAAACCATGGTTTGGCAAGATGGAGACCTCCATTCTAATACGGATGAGACTGGGTCATGTTTGTTCTCCAGCCCATCTTGCCAAACTTTCTATCAGCGACGATCCCATTTGCTTATGTGGCACAGATGTAGGCGACTTAGATCATATTGTTTTCTCCTGTCCTTTAAAAGACCGTTCTTCCTTTCTTAGTAACCTCTTATCCCTCCGTACTCCTTTTCCTACCTCAATACTTTCTTTACTTTGTACAAATAGCTCTCTTGTATATAAATGCATAGTCTCATTCATTATTCTAAATAATATCAAATTGTATTTTTTTTTTGTTTTCATTTATCCATATGGTATCCTTGTTACTTATAATTATACTGATTCTATTTATCCGTCCTATCCTAAATCCCGTTAAAATATTTATAATAATGTTGTTTCCCTACCTTTATATGAAACTAAACATGACATTGGCTAAATGCACAAACCGTGCGAAGCCAAAGAAAAAAAAAAAAAAGAAAAAAGACTTGGCTGAAAGATCCCAGCAACCAGGCCATTAAAATTACAAAAATAAAATACTGTGGTTGTGACTAGTGATGAGAAATCCGATGTGTTTACAATCTACTGATATATTATTTTAGTAATAACCTTTCGTCAGGAATAATCTGTAATAATGCATCAGTCAGTGAATCAGTGTTGTACTAATAGGTAGTATATGCAGGAACGAAGGCGATAATTCACAAAAAACGAATAACTTTGCAAGCAATGGTAAGTTGCAACGTTGCAAGCACTTTACAGTCATAAAACATTAAAGGTTGTGTTCTGATCATTTTAGAGCTGAAGACTATAAGACTGAAGGATTTTTTACAGGTCAAAGTATTAACCAAATGAAAAATATTGTGATTTTAACAATATTTTTTGTGCTATCTACTTGAATGTAGTAGGTATAATTAATTTAACCTAGGTATAAGTTAAATGTAATACTTGCTGCGCCCTAACATGGTCATGTACTCATGTTTTAGTCTAGCCTGTAACTGAGTGTACATTAAGCAAATGAATAAATTGTAACATTGATATTGTAAAGTATGTAGTTCAATATCACAAAAAAAATATGATTGAAATTCTTATATGTTTTTAACAAAGCAAACTGTCAAAGGCGCGCGGTAACATTTTTGAGTTTTTCAATATTAATTCAGCTTTAGTTCATCCCTGTAACTATAATTGTGTCGTTAGATTTCAAATCGCATCAAGTCCACTTTTGACATAAAGTTAGCTTTTATTCTTATTTAAAAGGCAGGGGAAGTATCTTTCACAATATTTTACCGATTTGAACCAAGTCCCTGTAGTTTTCAAGCAAAATAAGTTTAAAACACACCCCTTTTTTCAACTTGAACCAAGTCCATTTGACATGTTATATAAAAACGCAGCAAGTCGCCAATCAGAGCGACGCGATCGGTTTTTTCCTTAGTCCATCCCCTGATCATATTTTGATTCAAACTGCACTAAGTCCAGTATTCTGTTAGATCAAATGAAGCTAAATCCGAAGGACTTGGTTCATTTTGACAAAATAAACCTAAATCCAAATTAGAAATTCGTTTTTCTCGTAATCTATAAACATTTCAGAGAAACAATGATAGAAAGGATGATAGAGAATCCGATTTTTGATAGTCACACCACCCTCAAAATGAGATAACAAAAAGCCTTACTCGAACATAAACAAAAACCGCTTTTTATGAATTAAATAATATTGGACTTACTTCAATTTGAAATCTAACGACACAATTGTACGTTAAAATAATATCAACAGGTTAACCTCGTGTCAAAGTGGCGCCATCTGCTGTCACGGCTTTGCGAAATAATTCCTATTAATTTAAATTACTTCACAATTAGACAATTGTCTACAATCTTTAGCCACACATTATAACACATTGGGTGGGTATTTAATTGTAGCTTTACAAACTTGTTACGATGATCGCTCTATCATTAGCTGTACTGAACGTAAGTTTATATACTGGCGACATTTCTGCCGGCAGCCGGCTGAGATGATCCATTTTGAAGACACTAAAGGAGATTACGAACTACTGACTGCAGAATTGTTGGGTATTGGGATGCAAGGTAATTGTCCAGGTGACAATAACACCTATATTGTTTCAAGTTCCATGTTAGGTTAGGTTAGACATGCACTGATGTAAAATTTGAATATAGCTAGTAAAAAAAAAAACAGCCAGCCGCGTCGTGGCTACGGCTCTGGTCGGCCGCATGAGTACGCATCTAGGGAATCTCCATAAGGGAAACAAAGAAAATGCGTTCGGGAGCGAGCCTAATAGCCATTAACCGGGCACTGACTCGTAGGCTCGCTCCCTATTCAAGGGACAAATAATCTGGAGAAATGTAGATGTTCTATTGACCCCTGAAGAACTCTTCGGAGAATACAGGCGCGATGTTACATCCAGACTCCGGGCTGCGACTGAGAGATTCCTAATGGAAAACCCAATTACAAAAGCTTTGTTCACTCTAATAAGTTTTTTCAGAGGGCACCAAATAGATGAGTGACAATTCTGAACCGAGGAATTAAAAATCAAACCTATTGGAAATACATGTTTATTTCTAAAACTACAAAACAGTCTTGCTGTGTTTGTTAAATCATTACACAACTATAACTTAAACAAGCTTAGTTATTTCTTGCACTTTGTACACACGGCTACACATCAAGCTATACATTTCCAGTTTACGCTGACCTCGCATTGTACGGAAATCCTATATAATGCGAGATCAGTTTGTACTGGAATTGTATAGCTTGATGTGTAGCCATGTGTACACACGTTTTTCTTGCAGTGAAAAACTACGTTTATTCGCCGTTTGTAGGCACGGTCGTCAGTGTTGTATGGATCACTGTGGAAGCTTGACAGACGCGTTTTTTCTACGACGGCGCGGGTTATACGCCGTACCGTAAAGATAGCATACCATGTTAAAAGGGGGTTAAGGGCTCATCGTACTCGTCATTATGTACCAATTTTACGATAGGAACAACCCTAAAACGCGAAAAAATATCAGCTGTTTGATTTAGCTATTGATTGTTTGTGTGTTTGTTACGCTTTCACGCTAAAACGGCTGAACGGATTTGGATGAAATTCGGCACATGGGTAGACCATGACTTGGGTTAGGCCATAGACTTTTTATCTCGATATTCCCACGGGATCGACTAATGTGGGTGAAACCGCGGGGCGCGGCTACTACCGAATGTTTTGAAAAGATGCTGTGACATCGATCTACCGCAGTCTGTGTTGAACCTGTCAATGGGTCTAAACTGTCCAGCTTCCTTAGACATTATTAAACCCATAAATAATTACGGTGATAATGGCGTTAATCAGTAAGTTTTTATTTTTAAATTTTCATTCTTACCCCCGTGAGACAGTAGCGCTCTGAAGCAGAGGGGCTGTATCACAAGTGGCCACATAAAGCGACAAAATGTATAGCTGATTCTTTTTCGCGATGCCAGGTTCCGAAAGGGATACCTTGGCCTCTGGCAACACACAGGCAACGGAAGGTACACGGGTGGGTTTTAGTCAGGAAAAGTTTGACACGCTCTCCCGCTCCGCCCAGAGCGGGAGAAGTTATTTGATAATTTCCCACCCAACAAAAAAAAGGGTTGGTCCCATAGTAAAAGTTGAACATAATGATGATAACAATGACCACTTAAAGGTGCTTGTCCACCAGAGATGTGCTATGCTACGTTGCTATGGATCGCGTTCAATACGGTGGGTGTTGATGAAATGGTCAATTTTCATTGGTCAATGCTATGCTATGTGGATCAATCATATACAACGTTGCTATGCAACGTAGCAACGTAGCATAGCACATATCTGACGGAAAAGCAACTTAAAGGCGCGATTCCATTAGGCAAGTTACTTGTATGCAAGTTGCAAATTGCAAACAAGTAACAAACCTGCATACAAGCTACAACTTGTATGAGGTAGTGAACTTGTACATATCTTTATTCAAATGACGTGCAAATTGAAAGCGCAAACGTTAATCGCACGTTTCGAAATGCGAACGCCCATGGTATCTCTCGCTATACAAATTATGTTCTACTCAATTGTTGAACTTCTCCACTTGTATGAAAGTAAAACCTGCATGCAATTTGCACACTCTCGAAAACATGTTTCCAATGCAAGCAACCTGTACGCAAATGTGACGTCATACTTGCACGCAAGACTTGCCTAATGCAATCGCGCCTTAAATTTTCTTACAGTTTTTTTCAATTTTAAGGTAGGATGCCTACTCTGGCGTTTTCAAACCGAAGGTTGTACAGATAATTGGCACTATTTTAAGACTTTCATAGATAAAAGTAATAGGTTCTTACTAATCTTATCTTCTCATTTACAAAACTACTGTTTCATAAAATCATTCGTTATAAAACTGTATTATTTCATTGTATAATGGCAGTTTTAAGCATTATTTACAATAATTATTAACGGTAAGAATATTATCGTACATTTACAAAATACATAAAATTGTTCCAATTTCTTTAATTTAAACATAAATAATACCTAACATAACATAATCAGCCTATAATGTTCACACAGGCCTCCTCTCTGTGAGAGGGAGCGGGCCGTAATCGACCACGCGGGCCCAGTGCGGGTTGGTAGATGTCAAATGTCTTCGAATTTTTGGGTTCTAGGACATGCCGGTTTCCTCACGATGTTTTCCTTCACCGTTTTGAGAGCAGTGGTGATGATATTATTTACACAAAGTAAAGCGCCTGTCAAGGTCGAACCCACGACCTAACTCGTAAGTCGCGGTCGTTACCACTGGGCCAGCCACCACTGCGCACGCTCAGAAACAATATACTATGTATTCGAAGAAAATGCAATATTCGAACACTCATGGTTGTTAAAAGCGATCATATTTAAAGGTTTTTCTATTTACTACACATTACATACAAGGAAATTGCAATATAATAATTACAATAATTGAAATGAATTCTTACAATAATTGAAATGAATTATTACAATAACTGAAATGAATTATTACAATAATTGAAATTCATTATTATAGCTGGACACGTCACAATTGACATTTTTTATTTCTAAATGATATGTATTATTAAAGAAGTACCGCTTATAAGCTGTCAATTAATCAAATCAACCTATCGGAGTCCACTGGTGGACATAGGCCTCTCCCAGGCAGCGCCACAACACCCTGTCCTCCGCCTTCTGCACTGAAAAGAGCCATACTATTTTGAGTGATTCCCAGTGACTTAGGTTTGTATTTTAAAAGTTGAATATATAGTTGACCTCGTAATTGCGTTACAATTTTTAACAACAATTCCCACCAAATTAAAACTTCAATAAGGTTAAAAATCTCTAACATCAGTCAGAGATTTTTAACCTTATTGAAGTTAAGAGTAACAACTCACTCACGTACCTTCTCGTTTTATGACGTGTAAGTGACACTCAACCTTAAGAGTTTACAATACCTCGAATTACTTAGTATGATCCTCCGTTATATCGAAAATACTGCAGCACTAACTTTGAAATAAATATATGGGTAAGAGGATTGTTGATTTTTTAGTTGTACAAAGTCTGATTCCATAAAAAAAAAATCGACAAAAATTACAAAGTTTCCTCCAAACTGAACAACAAACCGCTAGTACCTATAAAAAAAATACTTCAAGTTAGATTATGAAATTGCATAATAACTGAACTAAATATAAAGCAGATACTATGTTTTTCTTTATTATTACCATAATTTTCACCGTAATAATAATAATCTAAACTATAGGCGCCTTGGAGCTTTTTCCCTGCCGCCCAGCACCCCATTCAGTCTCGCTAGCTCGCGTAACCGCGAACAGTAGTGTGCGAGCGAGATAAAGAATGAGGTGGCTTGTGGGACACCGATGTAAATTACGAGGTCGAGTATCCCTATCTATCTAAACTATTTCACAGAGCGGACATTTTAGAGTCACAGCGACAGCAGCGGACAGCTTCCTAAATGGGTACTTCTTTAATAATTAAGACGTAATACTTTTGATATCCCAACCAATTTGACTAGATCGTAGAAATGATATTCCGAAATATACATAATTATAATATCTTGATTTTCTCGAGTATATTTTATTTTCATAGTTACACACATTGAACACAGATTAAATTAGTTACTCACTTTTTCATTTGCTACCTAATAAAATTTACTGGAAACTGGATTCATTTACATCAAGAATATGAAATAATTACACTATTTTACAGTACTTGTCCAATGTAACATTGGACAAGTACTGTAAAATAGTGTTGGGTACAATTGGGGTGGTGATGGTCGAAAAATAATATCACGCCTGTCTACCCCAAAGGGGTAGCCAGAGATGTATAATACAATAATACACTCAGAATTAGCCAGATATTTCTCATCTAAGTATCGTTATAAATATATTTATTTTTATACACTAGAGTATGTGCGATCGATTAATGATTATATTATTGGTGTTTCAATTATTAACATTATGGTAGCTTGGAGAGTGACGAAGGCACATAGAAAATGTTTTATTTTTGATAAGACTCGCATCTACAGAAGCAAGGTTTGGAGTCTACTCCCTTAGCAGGAAATCCGTAGTATCGGCTGAAGTTACGGGCATTTCCTACTCCGTATCGCCTACGGACATAACATTACTTCGGAGCCCGAACTGAGAATGAATGACAATGTTGTTCCTAGTCGTTGTTGGTGCCCGTTCCAAAATTTGAATTTGTCACTCGTTTTGACGGAACATATACTTTCGGACGGGCCCGTAACTTCGTTGACGGACTAAGGCCTAGCACGCACCACGATTTTTTATCATGCGAGCAGTGCTAACATTCGAGTAATAAATCGCAGCGATTTTAAAATTGTGATTTGTCACAATTTGCTGCGTTTGCTCGCGACGCGATTATCACGAAAGTAAACTGCAGCGTATGGAATTGTATGGTCCCGCGCGCTGCGACAGAAAAATCGCGCACTCGGGCCGGCCGGCGCCCATTCGTATTTCGTTCTTTCGAGAATAAACATGTCGGCGCCTGCATCTCCACTGAAGTCTCAATACGAAACGAGACTAGACGTGGAACATTTGATAATCGCAATACACGAACGACCACCTTTGTGGAACAAACACTCCAAAGAATATAGTGATCGTGATTTTGAAAACGCGTTTATGGCAGGAGGTATGCCAAAATGTTGTAATGTTTTTGTATTCAATATGAGGTCCAACAATTCTCAGTAATCTGTCAAATGTTTGAATTTTCTTTCTATAATAGCCATAGATTTCTTTGGGATATAGCCGAAGATCATTGTATTTAGGTTAAAAGAATCCCTTAGTAAATCTATCTGCTGTAAAAGGATGAGTCCAGTATTGACGATTGTTTTTCTTTTTTCTTATTTCCTTCCGAAGTGGTCAATAGAGACAAGCAACTTTTTTTTTATCGCAGTGCGTGCACTGTACTTTCTGCGATATTTTACAGCGCGATTCTAAAATCGTGTCGCAAAAACGAAAATCGTGGTGCAAGCTAGGTCTTAAAGAGTAGTAGTGTTTCGTTGTACAGATAAGCACACCTATCAAAATATTCAAAAATCAATTCTTTAAAATTTTCTCCCATGATGAAAAAAACGAATAAACGAACGAAATAAACGAATTTTCATTCTTATCTTTGTTTCTTTTACATTATTTTATGTAACTTCAGTTTCTTATTGTGTACTGGATCAAACAAAAAAAAAATAAACATTTTCCAGCGCCACATCCATCACCCTCCAAACCGCATTTAGTGAACACGATATACGACGTACTTATAACTATTCTATAAACTTCATAAGATGATATGAACACAACTATACCGGCGCGTTGTATGTCGTACATGGCAGTAAATTGCATTATTATCCGTTACAGTGTATTTTCCCTTACTTGTCTTATTTGGTAACAAAAACGGTTCAATAATTACGAGTATAACATTACTTGATCTTATTAGAAACGCATACGGAATGATAATTAAAAAACATATATATATTTCTACGTACCATTTTAATACACGATTTTCTTGAAATCGAAATCCAGTAAACCATACTTAAGGGTCGGGTTACCGTCGTTGACCTTAGCCATACAAGTTCGGTTTCATAGGGAATGTTTATTTATAGTAATGAAAATATTTGAAAAACAAAATCACCGATAGAATTTTATTATAGATAGTAAAATACTCAGTTCATACAGAAAAAAAAAAAAAACACGAAAATATCTTTAATTAGTTAGAAAGTAATATCGTTAATTATGCTTTGGGTAGACATTTACACCTGAATTTATTTCATTAAGTATTTTATGACAATACTTAAATATTCACTTATAGAATTGATGTGTATGTGTTATGTGTAGTTGTTTAACATATTTTTTTTGCATAATTTACTTGCATTTTAAGCAGGCGTAATGAAAGATTTAAAAGTCACTCAAATCATATATCGGCGCCTTAAGTAAGTATTTGTTTACGAAATAAGACAAGTTCAGAAAAATCCACTTTATTTACGCCTACGTTAATTAGGTACCCATCACGCGTACAAATATTATAGAAAAGGGGGCAACTAATTAATGCTAGCGTAAGTATCAAGGTCAAACATTTTGTTTCACCAATTTGTTTTTAGGAAGCATAAAAATAGCCTCCAGGGGCTGTGATACTTCTGGTCCTAGATAATGCAACGCTGTCGCCTTGCTGAATAACTTGTATGTGGGTGAAATGGGTTAGGTTAGGTTAGAACTGACCAGGGGGGGGAGGTCGCGGAAATCGTACTAGATCCCATGATCTCCGGTGCAAGTGTGGGAGGGGAACACCGTGGTGGTTTTTAGTCAGTAACACTCTGACAGACCCCTCCGCCCGCCCCAGGGCGGAGAACATCCATGAGGATTTTCCAACACCAGAACAAAAAAAAAAGAAAAAAGGTTAGAACTGACCAACTGCGCGCGAGCTGAGCGAGCGGTGCCGTGGGCAGCGCTCGCCGAGCGCTAAGTACTTCCAAGTTACTCGCAGCTAGGCAGGCTAATTAGTATCAGCGCAAGGTGCGTTACGACGCAAGAAAGTTTGAACTATCGAAAAATAATGCGTTAAATTGTAAATGGTTTGTTGCAGTTCACAATTTTTCAATAGTTTAGCGGAATAATACCGACTGATTATAAACTAAATTCATAATTATGCGGTGACATATGTGTCGGCATGAATTACACCAGAGAAGAACAAGGCTAGATGTTAACTAAAGTCGCGACGATCGATATATTTCTTTATATTAGTAAAGAAATATATCGTCCTCGGCGTTGTTCCTTATCTAGATCATAGCTTGCCAAGCGTTGGGCTGGACGTTGCAGTCTCTGTCAGTAAGCGAGGCAAGAGCTTTATTTTTAAAGTATTGATGAATGCCCATCTATTGTAATTGTGCTCAAATTGATCCAAACAAAATGTAATAACCATTTCAATATAGGAACTTATGAACTAAGCAACATACCTACATAATTTAGTATAAGGCGGATTTTTCTCCAATCTTTTAACGTATGATTAAACAAACATACCAGCACCCTAATTGTTGACACACTATCAAGCACAATCCGAATAATTTCGAAGTATATTGCTAATTCAATAATGCAATGAATGTTGGTGAACTGTCAGAATGAAACTCATTGCTACTGATTGTGTGATACTCAATTTCCCCGCTGTAAGGGATGTTCGATTATTATAATACAAAGTGCCTCGTCTGGAGGGATTAGAAGATTAGACTTGTAGTAACGCGAACGTGTTGCCATAATCACACAGATTTGAGGGTTAACCTGGATCATATATAAAAAAAAACAAACAGCGGGTAACTGTTTTCCAAATACAAAAAAACTACGGCATCTTCACTTAACCTAACCGTCCGTTATAGGGTTCGTAAGAACATTCTTAAAAGTAATCGATTCGGTCACAGGAAAACATAAAAAGCGCGAACAAATATGAGTTATACCCGACTCGCTTTAGCGTGGCACTAGCGGTCATTGCTCTTTCCTTAATATATCTCCGTAGGAACCCAAACAATAAACTATGTATGGTTTTTCGTCCTATACTATCCCACCAATCTACATGGTCTTCGCATGATCTGACCAAGATTATCTCTGGACTTTAAAAGAGACTTTGACCTCTGAGTTTGTTTCGGCCGTTCTTCTCAGAGTAGTCAGATAGAAAACGCCGACCTCATCTAGTTTAAAAAATTATGATTGACGTGTAAAAGTGTTTATACAAACCTACTTACAGAAATAAAATCATTTATCATTTATCGTAATTGGAACATGTTGAAGATCATGAAAGATATTATTGATTCAGGACGTTAACGGACTGCTAGGAAATATAGGTGGGTCAATGACCGCTATTGCCACGCTAGCGATTCGGATATAGACTTACCTTATCTTGAGTTCCGAATTAAGGTACACGATTACTAAATACTGACACATGTGTGCACTGACTGGACAAATCCCCTCAAATATGTGTGGTTCTTTCCCCAAAATATCATCTCAGACACTAGTATGCCAGATATTTTCTTGGTCAGATCTTGTGAGTACCGTCTCACAAGATCTGACCAAGAAAATATCTGGACTTTAAAAAAAAACAGCTGTCGGATAGGAAACATCGAGGTCATCTAGTTTTAAAATATTATTTGATGTATATGTATAATGTTTGCCAAAACTATTTTTGAATTACAAGAAAAACATTTCTGTCTGAATGATTAAAAATTGAACTTTCTCTAGAGTTCATAATTATTTCGATTTATTTTTATACTTCCGTTCGATTACTTGAATACTTATCTTATAATTTCTCCTGACGAAGGACGAGTACTTATAATACAAGATAACGCCCATAGTTATTGCTTCGACACGTTCACAATTCACAAATTAATTAGTTAAAAGAACACATTTATAAAGAAACTGCCCGTCTATACATTACAATCCTTCATTTCTAACATTCACATAAGCAAGTGTGCTGACATCGAACTATCAACCTTAAGAGTTTAACATAAGGCATATTTTATAAATACAATCAGAACATACATATTATTTTCTTCATCTGTGACCAAAGATTCAAATCGTTAGATTCGACAGAACTCGTCAAACGATCACGTTTCTGTTTCGTTGTCTCGCTCGCTCATACTGAAAATTGTATCTATGGTTGCGGTATGTGTGAGCTCACTCTTTTATTACAACGACGTAAATCTTTGTTTTGTGACTTCACATTTCTAATGCCCGATTTCTGAGGTCCTCGGATAAACTCAAATTGACCAAAGTTACTATTCAAAAGTTCTTTCAAAATTGAGTATTCAGAATCGCAACGTAATTTGCGATCAATAGAACTATCGAAAAGATGAGAAATCAGAAAACGGGCCTGAGACAAGTTTAAAATATGCGTTTTTCTTTCGACCCGATACAAACACCTCAGCGAGGTTGCATTATTATAACAGTTCAGTGTGGAACAATTCTTATTTAATATCAATTTAAGAAATACATACAGAAATAAATACATCATACAAATCGAATTAAGAGTAAGATACACTCACAGAGTGTTTTAAAATATTAAAAAGAGAGATACCGATATTTCTCGATGCAATGCATCATAAAATAATTCAATTTATTAAAAAAAAAAAACGAGCCCTAGTATATACCACAAATCTAGGAACTGTATTTTGACATTTCCATACGAAATCATGCGTGACATTCTAAAACCACCTCATCTGCACACTCGAGATCTTCTCTCTCGCTCTAACATGTGTAATACCTACTCTATCTCCATCTCTTTCTCACGTGGTGTCAGTGTCCGTTGACCACGGTTCCTTGTGTCTTCATATCTGTTAATTGGTCGTTGTATTCTGCGTACATTCTCTGCCAGCGGAGCTGACGAATTAGGAGGGATAGCATCTCTTCTAGGAGATCGTGTTTCTTAATGCCCTGAAAGAAACATATGAATCAGTTCGAGGGCCTTTTTTAGGTTTAACTTAGTTTTTATTTTATTTAGTTAATGTTAACCTATTGACCGCCACGTCAAAAAGCAATGACGTGCCCTCGGCGCCAAGCTTTTTTTTTTTTGATGGTGGGAAATCATCAAATAACTTCTCCCGCTCTGGGCGGAGCGGGAGGGTGTGGCAGACTCTTACTGACTAAAACCCACCCGTATTCCTTCCTGTTGCCTGTATTGCGGGGGCCTCGGTGGCCCATAAGTGGCGCCAAGCTACGAATTATGCCTTAAAATCTGTCATGTAGTCGTGACCGTGGCGTGTTGGGCACATTTTAGTTTGTCGTCTATACATGACTGTGGCGGTCAAAAGGTTAATAATCATTCTCATTGTATCATCATAATTGACATTGAACTATTTAATTTAATTTTTTAAATGATTTTCTGTTCCTAATCTTAGTTTCTTAATGAGTTGACATTGATTTATTTATTTTTTGTAGGTAATTTTTATATTTATCAAATTATCACGCATGATGTTAATTTCTAAATGTGTTATTACTTATATTATGAATGTAACTTTTTTGTGTCATTTAGAGTATTTCAAACACAATGTTAATTGTTTGTGAATAAATGAATTGAAATTGAATTGAATCGTCTTGTATTTTGGTTTTAAATAAATAATTAGGTATCAGTTCGTGTCGTGATATTATTATTGGGCACGACGCACCATCAATACTGCGCAAAAGGGCTGGTTTCACACGGACCAAGTCGTGTGCAAAAGCTAGTTAAAAATATAAGTCTAAAACCGCACGCATTGCAAAATCAAAATATTTTTTTCCACATAAACCTACATGGGCACTTATGACCCGTCAGAAGCTAGGTGCGCGGTTCCAATTGGTCGTTTTCTATGGAGAAGAGCCGGGAGGAAACTCCACGGATACTCTTTTAAAAATAATTGGTTTTTACAATGTTACCAAATTAGTGTTCATATGTATGGGAGGACAGTGTAGACCTGTCAACAAGTACCAGGTACTTATCAAAACATAAAATGGTCTAATTAGGTAAGTATAGTGATCAATGCTTGTTACTTTACACACTCACCAGTATCGTGGCCTGCCATTTCTTGGGCGTGGAGGTGAAGTGACTCGGTCCCAGCATGTCATCTAATATTGACCGCAACTGATCTTCTGTGCCTGAAGACGAAATACAGAAAATATACAAAGTCCTCCTGGGTTTCGACGATTTCACACGATTCCCGGGTCGGGCAAAGTCTTATTGGGTTTTACTATCTGGAATTTCTCAGTAGCAGCCCGGAGTCTGGATTTGTGCCCGGTTGATGGCAATAGGCTCGCCCCCTATTACATGGGACTCAAACTCAAACTCAAACCATTTATTTCAATTAAACCATTTACAGGCACTTTTGAATTGTCAAGGAGTCGGTCAGTTAGAAATATGAAGCTAGTTGCCCATTCCAAAGCGTAGTAGGTACCTATGGAGAAGAACGGGCAAGAAACTACATGGACACTCTTTTAAATTAAATTGATACATAAAGATTAGTACAAAAATAATGTTGAAATTATAACTAAATGTGAGGACGATGTAAAATAAAAAAAATAAAAAAAACGCGCCCATAGTAAAAAGAGAAACAAAAACAATTTCTAAATAAAATAATTACAAATAAGCCGAGGACGCTAAGAGGTGACCAGTCCCAACTAACGGCGCCCGTTCACGAGCATGACGCATGGATTAGCACCATTCAGCTCAACCATTTTGAAGGGAGCTAAATGATCCAACACACGCGCCACCATCAGCGAGACATCTGAGTGAGCATGACATACTCTCAGCCGCCAGGACCCATTCAAGTCAATTACATAACCGGCAAATGGTAGCTCTATTATACATAGTACTCACACCTGTGCAATGCAATTATACAATACAACGTAGGTTGAATTTATACAATGCAAAGATAGTCTTACAATGTTCAGCTGCTCCAACAGTAAACTTAGGACTTAAACATAACTGGCGAAATGTGGGTCTACTACAGGTACACCTCTGCCTAACCCTTCGGGGAAAGAAGGCGTGATGTTGTGTTATGTACAAAGTCTAAACTAAATAAAACATCATTATGGGGTAGTATTTTTCAGAATAAAGCATTTATAAAATAACTATTTAGATTTATTTTCTGCATATACGAAATCTTTACAAATTGAGCCTGTCAACCTGTTAAGCCCCGCGTAACTCCGATTCAGAGTCAAACAATAGAAAATCTATGTGTCTCATTAGCTGTCTTTGACCAATTAATGATTTGACTCTCATTGTCGCGTGTGCCTACACAAGAGAGGAAAGTCTATTTGAACAATTCATTCATTCATTTCAGCCGAAAGACGTCCACTGCTGGACATAGGCCTCCCCCAAGCACCGCCACTTCGACCGGTTTTGTGCTTCCCGCATCCAGCGGATTCCTGCGACCTTCACAAGGTCATCGGTCCACCTTGTCGGACGCCTTCCAACGCTACGCCTTTCGGTACGCGGTCGCCACTCCAGAACCTTTCGGCCCCATCGGCCATCTGTTCTGCGAATTTGAACCATATTGAGACCAATACCATGGTTGACGAGATGTGTGAACAGCGCCGTGAGCCAGTGCCGGTAGTCCTTAGCGAGCCGCAGGTGCAGGCACGACGCCACCTGCGCCTCCAGCCAGCTGCGGGCCGCGCCGGCGCTGTAGCTACTGTAACATACCAAATATCATTTGTTAAACTACCCAAAACCTTTTATAATTGTGAAAAGCATAAACCATGTTTACGATAATATTGTACGACATGGCTCGCCCTCGGCATAATTCGGTACAGCCGGGCGGCACAAGAAAAAAGAAATCATGTTCGGGAAAAGCCGCTCGGCTTAGGGCGATTTGCGCCGTCCCGACCCAAACATGATTCAGCGAGGGTAGATGCTGAACGGAGGGTAGATGCCCGTTGGCAAGAGTTGAATGAAAGCCGTTTATGTGTAGATTTGATGTTCAACAAATACTGCCGGAAAGAATGTGCCGACCCGAACATGTGTGTAGCATCCTTTAGCGAGTACACTGTTTGAGGCAACTCTCATATAATCACCCATTTAGCATCCCACACTCATAATAGTTTAAGTTTTAAGGTGGATCCGCAGAGGTAGCCCACGAAATTCTAATTTTCTTACGTCTTTTGCAATTTTCAGGTCAGTGTTAGGTTGTATCTTGGTCAAAATACGATTCGCGACCATAACAAATGTGTATTTACATACATATAAATCATTAATACATCTTTCTAAGTTCGATTTGTTCCATTTGAACTTTTCCATACGAGATTTGTTCCTGCAAATTGCAAAAACGTAAGTAAATTAGAATTTCGCGGACTGTCACTGCGGATCCACCTTAAGGCGCTGATATGACCCAATTGACCAAAATAGACTTCTCTTAAGAAAAAAATAGCCAAATCTGTATAGTTTGTGGTAGCGGAAAAAATATATGTTAATTTTGAACATATTTCCCAGAACTTGGTTGTTACCAAAACACGTTTTGAAAAAAAAATCTTACTACAAACTAACGTTAAACTAACCTCTTACCTTGAGTTCTAATCCAAAATATCTGTATTAAATATCAAAATACGTTACGTATTTAATTAATAGCAAGAACGTCTTATTTGAATGCAGAACTTGGTTGTTCTTTATTTTCGATTACTCAAATCAATTTTGAGTAAATAGATAATTGCTTTATATTTTGCAATAAATTACAAGCGTTGTGTCATCGCACTTCTCTTTATTTTCTATGCAATCTGACAGTGACCGCGGTTTAGGTGTTGTCATCCTCTTAATGGTGTATCCGCAGTTACCTGTTGGCCATTGAGTGGGGTCTGTTCCTGTTCATCCTGGCGAGCGGGTACAGGGGAGCCTTGGGTACGCGCGTGTTCGTGGCCGCGCCACTGCAGCGCCACACGGGGTCACACGCATCTGCCCACACCACCCTGGAAGGAGACACACAAACATTATTGCCTATTTAGTATTCTTCACCTGTAAACAATTGGAGAGTGTAAGGGAAAGTGTGCGCGTGAAAAAAGGTACGTGCACAGTCATGCGCTCACTTCACTTTGTGTATTCCGCATTCTTGATTTTAATCTCACAAAGCGACGCGCGCTTTTCTTGTGGTAACCAAGTGTACAAACACGCTGGAATGTGTGCGTGAAGACGAGTAGCGTCAGCACATAACACACACGTCCGACTTCACCATTGTCTCGGACGGTACCGAGAGCTCCTGCGCTTACACACACAACGTGTTTGTACATGGTAACCACAAGTAAAGCGCGCGTCTCTTCGTGAAATAAAAATACTGTATATTAGAACGTCAATGGATTAATGTGCAAAATTTCGTTCATCACAAATGCACAATTAAGGATGTACATGTTCGTGCGAATACGGCAAATAGAGAAGAAATAACGTACCACGCGCACAGTCCTTTACTGTAGATATAACTCTTGCCGTTGCTCAATGAGATCATAGGGTTGCCGTCGTCCAGCAGAGAGCAGTTTGTTACCGTCACTGTAAAAATATCAATATTGAAAATTATCAATCAGTAATTAGATTATGTGCTGATAACAAAATTTACCTATCTATCGATTTAGAATTGTGCGTCTATAAAGGTGCAAACTGACTCGCTAGCTCGTTTAACTAGTAACAGATTGTGGAGTCTAAACCAATCCTAACTATCCTAACTAATATTATACTGCGAAAGTGAGTTTGTTTGTTTACTTGTTTGTTTGTTTGTTTGTTTGTTTGTGACGCTTTCACACTAAAACGGCTGAATTGATTTGGATGAAATTTGGCACATGGGTAGACCATGACCTGGATTGGGAAATAAGATACTTTTATCCCGATATTTCCACGGGATCGAGACTTATGCGGGTGAAACCGCGGGACGCAGCTACTATCGAATATGTTTTGAGAAGATGCTGCGACGGGTTCACATCGATCTACCGCAGTCTGATTGCACCTGTCCAAAACTGTCCAGCTTCCTTAGATATTATTAAATTCATACATAGTTATGATGAAAATGGCTTTAGCAAGTTTTGTTTCTATAAACTCTTACCGCCAGGCGACAGTAGCGCTCTGAAGCAGAGGGGGCGTATCACACAGGTGGCCGTGCTGAGCTCCCACATGGCCAGCTCAGCTGATGTGCTCACTACTGCTAGAGTATCGCCGGATAATGTTAGCTTGGCTGCTTGAGACATTAGGGCTGTGGAAGAAACAAAAAATAAACTAACATAAAATAGCCTAACAATTTAAATTTGCTCTTATCGTACTTAGTCGAGAGAAAGTGGCTACAGGAGTTCTCCCACACACAAACGGAGAACTGGTGGCCCAGAGAAGCTATGCCATCCTTAGATTGCAGGCTAACCAAGCGTCTACTACACCTGGACACGACCGGCCTGCGCCTGGTGACGGGGACTCGCTAAACCAAGGATTTCCAAACTACGAGGGCGGGTCAATAAGTCCGTGACTTTTTGAATTTCTGACCTCTTTACTGAAACAGCAACACTGCTCCTGTCAACAGGCATCTGTCAGTTGACTCCTGTCAAAATTTAAACTTGCTGCGTCAGTTAGTTTGTGTTTGACAGCTATTTTTATCAGACTACTCACTAATTTGAGGAGAAAATGGAAAAAAGTGAATTTCGTGTGCTTATTAAGCATTATTTCTTGCGAAAAAAAACCATTACCGAGACCAAGGCTAAGCTTGATAAATACTATGGGGACTCTGCACCATCGATTTCAATGGTAAAAAAGTGGTTTACTGAATTTCGTTGTGGCCGTACAAGCACTGAAGATGCCGAACGTCCTGGACGCCCAGTTGAGGTCTCTACACCCGAAACAATCGAAAAAATTCACGATATGGTGTTGGCCGACCGAAGATTGAAAGTGCGAGAGATTGTGGAAGCCGTAGGGATCTCGCATGGCTCAGTGGTTTCAATTTTGAATGATCACTTGGGCATGAGAAAGCTTTCCGCAAGATGGGTGCCGCGTTTGCTCACAGTCGACCACAAACGCAATCGTGTAACAACTTCACAGGAAGGTTTGGCGTTGTTTAATCGCAATATGGAGGAGTTTTTGCGCCGTTTTGTAACCGTGGACGAAACATGGATCCATCACAACACACCAGAGACCAAACAACAGTCAAAACAGTGGGTTTCTAAGGGTGAATCGGCGCCGAAGAAGGCCAAGGTGGGTTTGTCAGCCAATAAAGTTATGGCGACTGTTTTTTGGGATGCACGCGGGATAATCCACATTGACTACCTTCAAAAGGGAAGAACAATCAATGGGGAATATTATGCCAATTTATTGGACCGATTCAATGACGATTTGAAAAAAAACCGACCTCATTTGGCCAAGAAAAAGTTCTTTTCCACCAAGACAATGCAAGGGTGCACACATGTGCAGTTGCCATGGCAAAAATCCATGAATTGGGCTATGAATTGCTCCCTCATCCGCCCTATTCTCCAGATTTGGCTCCGAGCGACTACTTCTTGTTCCCAAACCTGAAGAAATGGCTTGGTGGAAAAAGATTTGACTCCAATGATGAAGTCATCTCGCAAACAAAGGCCTATTTTGAGGACCTCGACAAATCATTTTTTTTGGAAGGGATAAAAAAATTTGAGAAGCGTTGGACAAAGTGTATAGAGCTCAAGGGAGACTACGTTGAAAAAAATTTTTTTTTTTTTTATCAAAAAATCTGTGTTTTATTCCAAAAGTCACGGACTTATTGACCCGCCCTCGTATTTCGGGCAAGAGACCCCTTTTCCAAAATGAACTGATACCTCAGACCCCCATAGCCAAATTTTTTCATCTTGTACGAACTTGTGCACGCTTATCGACTTGTATGTAGAGTTTTTTAAAACTACATAAATGATACTTCCTACTAAAATATTAGTCCTTCTTATAACAAGTTGCTACATGTAATACAACTTACACAGTATCTTGAAAGTTTCAAATAAGAACTTGTGTTAATTATAATTAATAGGGGTCGATTTTAAGACCTCGTCGGCCCCCGAAATCAGTTTTCGTTTATGTCGTCCTCTGGGTAACCGATTTCGACCCTTTGGGATCGATATCGACCACTTTGGGAATCCCTGCGCTAAACAAACACTTCCACACAATAGGCATAAGGGACAGCCCTCTGGGCAGGGCTTGCATGGAGGCGGAGGAAACCGTTGCGCATGTACTCTTTGACAGGCGGCACCCAGAACAGAAACCCTCGGGTCACCCAGATCCTTTACAGCTATCCTACACAGACCTGGAGACATAATCAGCTTCTGGAGGGAGGTGGGCTGGTGGCCACGTACAATGGTCCACATGAAGGACTAAGTGCCGAAACAAAACATAGAACAGAGATTTGAGAAACGCCATCTTTTCCAGGTGAATTTCTTGGTAAAATATTTTTTTTTTTGTAAGTAAATAACATTTATGCCTGGGGAAGAACAACAATAACTAGACGAGTAACGTGTGTAATGCATTTTATTGTTTACACGTCGCGTTCGTGCGCTATATTTAACATAATCTACGATGTATGAATTTGGTTCTGTTACAAAGTTGTTCTGCAAAATAGTGATGGGTAACTCATCAATTTTATTTGAAGTTGAGGGAGGACTTCACTTTACCTCGTGAGGTCCTCACGAGGCACCCCTCATTTGAGGTGAGGAATCGTCAACGGCGACTCACGAGTACTCGCGAGTCACGAACTCGTTCGTCTCACCCCTCGCCACGATTTCATATTGTCAATGTCAATTTTTGAGGACGCGTGAACGAGTGAGGTGTAGTGAGGTAGTTCAATGAGGAAATTCGAGTAACTCTTTCAATTTGCGATCAGAGTACCTCAAACGAGGGACCTCATGAGTGAGGGACTCATCACTACTTCTAAACATCGCATTATAAGCAGTAGCAGTTACCGATGGGCGGCAGCGCGCGGCGCGCGGCGTGGCGCGCCAGCTGCCACGCGTGCAGCGTGCCGTCCGCGCACGACACGCACGCTATGCACGTCACTGCTGCCCCTGCAACACTTACCGATGGGCGGCAGCGCACGGCGCGCGGCGTGGCGCGCCAGCTGCCACGCGTGCAGCGTGCCGTCCGCGCACGACACGCACGCTATGCACGTCACTGCTGCCCCTGCAACACTTACCGATGGGCGGCAGCGCACGGCGCGCGGCGTGGCGCGCCAGCTGCCACGCGTGCAGCGTGCCGTCCGCGCACGACACGCACGCTATGCACGTCACTGCTGCCCCTGCAACACTTACCGATGGGCGGCAGCGCACGGCGCGCGGCGTGGCGCGCCAGCTGCCACGCGTGCAGCGTGCCGTCCGCGCACGACACGCACGCTATGCACGTCACTGCTGCCCCTGCAACACTTACCGATGGGCGGCAGCGCACGGCGCGCGGCGTGGCGCGCCAGCTGCCACGCGTGCAGCGTGCCGTCCGCGCACGACACGCACGCTATGCACGTCACTGCTGCCCCTGCAACACTTACCGATGGGCGGCAGCGCACGGCGCGCGGCGTGGCGCGCCAGCTGCCACGCGTGCAGCGTGCCGTCCGCGCACGACACGCACGCTATGCACGTCACTGCTGCCCCTGCAACACTTACCGATGGGCGGCAGCGCACGGCGCGCGGCGTGGCGCGCCAGCTGCCACGCGTGCAGCGTGCCGTCCGCGCACGACACGCACGCTATGCACGTCACTGCTGCCCCTGCAACACTTACCGATGGGCGGCAGCGCACGGCGCGCGGCGTGGCGCGCCAGCTGCCACGCGTGCAGCGTGCCGTCCGCGCACGACACGCACGCCCAACGCGCGTCGCACGCTATGCACGTCACTGCTGACCCTGCAACACAACAAAATAATGTAAGTACTTGATGCATAAAAAAAAATGGCGAAGGCTTTTGCTCAGAACTGGGACAGAAGAGGACGGATAAAACAAATATTAGGTTGGTGAAAAAGTCTTTTCGCATTATAGTATGTATGAACTTGGAAAATGTGTGATTTTCATTTGTTTTTCGTACCGTCAAGATGAGTGAATCTAATGAAGAAATTCGATACATTTAAATAATTTACTACAAAAAAGGTAAAAATGCAACGCAAGCCGCGAAAAAATTTTGCAATGTTTATGGACCTAGTGCAGTGTCTGTGAAAATAGCACAAATTTGGTTTAAGCGTTTTCAATCCGGAAATTTTGATGTCAAAAATGCACGTCGCTCTGGTCGCCCTATTACGGATAAAATGGATGCCATTTTTGAAAAAGTGGAGCAAGATCGGCTATCAGTGGTTACGACGTAGCTGAAGAACTGGGAATTGACCACAAAACAGTTTTGGCGCATTTGAAAAAAACTGGGTACACAAAAAAGCCCGATATTTGGGTATCTCACGAGCTCACTGAAAGAAACCTAATGAACCGTGTACTCATTTGTGATTCTTTATTACGACGTAATGAAACCGAACCATTTTTGAAGAAGCTGATAACTGGTGATGAAAAGTGGATCACGTAAGACAAGAACGTGCGAAAAAGGTCGTGGTCAAAGGCCGGTCAGGTTAACTCGCAACAAGGTGATGCTGTGTGTGTGGTGGGATTGGAAGGGCATTATTCATTATGAGCTGTTACCACCAGGCAAGACCATCGATTCTGAACTCTATTGCGAATAGGGCTTTCAAATACCGAATTTTTTCAATACCGGTATCAATACCGGTATTGGAAAAGTCAATACCGTGATCCCGGTATCAATACCGGAAGTCCGGTATTGAACGCAAGTTCAATTAGAACATTAATAAAACCAATAAAATACGCCTTTTTATATTTTCAAATCACTCTTTATTGTTCTTATTTATTGAAAATAATAAAATAAATACGTTATACATACATAGCTTTCTTAATTCTTATATAATAATTTGGTATTGGTTGATTATTTACGTAGGACTAGGAATTAGGAACATAGTGAAAACTTAAACTTAATCTTACTCTTTTTGCAGGAAGGCATTTCACATAGACTTTGTTTGTACAATATCAAAAAAATATAAATTTCTTATTATTACCTAAATGTCATCATGTCTCATGTAAAAAGCAATATAGGTATCATTATTTATAGAAATGTAAGTAAGTAAAGTATACCTTAACTAGCTAGTAGCAATCATTTGGTAATCATTTTAGTAACATTCTTAATAATTAAGTTATAAAAAAACAATCAAAAGATCTAAAACTAAACAAGTAACAAAATAAATCAAGAATCAACATAGGTATCATTATTTGTAGAAATGCAAGTAAGTTAAGTATAGTTTAACTAGCTAAGTACGAGGGCGGCACTGAAAATTTCGGGAATCAAGGAAGTGACACAACATTACTATTTAAAAATGTATTAATTGCTTTTCGAAGTATTCTCCGCGAAATTTGACACATTTTTCCATACGATGGAACCAATCATTGAAGCAACCATTCCATTCGGAAGTTGGGGTCTCCAAAATGGCCGTTTTGTAGGCGTCCACAGCTTCTTCAGGTGATGAAAATCTCTGTCCACGCTATTTATTCTTTATTTTAGGGAAAGTATAGAAATCATTAGGGCTTAGGTCGGGGCTGTACGGCGGATGGTCTAATAATTCTATGTTTTCTTGCTCTAAAAACTGTTTTGTTCTGTGCGCGGTGTGAGAACTCGCATTGTCGTGATGGAGAATGATGCGGCGGTTGCAGTTCTCTTTACGGAGTTCAGAAACGACCTGTGGCAAACAAATGCTAGCATACCATTCTGCATTAACCGTTCTTTGTCCCTCAAGAGGAATAGTCGTAACATGGCCGGTTTTGGAGACAAACGTGGCCACCATTTTTTTTGCAACACTCCGTGAATGAACAATTTTTGTTGGCTTAACTCATTATCGAACACCCAAACTCGTGACTGGTTTTTTGTTTCGGGTTCGTACGCGTATATCCAGGATTCGTCACCTGATACGATGTTGTATACAGCATTTGAGGATCCTGCGTGGATTCTTTCGAGAGTTCTGACGCACCAATTAACGCGAGCCGCTTTTTGCTCTTCACACAGCGAATGCGGTATCCATCGGGAAAACAACTTTTTTACACCTAATTGTTCATGCA
Source organism: Atethmia centrago (assembly GCA_905333075.3). Taxonomy (NCBI): domain Eukaryota; kingdom Metazoa; phylum Arthropoda; class Insecta; order Lepidoptera; family Noctuidae; genus Atethmia; species Atethmia centrago. The sequence goes on along the minus strand of HG995378.1, from coordinate 5,109,561 downwards.
AGATTATTTTTTTTTGACTCATGCCAATGTCTAATAAATTTGCCTGAATTTCGCGGTATGTCACATGTCGATCTTCCTCAATCAGCTTACGCACAGCATCAACGTTTTCTTGGGTGACTGCAGTTTTTGGTCGACCTTGACGGGGATCATCACTGAGTTTGACACGTCCACGTTGAAATTCAGCAAACCAGCGATAAATTGTGGTTTTGGATGGGGCTTCATCACCAAATGCAGAAATCATCCGGTCAACACACTGTTTTTTTGTTAAACCACTTTGAAAGTCATAATAAATCATCGCTCTTGAATTTTCTCGAGTCAATTCCATTTTCTCAACGACTAGACAAGTTTGACAAAACCTTGTGACAAGACCGAGAATCTTTTTTTAAATAAATAAATGGTATTCGATTTTTAAAACCAAGGAGTTTTCAATTAAAAAGATTTTAATATGACAGGAACAGTGGAAATATTCCATTCCCGATACTTTTAGTGCAGCCCTCGTAGTAAGCAGTGAGAGTAGAAAACAAGTGTGAAAATAAGATCACATTATTTTCAGATCTAATGTTTGTAATACCGTAATCACGGTATTGGGGTGTCAATACCGGTATTGTAAAAGGCCAAAATAAAATCCGTGATCACGGTATTACGGGATCCCGGAATACCGGTATTGAAAGCCCTAATTGCGAACAACTGATGAGATTAAAGCAAGAAGTTGAGAGAAAGCGGCCGGAATTAATCAACAGAAGGGGTGTGGTTTTTCATCATGATAACGCTAGACCTCACACATCTTTAGCCACTCAGCAAAAATTAAGAGAGTTTGGCTGGGAGGTGTTAATGCATCCGCCGTATAGTCCTGACCTTGCACCTTCAGATTTCCACCTGTTTCGGTCTCTTCAGAATTCTTTAGGCAGTGTCAGGTTAACATCACGAGAGGACTGCCAAAACCACTTGTCGCGGTATTTTGATCAAAGTCCCAAAATTTCTATAGCAATGGGATCATGTCCCTACCTACAAGATGGCCAAAAGTTATCGAACAAAATGGTACCTACATACTTTAGTTAAATGTAAATAAACTATATCAAAAATATTTTGAATTTTCTTAAAAAAATGCGAAGAAACCTTTCCCCAACCTATTACATAATTATTATATAAAAGAAGAACATTAAATATGCTGCGTGACCTTTTGTATTACAGAAACAATTAAAAAACCACTGTTTCTCGCATAGATCTACCTTCCGGGGGTTAATTAATGATAGGAATGATTCCTAAATATTCACGGTGGAAGGGACATCGTGACACAAAGAGATATGATATATATTTATTTTGCAAAACATGAGTACAGTATACAGGTCTTGTAATTAATATGAAGTAGCTACATGTTTTGCCATTTATGGCGTACAATATTAGTCGCACTAGACAACAATAAAAACCATAACCATATCTATGATGTATTTGTAAAAGTGGGTATTTAGAGTTAAGTTATTGTGCGGTACGAGCCGCGCGCTAGTCTCCGAATATATGTCTATCACTGAACTCCATGTTTAATTGTGCTCCCGATAGTTCCAGTAGTTCCCATACTCTTTATTGGCGACGAGGATAGACGATTCTACGCGTAATTCGTGCAATAGTAAATAAAATAGGAACTGTATCGCCAAATTAATCGGGAATGTCGATCGGATTGCTGAGTTCAAATTGACGATTGGCGGTTGTACGCGGAACATGTATAACAATATTTAACAAGATCCCTAACGAATTACAAGTGTCTACATTAGTAACAGTGATGGAGGCGGAGTGAATACAAAAAAAAAACAAAGAAAGAAATTTAATTTTTTTTTTCTTATTAAATAATCAGTACACTTTGAAACTATTGATGCTTCTTTTTTTCTATTTACTCAAAATTTATTATTTTTATGTTATATAATTAATTAATAAAAATAACAAAATGATATCCCATCTTAACTAAAACTATGTTAAAATGTATGTAGTTATGTAAAAATTAAAATTATAATTAAATGTCGAAATTTAATTCAAAATTACATAGTCAAGATTATTAATTCAATTAAAATGTAAAATTAAAATTTAATTTGAGAATTATATACAAGCAAAATGTCGTTTAAGAATTCATCTAGGCTGTAATAGCATTTCTCTAGTAACAACTGACACAAACTGGTAAGAGTGTCACGATGCCCTACCACTTGTATACCACGTAAGTTTGTTTTTTAGGCTTTCACGCTAAAACAGCTGTGATGAAAATTGGCAGATTCGTAGATAATGACCTGGAAGACATAGGCTACTTTTCAACCTGGATTGCAGACGAAGTTGCGAGCAACAGTAATATTATAAATGTTGAAAGTTTGTATGTTTGGATGTTTGTTACTCAATCACGCAAAAACGGCTGAACGGATTTGGATAAAATTTGGCACACAGATAGTTTATAACCGCGATTAAAACATAGGCTTTTTATCCCGTTCCATCAGCAATGCGGGCGAAGCCATGGGCAAAAAATAGTAATGAAATGTTTTCGATATTTACCTAAATATGTCTCCCACACAGGATCACTGGAGGCGGAGTTATTGGGTAGCAACTGCAAACGGGACAACGTGCCGTACTGTGTGTTGCACGCTTTATTCACTACCTGAAAGAAATACGGATATATTATTGAATGAAATAAATTGAGATTACATTAGATTATTAATTAACTCATCATCTGCCTAGCCTTTTCGGGGTCGGCTTCGTCTAACCGGATGCAGCTCAATACCAGTATTTTACATGGAGCGACTGCCTATCTGACCTCCACAAACCAGTTACTGGGTAACACGATACCCCTTGGTAAGACTGGTTGCCAGACTTTCGGGCCTCTGACGACCCGTAACGACTGTCAAAGATCCACGAATGACAGCCGAGACCAACGGCTTAACGTGCTTTCCGAGGCACGGAGGGGGTCTTGGTATGTAAAGATGGTCACCCATTCGCGGACCAACTGTGGCAAGCGTAGCTTAAGCTGATCGATTGACCCGTGCGGCTGTTATTATTTAGCCACAAGCAAATAACTATACAAATAAATAAAAAAACCAAAGGACAATTAGGCGTCGAAGTACTCCTTCAGATCGCTGTCGTCCGGAAACGTGCCCAGAAGACCGGCAGCATTATACAGGGTGGCGATTTAGTCATCTGCATCTTTTAAAGGGGTGTTTCTACTCGTCTTACTAAATAATTTTCGCTAAGAAAATCATACCGTATCGCAAAAAAAAAAATCATACATTCATGAAGTACGTCTACGGTTGTGTAGGAATTTGTTTTTTTTTTTCACGAATTGGATATGATTTTGATAGCGAAAGTTTAGAATGACGAGTAGAATCACCCCTTACAGGATGCAGGTGACTAAATCACCACCCTGTATAATAAATATAATAAGAATTCATTTATTTCTCTCAATAAGGAATTTTTTTTTGGTTCATAGGTGTCATAAGTAACAGCAAGATTTGTTATAGTTATGGTGAGAATGGATTAATATTTCCATTTTTGCTGACTGAAAATAGTATATTGTACAACTAGTGATAAAAGAAGCCATTTTCACTGTTGCAAAAATTTTGAAAAATTGAAGAAGAGAGTAGCATGTCCCACTACAAAACAATTTAAAAGATTTTTTGTTTATTTTCAATATGTGACATTCGGCTTGCTTACTTCATACTGCCAAGACATAAAAACGTTTCTTTGCGTTTTTAAATAATACATTAAAACTATTTTATCTGGTTTTAGTAAATTAACGATAGAAAACACGGAAGTGATACGAGGCATGCCTTTTAAGTTTTGTCGTTTGAAGAAAAAAACACAACTAGAACCTTATAGTACTTTTTATTGTTTTTCAAAGTAATACTTTGAAACCACGTAGCTCAATACACTTTTCCATTCGCTCAAACCTGTTATTATAACATTTATTCCACTCTAAAGTGGGGGTGTTCAAAATGGCTCACTTGAAAGCGTCGACTGCTTCTTCACCGGACTGGAACCTTTGACCACGAAGACTTTTCTTAATTTTAGGAAATGTAAAGAAATCGTTAGGGCTTAGGTCAGGACTGTATGGAGGATGGTCAAGAATTTCTACTTTTTCCAGCTTCAAATACTCAATCGTTTGACGAGTGCTGTGTGAGCTTGCGTTGTCGTGGTGCAGGATGATGTGTCGCTTTGAGTTAGATTTTCGAAGTTCGGCGATGACTTGTGGTAAACAAACTGTGGTATACCACTCTGCGTTAACCGTTTTACGATCTTCAAGTGCAATAGTCGCAACATGGCCGGTTTTTCCAACGAACGTGGCCACCATCTTCTTTGAAGTGCTTCGAGAACGAACAACTTTAGTCGGCTTTGGCTCGGCTTGAAGGACCCAGATTATAGATTGTGTTTGGAATCAGGATCGTAGGCATAGGTCCAAGATTCGTCAACACTGATGATGTCGTAGACGTGATTTGACTCTCCTCGGTTGAAACTTTAAAGAGTTTTCTTACACCATCTGACGCGGGCCGCCTTGTGAACGTCGGAAAGCAGATGCGGTACCCAACGGCAAACTAGCTATCTCTCGATACGTCACATGACGATCTTCGAGAATTAGTTGTCTCACAGCAGGATGTTATCTTCAGTGAAGGCGGATTTTGGGCGTCCTTCGCATGATTTGTCACGAACACTAGTATGTCCACGCTGGAATTCGCAGCGTTCGACAGTCCGCAGACATGGGGCTTCATCACTGAACACAGCTGTTAGTTCTTCAAAACACTAAAGCTGTGTCAGGCCTCTTCTAGTTGTAAAAAAATATTGAACGAACATTTTCCTTAGATAGATTAATTTTCGTATGTAACCTGACTGATTCCAATCGACGCTGTGACTAAACAATAGCATTAATCCGTTAATTAACGTTCAACTGTTTTGAGATTCAAAATTTAAACACATTCGAATATAGAACAGTTCCAAATTCAAAATTGCCGGGAAATATGGAAACGACAGAACTTAAAAGGCATGCCTCGTATAAATTAAAGCAAATTAAATAAAATAACGACTTTATTCTGCTATGCTTATTGAGTGTGTGGCTGTTGGGCCTGATTATCTTAGTCTTAGAAAAAAAAAAAACTTTATGCACTAGAGCATAAAAAGCGACTTTATGTCGCCTATGCACAACATAAAGACGAACTTTTAGAGCATGAGAAGTGAAAATATTTTACAACTTTTTTTCTTTATATTTTATCGTTACGTTGTTATTATGAACTAACTGCTTTTTGACAGTTTTCACATTCTAGCAAATTTTATGAATAACGACAACACCTTCTGAAGATCTCTTTACTTCCCAATCTTCAGATCTTGCAAACCCAAAGTAAAGACGAGTTACCTGTAATCTTAACTGTCCGGCTGTTCTGACGACGGGCCCAGCGGTGCCGAGCGCGGGCGCCGGCAGCTCGCCCACGAGCGACGCCGCGGCGGGCGCGGGCGCGGGCGCGGCACCGCACGGCCGCTTGCCCGACAGCTCGTCGGCGCGCGGGCCTGGTAACGACGCGGCGCCGCGCTTTCGAAGGCGTTGGTCAAGACCACTGTGGAAATAACATTTAATTAAAAGTTGCTTTTATGAATTCAAAGATTTAATGACGTGATGGCCCAGTGGTTAGGGCCTCGCCTGTCATGCACGAGGTTGTGGATTTAAATCCGGACAAGTACCAATGTGACTCTTTTAATTCATACGTACATTTCTGAATTTATCTTTGACATTACTGACATGAATCCTGGGCTTATCGTTAACTAGCTGTAGGCTATGTCCTTCTCCAGGACACAATCTACCCATGTGCCAAATTTCATCCAAATCCGTTCAGCCATTTCTAACGTAAAAACGTAACAAACAAACTGACTTTCACATTTATAATATTAGTATACATAATTAAGAATTTATAATATTAGTAGATAAGATATAAATCTGAAATCACCAACCCGTCTTGAGCAAGCGTGGTGATCAATGCACGTGCCTTATCATTTGGCCTGCAGAGGGACAATAATAGAATAGGCGGATAATATATTATCTTCTATCAAATAAAATATTTTATTTCACATAAACCTACATGGGCACTTATGAAACGTCAGAAGCTAGGTGCACGGTTCCAATTGGTCGTTTCCTATGGAGAAGAGCCGGCAAGAAACTCCACGGTTATAATTAGCTTTTACAATGTTTTCGAATTACAATGTTAATAGGTATGGGAGGACAGTGTAGACCTGTCAACAAGTACCAGGCACCTATCAAAAACAAAATGGTCTTCAAATCTAGTCTATTAAACCTACAACGTTCTCACATTTACAAAATATAAAAGCATCTACAAATCTGAATTAATATCCTGTCTACAAAAGCCACAAATAGTTGAAATTAAAATGTAGGATAATGTCAAATAATAAAAAGATTATGTTCCTTGATATAATCTTTAACCAAATGACATGTTTTAAATATCCGATAAGTTTATATCCGATGAGTTAGCCATCATGTAAAGAAGATCAAGGACACCTAATGAGACAATTGATTTTCTATTGGTTGACACCGAATCGGAGTCGCGCGGGGCTTTACAGGTAAATATAAACTAGAAATAGGAAAGGGCCAAGAATTGTACCTTGAGGCACGCCCATCTTTACTAGACCCCGAGGACGTCGCCCTGTTAGTGGTTAGTTTGTGCTGCCTGTTTCATAGATAGGAAAGAACAAGATCAGCAGCTTGTCCACGAATTACATAGTGGTGTAATTTACAGATCAGTGTATTGTGGTCAACGCAGTCGAACGCTTTTGAGAGGTTACAGAAAATGACAATAGCATCCTGGGAGTTCTCCCAGGATTCCAAAATGTGAGTGCTGAGTTTGACTCCTGCGTCAGTCGTCGGCCTATCTTTCGTGAAACCAAACTGGCGGCTATGTAAAATCCCATTTGAATTCAAATGTGACAACACCTGGTCTAGCATGATTTTTTCATATATTTTACTGGTGCTAATAATTAGAGGGATCACTCTTACTACCCGGTTTGAAAATTGGCACTACTTTACTATGTTTCATTATATCAGGAAACGTACCGTTGTCTAAACATTGATTAAATATGCCTGTTGACTTTAGGACAGGGGTCAATTACTGGGACTATTGTGTCAATGATATGTCCAAGTACCTCGACGGAAATCCCCCATAAGGCTGCCTGTCCACTGAAGCGGAGCGGGGCTGCAGAGCGGAGAAACGAAGAAATATTAACCAATAGGATTGCATAAAATCTCGGAGCGGACACTTTATGCAATCCTATTGGTTAATATTTCTCTGTTTCTCCGCTCCGTAGCCCCACTCCGCTTCAGTGGACAGGCAGCCTAAGTCTTGTTCTTTTTGTTCTTTATGTTAAGGCTTTTGAATGCTTTTTTAATTATGACAATAGAAATGGGTTTGAATTCAAAACTTGTAATGTCCTTATAGAAGTTTTCCTTAAGAAGAGCTAATTTAATTTGAACCTGAATATAACAAATAATATTTCTTTATATTTATGAAAATCTTCTCAGTATATTTATGAAAATCTTTTGTACGCACATAAAAATATGAATTTGTTTAAAAATACAGTGATATCCATAATGTAAATAATAGGAACAAACACAAATTTGTTGTTCCTACAACCATGCTTAAAAAAATAGGCAGCTCGTTTAGATGCCAATGTATACGTTTTTATAATAAACTTCCTAGCCACATTCAAGAACTAAGCCTTAATAAATTCAAATGTTTTATAAAACAGAAACTGTGCCAGAAAGCCTTTTATACTGTTAAAGATTATATTGAGGACAAAAAGGCTTGGGATTGAGCTGCTCCAATAAATTTACAGTTTACGTTTTTTATTTTGCCAGCTATTTATATTTTCTTATTCTATATAACATTTTATATAAACAATGACATGAATATTTACTTTGTAAAGTATTAAATTATTTTAATAATTAGGAATGTGAGGACTATGTGGGTCATTGTTTAATTTTGTTTTATTCTCAGTTAGTTTTTAAGATGGTCTGGCAGGTTGACTATTTTTTTGCGGCCTAGCCAAATGTCCTTTCTTTGGTATTGTTCGTTGAATCATTGAGCTCTTTTAGTTCTGAGTTGAGCTGCACAACTACTGACAAATGCGTGCACTGACTGGACAGGTCCATTCAATCTGTGTGGTTCTTTCATCAAAAGACCATTTCAGACACCAATCGACATGGTCTTCACATGATCTGACCAAGATTATGTCTGGACTTTCAACGAAACTGTGACCTCTGAGTTTGTTTCGTCCTTTCTTCTCAGAGAAGAGGAAACGCCGACCTCATCTAGTTTTAAAAATATGTTTGACGTGTAAAAGTGTTTGTAAAAACCTACTTACAGAAATAAAATCATTAATCATTTATCACGTACCCATAATTATTTTTTCGTAATTCCCACGGGATAGGTATTAAAGAGGATTTATGTTGCTTTCACATTTAGTATGCAAGTAGGTAATTTTCCGTTCCGTTATATATTCCGTTACTATTGTTAGGTTTTTAGGATTTTTATCCTCCAGAAAACAATGTTACCGGATTTTACAATAGGTGGCATGCGAGTCGTTACAAAAAAGCTGGATTAACACATATATAATCAGCCTATAATGTTCCTACTGCTGGGACACAGGCCTCCTCTCGGTGAGAGGGCCGTAATCCACTACGCGAGCCCAGTGCGGTCGGTAGATGTAACATGTCTTCGATTTTTTAGTTCTAGGACATGCCGGTTTCCTCACGATGTTTTCCTTTACCGTTTTGAGAGCAGTGCTGATGAAATAATTTACACAAAGTAAAGTGCCAGCTTGGGTTCGAACCCACGACCTACAAACTCGTAAGTCGCGGCTGTTACCACTAGGCCACCACTGCTCCTCCGATTAATACATAGGGTATTTTTAATCCCGGTAGTACGTTCTCGTGGAATATTTTCTGACACCCACGCGTAAGAAACCGTGGGCAAAAGATAGTTATTTATATAAGTGCGTGCGTGCGTGTGACCAGGGCCTCAAGTCTGCTATTACAGTAGTGTCAGAATGGTCTATAATTGATTTTATAATTGTTGGTTTTGACAAGTTTGGTAATCTACTAATATAATGGCGTCATTAATGAGGATCGGAACAGACCATTCTGACACTATTGTAATAGCAGACTTGAGGCCCAGGGGGCCAACCATAGCCTCTTGTAGCAGTATTATTTTAATATTACATCAGGGGAAAAGAGATGGAGCTATACCTCCATCTCTTTTCCACTGTGAAGCATTATTAAAATAATAATGCTATAAGAGGCGGTGGTTGCCCCCAGATGAATGAACGTAACCGAAGCAAATGGAGTATGTAAGGAGCGTAGCCGGTGGCGTTCTATAGTTTCTGCATACCCGCATGGGAAGAAGGCGTGAGTTTATGTATGTGTGTATTTATATAACAGGTGTGTCCTCGGCCAGAAAGTCTAGACTTTTTTAATTAAGATTTTGTATGTTCAGGTTTTTATTCATGTATTGAATATGAAATGTGAATTTAGTTTAACTTTTAATTGGCTGTCAGTATCAAATACTATTTTTATTCTGTTTGTTTTAGCTGTAAGTCAACCATAGTTATAAATAAATAAAACAAAATAAATATATACATACTTATCGCTGGTCCTGGAGTTATTCTGCTGCGTAGATGTCGCATGGTTGCTGACGTTGGGATGTATGACAATGTCATCGCGCACTTCCACTTTGATCCGCGACTTGCTCTGTGAAGAGGTGCTGAAGCAGTTTTCAGTGCCGCCTGGTTGTGATCCTAGAGATTCACTGGAAAATAAATTTGATGTTTAGTGATGCATAATAATCATAATACTTTTTTTTCTTGTTGAACGCATTTAATATTCCTTCTTTTTCTTTCTGAATTATCGTGTTTTATTTCTTTTCAAGCCTACAGATACAAATATTTTAATTTGTTGAACAAGGTAGGTTAGGTACAGATGTTGTATTATTAAAGAACGCTATGTGTAGCCGACATCGGCGTACAAATATTATCTTGGTGCAAGCATGCTGAAAACTTTTCTTCTTGAAACAAAACGTCATTTTATTGACAAACCACACAGACACTATGTTCAGCTTATAGTAGTCCACTGATGGACATAGGCCTTCGCACGCCTTTACCACAAATATTAATTGAATTTAATCTAAAAATGAATATAATATTTGTTAACGCCATCTATTGGCGAGGAATCGACAGCGCGTGGCACCGTCTAGCGTCGAGTAGACGGAGGCTCGGCGGAAGGTGAGGGGCGAGAGCGGCGCATGGGGAGCGCTGATTGGTCGTCGCCGTAGAACTCTCCAGAACATTCGATCCACGGGTCGACACAAGAAAGAAGATGGTAGTCGGTTCACCATCGCATTTTGTTGTCGCTTAGAAATACCAAAACCTACTTAAATTCTATTTAAATAAACGCCTAAAAACTATAATAAATAAAAGGATATTCATTGAAGAAGCCTGACCGTCAAATCCCAAAAAAATAGGGTATTTGACCACTATGAAAGAAATACATGAATTATTATTTATTTTAAAATGACGAGAGAGAAGAGACGAGAAAAAGAGACGTTTTGTGAGAAAACAAATAAAATCAGTGGAAAAATGGAGAAGTTATACGCTTTTGAAATTATTCTTCTATCCTTGTCACGCAAAACGATCATTCTACTGAATGGCGCGAAATTGTTATGGCTCTCCTGTGTTGTGACGTCAGATGCTAGTAGTGCTGTTTCTGTCTAGCATAAACTTTAAAACGCAAACAACTTCGCCATTTTTATAGATATTAACACAATTTTTTTTTTACTGTGGCTTAACTTTTTTCCAGTGTTCGAAAGATCTAATTTAATTAAGAATAGTCAAAAACCCTATTTTTGTGTGCCCAACGGTCGTGCCGAATAGGGGTTCAGCATAAATTACAAACCACTAGTTTTTGACGCTAGAAAAGTATTCAGACGAATTGAGAACCTGTTTATTTTTTAAATCAGTTACAACATGGCATGCATTGTTTACAGACATTCACAGATAAAACTGACGCTAGACCTGAGAGTAATGTCAATCAAATCAAGCGCATTTTAAACGTCAAGAATCGTAGAAAAATCGTCATTTAGCAAATACGAGGTTTGTTGTTTGCGGGCTTTCCGGAATACGTAGATCAAAGTTAGAACTTACTTGGCATCAGCGTGTGTGAGAGGTATAAACACGGGCGTAATGCGTCGCTTGCCATCCGACGTGCGAGTCTCAATCTGTCGGTCCATTGGCCGTAAAGGCGTCGATGACGTGCCGCTCGAACCCGCCGATGGACTTAAAAGGCTCTTGGGCTGTGGAAGTAGCACAAATCATAAAGGGTTACAATACCGAATACGAAGGAGGTGTTATAAGTTTCATGTAGACCGGTTAATGGCAATAGCGCAATTGCTATTAATCAGTTTAAAATACTTCCTAATGCTTCGAAATTCGTCATTCATTCACATCATTATCATTTCATTTCATTCGATCATTCATCGATACCATTTTTCGATAGATCCAGGGTGGAATACACGATCTAAATCTAAACCAACGACGTGGAAAATGGGGAAGGCCGGTTAAAGTTATTTGTAGATGGCGTGACCATAGCTAGGTCCCTCCGGTCTATACTAAAATTTGACATTTCAACCATTTTCGTCTCATTCATGAGTTTTGTTATAGTTCATTTCGTTATTTTCAGTGATTTTGACTTAGTTTAAATCAATATAAATATATTCCACCTTTATAGTGTCAGAACTTAAAATCTTAATCATTGTTTATGTCCTCGTAACCACTTTCTTCAAAACGATTACAACATAACCTCATATTCTGTTTAGTTACATTTTTATCTCTACAAATAGCTTAAAGCCACAATCGTCTAATTTTAAAGTCTTTCGGAAAATGGTGGACTTAATTTTCGGAGCATTTAGGAACAGAACAATTAATCGTTTCGCAAAAATAAAATAAAACCACCACTCGCCTTGTATTATTAGCTTTTTTTGGAACTAGCACGACAGCGCCATTTTGACAGTTGCCTTACCCATACTGGACTATTTTGGTATAAGATTTAAATAGATGTTATCCATGCTCAAAAACCTGTAAGGCATTAATTTATACGGTACCTGTGACTTATCACTCTTGGGCGTGGTCTCTTCTTTGGCAGCTTCTTTCTTAGCGTCTTGTTTCTCTCTAGCGAGTAAGATCTCGGGGCACTCCACCAACAAGTTGGCCGACAAGTCGCCGCCCGACTCATTGGCCAAACATTTGCCGTAGATCTTTTCGTAGAATGCGTTCTGAAAATGGAGAAAGGTTTACGAAGTGAGAGTGAGTCATTATTTAGATTATAATGAAAGTAGTGTTGATTTTTAGAACTAGGCTTGATATTTTTCTAATATTATTAATTGTCTTTTATATACATAAATTTAATTTAAGCCCACTTTCACTACAAATCACTAAATGCATTTAGCGCTTAACAAATTTTAAACTTCGTTCTATTTCTGTCAATTGGTTGACAGAGACAGAATTATGTGTTAAATATGTTGAGTATACCCGGGGTCGTGGGACCTGCCGGGGTAGTGGGAAACTCCGAAAAGGATACCGTGGCCCATGGCAACACAAGCAACGGAAGGAACACGGGTAGGTTATAGCCAGTAAGAGTCTGACACGCCCTAGCTCCACCCAGAGAGGGAGAAGTTATTTGATAATTTCCCCCGCAAATAAAGTGGTGCCAGTGGGTCATAAAGTATGTATTTCCTGATTAACATACTCAGAATTCGAACCAGTGACTATCTCTGTTCTCAACACATTTTAAAAATATACCGTATGCTCAATACAAAAACTTCATTTAATTTTTTCGATACGCGAGCGGTCAGATACAAGGACAATGACTTTTAAAGATATTATTATGACGCATACACAAAACGTACCTTTTCATCAAAAGTAAGCGGTGTTCCGATCTCTTTGTTAGTGAACTGTATGCAAGCGACAGTGCCATCTGAACTGCACGCCAGTAGGTTTAGACCTAAACAAATTATAAACAAATAAACGTCTGGAAGATAATATTTTGTTTGGAGGATCATCAACTAAGCCCCCGTGTTTAAGGGATACAAAAGTTGCGCAAAGTTGCTCTAGCAACATGCCTTTATATTGCGGGATACACGTTGCCCGTGTAGTGGTAACCCACACATGCACACAAACATGTGAACTCAAGTACCTATGACGTTCCGCGTCAGCAGTTCAATAGAGTAACCCATGACGCGGGGTGACGCGAGCAATGGTTAGCAACCGACTGTCGCTAACCATTGCTCGCGTCACCAATCTAGTTATTATTTATAAACCGTGTTTAGTTGTAATAACTTTATTATTAAATTCATTGTGTAATTAGGGTTGCCAACTTTTTTTACAAGAAATAAAGTATATTTAGATCTGAGAAGAATATTAAACAGTATTTTAGAAAAAGGAACAGTATTTTTTTTTTATACATATTTTTAGAGCTTCTCGCAAAAGTTATTAATTTAGTCTTTTTTAAAAACTTCATACGCCTCACCACAATTATAAATAAAATTAAAATAAATGAAGAGCTCATTTTTTATTAAATTAATATTTGCTCTATTTCAATCATCCCGCCACTTTGCATTTAAAAACAATGTCCATACGAAAAAACGGTTATGTTCTGAGAACTCACACACTCGCATGTCTGTATCAGTAGTGTTAGACAGCATTTTGATGCTGAAAACAGTATTTTATATACTTTAGTAAAAAGTATAATGTAGTGAAAAACAGCATAATACTGTTTTAAACAGTATAGTTGGCAACCCTATGTGTAATACTAAATTAAAATTCATAACACTATGAACCTATATCACAACCTAACAAAAGTTCTATACCCGGAACTAGGGTTACCATCTGGAGATGTCCGGCTTTTTGACGCTCATTTCCATTTCATTTATTTGCATACCATAATGTGTATAAAAGATGTTACATAAGGCTTAAAGCTGAATTACAGTTATGGATCCCATTAGGGCACAGCAACATAGTATTAACTTAAAGTTCAAAGATAAGAATTTTGAATATTATAATTCATATATTATTCTTATTCTTATTTATAGGAGAACTTGTAAAATACGTATTAAAAGTTATAGTTATTTGGATAAAGTTGATGTTAGTGTTAATAATACTATTACATTTTAATTAGCTAAAAATTATTTATAAAACAAAAAACCCGACTGCAAAAACACATAACTGAAAAGGGAAAAACAAGCATTATAATCTATATAATTTTGGTATCGCAGGCGGGGATAATCAAAACTTACACCATATTTCAGGGTATTCGACTGTCCCCGAGAAAATGATATGTGTGAGAGATGAGAGAGATTTGCTTAATAGGACGAAGAGTCGTGAGTACTCGTGAGTTGTCGTCGCGCCCACCCGCCTCGCTCCCTCGCACGTACGGCTCAGTTCGGCTCGGGCTCACGACTCGTGAGGTGAATACGCCACTGACGATTCCTCAAATCCTCACCTCAAATGAGGGGTACCTCGTGAGGACCTCACGAGGCAAAATGAGGTGCTCCCTCAAACTCAATTAAAATTGATGAGTTACCCATCACTATGCGCAGTAGTTCATTTTTCGGTCTCTTTGGCGGAATGAAGAAGGCGAGGGGCGCCAAGGCTGCACCCGATTGGTTCGTCAGTCGATGCTCGTCGTCCATTCGACTCTCACGTGTCATTCGGCTACTGTACACTTTCGTGCAATTTTAGTGACTTACGTTTTTGATTTTGTAATAATTTATTTTTGTTAATTCGTATTTGTTATGTGTTTTTAAATTGTCACACGAACTCTTCAAAAATGCCGAGGAGAAAAAATACAGTTTTAAATAGACAGGCAAGGCAAATGGTGTATTCAGTGTATTGTTTCATTAAGAGCAACGCTGAGTTAGGTATTGACAAAACTATGCTGGAAATTTATAAACACACTGCGGAGGCGACCAACACCTCAATAGCAACTGTACGGCGGATCGTTAAAGAAGCCAATGATTCAGAATTTGCAGTGGCGTGCAGTGGTTCTCCACAGAGGGTAGGCCATGCATACTGACACCAAAAAAAAAACTGATTCGCGCAACATCACAGCGCGGCTCTACATACAAGAACTCACCACATTATTCAAGGCTTAAAACACGATTTTCTAACGATGCAAACAGAAGAAAGATTCGGCCACCTCTATTATCATAACCAAGTGGGTGGGTGATAATTACAGAACACGTCACTTGCAAGATATCCGAGGTCATGAATTATCATGTTTTTGAATTAATTCTCTTAATTCGGGCACACATCTACCTTTAGACACAACTTGAATCTGTGCGACTAACCTAACCTAACCAACACATTATCGGCGCATACTTCACAACAGAACACCATTCTTAGGTAAATAAACAAATAATAACACAACACATAATATTTACACTACTTTATGTTTCAAAACCAATTACTTATAACATAATAAGATCTATAAAAGATATACATTCAAGATCACATATAAATTACGTGTCGCTGTCACATGAAACAAACACTACCAATTAAAATTGTATCACTGTCATACCTATTCTTCCACAAAAGGGACTACCATATTTTGCCGGATAACACTAACACACTGGACTGTGTTGCCGAAACTTATTTTCCTAACTCCCCAAAAACCAAACGAAATTTCCCAAATATGAGACGAAAATTAAAAAATTATGAAGTTTTTAATTATTTTTATAGGGCTTTTGCTATTCCTTACAATTTATAATTTTTTGGAAGGTATAAATTCAACAATTCCACCCTTTTTTTTAATTGTCTCTAGTAGTCTGGTAGTCATGAAGGAAACTTCCCCGCAATTCGGGGAATTGTCCAAAAATATTTTTCATTAATTAAATATTCACTTTACACACAACCAATGAGGACCAAGCTCCTGCCGCCGGAGTTACGCCCCTAATTTAAACCATTTCACTATTTTGTGCCGTTCATACACACGAAAATATACACGTGTGCGTAAATTTATGAACGGAATGTAGACGAAACGAATGCTTGCCTTGCTTACGTAAAACGTATGCTCCGTCGAACTATGAGTCACGTGGCGTCTGCGACAAATTGCTATAAGAGCTTTAACAGGAGTTTAACTTCTTTTTTAATATTTTGTATTATTGTATTACATAGTTAAAATAAATGCATTTGGCGTTGTTGGTAGGGTAGGCTAGGCCTAATTGCCTCTATGGACGGCACGCCCCTGAGAATTTGTGACCGTATTCAGAACGCTAATATAGATAAGATTATGGCTGAACACGGCCACGATGTAATAAGATTACCTCCATACCACCCAGACCTCAATCCCATTGAGATGGCATGGGCTGCAATAAAAGGATATGTCGGCAGTAAGAATGTGACGTGAAACGTAAGTCACGTAACGAATCTTATTAAGGAAAAAGTAAATGTAATGGGAGCTAATGAATGAACAAAATTATGTCAAAAAGTGAAGGAAATTGAGAAGGAATACATAAACAACGATCACATAGTGGATGCAATGTCAGAACAATTTATAATTCACGTTGGTGACGATGACTCCGAGACCAATTCGGAGGATGAGGACAGTGACGATGATGAGGAGATGAGTGATCAAGTGGCCTCTACCAGCACCAACGCAGCGTCTAGTTTTATGGAAGGCATATTACCTATTCCTCTGGATTGAGACGAATTTTGTATAAACAAAAATAAACAAAGGAAAAACGCTTCTAACCAGATTATAATTGTTTTATTGAGAAAATTATATTTTCCTGACAGTTTCTTCATCAAAAGTAACAACATCACATAAGTCAAAGTAACGGTTAAATTTGTTTCTTCACTATTTTAGCTGTTAATGAAGAAAACATTTGTCGTAGTATCAGTAAAGGTCAAGTAAAAGTTAATACTTTGACTGATTTTGTTGATGAAGAAAATGGCCGTAATTCACAATGGCCTGCAACATTACTATATCAAAGTAAAATTTTAAGTACCACTAATATTTTAATTATAGTTTGCGTAAGCCCTATAATCAATAATTTGAGCAAAAGCGATACTAAATAAATTTGGCCGAAAGTGTATATGCGCGAGCTTGCCCCCACTACTGCCCATTTGTGCTCACGACTTGTGCCGGTCACTGTATGCTGGAAGAGATTTCTTTAGAAATAAGCATCACCTTTGTACGTATTTTTCTGTCATGTTCTTCTTTTCTGTTTTTATATGTGTGCACATAAATGGTTATATAAATAAAAATATGAATACAAATTTGATTAATGTTATCTGCGTCAAAATGCAAGATTAAATGTAATTTGAGATTAGTTAACGCCGTATCTTGTAGTCGAAGTGCATTGAACTTCTCAATGTTAATCGGTGCGGAAGAAGAGTGCTACATGGATCCTTTGACCCTTCAATGATATTTACGTTGCAGATAAACATTTTTGTGAAGTTGTATTGAAAAAAAAAAGTAAATTAAAAAATAATACACGACTGCGTAAATATAACTTAAAAAATATGGAAACAAGACTTATAACTTAATACTATAAACCAGGGATTCCCAAAGTGGTAGATATCGACCCCTTGGGGTCGAAATCGGTTTCCCAGGGGTCGACGAGGTCTAAAAATCGACCCCTATTAATTAACACAAGTTTTTATTTGAAACTATCAAGATACTGTATAAGTTGTGTTACGTGTACCAACTTGTTATAAGAATGACTAATATTTTAGTTGGAAGTATCATTGTTGTACTTTTAAAAAACTCAACAAGTCGATAATCGTGCACAAGTTCTTACAAGATGAAAAAAATTGGCTATGGGGGTCTAAGGTATCAGTTCATTTTGGAAAAGAAGTCTTTTGCCTAAAATAGTTTGGGAACCCCTGGTATAAACAATCTCATGCAGTCGGAGGCATCTTCTTTTAATTTAAAAATAAAGACCTATTTATTGCCTCCCACTGCATGAGATTTGGATTGATTAATTTACTTTTTTATTTTAAACTTTTGTAGTTAGGATTATAAAGCGGCAAATTAGTTTATTAACCCACTTATAATCGGGTGATAACGGCCTCTAACTCACTCCAAAAGTTTGGGATAGTTTTTTTTTATCATTTCTCATTCCAAATTACATTTAAACATAATAAAATTAGTATATATTTTTGTAATCACCTTTAAAAACCCTTCATTTTGATACCCCACTCGATAGATATGGGAGTTTTTTTTAAACATACATTTTGGCGCCAGAGATCCGGCATTTTAATTTTTTATAATTTTAATATACCCAGTGACACTCGCGCAATAAAGACGAATCTAACGACTTATCATTTATTAAAATCAGCCAAACCGCTGAACTGATTTCGTATTTATTGTAACTACTAAAAAGTAGTTACGAGGGAACATAGGGACGGACATATATACATACATACATACAGGTCAAACACATAACCCTCCTTTTTTGGCTTCGCCGCAGTCGGGCAAAAACAATTATGGCCGCGCGTCAAAATATCTTTGTACAGGCATACGCTCTTACCATCAGAGCTCCAAGACAGATCCAGCACGCTGTCACTGAACAAGTCGTGCACGACCACGAGGGGGCGCTTGAGTGACGTCAGCCAGATGCTGAGCGCCCGGTCGCGCGACCCCACCGCCGCGCAGCAACACTTCTTGCCTTCCTTCACGAATATGTTGTTGTTGAAGCGCTGGAAAAGAAATAAAGAATGAAAGAAAATAAAGAAATAAAGTTTATATGCTCATCTGCCTGCCTTTTCCCAACTATGTTGAGGTCGGCTTCCAGTCTAACCGAATGCAGCTGAATACCAGTATTTTAAATGGAGCGACTGCATATCTGACCTTCACAACCCAGTTACTGGGTAACACGACACCCCTTGGTAAGACTGGTTGTCAGACTTTCGGGCTTCTGACTACCCGTAACGACTGTAAAGATATACAAATAACAGCCGGGACCAACGGCTTTCCGAGGCACGGAGGGGTCTTGGCATGTAAAGATGGTCACCCATCCGCGGACCAACCGCAGCAAGCGTAGCTTAACCTGATCGATCGACCCGTGCGGCTGTTATTACTTAGCCACAAGCCCCTCCTATTTACAATAAAACTACACAAACTATTTGGGTAAGGCGCTCAACATGTCCTATTTGACCATCTGTTGCTTAACCATTCCACGTGAGACACAATGGCTTTTTAATTGTTTCTGTAATTACAGCATTCAACCGGTTACAGAGTTAAACATTACGAAGACTCAAAACGGTAACAAACTGTTATTTCTTCTTGCTCTGGAAAAAAAAACTCTTCACTGTCTGCCCCACGGCTGCAATTAAGAGGCATCATAAAGAAATGGTAAAAATAAGAGGTAACTCAGTCTTAAAACATGGGAAAACCAAATGCGTTACCTTTTTTTTTTGTGGGTGGGAAATTATCAAATAACTTGGGTTTGTCAGGCTCTTACTGACTAAAACCCACTCATGTTCCTTCCGTTGTCTATGTTGCCAGGGGCCTCGGTAAAAATGTGTTGCCTGGAAGACATCGCAGAAAGCGATAAGGCCGCCCATTGTATATTTTGTAGTGTTTGATTTTTTTTTAAATGTATTTTTGTAGTGTACAGTAAAATATATATAAATAAATAAATAAAACCAATGGTATTCAACATTAGAATCATGAGAGTAACTGCCGAATTTTTAAAAGCAACACAATTTTGGTCACAATGAAGCCGCGTGCTGTTTAAGCCGCCTGCCATTTTAATGTATACTGTAGCGTCAAAGTTTACTGCAAAAAGTGTACTAACTAGTAAAGTTAAGTGTCGTTTGAGAATTTGAAGGGATCAACTACTTAGTTTAATGGCCACAGAAACTGATTATAGTCGATCGAGTCTTTGTCGCCCTACTATCTGTCCGGCTTTGAGAACTGACCTTATTCAACGCTAGAGCGAGATAGATATAGCACAGTAACTTACAGCGCAAGTGACAGCCTTCCTGTGTCCCACAAAGTCCTTGTCGCACCTCCAACCGTCTCTTTCTACCACTTGCGCAGTAGGACCGCCTCCATTCATCGCGTGCGCAGATAACACGTACTGACCGTCAGGAGACCAGGATAAGCGTAAGACATGAGTTGTACCTGTGGGAAAAGTTATTTGTAATTCAATGATTTGTTAATACTATGATTGCCTGTAACAGAGATTTTCTAAGATAAAAGTAGCCTAAGTTATTCCTTATAAAATCAGCTATGTGTCAGTAAAAGTCCAGTCAAAATCGGTCCAGCCGTTTCGGAGATTAGCCGGGACAAACAGATAGATAGATAAAGATCTTAAAACACGTTTTTTTTGTAAGTACTGTATATACTTTCATATGCATTTAGTAAAAAGCTGTTTTTTTGACATTACAAACAGACTTTAATTTTTTTGTATAGATTATATCAAGAAAGCGTTTTGTAGTATTAGAGCTGTTTAGGGAAGTACTAAGATTATACCTATTTCTGCTGCTAATGGATTCTAGATACAAGGCCAGTTTGCGATTCAGATCAATAAACAGTTCAGTCACTAGCCTTTCACTGGACTCTGCATGAATACAAGAGAGTTCAGTAAGTCAGTGAATTATTGAACTGACTGGCGAAAATGGACCTTGTGTCCAGAGCCCATATTACAAATGCGAACTGTTGAACATATTGTACAAATCGAGTTTTCTGTGCACAATGGACATGTTTTTGCAAACATTAATATTATTTATTTAATTGGTCAAGGATGGCTAACGAGACACGATTTTCTATTGTTTGACTCCGAATCGGATTCGCGCGGGGCTTTATAGGTTATGCATAAGATAGTGTTACCTCCACACTCTTCAAATGGTTCCGTGATAACAATTTCCGGCGCCCAATCAGCTGTCTTCCAAACTCTCAGTGATTTATCATCCGATTGTGAAGCTAGATATTTGCCCACCTGGAATTAGTTACGACAAAATAATCAATACTTATCTATTCTAATTGCATAAAGACGGATCGGCGCTACTGCTGAGCATGAGGTCCTACGTTCGATTCCCGGGTCGGGCAAGTGTTATTGGATTTTTCCATCTAGCATTTCTCAGTAGCAGCCTAGTGGCTGGATTTGTGCCCGGTTGATGGCAATAGGCTCGCCCCCTATTACATGGGACTTTAAACATAACTGGCAAAATGTAGGTGTACTAAAGGTACACCTCTGCCTAACCCTTCGGGGAATACAGGCGTGATGTTCTGTTAAGACGGATCGTAGCAGGTGCGTAAGCATATTATGGATGCGGAGGTCTAAATAAATGCGGGAGCTCCGCCATTACATATGCGGAGGTCTAAATAAATGCGGGAGCTCCGCCATTACTTATGCGGAGGTCTAAATAAATGCGAGAGCTCCGCAATTACAGATGCGGAGGTCTAAATAAATGCGGGAGCTCCGCAATTACGGATGCGGATGCGAGTATCCGTAGCTTCCCTGGTATGTATGCATAGAGATGTTCTGACTGACTAGCCGGTCATCATATCAGTCTTTGGTTTGGTAATCCAAACCAAAAACAAAACTCATGTTTCTTGTTTTAATTTGTTTTTCCTTTAGACAATACTTTTTCATTTATATTAAAGGAAAAAAATTCTAGGCCTTGAAAGATACAATACTTACTGGATCCCAAGCCACACCCTTCACAAGTCCGCTGTGTCCGTTCAATACACACACCATTTCTGGAAACTTCTCTGCGTTCCAAATGATGATGGAGTTGTCCACACTACAGCTGGCCAGCCACTTGTCTAGCGGTGACCAGGCTAGGTCTAGCACATCACCTGTAACATGAGACAGTGTAAATTCATTTAAAAATCCTTATTGTTCCAAAAATAAGTTCAGTCGGATTTCTAAGGCAGGAAAACTATTTTTTCCATAAAATATTTACATTATAATTGACTAAATGTTTACTTATTTATTTATTTATTTTATTAGTTTTATCAACAATTGTTTACTAGATACACACACATAATAAATTTTTGGAAGTAAAATTATAATGCAACAATTATTTATAGGTAAACATCATATCCATAATACAATAAATTCGAAAAATAAGCTAACTACTTTTAAAAACGATAAAATTGTTAAGAGAATAATTAAAATTGATAAATCTATAACATTGATAAATCTTGTTCATAAGTGTCTATTCTTGGACTGTAAAGGTTAAAACAGACTGAAGCATCCCATCAGGATTCACCCCAGACTGTTTGATTATTACTAGATTCAGGCAACTATAATTATTATTGCATACTGCAGGCTTAGCATGACGCTTTCTATTTCTAATTATTGTAGAATAGAAATTGCTTGTCTACATTTCTTGGTAGAAAACTGCTGTCAACTTCGTCAACAAAATGCTAATCTACGGTTCTTGTGCTACGCCTGCTGGATAAAGGTAAACTAAGAAACTGCTAGCTAAGGAAACTTTAATATGATCTTATAACTACTATACTACACAAACCTGCATGTCCTCTCAACGTAGCCAAACACCGCCAAGTCTCGGCCTTGTGCTTACCAGGAGTGGCCATAGCAGCCACACTCAGTCCCCATACCATAACCAGTCGGTCATCACCACCTGATGCCAGGTATTTACCACCATTGCTCCAACGAACACAGTTTACGCAAGCTGGAAATAAATCCAATCATTATAATTTTTCCAATGGTAGTGTATATATTTGAAAATCAATGGTCATTATTTTGTTTTGAGTGGACGGCAATGGAGGAGTTCTTTTTTACGATGGCCAGGGGCCTAATGTGAATAAATTATACTTTTGTGACAATTTTATGTACATTTAGGTAAGAAAAAGCTTGAAATTGAATAGGTTTATTAGATTAAAAACATAATTATAAAAGAGATAAGCTGAATAAAAATCATTGTGTTAGAAAATAATTTAAATGCTGTGAAGATGCAACTATGGGCTGGCCATTTTGTTCAATATTATAGTTCTGTGTTATTGCTTTGGTGGTCCCCATAATATAAGAAAATAATCATAGGAACCGAAAATATAGACAAGGTTTAGATATTAAAGTATGTATATACAGAGCTACTAACCTAAGTGGTTGTCCATTTGACAAAGCATCTTGGGAACATTGGGGTCCACTTCAACTGCTTCAAACAAAACGGGGTTCAGGTTCCAAACCACAACCCGCCCGGAGTCCCCGCCCTGACCCCCGGTCGCAAACCGCTTCCCCGTCGGATGTATATCAACGGAAAATATCGGTTTATCTGAAAAAATGCAACTTTTCAGCAACAAATCCTCCCTCCAACTTACGTTACTATTCAGAGACAATATCAAGAATATTTACCATCATGATTGACCCAACTGGGTTTTAGCAGCTTCATTTATGATGTATTGATTAAATTAAACTGAAAATAACAGCTAATAATGGAAATAAATAAAGATTTTCCCACTTTATTTATTTTATTGTAAAATGACACTGACAGCATCAACACCGCTCGCCGCCCGGCAATTTGAGGCGTGCGTTTCGTTCGTGAGAAAACTGAATAAAAGAAAACCCTGTTGGTGGTTTTTTATAATCTGTTTCTTGTGATTTAGTACTAAAACCAATTTGTGTAATGGGGTAGGTACTGTAGGTAGTGGTGAAATATGAAACCAAATAAAAATGTATTGGGTGTCACATAGCGTTTTTTTTTATCAATTAGCACCATATCTAAACGCGTTCCAGATAAATTTTTTATCTCACTAACTCCATACAATAGAAAGAGTAAACTGCAATGTCAACCAAATGCGACCTTTACACTAGTGAAATTACTGGATTAAGTGGAACGCAATTCGTGTGCACGTTTTGAAGTATATGCCCTGCTCATTTCTTGTTCTATTTGAAAAACATTATTATCTAAAAAAGCGGTATGAGAGGAGCGGACACTCTAATACCGGCTAGATTTTTAACTTTAACTAGTCACTTATCAGCGGTAATAACTTTGCTATGGGAGAGCCAGGAGAGCACTCGACGCTGTTTGCCGAGCCACTTTCACGACGATCTTTTCCAAATATATCACAACAGGTAAGCTTTCTTTACCTAGATTTAAAGGGTACAGTTGTCAGAATAACTATAAAAGTTATTGCTAATAGAGGCTAC
This sequence comes from Atethmia centrago, assembly GCA_905333075.3. NCBI lineage: Eukaryota > Metazoa > Arthropoda > Insecta > Lepidoptera > Noctuidae > Atethmia > Atethmia centrago. Next base: position 5,085,367 of record HG995378.1, on the reverse strand, counting down.
TAGATTTAAGTTACTTTTTTGTCATAACTTTGCATTTTAATGACCAATCGTACACACGCACGCTCGGCAGATAGCGAATTCCACAGGATAGTCGATACGGGTTTGTGTCGTCGATACGGTCGATACGGCATTCAGCCAAAATTTAAATTGGGACAGTGTGACAGTCTCATGCAAGTAAAATGCGGCATTTTACTGCAGGAGTTTTTTTTTGAAGCACTTCGTTAGTTTGCGCTCTTATTATTATTTTCAAACGCCTGAAGAAGTTGCTATAGCAAGTTTAACTCCACTATATTGTTATAGTTTTAAGGCTTATGTTATTTCCTATGCATTAGGCATTAATCAATTATAAATACTTACTTTATAACTCTAAACAGAATATATTTAGTTGTAATTCGTTATTTTATTTTTATCAGTACACAGAAAGACAAAACTAGTAATACCCAACTAGATTATTTTTTACATAACTTTAGTTAAAATTTCTTAACTAAATCATCACTCTTAATAAACATAATAAGCTTATAATGTTCCCACTGCTGGAACACATGCCTCCTCTCTGTGAGAGGGAGTGATAATCCAATACGCAGGCCCAGTGCTAGTTCGTAGATGTCACATGTCTTCGAATTTTTGGTACTAGGACATGCTGGGTTACTCAAAATGTTTTCTTTCACCGTTTTGAGAGCAGTGGTGATGAAATAGTTTACACAAAGTGAAGCGCCTGTCTGGGTTGGAACGTACGACCCATACTCATAAGTCGCTGCCATTACCACTGGGCCACTGCTGCTCTTAATATACACAGGGTTAAATTAAATTAGCTAGCATAACTCCGCAGACGCGACGGGTCCTATCTAAACATAATAAAACAAAAATAAATTCATTTGAAGATTTTTTTACAGGGTCATCAACCACATTTATTGTAGTCACTTGAAATTGGGTATATGAAAGTTAAAACTCTCTATATGAAAGTTAAATCTCCTAAAACACGGCTTCCTCTCTCCTACTCTCTTGCTGTGCCCTACAGGGCCCATAATGATCTCAATTATATAGTTACCACCTAAGTACACATTATGGTAAAGCAATAAAGATATTGAGTATTGAAATATCAGTTTAAAAAATCCGTTTTTTTGTGTATACTTGACAGACATGATGGGTATTGATATTAAAACATATGAAAACAGTTTTTCAGAACTCATACCTCAAGTAACAACACTAACAGCAGTCAGCGGTCATGGATTGTTATATACATATTGGAGTTGATGAATTTTATTTACACAATGACATGATGATTTACTCTATGAAGTATTATATTTTTTTAATGATTGTAAATGTGTAGACTATGTGGGTCATTGTTTAGTTTTGTTTTATTCTGTTAGTTTTTAACATGGTCTGGCAGTTTGAGTATTTTTTGCAGCCTAGCCAAATGTCCTTTCTTTGGTACTGTTTGTTGAATCGTTGAGCTCCTTAAGTTCTGAGTTGAGCTGCACAATTACTGACAAATGCATGCACTGTCTGGACAGGTCCACTCAATCTGTGTGGTTCTTTCATCAAAAGACCATTTCTGACACCTATCTACATGGTCTTCACATGATCTGGCCAAGATTATGTCTGGACTTAGGAACTCCACGTCAATGCGCGTATTTTGCGTATGGGTGGGAAATCGATTATTCGATCCACCCCAGCTCTTCAAGGAAGGCCAGCAACGCCTTGGTGTTCCTGACAATCTCACGGAAGGTACCTGGGTTACCGAAGTACTTTGCACTGTATGTGGCGACTACCGGGCAGTTTAGTAGCACATGTGCTGCTGTCTCGTCGTCTTCCATGCAGGCCCTGTACAGCGGACTGTCTGTGACTCCTATGACAAAGAGGTGTTTGTTAAATGACCCGTGGCCTGTTATAGCTGCTGAAACAGTGCGCAGCTGTAGTTTAGTTAGACGCAGAACCCGTTTCGTTAGGCGACCATCCATTGTAGGGAGTGCTTCCTTGGCCTGCCTGCACTCAACTTGGTCCGACCATAGTTTGAGAGGTTTATCTCTGGTGCGTTTCTTTACCAGAGTGCGTAAGTACCCGAAGGGGAGTGGCACGATGGGTTCAGGTCCCACTGGTGCCATGCTCGACCCCCTTCTGGCAAGTTCATCGGCTGCATCGTTGCCTAGCGAATCGCTGTGTCCTTTGATCCATTGAATGGTTATGTTGTTGAGGCTACCCACCTGGTTGAGGCGCTGGTGGCACTCATATATTAGCCCAGAGTCAACTGTGTGAATGCTTAGCGTTTGCAGGACAGCCATGCTATCTGAGAGTATGCGGATCGAGTGGTCCTTAACTTCCCTGGCCATGATGGCTGAAGCAGCCAGAGAAATACCCATGCACTCGGCCTGGAACACTGTGTTATGGACCCCCAATGGTGTGGCTATGCGTATGTTGAAGTCCTCCGAGAAGATTCCAGCACCTGTGCCACCAACTGTTTTGGATCCATCTGTGAAGATGCGCAGCTCTGCAGGGCGCAACCCCTCGCATCGGCGATCCTCGTCAAGTTGGATTTTGTATTTTTTATCAAAGATAAATTGTTTGGGTACCAGGTCATTTATAGCTTTTGTTATGGGTGACTCTTTTTTGAGTCCCTCAAGCAGCGCGGTGTGTAGTGTGTCTCTCTTGCCCCAGAGATTCAGTGCGTTTAGGCGTACTGCCGCCATTGTCGCTTCCTGCTGTATGAACAGGTGGAGCGGTGGCAGTCCCAGCATGGCTTCGACTGCTGCAGTTGGCGTTGGCCTCATGCAGCCCGTGGTCGCCATGCAGGCAAGTTTCGGCATGCGTTGTAGTTTATTGGAGGCTGTGACTAACTTGGTGCGGGGCCACCAGACCACGGCCCCGTAGGTGATCAAGGGGCGGATCACCGCCGTGTACAGTCATAGCCTCGTAAGGCCCAACGACCTAATTTAATGACAAAAAAATTTTGACACTCCGGCCCGAGACACTATTTAAAATCATTTAAATTATATATCTAATCATAAAAATATATATCGACCTAAATTTGGGTTGGGCCTTACGAGGCTTATAATTTTGGGGGATAGGCCCCACTTCTTACCTATCATTTTTTTGCACTGCCAAAAGGTGATACAAGCCCCGTTTAGTTTGTTGTTTAAGTGACTACTCCAGTTTAACTTACTGTCTAGAATGACCCCGAGGTACTTGACTTCGTTGGCTAACTGAAGTTCTGTATCGAACAGTATTAGTAGGCGGAAAGGGCCTAATGCTCGTTTTTGGGTAAATATAACTAGTTCAGCTTTGGTGGGGTTCACCGATAGGTCGAATTCCCTGCACCATCTTTCTACGATACGTAGTGCCTGCTGAGTGAGGTATGTCTGGACTTTAAAAGAGACTGTGACCCCTGAGTTTATTTCGGCCTTTCTTCTCAGAGTAGTCAGATAGGAAACGCCAACATCATCTAGTTTTAAAAAATATGTTTGATGTGTAAAAGTGTTTGTACAAACCTACTTACAGAAATAAAATCATTTATCATTGACCTCCCAAACAAAAACATCAAATCTTTTTATTGTATTGTGGTTAGATATCAATACCCATTGCATCCGTGGAGTTGAGTGACCCAATTTAAAATAACCCTCTTTGTTCTATTTTTATGTTGGTATCCAACATAACCAATACCAAACAAACCGCGGTTGGTCCGCGGATGGGTGACCATCTTTACATGCCAAGACCCCTCCGTGCCTCGGAAAGCCGTTGGTCCCGGCTGTCATTTGTAGATCTTTGACAGTCGTTACGGGTCGTCAGAAGCTCGAAAGTCTGACAACCAGTCTTACCAAGGGGTATCGTGTTACCCAGTAACTGGGTTGTGGAGGTCAGATAGACAGTCGCTCTATGTAAAATACTGGTATTCAGCTGTATCCGGTAAGACTGGCAGCCGACCCCAACATAGTTGGGAAAAGGCTAGGCAGCTGATGATCCAACATAATCAAGAGGTACCTACACCTGTGCAAGTACCTATATTAGATTGGCATAACAACACATAAGCGAAATGTTTAGGAAACAATTAGTTAATGGTCTGTCTCAAGTTGTAGCAGCAATAACATTAGTAAGGAGCCTTGCTCTACCAAAGTAAACATCTTGTAAGTTTATGGTTCCCTGGTACCAGCACGAGGCAAACAGAGAAATACTATTGTTTACAATTTATGGTATCTGTGGCCATGTAGCTATTATAAACAATGGTGGAGTTGAGTAACTTATTAGTTTCAAGTCTTTACTATGGAAGTCTCATGTGTAGACATCAGTCTTCCTATTAGCTTGGCTTAGCTACCTAAGCTGGAATAGTTTAAAAATTAAGAGAATGGTACCGATTCCCTTGTTCACAAACTAAACTAAATTTAAGTTCAGTGCATCTTTTTCTTTGTATTTAATTAAGAAGAGGACAGTCCTGTCAAATTAATCAGCGCCTGTCACTACTCCATACAAGTTTAGACGTGATTAAAAACTTGCCTACTAAAATTACGTCAATTTACGTCAAGCGCTGATTAATTTGACGGGACTAAACTAAAATTTATCTTCTCTCATTTTCTTAACGAAATAGAAAGAAAAAGATGCATTGAACTTAAATTTAGTTTAGTTTGTGAACAAGGGAATCGGCACCAATATTTCTATAGTAATGACTTTCCAGCTTTTAAACTAATCCACCAGACTTTTTTTTTAAGCTTAGGTAGCTAAGCTGGAAAAATTAAGACAATATTACCATATCCATTAAAAATAATAAATGTTACTAGTGAAAGATTTTGTTGTCTTTAGTGGGGGTAGTTCTACTTGATAGGACCGGGTAAACATCTAAAAAAACCGGATAAGTTCGAGTTGAACTCGCGTGGTGAGGGTTCCGTAAAGTGAATATGTTATTTACTATGTTCTTTATCCCAAGAACACACTTAACACTGTAGTTGAAAACCATCTCCCATACATTCCAACTGGAAATGTTAGTTTGTACGCACAATATTGGGAGATTTACTACGTTATTTTAACACCGTATACTTCTTATAGGTTTTCCTGTAATCTGTAAGTAAAGTATTATTTTTTGTATTTTTTTATAAATGTTAGGCTCAGTAGTTTCGTAGATAAGGGGGATGGTCAATTTTCATCTATTATCTTAAATAACTTTAAAACTATTTATTTTATCATTATAAAAAAAAAAATATTTGAGACCATCGCAACAAGCCCTTTCGTATGATTTATGTCACACGATATGCAAAACTTTTCTTTTTATTTTCTATTTTGCCCCCAAAAGTGACCCTCATAATGAAAATTCATTTATTTACGTTATACATCCGTGTTTGGGACACGGAAATTCATATGTGTACCAAATTTCAACTTAATCGGTCCAGTAGATTCGGACCAAATCGGCTGTGACAGATGGACAGACAGACAGACAGACACACAAGTGATCCTATAAGGGTTCCGTTTTTCCTTTTAATGTACGGAACCCTAAAAAGATAATAATAACTAAGATTGAAAAAAAAACTCGTTCTCACGATCTACGTTCTTTATTAACATACAATAAGAAACTAAATTATTGGAATTCGAGCACAAAATATCGACTTAATTATTTTAAAAAGGTCCCATCAAATTTTGGAAAACATTATATTTTAACGTAAGTAATAATAATTTGTTCATATTCCACACACAATCTTTCTTACATTTGCAGAATTAACTCATATTGTTCTCAGATAAGTATTAATTAATTAAAAACATTAAGTATTGGATGTAATTCAACACCAGGTGGGAAACGCTTCACTGTGAGAAGTTAAACCAACTTGAACTGGTATAATGGGGTATATGTGTTTACACTACTTCTGTGTTTGGGATTAGTGAGCCATTGTAGAGCACCTATGTGTGTGCTGAGCTCCATTGTCGTTGTGGCGACGTAGGGCTGATGACTGTTTCTTTTTACCTACACTATCCCACTCCTGGGCAAAAGTCTTGCCCCCCCAATGCTTTTCCATTCATGATTGTAGACGTTGCCTTTTCCAAGTAAATCAGTCGCACCAGCGTTTTTAAGTACTGCCTCTGCATCTGGTTTGCAACCAATGTCGTGTCATCAAACGATTAACCACTAGGAAATAAAATTGCCAGAATCTTCCTTTTGCCCTTCAATCAATATATAACGTCATTTGCATTAAGCAATCTGTAAATTACACACCTAGTCACTACATAAAAATCAAATATTTAAGCAATTAAGTCAAGTAATAAATCCTTTTTAGCCCGCATTGTTTCTTAATGCATTATTGCTTTTCTGTAATCTTATTCAGTTTTATCAGTGTTTGTTCTAGCTTCTTGCACAGTCTAGTACTTACTGAAGTAGATACAATTGGATAAATATGTACCTATAACAATATTTGAAAGATATCTCTTATCTAGCGACAAAGCAAACAGAAGCGAATGAAGGCAATTTCCGTTCCCTTCCAGTTCTGTCCTTAAGCCTTCAAATATCTGAGGACCTCATGCGGTTTCATAGCCCTTTTTAAATAACAGCCGCACGGGGCGATTGAAGGTTCAAGCTACGCTTGCCGCGTTGGTTTCGTGGATGGGTGACCTTGCGTAAGACCCATACGTGCCTAGGAAAGCACGTTAAACCGTGAGTCTCGGCGGTCATTCGTAGATCTTTGACAGTCGTTACGGGTAGTTACAAGCCCAAAAGTGACAGCCAGTCTTACCAAGGGGTATCGTGTAACCCAGGAACTGGGCCTATCTGACCTCAACATAGTTGGGAAAACGCTAGGCAGAGAATTTGGTCATGCACACGTCAGCTTATCGACTTTCCCGGAATGTCCCGGATGTTACGCCAACACTAGGTATTGCAGATGCAATCAGTATTCACGATGGTACGGCACCGGCTCTCGAACGATATTAGACAGTGCTGTCTACCGACCTTTTTTAATGTAAAGACCGTAAACATTTGGTCCTACCTAGCACTTCGTGCCATCCCTGAACGCCTTGACCTGTCTCACTAACCGATTATAACCGGTTAAAATTGCCACCGGCTATCCAAAGTTTACAAAACACAACCTGGTGTAGTGTCGGTTCTCCGGACTTTACGGCTGTAGTGCGCCTGCGCAGCTCCGCAGCGGTCAGGCGACCAATAGCGTGCACGTGACTAGTGTCCGTGTAAAAGTTCGATTTTTAAATCAATTTGGCTATACCTAGCTGTTTTGTACCTTCTGGTTTTATTATCAGCCAGATTTCAGTTTTTAAGTGTCCCCCAGTTAAATATATGGGGTCAACGGCCTCTAGCGAAGTAAGTCTCATATGTTTTTTTTTCTTATATTTTTGTAATGACGTTACTTCCCTGGATTTAACGGTCGTTGTGCTTGCGATTCGATGACAGCGAGTAGGTTAACATTTAAAAGTGCACCCTAGTGGGATATTTGGGCTTCTATGGCATCAACGAAACGCTATTGAAACGCTTAAAGAGGCGCATTATTTTCAGACTCGATAGCCTGCAATGAATGAGATACCGGTTATAAACAGTACCTTAATCCTATGTGGACCTGATGGCAACACATCTGCTCATAGTAATTGTATAAATGCATGGAAAGCAAAGAAAAAAATCGTCAAATCCGTCAGGCACACTTTACTTCTGCTTATTAGCGTATCTTTCTAAATTTGACAAATTTCCCAGTGATGAACTCTATAGGACCGATCACGGAGTTTATGTAAAAATGGTCTCTGATGTTATAGCCTGAGTTTTTCGCCATAAAAGGTGGTTCGTGTGCCCAGGAGGCGTCACCATAAGATTTTGTGAAGAAATATGTTTAAAAAGGCCGATTGCTAGGCCCTATAGAAGTTAGGTATAATTTGACAGCACAAACACCGGCCCAAAACCTTAAATCAGACCGTTTCTCTACTTCTGACGTTACTAAGGGCCTTATTATACTAGCGGATTGCGAGCGTCTTCATAGCGGAGCGGGCGCGCAACGGACACGCGGCGCATGCGCAGCGAATTCGTTGCAGACGCGCAACGAGATCGCCGCGAATAGTAAAGTGATCGACGCTTTCGTTTTCGTCTCCGGCGTCTTCAAAGTAACAAAACCAACAGCAGTGTCTCATCGGAATCCATATTGTTACTGAGTGTATTGTATGTCGTAAACTTGCTACAAACATGCGACGAAAACGTTGCGAATTTGCCACGCGTCCGCGACGTCTTCGCAGTGCAGCCGCGGCGTGTTCGCGACGCATTCGCTGCGCGCCCGCCCCGCCCCGCAGCCGCTCGCAAATCGCTAGTGTGATAAGGCCCTAAGACGTAGCTCATAGAATGTCCACTAGTCGTGCTTTTTCTCTTGTAATATTTGTCCCGGCGAGCATAAAATTTGCAGTTTTTCATATCATGTCGGTGTATGCTATACGACTTACGAGAATCTCATGCCATGGTTAGAAGATTGGCTTATCAGCAGGCTGGTAACGTGCTTGGACTGTCCAGGGTGTGGCAGACAAAAGCTTAGCACCGTCACTCTTCGAGGCTTATTTTACTAGTTAAGATTATATTTGTCTCATCATTAGAAATCTTAAATTCGTTCATTAACTGACAGACAATGTACAGCCTTAGCCGCTTAGTCTACAGATAGGTTTGTCATAAGAGTTCGTTATATATCGTAAGTGAGCACTAAGAAAGGATTTTCGAGTACTCACCCCCAAAAAGGGTTAAATAGGGAAAGAAAATTTGTCATTTTTGCCGATGAGAAATCCCATCGAGCTCAGCTTTCTACAAGACCGCGTAGTTCCAAACGCCCGAGGCAAAAATAAACAAGGGAGTTTAACGACACCGTGGAAACAAACGAGACTAGGTCACTCTTCGATGACTCACTCCGACTCGAAGCTTCAGGGGTATGTCTCTACTCGTCATCCACTAATTTGAAGAGAAGAGATCAATAGATGTCCAAAAGAAACTTTAGATTGTCATCATTTTTCTAGGAAATCCTTTTGGTTGTTCCATCTCTTCTTTCGTGATTATTGGGACCTCAGTCCCAATAATCTGTCAAGTGGCCAGTGTTTCTGATAGAGCAGAAGGAAAGGAGGAAGTGGCATTTGAATCCGCCATCACTGTCATCCTCTCGCCCCATCCTAATTAATTTTGGGGTCGACGCAAACTTCTTCAAAGCACGTCTATCAGTCGTCTTCTCAAGAAGATTTGTATCTGCCGTTATGTATAAAATTTACCTAAACGCCTCGTGCAAGCTGTTTCGTAACTTGTTTGCAAGTTATGCGGTGTTACGCGCCTCAGAACAGTTAGGAGAGTTCAAGGTTGGTTCCTCCGATCGCACGCGGTATCCGACTATTTACCTCATTCACGATTTGTCTCGCATAAACTTTGGTGGTGTTTATGTAACACATAATACGTATTTTAATCATGGTTCGGGAACACGGAGAGAAAAAGGTTGGCAACTAAAAAGTTTTATTTATTTTCGTTCGTTGTGTTTTAGTCGGTGTTTTTTTTTTTCATTATTACGGTGTTTAAAAAAGGAATGTTTTCTTTTGGTATCGTGTGTTGAATGTGTGTGGTGATATATTTGGAAAAGAATGTGGATTAAGTATATTATTGTCTGGGTAAGACAATGTAATTTTACTTTTGGGCAACGATGGCAGCAACATAATACTTTCTTTATTTCATTACTAATAAATAAAACCAAATTTCTTCAATTCTCGTTATTGCACCTGCTACTGTTTGTCTCTGCATCACCCAAAGGTTGACTGGTAGAAAATGCCTATGGCATTAAGTCCGCCTCAGTACATTTGTGTACCTAAAGTATTAAATTAATTAATTTTGGCGGTTATTACTTGACTGCGATGAAGTACTTCAGTTAACAACTGGGTCGCAGCTGTACACTGAAATACTTACGCAGTAGTTGTAATATAATCGTTTGTGATTTCCTCGTACTAAATCACAATACAGAAAAGTTAGGTATAGAATTTTCGGGTTAAAAGGACCATTTTGAAACTTTTAACATACAGTAAATATCGTATAATACAAGGTGTCGTTTTGCATCCTCGTTTAATTTCAGGAGGCTGCTATGAAAGACATATATAATCAAATAAAATTACAAAACCTGCTCCATAATTAATACATACTTGTTTTTTTAGTTATTTAAGTTTGACAGTATTTTAGAATAAACCACTTTCACATAACATAATCACCTCGTTGCGTATGCGGTAGAGTGTGTGTAATAGGGCAGTTACAGTGCGGTCATCGATCATACGGGCCGCGTTTTATCATGCGTGTCCCACACATGCCGATTCCCGAATATAAAAAAAGATCTACTTATTTTATTATTGATTCGTGTCGAGAATCATTAGCATAGTTACCTCCTTGAATTTGACGAGGATGCAAAACGACACCTCGTATAATATTAAAACAAGTTTCGTGCGGGTGCGGCCTACTGATTTAAAATCCCTTTTATCACCGACCTTTTTTAAGATTCCATTCTCACACAGAATCTCAGAAAAGGCTAGGCAGGTGATGACCAGGTTGTATCTTGTAAGAACATTTCTATAGGAGATTTGTTCTTAAGGAATAAATCTAATTAAGAAAGGTGTATTAATTTCTTATAGTGATTATAATACTGTAAATAAATACATTTATGTTTTATGGTCGCGAATCATTTTGATCAAGATAAAACCTGACACTGACCAGAAAATTGCAAAAAACGTAAGAAAATTTGAATTTCGTGGGCTAGCACTGCGGGTCTACCATAAGAGGCCGACAACACCTAAAGCGCGGTCTCTGTCGGCCTGCATAGAAAAGAAAGAGAAGCGCGATGACACAACGCTGGTAATTTATTGCAAAATATGAAGCAATTATCGATTTACAAAAAAGCTATAGATTGTATAAAAAAAAATAAAACACTATTATGCTAATATGTTGCTTGTAGAATAATCTGACAAAAAAACAGAATGATTGCATGTATGGTTTTTAATCGATAAAAGAATTTTTTAGAGGTATCTTCGTGTTTTTTTTCCATCGTATCAAATTAGTCATATTATGTTTTCAACACACTATCTACCTAGTATATATACAGAATATCATATATTTTTCTGATTTTGTTTACTGCAGTGGATCATATACTTTAAGGCATTATAAAACGTATAAAATTTGCGTTTAGGTCCTGTAGTCCCCTTAAGTATTTACTACCGAGCCAACAGTGACTATGAATTAAAATTATAAAGGCCCCGCAAACAGGCGCGACGCAACAACATGACGCGACTCTAGTAGAACAATTTCTGAATGAAAACTTTATGGAAATTGTTCTACCAGAATCGCGTCGTCGCACCGTCGCGTGGCGCTTTCCTGCGAGAGTCTTAATTAAGTTCCACAAAAGTCAATGTAGGTAGTTGGTAGATATTTGTACTACCTATTTATCTAATCTGTCTGGATTTGTGCCCGGTTGATGGCAATAGGCTCGCCCCCTATTACAATGGGACTTAAACATAACTGGCGAAATGTGGGTCTACTACAGGTACACCTCTGCCCAACCCTTCGGGGAAACAAGGCGTGATGTTATGTTATTTATCTAATTAAGTTCCATAAAAGTGAATGTAGTATTTAGATATTTTTATTAAAGCTCTCAGGAATGTGCCACAATTAGATAAACTATTTGAATCGGCATATTACTTAATACACGGAAAAAAAGGATCTCTTCAGCGAAGAATATCAATAATCTCAGAAAAATTGTTTCAATCCAAGTAAATATTTTTTTTTAACGTCCAAGAAAACTTGCTTACTTAAATTAAGAATAATAAATACTTGGTTTTTATTCTTGACTTAAGCAAATATTTTTTGTTTATGACTATAATAATCTTTATTGAAGAAAATATTCTAAGAGAGAAATAATATTCTTAAAATTAAACTTAATCATTCTTCATTTAAGTATAATGTCTTCGAAGAAGACAATAAAACTAAGACAAAATTATACTTCATTCAAGAATATATTGTTTTCCCCATATACGAGTATGAATCAATATTTGTCTTGATCAAAAGGATATTGTCTTAATTTAAGACATCCATTTTTTCCGTGTAGTTACTACGTAATAATTATTTTATTCGTAACCGGTCCACCTGCGATATTGTTAAATAACTCATTACTACGGAAAGCGAACTGGTGTGATCGTGATTATCAATATTATGATTGTATGCCAAGTCATTGTCTACGCGTCAGGCACTCTCACTGAGTCACGAGGCACAGTGGAACGAATGTATGGGAGCGGTTGGACGTAGACATGTCCGAAAAATAAGAGTAAAATTATGACAAACTAATGATGCCATCTTATTCGATTACTTAATGCCTTCATAAATTGTGGTGATGAATTTCTTCATAACTCCCATATTTCGGGAGTAATTTGAGAAAATGTGAAATTTTACTATGAAAATGAGTGTATCGAGCTCTCTCCCTCCTGATTCCGGGCTTGTTTCAAGTAGCGGTCTCTAATATCGTAATGCTATTACTAAGAGCTATATTTAATACTAAGACACATAGTGCGCCAAATGTGCACTTTCTGGGATAAAAGGAAATGAAAATTAAAAAAAAAAAAAACGTTTTTTCCCCATTTGTATTTACTTTAAACCGCAGACAGACTTATTAAGAGGTCTATAAATATATTATATATATACAGAAATATATATTAACAAAAATATTCACAAGAACTGATGAGAGTATGACTTTTAAGTAAGTTGATAATAAATTACCTAGTTTCATTAAAAGTACAATAAATAATTAAGATGTAAGCTCTAATTTACTAAGTTACACATTTTAAAACAATAACATCATTTAATTATCTTCGTCATCATCATCATCATCAATTAATTCAAATTCAGAATCGATGTCCGCTAAATCATTTATGTTAACAAATTCGATATCACTTTTCTCAGAATCCGTAAGCTCATAAAATTCCTTAAAAGAAGATTTTTTTACAAACTTATTTCCTTTTGGACGGATACTTGTAACAAGTGGATCAGAAGACAGTAAAAGATTGTGCATAATATCTTCATTGCATGAGATACTGCTATGCTTTCGAGAAAGCCCCTCTCTATATTTTCTAAAATCTTTATTTCTAGCCTCAGATGCCTCTTCGGATAGAAAACCAATGGGCACAATTGACATGTTCTGAACTATGTCTGGCCCATGCATTAAAATTTTATGAAGTGAAGAAGGCATATAATACCATGGGTATAACTCCACGTAAAGCTTAGCAGTATCAAAGCAGAACTCTCGGAATTTAGTTACGTTGATCTTCTCTCCTGATGAAATACACTGCAAGATCACACAGATTTTTCTTAAAAGCATAGCATCTATTCCGGTCAGTTCAGCAGATTTAGTGTAGTTTTCAAAAAATCTCCTTGCCGAGTTGCCATTGTTGGTGGATCCACTGCCTTGTTTCACAACATCGAGAAGTAAGCCCGTTTCTCTTCTTACAGCCTCTTGAACTCTTTTCTTCCTGTCATCAACTTGCCTTTTTGCTATATCACCCCTTACTTGCCATGATTTTATGTCTAATTTGTAGGAAATGTGTAATAAGCATTCCATTGAGCGAATCCAAGCGTGAAGGGTGCTTAAGCTATATTTATACATGTCCTCGTTTGCGTGTTTATCTTTGATTAACTCTAAATTATTCATTTCTTTAGGACAAGCCTTGCATATGTCACACACTGAAGCTGCTGTATTGGATATAATGGAATGAATTTTACCATCAATCATTGTCAACAGCAGTTGGTGTTTGACACTAATTCCATCAGTGATGGTGGATGGAGTTAAGGCTTCAATCTCTGCTTCGATTTCAGCCATCTCTCTCTGCACATTTTCTTTGGTTTCCTTTATAAACTTAAACAATATTGGCCGGCAAAATGAAGTGGAAGATGGTCGCTCGTTTTCCCAAATTGTTACACCTTTTGAGACGAGCCGCAGTGGTACAAGACTAATCATAAAATTACTAGCAAGATCGATTTGCTCATCTTCACTCGTCCTTTGATGATAAATGCTTTGGCTAGATGATCCGTCAAAACCCCATTTGCTGGTCAATACGAGCTGTTGATTGGGATCAACAGGGGTTTCTAACGACCTAATAAGTCTTCTTGAGGTTAAATCCATCAAGGCTTGTAATTTGATTTTTGCAGAGCTCTCTGTAACTGTGAGATCTTCTTTGGCCGGATAGCACTTAATTTTTTCTTTAACCAACATGTAGTAACTCGGGTATTGAAGAGCTCCTTCTTGAGTGTTGAAATCCCGAAGAGTGTTATAGCGCCATTTCGATAAGTTCATCGATACATAAAGAGCCAATGCCTTCAAAGGGGATATTTCCCGTACCTGAATTGATTTACCTTCAATGAAGGCTTTGATTTTTGAGGCCTCTTCTGGATTCTCCGTCAAGTATTTCATAACATAAGCTGTATCGCTTTGTCCTGCCTTTTGAAGCGCCCTTTCGGCCGAAAACATAATTTCAGCGCTGCTACTGCTGCATGAAAGACTATCTTCAGTGCGTCTTCTTTTTTGCCGGTTACTAAGGTCCTCAAAAGATTTACGAGGACTAGGATGTGTACAAGTTGAAGCATCAGATTTAGCAGGAGAAATTATGGGCTCGATGACGTCACTTATATTTTCTGTAGAAGGTTCCATATTTTCATTCTGTAATTCCGGCCATTGAATTGCAGCCTGTAGCCAAATCTCATGTTTCTTCCGAAACTTATCTGTGCTTCTTCCAGACTGTGTCCATTTTGCATAAATGCGGTAGCAAAATCGACGACACCAGTCTTTTAAACTTGTTTCAGCACTTTCACATAACTGAACACAACTGTTATCTTTTAAAACACTGAACAAATAGTTAAAGTCGCGTAAATCTTTATGTGCGCGTGCGCATAAAGCAACGTGAATATCAAGATTTGTATTAAAATTTGGAAAATACATTGCGAGATTAGCTTGGATACAACGAGGTGTAAATCAACACTGATTTTAAAGTTACTAATAGTGACCTATTTATATAAAATCCAGGTATCCCAGGTATCCTTTGTTAAATATTGCAAGGTAATTAGTTATTGTGATAATTAGTAAATGATGCATGCTAAATTAGTGTATTAAGAGCCATTTAGTAATTAAATAATAGCAATGTAGTGGTTAGAACGATTAGTTTCTTAATTATATCTCTTAAAAGCTAATTGTAAACACTACACACAACACATTACATAACCTAACATAATTCCTCGTTCGACATGTCAGCTGTCATATTTACGTTTTGTTCGTCATAGACAACAAACGAGGAATTATTGTCTATACCATGGTTAGCACATTATATATTATTCACAACAATTACTTATTTACTATATTTATTACACACAGTTATTTACACTCCACAACTTTATATATGTAAAACGAATGCACGTCCAGATTGGGGAACGAAACACACATTCGGGCACGGTCGGAAATCTTCGGAACCGATCGTAATCATTAGTGCATCAGTTTTATATGTAAACCTTAAGTCCCTAATTATATATCCTAATTAGCTTATATCTTCTCTAATTGGCTGCTCAGAAATGTTATTGTAATAAGGTAAACCTTTAGAAAAACGGTTTTAATCAACAAAATAAACAAAAAATAAAAAAATTGTGTTATAAAATAAACATCACTCTTTATCCCAGAAAGTGCACATTTGGCGCACTATGTGTCTTAGTATTAAATATAGCTCTTAGTATTAGCATTATGATATTAGAGACCGCTACTTGAAACAAGCCCGGAATCAGGAGGGAGAGAGCTCGATACACTCATTTTCATAGTAAAATTTCACATTTTCTCAAATTACTCCCGAAATATGGGAGTTATGAAGAAATTCATCACCACAAGTTATGAAGGCATTAAGTAATCGAATAAGATGGCATCATTAGTTTGGCATAATTTTACTCTTTTTTTTCGGACATGTCTACGTCCAACCGCTCCCATACATTCGTTCCACTGTGCGAGGGGATCTTGAACTCTATACGAGCGACCCGCCTCTGCTTCACACGGTTTTAGCGACTTGAGAAAACTGAGAATTCTTTATTGGTTCTAAGTTTAATATTAATGTATACTATAACATGATAATAATAATATTATAAAGAGGAAATATTGTTTTGTTTGTTTGTACCGAATAAGCTCTGAAACTACTGGACCGATTTTAACCATTTTGTCACCAATAGAAAGCTAAATTATCAGGAAGTAACATGAGTCTAAATATAAATAAAAAAAAATAGAGATCCTTACGAAAATTACAATAATGTAACCCAAGGTATCAACAATTTGGCAGCCGTCACCTCCTTCTGCAAAGCAGTAAGCTCGCGAAGGAGGAGGCGGGACGGTTGAGGGAAAGGCAAATTTCGCACCCTCTCGCCCCTAGTCGCCGCAGGAGACGCCCTGAGCGTCGGGAATCCCGGGCGGATTTCCGGCCACCGTAGGCGCGGACTTGCGGACGGTGAGCAATGGGTAGCTCACCGTCCGGTAAGGACCAGGTCCGGGTCGAAGGCGCATTGTATTCCACGCGCGCCTCAAAGAGATATCGTCAGCACAAATGTAGGGGTCCGCTAGGGCCGATGCCTGCCGGGGTCGCGGGAAGGTACTAATGGGTCACCGAGGCCCCTGGCAACACAGGCAACAGGAAGGAATACGGGTGGGTTTTAGTCAGTAAGAGTCTGACACACCCTCCCGCTCCGCCCAGAGCGGGAGAAGTTATTTGATGATTTCCCACCGAAAAAAAAAGGTATCAACAATTTGCCTATAAAAGTCACTATTTAGCGTGCGCTGTGTATAACTATTTATGATACATAAAAATATTGTACTACGTTTTTGTAGTTGTCATCATTACCCACAAAAAAGTCTGCGGAATATATGTCTATTATAGTTAAGACGCTGACAACACCTAAACCGCGGTCACTGTCAGATTGCATAGAAAAGAAAGAGAAGCGCGACGACAAAACGCTTGTAATTTATTGCAAAATATGAAGTAATTATCTATTTACTCAGAATTGAGTAGAGTAATCGAAAATAAAAAACAACCAAGTTCTGCATTAGAATAAGACGTACTTGTTATTAATTAAATACGTAATTTATGTTGATATTTAATACAGATATTTTGGATTAGAACTCAAGGTAAGAGGTTAGTTTAACGTTAGTTTGTATCGAGACTTTTTTTTCAAAACGTGTTTTGGTGACAACCAAGTTCTGGGAAATATGTTCAAAATTAACATATATTTTTTTCGCTACCACAAACTATACAGATTTGGCAATTTTCTTTCTTAAGAGAAGCCTATTTTAATCAATTGGGTCTTGTCAGCGCCTTAAGCCAGAATAACTGTTTTTGTTCAAATTAGTCAATCAAAGCACGGGTAAAATCGAACGATGATGCGCGATGATCTCTGGAACTGCCTGTCGGATTTGAAAGATTCTTTTTGTATTTTATAGCCCAATTCTTGAGAAAGGTTAAAGGCTACTTAACATCACGCTACGACTCTATATATAGATAGCTAAGCGAAAACAAAGTAATAGCGCGGGCAGGCGATGCGATGCGACGCGGTGGGTCGCAGGGGCCAAATTTCACGCGGACGAAGTCGCGAGCTGAAGCTAGTGTTTTATACACATAAACCTTCCGGGTTCAATTCCGGATCAAAATCCGTTGCGTATTTTAGGAGAACACCGCGGTCACACAGACAGACGCGAAAAGCGACTTAAATTTTTAATATATATAGATTCCCAACAACGAAAACTCAAAAGTACGCTATCCCCAATAACTTCAGCCTTAAGGTCAAAAGTCAAAGTCAAATTATTTATTTCAAATAGGCACATAAAAGGCACTTTTGAACGTCAAAATTAACAAAAAAAAAAATAGAATTGGTTCTAGTTGCCCCTTCCAAAAAGTAGTTTCGTATAGAGAAGAATGGGCAAGAAACTCCACCGTTTCTCTTTTAAAATGTTTTACAAAATTTTGTATATGTACATTTTAAAATTATATGTGAAGACGATGCACCTAGAATAAAATTACTATATCAAAATAGCTAAAAAAATAATGAAAAATAAAGCAATGACAGATAAATGAATTATGTGATAGGTACATGATGCTCACATATTTACAAACATTGTAAAAGTATACTTTACCTAAAAATAATAAATAAAGTCAGTGTATGAGTTAAAGTAATCACAGAATTAAAATTCAACATTGATTTATTATTTGTATCAAATAATAAATTGTACCATTAAAATAGCAACCAGTTTGATTTTGTCTAGACTCTAGATTGTCCTATGGAGCTGGACCAGCATGTTTCCAAGCATTCTTATCTTGGATATAATCCGCTAATTTGTAATATGCTTGTTTACAAAGTGTACTTTTAACATGAGTTTTAAATTTTCTTTCATTTAATTGCAGTATATCACAAGGTATTTTGTTGTAACATTTCTCACAGTACCCCATAAAAGATGTATGTACTTTAGATAATCTTAAAATGGGTGATCGATTTTATCTTTATTTCTAGTATTAAAATTATGTCTATCACTTATTTTATTAAATAACACTAACCTGAATCACTCTCTCTACGCTACCCCAAATAAGGGGTTCCCGAAACAATCAATTGCAATTGATCAATTGCCATCAATTTGTATATTGTCGATCGCATCAATTGTAATTGGTAGACGATCAATTTGCCCATCAAAGTGTATCAATCACATAAAAAATGACAATTGCAATTGATTGTTTCGGGGAGGACCCTTTTCGCAAAATACAGAGATTCAGTCTTCCATTTGTGTATATTATGGGGTAGTTATACGGCTTCGCAAAACAAATCGCCGCTAGCGCCACAAATCGTTAAACGTTTACCGCTAAACGTATTAAAATATCGCTCTGTTTCTGTCAAATGTTTGTAGATGACAAAGACAAAATTATATTTTAAATGTTTTAAGAGTTTTGTGGTGAGCGAGCGTAAAATTCTTTATAAAGATTCAAACTCAAAATCAAAATATTTTATTTCACATAAACCTACATGGGCACTTATGAAACGTCAGAAGCTAGGTGCACGGTTCCAATTGGTCGTTTCCTATGGAGAGGAGCTGGCAAGAAACTCCACGGTTACTCTTTTAAAAATAATTGGCTTTTACAATGTTTTCAAATGTTAATAGGTATGGGAGTCCTCCCATACCTATTAACACTAATTAGAAAACATCCTACACCTACACTCTCCAGTGTAGGCTTGTCAAGAAGTACCAGGTACTTAACAAAAAATAAATGGTCTACAAATCTAGTCTATCAAGCCCACAACGTTCTCACATTCACAAAATATAAAATAATTTATGTAAAATATTAATAAAATTATAAAAACCTATTTAGACCAAATGAAATGTTTGCCATTACAACTGTAACAAGTCTGAATTAGTATCCTGTCCACTAATAAATAGTAGATTCTTAGTAGCATCCGATTGATCGACTATCTGATCATTACTACAGCACAATGCAGCAACTTTTTTGCTAAAGTATATCACATTGTCAATACTTATATATATGTATACCGTTATGTATGACCGGTCTGTTTAGCGGTCATTGGATGGGTTACTTCAAAGAGTAATTTTTCTGACTATTTTGAGTGTCACCTTTTTTTACACGACTGCCCAAAAAAAGGAGTGTTACTCGTATGTTTTCAGGGTTCATGTATGTTTGTAAGTTTCTTTATTCCATCATAACTCCTAAACGGCTTAACCGAAATCAATGTGTGTGGTATCGTTAGAAGCGTTGCGTTATCCCGGGTAACATAGGCTGGTAAAAATTTAAACAATATAATGGGGAAGCCATGGTGAATTAAAAAAAAAAATCATACAAATTTTACTACTTATTCTATCATTGTCTAGAGTTTTGCATAGTACATAAAAAAATATAACAGTAGTATTCAGTATGCATTCGTTCACTAATAACATAAGAAAATAAATTAAATTAAAGTTAAGTTCATTAAAATCGTTTCATCACTAAGAGGTATATAATAAAAAAATAAATAATTTAAAAACACACCTGCCTTGTCAAAAATTGCTTTTGCAGTCGGGGGACGGTTCCTTGGATCAGTTCTTTACAGGTCCCCCGACTTCGCTGAAAAGATTGGTATTCAGTTCAAAAACGTTTAACTTGTTTTTAATTTTTTAGTTTAATTTTTGTGATTCACTTTTTGACAAGGCAGGTGTGTTTTTAAAATTTTTAACTATTTTTTATTTTGATTGGTGGGTTCAATCAAATAATTTCTCCCGCTCTGGGCGGAGCGGGAGTGTGTTAGACTATTACTGACCCACCACTGACCCACCCGTGTTCCTTCCGTTGCCTGTGTTGTCAGGGGCCTCGGTAACCCTTTCGGGCTTTCCCACGACCCTGGCAGGCATCGGCCCTAGTGGACACGTGAGTGTCACCTTGACTATCATTCATCTTGTCATCGTCATCGTCTCTGTATTCCAAATTAGCTAAACATGTAAAATAGTCTAATTTAAGCAGATATTACAACGAAGGCTGTTAGAAGCCATGACATTTAGAAGTTAAGACCGTCGCCCATTGCTTTAACCGTTTATGCTAACCGCTTCTATCCGCTAGCCCTCCGATCGATGGAAGCATCCGCAAACAATCAAGTTGCGTTACAATACAATACCATTTTCGCCTGTCACAACCCAGTGTCTTAAAAATAATGAACTTATGAAGTTGTCTAAAGGGCTGTCTCACCGCATAAAGCATATATATAAGACAACCTAGTCTCACCAAATGCAAACGGATCCTTGAATCGAAAAACGATTTTCACAGACCCGCAATATTTTTGAACGTAGGCCGTTCCAACGATACCCCAAACCATGGGAAGAAGGGAGATACCCTACATGTTTTTTTTTATTGTAGGGTACGTCCCTTTATTTTACCACTTTGTCGGCCTGATTAATATGTAATACCCATGCGAAAATACAACTTTCTAGTACTAATAGTCTCTGAACTAAGCCGCGGAAAGACTGGCAGACAGACAGACAGACAGGCATGGTGAAACTATGAGGGTTCAATGCGGAACTCTAAAAAGGTTTATTTTTCGTAACGGCCGTTGATCATCACCTTATCGTGTTGTCAAGTGCACGTAACCTTTGTTCAGGTGATGCAAACACGCTCGTTTGACCGCACGTGTAACGTTCACATTCACTCCTTTGTTTTCGGTCACGCGAGTAAATGTGGTGGTTGACCGTAGTTCATTATTAATTAACTAGATAAATTGGTGTCGAACTGTCGACTGGTTATTAGGTTTGACTCGATGTCTGAAAGTATGATCTGATCAGTCAAACTACTGTCAAAGACGATATCCTTGGTTCTTGGGTTGATGATGGGCCTTTTGGGTTTTTGGAAAAAGGCCAAATATTGATGTAACGTGAACCAATGATATATAAGTTGATATCAGGTTAGACAGCATCATCTGCCTAGCCTTTTCCCAACCATGTTGGGGCCGGCTTCTAGTCTAGTCTAACCGCATGCAGCTGAATACCAGTATTTTACATGGAGCGACTGCCTATCTGACCTCCACAACCCAGTCACTGGGTAATAAGGATACCCTTTGGTAAGACTGGTAGTCAGACTTTCGGGGTTTTGACGACCCGTAACGACTGTCAAAGATGCGCGAATGACAGCCGGGACCAACGGCTTAACTTGCTTTCCGAGGCACGGAGGGTCTTGGTATGTAAAGATGGTCACCCATCCACGGCCCAAACGTGGCAAACGCAGCTTAACCTGAACGATCGAACCGTGTGGCTGTTTACTTACTTAGCCACAAGCCCAGCAGCATTAACTTGGATAGGTTTTATGAACTGGGGGCGGCCCAATGCACTTTCCGGTATAAAATATTATATGCAGCAGTATCCTTTTTTGCCAGATAACGACCACCAATCCGTTTAGATAAATCGATTACAGCTATCCTCCCTAAACAACAATATCAATCTGCCTAGCCTTTTCCGTCTATGTTGGGATCGGCTTCCAGTCAAAACGGATGCAGATGACTGCCTATCTGACTTACATAACCCAGTTAATGGGTAACACGGTAAGACAATGACTGACATGGTAAGACTGGTTGTCAGAGTTTTGGTCTTCTGATTCTGACTACCCGTAACGACATCCGATAACGAAATCCGTAAGACATTCCTTTGGCAATGTTTCGAAACCTTTCTTTTCTTCAATTGTCGTCTTATGAATCGTTGTTATGGTAAGGCGAGTGTCCGCCATTAATTTAAATAACGGAAACACGAATTACTTTAGTTTGCGAAGAATTAAAGTTTTCATAAGCACAAAAAAAAAACTGACAATACTCATTTCTTTATTGTTACACTTTCGAAAGAATTTGCTCGGAATGAATCGTGCGTGGCACACAGACTCTTAGCCGTTCAATATCCATGTTTATTACTTAAAATAAATCTCATTCTTGGGACCTTACTGTTTCTACTTCTAGTAAAGTAGACGATGATATTGGGACTTTCAAAGAGCTGCATTTAGGCCACTTTTGCCAAAGCGTATGTCCAAAACCTAACAATAAAATTTCGCTCCTTTTACCTACCTTACTGTTTCTACTTCCAGTAAAGTAGACGATGATGTTGGGACTTTCAAAAAAATGCATTTGGGACACTTCTGCCAAAGCGTATGTCCAAAATCTAACAATAAAATTTCGTTCCTTTTACCTACCTTACTGTTTCTACTTCTAGTAAAGTAGACGATGATATTGGGAATTTTAAAGAGCTGCGTTCGGGACACTTCTGCCAAAGCGTATGTCCAAAATCTAACAATAAAATTTTGCGCCTTTTACCCACCTTACTGTTTCTATTTCTAGTAAAGTAGACGATGATATTGGGACTTTCAAAAAATTGCATTTGGGACACTGCCAAAGCGTTTGTCCAAAACCTAATCAAATTTGGCCCCCTTTACCGAAAAAAAGGTTTCGCATTTACCATCTTTACAACAATAACTGATGGTGGATGTGAATCGAAAAGACGTAGAGGAAGGACGACGACTTAGGGGAGACAGCTGGTGCCCTGTGGACTAGAGACACACGAGACCGTGAAAGGACGCGCTGATTGACGAAGACACTGAAGTGCGAAAAGTCATGTTTTGCTTAATTTATTTGATGTTGCTAGTAGTTTTAGTTTATCAGTAAATAAAGGCTTATATTATATATTATTACTACTGGACAAGCGACTATTGTTAGGTTTTGGAAAAACGCTTTGGCAGAAGTGTCCCCAAGTGCAGCTTTTTGAGTCCCCTGTTTTGGTTTCCCTCCCATAGTCCATCTTCGCCTTTTCAACAAGTGCATTATCAAGAATATTGTAAGAGCCATCATCAGACAATGCTCAATAAGCATTTCTGCTTACTTATTTTTTTCTCACAGTTATCTTACAAACAATAAAATTGAATGTATAGATACTTTGTTAGTTATATACCTTTGTTTTAAACATACGTACCCACCTATTCGCTCATTGTTACTGCGTGATTGACACTGTGTGTCTTTTGTTGAATTAGTTTAACACTATTACGATTGTATTCCTTGTCTTTCTGTTGTCCTAGTAGCTATAACATTATAGTATTTGTAATCCGGGAGATAAAACATAAATAAAATAGGTCTAGTCTCAAAAGCAATTTTCTCCTAAATGATCTGTAGAAATATGGTGTTACGTACGAACTTAGTATTCATTAAACCGCCTTTGGCGAGACCAACGGGGCAGTCAAAGGTGCCTTGCCTTGGTGGTCATAGTTATAGTCATTTATTCATAAACAAGTAACTTGTATCTGAATTTACACACAAAATTACACAGTTACACACACACACTCAAATAAATTACATTTGAATTTCATAAATTACATTAACAATTTAAAATAATAAATTTACATTTTTTCTATAGTGCTTCGACATATGAATTAAACAATATGGCTAACACCTTAAAATTTAAAATAATAACAATAAAATAATAGACTGATAGAATTAATTAGAAATATTAGATTAGATTAGTTAGATCAATAAGTCAAAATAATAACAATAAAATAATAGTTTGCTAGAATTAATTTGAAATATTTTTGTAGTTATATCAATAAGTCAGAATGAACAAAATCCAATAAAATTTAACAACGTATGATTATCTCCAATTAAATTACAATTCAATAAAATTACAATTCAATGAAATTACAGTTCTTCTACAGCATATAGACACTTATTCAATAGGATTATTTTTAGTTTTGTTTTGAAAGCGCTACTGTAGACAGCACTTTTTATGTATAAGGGGAACCTGTTGAATAATTTTACGGACGAGAGATGTTTTACAATTCATAGATTATGATTAGTAAAATTTTTATTCTTGAAGTCCAGTCTACGGGTGCCTTCCCTTATCTGGTCTTGGTCGCAAGCGGGACTGCTAAGCGTGGGGTCCTGGGTCCGATTCCCAGGTCGGGAAATGTGTTTTCCATTAGGAATTTCTCAGTAACAGCCCGGAGTTTGGAAGTTGGCGGTGTGATACCCCGTGCCTCGGAAAGCACGTTAAGACGCTGACAACACCTAAACCGCAATCACTGTCAGATTGCATAGAAAAGAAAGAGAAGCGCGATGACAAAACGCTTGTAATTTATTGCAAAATATGAAGCAATTATCTATTTACTCAAAATTGAGTTGAGTAATCAACTAATCAAAAATAAAAGACAACCAAGTTCTGCATTCAAATAAGACGTACTTGTTATTAATTAAATACGTAACGTATGTTGATATTTAATACAGATATTTTGGATTAGAACTCAAGGTAAGAGGTTAGTTTAACGTTAGTTTGTATCGAGATTTGTTTTCAAAACGTGGATTGGTAACAACCAAGTTCTGGGAAATATGTTCAAAATTAACTTATATTTTTTCCGCTACCACAAACTATACAGATTTGAATTTTTTTTTTCTTAGGAGAAGCCTATTTTGGTCAATTGGGTCTTGTCAGCGCTTTAAGCCGTTAGTCGTGCGCCGGATCTCTTTCTAGGTTCGGAATCCTCGGATTGCTGTCCCATAGGACTATTAGAGTGAAAGAAGAGAGAGTGCACCTGTGTCACACGAGGAAGTTGTGCTCGTGACTGCATGTACCTATTCGACTGCGTTCCAGTTCATTTCTGCATAAAATTTCCTTAAAAATACAAAATTTCTAAATGATCATTAACAAAACTGCCTGCTTCCATTAATTGTTTTTGGTCTTTAGAAATACTTTACGTTTTGTTTCTTCTGTGTGTAGTTGTTAATTAGTGCATTTTATGTTCAGTAATTAAGTAGTGAATTATACCTTTGTGTTCAGTATCATGCGCATGATTGCAGGTTGGTAGCTGGCTTCGGGTCATCGCTAGCCCTTATACTGCTAGAGTACTTCACCTTCCTGTCCGGACTAACCATGTTCTCCCCTGCAGCCTGTCTTACATGTATCCTTTAATGTTTCGCTTTTAAAATAGCAGTTCGCACGTCAGTGGCACCAACACTAGCCGATCTATTGTATAAAAATCTCACCAAAACTTGGGTGAAGTGAGCTCTCAACAGTGGCCATCTCTTGCATCAGGTGGAATAAATATATAATAAGTAAATAAATTCGTTTATTTGCAAACATAAGTGTCACGGTTACGTAAAAGGTCTGCCTCTCGAACTAGGTAGTTAACTGAAAATCCAAGATGGCGGCTGAGACTTCTTTAATTTTTTTGGAAAAATAAAATAAAAAAACAAAATAGAGTTTGTGACTGAATTTCTGATTTGCTATTCTGTTTAAAAACCCCTGAATAGTAAAGATAGTAATGACACTTAAAAACTAGCTTAGAAAAAAAATATAAAATCAAAAGTCATTTATTCAAACTAGACTGAGAATCAGCACCTTTCGAACGTCAAAGTTACATAAGACAGTCCCAACCTTCACCACTTCCTAATGCTTTAGCTGGGATGAAGAAGTGGCGCAACAAACTCCCCAGCAGCACACCTGTCTGTTTAGTTATTCTATACAAATCGTATGCAAAGTAATTAACATTACGAAACACAAAACATTAAATTAAATTACTTGCCATATGTTAGCTAGCACACGCCAATTTACCAACAAAACAATGAAAACTGTACTCAAACAGATAAAAATTACAACATAAAAACGTAAACAGAACTTAATACCTAAATAAAAGCCTCCAGGCATAAAGGGCGTGCCCGCTTACTCAAGGCTATTGCTGACTCGAAGTGAAAAATGATAAACTAGCACCATCGAAGTAAAAAAAGAAACAATTACTAATAACAAATAATAAAACCATGGTCAGCAAGACGACCAGTCACCACAAGCAGCACCCGTTCGCGAGCAAATTATAAATAGAATTAGAATTAGTATACAAAATATTAATAAAATCTCAATTAAACTATGATTGCTTGGTCAATCCCTAGCATCAGTACGATGACACGGACAGCTCAGTCCACGCAAGTTTTCACGTTGCCATTTTTACAGAATCGACGTACTGTATTTCAGGAGATAGTTCACTTCATCTAACTTTTCACGTTGAGATTTTTACACAATGGACCGGCTGCAACTATAAGCTGGCCTTTTATTATATTAAAACTCGGTACTACGCTAGGTCAGCTCAAGGTCAAGGGGTTACCACAGACGTGCGGTCGCCTGTACTTACTTGTTGGCTTTCCTGTATTGTCTAGAATGGTATATGTTGCTTGGTGGTAATATCTGATGGACCCTGTGTGGTCGTTGGAAGGAAACCAGAAACTCCTAGATTTTTCGTCCTCTGGCATTCCATCTAGGTCATTCTAGGTAGTTAGTAGAACTACTTATTATTTAATAGTGAATGGATAATTTAGTTTTTTATACACCACATGTGACTGTTCCTAAATTACCCTAAGCTGATAAAATTTGCGATTTTCCTAATTCTGTTAATATGAGTGTTTAGGTCGGTTCCTCTCCCCTATTTGCGACCACTAGACCAACGGGTCTAGTGGTTGCAAGCGCTACTGCTGAGCACGTAGTCCGGGGTTCGATTCCCAGGTCGGGCAGTGTTATTGGACTTTTCCACCAGGAATTTCTCGGTAGCAGCCCGAAGTCTGGATTTGTGCACGGTTGATGGCAATAGGCATATGTAAAACCCTGTCATCTAATATTTTGTAGTAGCTCTACGAGTTAAATTAAAGCTCCTGCAGACTCGGTGATATCGCCCCAGTCTGCAGGAGCCTTTACCCTCTTAGCGTTACTTAACTGGATTAGTTGCTTAGTTTAGATTTTTGTTTCGCAGCTCTAGTGTGTATTTTAAAGTATTGACGGAAAAAAATAATGCTATCTTCTCTAGTGGCGGCCTGTTTCAAAATGCGCAAAGGTACTATCTACCAGTCGGTTAATAAAAATAGACAATAATGAACAGATAAGCAAGAAGTTATCAAGACCTGGCGAAACCGACCATATCCTTGCAAGGCTTTAAAAGTAAGGCGTAGTTAATAAACGCTTGTACACACCAGTACATAATATGATTCATGCATGACGTCTCTACTGCACTACACGTGATAATATGTTTTTAAAACGAATGTTATTCGTAGGTTTTTGAAGTTCAATATTTATACAGATAAATAAAATTGGAGTGTCCGTTTGTAATATTAAAATAACCGCTTTTACTAGATTCATATGGATGTATACACGGTACATATACCAAAATAACATTTTTGAAATTTTTGTCCGTCTGTCTGTTTGTTTGTTCCGGCTAATCTCCGAAACGACTGGACCTGGAACTGGATTTAGAAAATGCCACGCGGGCGAAACCGCGAGTAACAGTTAGTTGTTAATAAATTACGTCATAAAGTCAGGTATTTGTTCGTCCTAAAATGGTAGTAGTAAAAATAAATAAATAAATATATAATAATATATATAAATAAATTCACATTGTTATCTCTAGGATTATACAAGTTAATAATGTCTACAAATAAGTAATAGTCAAGTAAATATGAAGAGGATATGCTTTGCTTGTTATGACAGCAAGCTTATGAAAATCTGATTCAAACTAAAAATATGAAAAATGAATCTAAAATTGGTACATTCTAAAGGGGTTTTTATAAAGGTGTGACGCCGTTACCAGCGTTCTACATGAATACACCCTAACGCGGATTCCACAGTAAACAAGTTACAAAACAAATAAATTCATGAAAAGATGCAACAAAATAATGTCATACTTTTTAACAGTAACAAAAAAACCGCTCGTTTAACTCATTGCAAACTAAATTAAATTGTAGTGTTTGTATACCTTGTAACCACATGTAAAGCGCACGTCGCTTCGTGAGATAATATAAAAAAAAGTTAATTTAAAAAATCTAACAACCCAACTGCGTAAAAAGTGAAAAAAGATGGAAACAAGATGACCTATTTCTATATAAATAATCTCATGCAGTCGGAGGCATCTCGCAGAAGAGAGAGGAGCGGATCTGTGCCAATATTAAGGGTGCGGTTCCACTGACGCGGAGCTGGGCGGAGTGGAGTGGAGCGGACCGTGAATTGTCCAATCACAGTGCTCAAAATCTCCACTCCGCAGATTTCGAGCACTGTGGTTGGCCAATTCACGGTCCGCTCCTCTCCTCTTCGCCCAGCTCCGCGTCAGTGGAACCGCAACCTGACCACTAGAATCTAAACTCCGCTCCGCTCCGCATGGATGAAAAACATTCTATTGGTTAATTTTGGCACAGCTCCGGTCCTCTCCTCTTTTCTTTGCTCTAGTGGACAGGCAGGCTCATAGCCCCATTTACATGATGCCAGTTAATTGCCTGTGGCTGTGGCATACCATGAAATTGAAGCAAAAAATGACTTGCATCGTCTAAACGATGCAACTTTTATTTTTGCTTCAACTTATGACAAGATTTATACGGTGCGATGTTATTGCCTGTATGCCACTGCCAGGCAATTAAATCGAACCGTGTAAATCGGAGCAGTGGTGGCCCAGTGGTAACGGCCGCGACTTACGAGTTGTAGGCCGTAGGTTCGAACCCAGATAGGCGCTTTACTTTGTGTAAATTATTTCATCACCACTGCTCTCAAAACGGTCAAGGAAAACATCGTGAGGAAACCGCCATGTCCTAGAAGCAAAAATTCGATAACATGTGACATCTACCAATCCACAATGGGCCGCGTGGTGGAGTACGGCCCACTCCCTCTCACAGAGAGGAGGCCTGTGTCCCAACAGTGGGAACATTATAGGCCGATTATGTTGTGTAAATCGGGTTTAAAAGAGTGGTTGACCAAAATGACAACAAGCAATCTTGAATCAACCAACAGTTGAATTGAAATTTGACAACATTCAATTGACCTTTTATGAATTAAGTTAGTCATGTTATTTATTTATTTATTTAACAGTTTATGTACACACATATAAACAGACAAGAAGAAAGGAACAGAAAAACACGCAAAGGTGATGCTTATTTCTAATGAAATCTCTTCCAGCATACCTGCGATAGGACAGTAGACATAGAGATGTAGACAACGTGTGTAAGGTAAAAGAGAAAACAAAATCCATAAAAACAAAATAAATCTATTCACTAATTTAATTATATATTAGATTGAAGTCAGTGAGTGGCCTATTAACAGCTGGTGCTGGACCACAATAGAAGATAACAGAAGATAAGAATGCCTATTTAAAGTCTAATTATTAATTCATTGGAGTAATCTCACATGTGCTAGCTGTCACTTTGTGTAATAAAATGGTTATATTTCTTGTAATAGTGATCGTTTAGTTCAGCGAGTCCCAAACTATTTTGGGCAAGAGACCCCATTTCCAAAATAAACTGATACCTCAGGCCTCCGTAGCGCGCGGGCTTGCGGCCGGTGAGCAATGGGTAGCTCATCGTCCGGTAAGGACCAGGCGCGGGTCGTCGGCGCGTTGTATTCCACGCGCGCCTCAAAGAGATGTCGTCAGCACAAATGTAGGGGTCCACTAGAGCCGATGCCTGCTGGGGTCGCGGGAAAGTACTTATGGGTCACCGAGGCCCCCGCAACACAGGCAACGGAAGGAATACGGGTGGGTTTTAGTCAGTAAGAGTCTGACACACCCTCCCGCTCCGCCCAGAGCGTGAGAAGTTATTTGATGATTACCCACACAAAAAAAAAAGGCCTCCATAGCCAAATTTTTTCACCTTGTACGAACTTGTGCACGTTTATCGACTTGTTGAGTTTTTTAAAAGTACAACAATGATACTTCCTACTAAAATATTAGTCATTCTTATAACAAGTTCGTACACGTAACACAACTTATACAGTATCTTGAAAGTTTCAAATAAGAACTTGTGTTAATTAATAGGGGTCGATTTTAAGACCTCGTCGACCCCCAAAATCAGTTTACGTTTATGTCGACCCCTGGGAAACCGATTTCGACCCCGAGGGGTCGATATCGACCACTTTGGGAATCTTTGGGTTTAGTTTAATCGATTTACATATGTAAGTGTAAAAGTCTAGAATACAATAGATATGACTATTTTACACAAAGTGACAGCTAGCAGATGTCAGATTACTCCATTGAATTAATAATTCGACTTTACATACAGGCAGGAACTACAGAACGCCACCCAATCATTTTGCTTCGTTTACGTTCATAGGTCATAAACGCATTATTAACAATTTGGTTAATTAACACGATTTGTCAATGAGGGTTTTCTGAAATGACGTTCACGAGGTAGCAGCGTTGAGACGTCAGGTCCTGGCTCCTGTCAAAAGTGTCAAAGCTCCTTTATTTTCTTTAGTCGTGATTGAATGATGAACGAATTAATATGACGAAAGTCATCATATTTTTTGTATTCAATGTCGAAATGGAAGACCTCTTGTCAAAGTGGCGCCAACTGGTGGCGTGAGTTTTCATGAAAGGCAATGACGATTCATTACGGAATGATGAATTGATAAATGTGTTTTTGGATTTGCTTGCTGTAATTGATAGCCCAATCATTCTTGTCTTTGAATAGCTGACTGACTCTAATCACAAAAACCAATATTAACTAACCTTGGATTTTAGTAAAACATTATTTAAACATTTTAACCGTGTAAACGACGGTTGTTGGTAGGCCAAAATGTTTAGCTTGGCCGTTCCATTGAACTATTGCATGATACAACACCATAGACCAGTGATTTAATTTCTTACCATAAGCCCATAGTTGTCTGTGCGACGACCGTGTACGCGTTTTTTTGTTGGGTTTGAAATTATCAAATAACTTCTCCCGATCTGGGCGGAGCGGGAGGGTGTGTCAGACTCTTACTGACTAAAACCTACCCGTGTTCCTTCCGTTGCCTGTGTTGCCAGGGGCCTCGGTAACCCTTTCGGACTTCCCGTGAACCCGGCTTCTCGCGACCCCGGAGAGTGAGGGACTTGTCTCTACATTAGATCTAATAACTTTTTAACAGTGAAAGCGTTATGTAAGTCTTGACAACCTACTTTATTTACATGAAATGTTTTTGGTAGGATATCTAGTTTGTTGTATAACTAACATTAATGAAGCTTCTGTAACGAAATTATTAATAAATAGTACCTACTACGCTTCACTAACGTATTACGTTTTAGCTAGAGAATGAATTAAGTCATTTAATGCCATTATTAAGACCACTCATTGTATAGAAGCGGGATTATAAGGTTATCGGTATATGATAAGATAACTTATGCATTTAATTGACCTCATTTTACTCCTGGCTGGACAGGGACAGGAGACCCTTTTATTTCGCAGAAACCACGTTTGTAAATTCGGTACAGAACACATCAATCAATCTGCCTAGCCTTTTCCCAACTATGTTGGGGTCGGTTTCCAGTCTAACCGGATCCAGCTGAAGACCAATATTTTACATGGAGCGACTGTCTTTCTGACCTCCACAATACAGTTACTAGGTAACATGATACCGCTTGTTAAGACTTGTCATACTTTTGGACCAGGGATTCCCAAACTATTTTGGGCAAGAGACCCCTTTTCCAAAATGAATTGATACCTCAGACACCCATAGCCAATTATTTTCATTTTGTACGAACTCGAAACACGCTTATCGACTTGTTGAGTTTTATTAAAGTACAACAATTCTACTTCCCACTAAAATATTAGTCATTCTTATAACAAGTTGGTACACGTAACACAACTTATAGAGTACTAGATGCGCCCCGCGGTTTCACCCGCATAAGTTTTGACCCCGTGGGTATATCGGGATAAAAATTATCCTATGTGTTATTCCTGGTTATAAACTATCCGTGTGCCAAATTTTATCCAAATCCGTTCAGTACTTTTTGCGTGAAAGAGTAATAAACATCCATCCATCCTTACAAACTTTCGCATTTATAATATTAGTAGGAATTAGCATCTTGAAGGTTTCAAATAAAAACTTGTGTTAATTAATAGGGGTCGATTTTTAGACCTCGTCCACCCCCAAAAACAGTTTTCGTTTATGTCGACCCATGGGAAACCGATTTCGACCCCAAGGGGTCGATATCAACCACTTCGGGAATCCCTGTTTTATCCTTTGACTACAGAGACACTGCAAGGGATAAAAGGACATAGCGGTTCACTAGGTAATGACGCAGCTGACGAACTAGCCAGGAGAGTATCCAGCACGTCAGCCTGTGGACTCGAACCAATCATACCCACCCCCTTCAACCAGCATGTGCTATTTGAATGCATAGGCGTCACCCAGATTAGAACAGAAACCCTCGGGGCACCCACATCCTTTACGTTCTAAAATAGACCAGGCAACGTGATCAATTTCAGGAGGTGGGCTGGTTGGAATAACCCCCTGACGGCCGCTATAGCCCACGCACAATGGTCCGCCTGAAGGACTAAGTGCATAACCAAACCTAACATCTTTCGTGAATTTCTGAGGCACGGAGGGGTCTTGATATGTAATGTATGGTCACCCATCCACGAACTGACTGCGGCAAGCGAACGTTAACGTTCGATCGACCCGTGCGGTTATTATCATTAAGCCACGAGCCCCTCAGAGAACACATAATTTAATTATCAAAATTATGGAACACATAATTTTGATAATTAACTAAATGTAGACTTAAGCCCACTTGCTCTACTAATCACTACATGCATTTAACGCTAACGAATTTAAAACATCATTGTGTCTGTCATATTCAAATGATTAACAGAAATAGAACGATGTTTTAGAGTTTAGTATGTCTAAAGGATCAATCGTGTGTCTGTCTGTCCGCCTGTTACAGCCAATTTGCTCCGAATGGACCGATTAAGTTGAAATTTAGTAGACACATCAATTTCTGTGACCTTACCTTACCGTAACTTTTGGGAGACAGGAAAACCTATAAGAAGTCTATGGTCTTAAAATATTGTGCGTACAAACTTACATTTGCAGTTGGAATGTATGGGAGAACAAGTTTTTCAACTAAAAGTTTGTTCTTGGGATACATTCGTCCCAACTACGGAACACGCACTTAGCTGGTTTTTTTCTCTATGGGAAAAAAAAAGTCAATATATAGATGTCACAATTTCATGTCAAACAGTAATAATAAATGTTTTTTATATCGGTACAAAGAATCCATAGAGTGTTAGTAACATTGTATTAAAACAACTTATTATCAAGTATTAGTACCAATAACCCTCTGCACAAACTGCTTTACCATTGGACAGCTGAAACTCTTCGCTACGTACAGTTCTCAGGATGCTGTTGGGACTGTCTCTCTCACTCTCCTCACTAGTGAAGATGTTTTACTCGTATTGCGCACAATCCGGTGAAACTCGTCGGTACGAGCTTGCACAAACATTTCAGACGCGCTGCAATAGCGAGGAAGTCCCAACAACATCCTGAAACCATTATTATACTGGACGCGCAGATCATCCAGCGATGTTTTGGCGTAATTGACCCACAGAATACTCGTGTACAGAATCTCGCAGTAAGCCTTGAAAATAGTCATTTTTACTAGGTCTGTACACCGAGAAAATCTACAGGCCAACATGTTGCACCGGACGGCGAGTGCCCTGCGCTCCCTCTCTATATCTACATGGTCCTTAAGGTCGTCGGAAAGAAAGTGACCTCTGTATTTAAAAGTAGATACCCCTTTTAATTACTGACCCGTTTATAAGTAGCTCGGGTCCCATTTCGGGCATTTGCCGCCGACCTTAAAGACCATGTATTCACACTTCTTCACATTATGAATTAATCCATGTGCGGCAGCATAGGTTTCATAAGTCTTAAACAAGTCTCTGATTGCCCCCGCAAACGGACCCAACAGCACCATTTCGTCAGCATAGCTGATGTTGTTAATGCTAACCCCATCAACACTGCATTCGACACGCATGCTGCTCTGTCCCTCTATGAGGTCATTTACGTAGAGGCTGAAAGCTTGAGAGACGTCAGATCTCCTTGCCTCACCCTGCTGTCCAACAGTTACGGTTAATAATGCTTGTAATAAGTAGTTAATAATAATTGGGGAAAGATAACGTCCGTCGGGTCAGCTAGTATGTATATAAATAATGTAGACAAAATATTGTAAAACATTTTAAAAGAGTAACTATGGAGTTTCTTGCCCATCCTTCTCCATACGACAACTAGAATCAATTCTATTTTCTTGTACATTTTGACGTTCAAAAGTGCCTTTTATGTGCCTATTTGAAATAAATGACTTGAATGACTAGAATGAAACATCCAACTGCACCAGCTTCCTTAACATATCCTGTCTAGTCAAACTGAATCACGAGACTCCAAAAATAACACGTCTTAACAACAAAATTGCTCCGTTGACAATAATAACTTCTTGACGATGATATCAGCGATTGCCGGCCACGGAGCAGCGTCAATAGCTCTCGCAAACTTCGTCATAGAAGGTCGGCTCTGCGGCTGGTACTGGCCAGTATTCGCCCTGTGTAGCGTGGTCCCGTCACTCGTAGATGTGGCCGCAGCCTTCCTTAATTTGTGTTCTTTGAAACGGTGAAATTGGTTGTTTTTTTTTAGACTATGTTTAGAATAGTGTTTTAGGATAGTTTTTTTTTGTGTTCACAAAATTAAGATGACGGATTTTGTTAATTTCTTTGTAAGTTGGTTTCTTGTACTTTTTAGAAATTTTCTGATTTTAACAGCTAAGATATAAAGTAAAATAAGTACAACTTGTGAATACTGCTAGATATTTTCACACAATTTATCATTACGCAGTTAAAATAATTGCATTTGAAATACTAAGTGCACTGCATGCAATCAATAATAAACTTGCCCCATTCACAACAATAACTTCTTGACGATGTGTATCAGCGATTGCCGGCCACGGAGCAGCGACGATAGCTCTCACATACTTCGTCATAGAAGGTTGGCTCTGCGACTGGTACTGGCCAGTATTCGCCCTGTGTAGCGTGGTCCCGTCACTCGTAGATGTGGCCGCAGCCTTACTTACTTTGTGTTCTGTGAAACGGTGAAAGTGGTTGTTTTTTTAGACTGTGTTTAGAATAGTGTTTTAGGATAGTTTTTTTTGTTCTCACAAAATGAAGATGACGGATTTTGTTAATTTCTTTGTAAGTTGGTTTCTTGGATTTTTTAGAAATTTTCTGATTTTAACAGCTAAGATATAAAGTAAAATAAGTACAACTTGTGAATACTGCTAGATATTTGCACACAATTTATCATTACGCAGTAAAAATCATTTCATTTGAAATACTAAGTGCACTGCATACAATCAATAATAAACTTGCCCCATTCACAACAATAACTCCTTGACGATGTGTATCAGCGATTGCCGGCCACGGAGCAGCGACGATAGCTCTCACATACTTCGTCATAGAAGGTTGGCTCTGCGACTGGTACTGGCCAGTATTCGGCCTGTGTAGCGTGGTCCCGTCACTCGTAGATGTGGCCGCAGCCTTACTTACTTTGTGTTCTGTGAAACGGTGAAAGTGGTTGTTTTTTTAGACTGTGTTTAGAATAGTGTTTTAGGATAGTTTTTTTTGTTCTCACAAAATGAAGATGACGGATTTTGTTAATTTCTTTGTAAGTTGGTTTCTTGGATTTTTTAGAAATTTTCTGATTTTAACAGCTAAGATATAAAGTAAAATAAGTACAACTTGTGAATACTGCTAGATATTTGCACACAATTTATCATTACGCAGTAAAAATCATTTCATTTGAAATACTAAGTGCACTGCATACAATCAATAATAAACTTGCCCCATTCACAACAATAACTCCTTGACGATGTGTATCAGCGATTGCCGGCCACGGAGCAGCGACGATAGCTCTCACATACTTCGTCATAGAAGGTTGGCTCTGCGACTGGTACTGGCCAGTATTCGGCCTGTGTAGCGTGGTCCCGTCACTCGTAGACGTGGCCGCAGCCTTACTTACTATGTGTTCTGTGAAATGGTGAAAGTGGATGTTTTTTAGACTATGTTTAGAATAGTGTTTTAGGATAGTTTTCTTTTGTGCTCGCATAATGAAGATGAATGAAGGATTTTATTAATTTCTTTGTAAGTTGGTTTCTTGGATTTTCTATTTTTTTTTATTATAAACAGCGAAGACAGGTACCTAATTCGGACAAATTGATCTCGTAAAAATTTCGTAACATCACAGAGTTCAAATAATTGCATTATTCCACCTTGAATTTATAATGATTTCTTAAGATTCAATGGCAACATTTTTTAAATATGTAGGTGTACCATCATCATCCTTTTTACCTGGAGAAAACTTTACGGACAACCTACGTCCCAAGAAAGATGAAGGGTTAAATTTCCTCTTCCATACCTATATGGTATCGCTTGCGCGCGCGCAGTCTGCGATCCCAACCGACCTTATGTATATTCACTTAAGATCTATTGTCTGTTTTTTGGTGTCCCCAGATAACCAACGAGCATCAACACCTAACCACATCGCACGACTACAAGGGGGGATGGTCCTTCTACTTAGTTCTAGCCGGGATAGTTACCACACTGGGCTCTTCGCTTCCTGTCGGCTACAATATAGGAGTTGTTAATACGCCTGCTGAGGTAAGTGCATATTTTCAGTCAGACCATTATGCTGCTCGAGCAGTTTTTCAGTGATCTTTTGAAAATAAGCTTAATAGTTACTTGAAAAGAGTTCAAAATAGCACGCAAGAGAGGATTCCCTGTGCCGTCTGTTCGATCATTTTGCTACTCTGTCAGCACTGACCCTTACACAGTTGGGTGACTCTTCTCTCCCTTTGTAACTTTAAAAAGTTTAAAATAGAACTTTCCAATGAGCACGATGGTCAGCTGCAGTAACCATATTACCATAAACAACAACTTTGACAAAGGAAAGTGGGATTTTTCCATTCAAATATTATAAAATATATTATTAAGTATATGTTATAGTTTCATTGTTTCTCTCAAACTGAGCACCTGCCATCTAATCTCTTCACCACCCTTGGTTGACTGGTAGAGAATGTCTAAGGCAGCGATGCACAGACCGCAACCCGCCTACAAATTAAAAAAAGTTGTCAATTAATTAAATTCTTTTAAAACGTTTATTGAGTTAGTTTTCTTTGGGCACATTATGATTCAAAGTCGGGTCTGGCGGCCCACCTTTGACTGTGAATGTGCCCGAGTGGCCCCTATTCTCTATAAGTCTGTGCATCCCTGGTCTAAGGCATTAAGTCCGCCTTTGTACTTCGTATGTAAAAGTTTAAATAAATTATAATTTTCGCCGGTAAATATATTGAAGAAAATGGCGCTGACATTTTATCCTCTCAAAATGTCGCATTGCAGGGCAGAGCATCTTTTCTTTAAAAGAAGGAACGAACATTGAACACTAATCACTTGCTGATAAGTTCAGCAACAACAAGTCGTAAACATTTTAGAGCGATAAAAGCAAGTAGGTAGTAAATCATTTCGTCTCAATAATTATAGTTTCTCAAACATGAAGAAAGCAATCCACTAGTAGATTCCTTCATCTTTTATACCTCGTTGGTATAGTGGTTGGAAGCGCTACTGCTGAGCATGAGATCCCGGGTTCGATTCCTAGGTCGGGCAAAGTGTTATTGGGTTTTTCTATCTGGGATTTCTCAGTAGCAGCCGGGACTCTGGATATGTGCCCGGTTGATGGCAATAGGCTCGCCCCCTATTACATGGGACTTAAACATAACTGTCGAAATGTGGGTGTACTACAGGTACACCTCTGAATGACCCTTCAGGGAAACAAGGCGTGATGTTATGTTATTGCGAAAGTTTCAATATGCTGTTTGCAGATTACAACAAAATATTTCATTCGATTTAAATGAGTTCAGTTCATTTTCCACGCTCTATTTGTATTTTTATGCCCGTGATAGTCACGCTGAAGCCGTAAGAAGTAATTAAATGTTGAAGGTTGAACTTCACTTTATGTGTGGCTTTAAAAACAAGGTCAAATTTAATTAACTAGCGTAACTTCATAGTTGTCATCAACATATAATGATTATAAAACAAAACGTGTGTGTGCGGTCGTGGGAGGGGGTCCCGGACGAAGTTTCTCCTAACGTATAATATAAAACAAAAACTTTTGACACATGAAACTTGAGACCTAACATCATCTGCCTAGCCTTTTCCCAACTATGTTGTGGTGGGCTTCCAGTCTTTACCAGTATTTTACATGGAGCGACTGCCTATCTGACCTCCACAACCCAGTTACTGGGTAACACGATACCCCTTGGTAAGACTGGTTGTCAGTCTTTCGAGCTTCTGACGACCCGTAACGACTGTCAAAGATCTACAAATTACAGCCGGGACCAACGGCTAACGTGCTTTCCGAGGTACGGAGGGTCTTGGTATGTACAGATGGTCACCCATCCACGGACCAACCGCGGCAAGCGTAGCTTAACCTGATCGATCGACCCGTGCGGCTGTTATTACTTAGCCACAAGCAAACTTGAGACCTAACAATCAGTCCTAATTCTTTCGTTAGAATGCTACTTTTAAAACATATTAGTACCTTATTAATATTTATTTCCTTATTCAAATACTTGACCCTGAACTTCAATACAGGTCCTCACACTGCGTCTCATTCTAGCTGGTAGCTAATAATAAATTATTTATGAGAAATCGCGACCATTTTACTTACAATATTTTGTTTTAGACCAGAAAGAATTTATGGGCATATCTGCAAAGTATACAGAGCTGAATAAGAATGAAAGATAAATGACTGATTATAAGGATTGATAAGTCTCAAACACTCAATGAGCAAGCAGTTGTTCCTTTGTTTAAAAGGAGGAATTTGCTCTGCAGTAGAAAAAACAAACAATAAAAAAACTGATACCTACGATAAATTTTTAGTCATAAAATAGGATTCATAGAGCGTAATTTGAATTTTTAAGTAAAGTAAATTCTTCATACGAATATGTACATTATTCATGTAGTATTAATGTTCATATTCAAATGAAGAGCTTGGTCACATTTCCTTTTACGATTATGAACATTACACGCATAAGAATAAAATTCATATACGCTTGCTTTACTCAGCAAAGTCAAAGTGCAATGTGTAAAGCCCTTATAATTCATACATATCTCTGATTGGATGTATGAAGCTAATATTGTGTTACTTTATAACATTTTCCAGGTAATAAAAAGCTTCTGCAACGAGAGTTTCATAACCCGATACGACGTGGTCCTCAACGAAAAATGGCTGAACGTGTTGTGGTCTTCCATCGTGTCCATCTTTATAGTGGGCGGATGCACCGGCTCGATACTCGGTGCTGTGCTTGCCAACAGTTTGGGAAGGTAAGAATCGCGTATTCTAATGATAGAACATAATATAATCAACTAAGCAGCCTATCGCAGTCCAAAAATCAATCTGCCTAGCCTTTTTCCAACCATGTTAGGGTCGGCTTCCAGGATGGAATGGATGGAGTGGATGCAGCTGAATACCAGTATTTTCAATAGAGTGACTGCCTATCTGACCTCCACAACCCAGTTACTGGGTAACATGATGTACCGTAAAACGGGGTGAATAGGGATGCAGGGGTGAATCGGGACGAAACTTTAAAATGGATTTTAACATTGTAATAATATAGTTTGTTGCCAAAAAGTACTCTAATGTGATTCCTGTATAAAAATGAACGACTAATTTTTCTTATTGGCAGAAAACTGTATTATTACATTGTTAAAATCCATTTTAAAGTTTCGTCCCGATTCACCCCTGAATCCTTATTTACCCCGTTTTACGGTACCTGTCGCAGTCCAATGCTGGATAAAGACACTTTCCAAGTTGCACCACAAGATTCTTCTGTATCAAGACTATCGCTGCCGCTTTTTAAGGTGTTCGGTCTATTTATCTAGCAGGGTCTCTATACAACATGTCCCGGAATAAAAGCACACCGCCAAACACCCAAATTAGAATAATATGTTATAATCATAAGATATACATTGAACTTTTACGATTATGTAAAAACTTTGCTTATTTATTAAAATAGATATAATGATTGTGGGAGAAAATTATTAATGGGGGGCTTGTGGCTAAGTAATAACAGCCGCACGGGTCAATCGATCAGGTTAAGCTATGCTTGCCGCGGTTGGTCCGTGGATGGGTGACCATATTTACATACCAAGACCCCTCCGTGCCTCGGAAAGTACGTTAAGCCGTTGGTCCTGGCTGTCATTTGTAGCTCTTTGACAGTCATTACGAGTCGTCAGAAGATCGAAAGTCTGGCAACCAGTCTTACCAAGGGGTATCGTGTTACTCAATAACTGGGTTGTGGCTTGTGGATGTCAGATAGGCAGTCGCTCCATGTAAAATACTGGTATTCAGCTGTCTCCGGTAAGACTGGAAGCCGACCCCAACATAATTGGGGCTAGGCTAGGCAGATGATTTTGATGATTTATTTTTTGTCATATATTTTTTGTGGTGTACAATAAAGTATATATAAATAAATAAATAAATAAATGATGATGATGATGATTGTGGGAGAAAATTGTGTTCACATTACAAATCTACGCACGCACGTAGGGCCACTTCGTCCATTTGGGTAAATAAATAAAAGTTGCAATATTTTTAAAACGATCAGGTTACTGCTGAATACTTAAGACTGTGTAGGTAAGACAGTGGTGCCGATTCCCTTGTTCACAAACTAAACTAAATTTAAGTTCAGTGCATCTTTTTCTTTCTATTTCATTAAGAAAAGGACAGAAGATAATTTTTAGTTTAGTCCTGTCAAATTAATCAGCGCTTGACGTAAATTGACGTAATTTTAGTAGGCAAGTTTTTAATCACGTCTAAACTTGTATGGAGTAGTGACAGGCCCTGATTAATTTGACAGGACTAAACTAAAATATATATTCTGTCCTTTTCATAATGAAATAGAAAGAAAAAGATGCACTGAACTTAAATTTAGTTTAGTTTGTGAACAAGGGAATCGGCCCCAGTGTTTTCTCTAAAACTGTGACGCGTGATATGGTCACTCAATTTAATTCAAATCCATACAATTAAGCTAAAGCTCGCTGGTCAAAGTTGTTGTTTGATAACCAGTCCCTCAGGATGATTATTCAGTAGAAAAGATCTGCCTATCTACTGCGTCCTAAGTTGAAGGCTTTTCTAACTTAAAACAAATATTAGTCTTTCTTTCTAAATGCTCCTGCAGACAGGCGCGATACGACTCTAGTAGAACAATTTTCTTGCTGATCATGGTTTTAATTGTTATTAATAATTGTTTCCTTATTTTACTTCGATGGGGTTATTTTTTATCATTTCTCACTTCGAGTTACTGCAATAGCCTGCCTTTATGCCTGGAGGCTTTTATTTAGGTACGAGGGCGGCACTGAAAATTTCGGGAATCAAGGAAGTGACACAACATTACTATTTAAAAATGTATTTATTGCTTTTCGAAGTATTCTCCGCGAAATTTGACACATTTTTCCATACGATGGAACCAATCATTGAAGCAACCATTCCATTCGGAAGTTGGGGTCTCCAAAATGGCCGTTTTGTAGGCGTCCACAGCTTCTTCAGGTGATGAAAATCTCTGTCCACGCAATTTATTCTTTATTTTAGGGAAAGTATAGAAATCATTAGGGCTTAGGTCGGGGCTGTACGGCGGATGGTCTAATAATTCTATGTTTTTTTGCTCTAAAAACTCTTTTGTTCTGTGCGCGGTGTGAGAACTCGCATTGTCGTGATGGAGGATGATGCGGCGGTTGCAGTTCTCTTTACGGAGTTCAGAAACGACCTGTGGCAAACAAATGCTAGCATACCATTCTGCATTAACCGTTCTTTGTCCCTCAAGAGGAATAGTCGTAACATGGCCGGTTTTGGAGACAAACGTGGCCACCATTTTTTTTGCAACACTCCGTGAACGAACAATTTTTGTTGGCTTTAACTCATTTTCGAACACCCAAACTCGTGACTGGTTTTTTGTTTCGGGTTCGTACGCGTATATCCAGGATTCGTCACCTGATACGATGTTGTATACAGCATTTGAGGATCCTGCGTGGAATCTTTCGAGAGTTCTGACGCACCAAGTAACGCGAGCCGCTTTTTGCTTTTCACAGAGCGAATGCGGTATCCATCGGGAAAACAACTTTTTACACCTAATTGTTCATGCAAGATTATTTGTATTTGACTCATGCCAATGTCTAAAGTTGCCTGAATTTCGCGGTATGCATGTCGATCCTCCTCAATCAGCTTACGCACAGCATCAACGTTTTCTTGGGTGACTGCAGT
This sequence comes from Atethmia centrago, assembly GCA_905333075.3. Lineage (NCBI taxonomy): Eukaryota > Metazoa > Arthropoda > Insecta > Lepidoptera > Noctuidae > Atethmia > Atethmia centrago. The sequence continues at coordinate 5,042,741 of HG995378.1, read as the reverse complement.
TTTTGCACGACCTTGACGGGGATCATCACTGAGCTTGACACGTCCATGTTGAAATTCAGCAAACCAGCGATAAATTGTGGTTTTGGATGGGGCTTCATCACCAAATGCAGAAATCACCCGGTCAACACACTGTTTTTGTGTTAAACCACTTCGAAAGTCATAATTAGAGATCGGATATTCGGATGCATATTCACCTAAAGTTGAGATGTTGGCTAATATGGAATACGCTTTTGTATCGCAAAATCCCGCGACTCTGGGAATACAAATTTAGGTTTCTGATTATAGAATCGAATGTATTAACTTACTTTCAAATGTTAGCTTTTAAGGAATGCACTTTTGTATCGATCGTAAAAATCCCGCCCGCCATTCCGGAATCGACAAATTTAATGTTTTTTTCTGACTACATATGTAATTGGACTCATACGTACCTACCCAATATTGTGATGTAAAGTAGGTTGAATCAATACTTTTAAATAAATATGCAATCCACTAATACCGGGTTTTTTTTTTAATAAATATTTTTTAGAAGTCGCTTCCATACTATACACCGGACTAGTTATGCATTCCCGTTGTTCCTGGCATCCCGCGCTCTTTAAAAAAAAAAGATTTTTGAGAAGCCGCTTCCATACTTTCACAGCTAAAAATTAACTTTAGGTAAATATGCATCCGAATATCCGATCTTTGGTCATAATAAATCATTGCTCTGGAATTTTCTCGAGTCAATTCCATTTTCTCAACGACTAAACAAGTTTGACAAAACCTTGTGACAAGACCGAGAATCTTTTTTTAAATAAATAAATGGTATTCGATTTTTAAAACCAAGGAGTTTTCAATTAAAAAGATTTTAATATGACAGGAACAGTCGAAATATTTAATTCCCGATACTTTTAGTGCAGCCCTCGTATTAAGTTCTATTTACGTTTTTTTTATGTTGTAATTTTTATCTGCTTGAGTACAGTTTGTTCATTGTTTTGTTGCTATACTGGCGTGTGCTAGCTAACATATGGCAAGTGTATAATTTAATCTAATGTTTCGTGTTTCGTAATGTTAATTACTTTGTATACGATTTGTATAGAATCAAGTAACTAAACAGACAGATGTGCTACTGGGGAGTTTATTCCGCCACTTCTTCTTCCCAGCTAAAGCACTAGGAAGTGGTGAAGGGCGGGCATTTTAAGGGGACTGTCTTATGTAACTTTGACGTTCGAAAGGTGTCGATTCTCAGCCTAGTTTGAATAAATGACTTTAGATTTTGAATTTTTATGAAAACTTAATGGAAATTGTTCTACAAGAATAACGTCGCACCGTCGCGTCGCGCCTATCTGCGGGAGCCTTAAAATAAATCGAATACGGCATCTAATCAGAATCAATTGAATATCATATGAATAAAATTATGTGTACCTTGTACTATATTTGAATAAGATTATGCGTACCTCGTACTTTATTTGAATAAAATTATATTTACCTTGTACTTTTTTCAGAAAAATGGCCACTGTAATAACGAGCGTGCTGTCCATTTCCGGAGGACTACTGTTTTTCTTCTGCCAGCAAGCTAACTCAGTTGAAATGCTTATTTTAGGAAGATTACTAGTCGGTTTGTCTGGAGGTAAGTACTTACATACAATTTAAACCCTCTTTATTTTTGATTATACAATTATTTAAATACGTATCAGTCACTTTGTTGAAAATTTATATTAAACTAGTAGCATTTTAACTCTCTTTCAAGGGCTAGCAATATCGCTCCCTATAAGATCGTAAAATTGCTTAGTATTTATTATTATTGTTATTTATGTAATATACATAGAGAAACGACATGACTTTTGAGTACACAGATATCTACCAAATTTAAATTTTGCTGTTTTCTCCAATTCCAGTCAAAGTAGTTATAGCTTGCGAAAGTACTTGTTTTCTCGTTTTAGAATCTGCACATACTGCTTCCCTTCTGTTATATTTTGTTCTAGATAAAAATCTTGATATATTTGGTTGCCCACAGGTCTAACCACCAGCATAGTGCCCATGTACCTGACGGAGTTGGCGCCGCCCCGGCTCACGGGGGCCATGGGGGTGGCGTGTCCCATGGGCGTCAACGTGGGCGTGCTGGTCGGGCAGGTCATGGGCTTAGATTTTATATTGGGTAAGCAGGAAAGTGTTCGAATGTGGATAAAAATCTAATACAAATGCTGTATGTAAAGGCTCTGCCCCGCGCTGGGGTAGTAGGTAGTTTAGAAATTTTGGAACTATAAAGTACCCATTACGAGCAGAGGGTCTGAAAGTGGATAGAATGACACTACAAGTATTTAAAAATAAAATCGGGTGTTCGTCTGTCCGTATCTGAGGGCCAAACCCAGTAGGTCTTTCTTTGGTATTGTTCGTCGAATCGTTGAGCTCCTTGAGTTCTGTGTTGAGCTGCACGATTACTGACAAATGCGTGCACTAACTGGACAGGTCCGCCCAATCTGTGTGGTACTTTCCTCAAAAGACCATTTAATACAAATGTTTTCACATGATCTGACCAAAGACTGTCTGGACTTTTTTTTTTACAAAATTAAAAAAGTTTTTTCCAAAAAAAAACTACATACAGTGAGAAGTTTTTTTGAAGATTTTTTTTAAGTTTTTTACTTTGTAGTGGGTCAGTTTGTAACTTATCTAAATTACAATAGCCTGCATGTCACAATAGCAGGCACAATAGCATGTCAACTGCTCATCACCTAATACAAAATATTCCTTTTCCCGATGCAAGGACGCTTATTGTTGAGGAGTTCTCCTGGTGCTGATGGTGAATTCACCATCAGCTCTCTATCTAGTTTCTAAAATATGATTGACGTGTAAAAGTTTTTGTTCAAACCTACTTACAGAAATAAAATCATTTTTATTTTTTTTATTATAACACACCTTATGAGGAGGAGTAGGAAACTGTTGGGCCAGGTAGTGATGATTGAGCTACTACCCATTTAATCAACAAATGATACTGTATTTCTTCATTTTTAACTGCCTTCCTTCGGGTAGGTTCTCAATTCAACCCGTATGTGTTTTTAATTGCAATTCAAAAAACTGTTGTATTATTTCAGGTCGTGATGTTGACTGGCCCTACCTTCTGTCCGTCTACGTGTTGCTAGTCATTATTTGTTTACCGTTATTATGTATACTGCCAGAGAGTCCAAAGTACTTATTTGTAGTTAAGAAAAATGAGGAGAGAGCTTTAAAAGGTAAATATAACATCAAACATTCTTTCTTTAAAAACTTACTGAGTTAACTGGAAGCTGTGATATTTAAAAACTAACAATACTAACCTATTTATTTAAGCACTATTGTTACTGACACTAAAATACTAACAAAACTATGGAATGAAGTCTGAAATAAATTTATTATTATTATTTCGTTTATTGAATTTTTTATCTTATAAAATACATTTTTAAATATTTCTTAGAAAAAATATTAAAAAACATTTAAAAATATATAAAATAGTGGTCCGCCGGTATCGGGAGCAGGGTCCAAGCTACCGGTGGTTAGGGCTCCAGAGACAGGAACCTCCTCACGATGCGAGCCGTATCGAGGAGTACTGCCTTCTGAATCAGGCCCTTAATCCAGCCGTCTAACGCAAGCCTCGAGAGATGATGGTTGAGGCTTCTGGCCATCAGGCCATTGGCCGTAACGACAATCGGCACAATGACAGCCGAGTTCACATTCCACATGTCAACAACCTCGTGTGCTAAGTCGAGATATTTTATTTGTTTCTCTTTCTCAGCTTTCACGAGGTTATCGTCATGTGGAATGGTAACATCGACTATCATTGCGCGGCGCGCTAATCGATCTATCACCACTATATCAGGCTTATTGGCGACAATAGTCCTGTCAGTAATGATAGACCGATCCCAGTACAACGTGACATGGTCATTTTCGAGAACTGGGTCGGGCACATACTTGTAATACGGTACCTCAGAGTTCACAAGTTTATATTTCAAAGCAAGTTGCTGGTGAATAATCCTAGCTACTTGGTTATGTCTGTGCAAGTACTCGCCGTTAGCCAGACGAGAACAACCAGAGATAATATGTCTGATAGACTCACCCGGACGGTGGCATGCCCGACACACGTCAACCGTCCCGTCCTTCATAATATGTCTCCGGTAGTTATTCGTCAAGATAACTTCGTCCATAATTGCACAGACAAAACCTTCAGTTTCCCCGAAAAGGTCCCCAAAACGTAGCCAGGACACGGACGCTAAGAAATCTACATCGGGCTCATGAAGAGCCCGATAGAAGCGCCCGTGTAGCTCCTTGCTTTGCCATATCTCCTTGCGATCATCGGTAGTAAGTACTACAGGTTTGCACCAGTTCTCTTTAGCCATGGAAAGTGGGGTGAGCCCCTTGTCCACTGCGACCACATCACGGTGCATACCCACTTCGGTTTTCAAAAAATATTCCCTGAGACTGCATATCTCGCGGTTGTGGAGGGTCTTCGCGTTTAAAAAGCCTCGACCCCCGCACTTCCGCGGGATGTACAGTCTCATCACCGATGATCGTGGGTGATGCATCCGGTTTGCGGTCAACAGTGTACGGACCCTCCTATCCAGGGCGTCTAGTTCGGTCTGAGTCCATTTGAGTATGCCGAAAGAGTACGTCAAAACCGGCATGACCCAACTGTTGAAGGCGCGCACCTTGTTACCGCCTGAAAGAAGACTAATCAATACCTTCTTCAGGCGGCCAAAAAAGCGCTCCTTCAACGATTGCTTCATGTCAGTAACGTTGATGCCTAACGCTTCCGACATTCCCAAATACTTATAGCTTTCGGGTGAGGAGAGGGATCTAAGGTGTATGGAATCCGAAAGTTGAATTCCCTCGGATTCCATTATCTCCCCTCGCTTCACATGCATGACTGCACATTTGTCCACACCAAACTCCATTCTGATGGCGCTACTGAAAGTTTCAGTTACCTTCAGTAGCTTCATCAGTTGCAATTTGTTGGGGGCAAAGATTTTCAAGTCATCCATGTAGAGGAGGTGAGATATGATCTGACCACCTCTCCTCAACCGATAGCCTAGACCTGAATCCTCCAGCTGCATGCTTAGAGGATTCAGGGCTAAGCAGAACCAAAGTGGACTTAAACTGTCGCCCTGAAATATTCCCCGTTTAATCCATACAGGCTCATCATTCCCCTGGATCTGTCGACACCCCGGATAGCGAAGGACTGTCCTCCATTGCCCCATACACGATTCAAGGAAGGTGCGTAGAGTCGTATCTATTTTGTACAACTCCAGCACCCTCATGAGCCATGTATGTGGCACCGAGTCGTAGGCCTTCTTATAATCTATCCAGCAAGTCGACAGATCCTTGCGGGATCGACGGACCTGTTGGCTAATGGCCATGTCAATGAGAAGTAGCTCCTTAGTGCCACGAGACCCGTTCCTACATCCATTTTGAGAGGCAGACATAATGGAATTACTGTCAATGTGTGTGTTAATTTTCGCTCTCAAAATGGATGTAAGAAGTTTATAGACCGTCGACAAACACGTGATCGGTCTATAATTCTTGGGTTCCGCGGGACTACCTGACTTATGGAGCAGGTGGGTAATGCCTGTCGTCATAAACTGCGGTAGTGACCCAGACTCTAAAGATGACTGGAACTGAGATGCCAGGCAAGTGTGTGAACTAGTTAGCCATTTCAGCCAAAAGTTGTGCAGTCCGTCCGGTCCCGGTGATTTCCAATTCGGTAACGGACGGACCGCTCTAGCTATATCTGATGGCGTGATAATGACTACTTCCATTTCTGGTTTAGTTTCACACACTCGCTCGACATCCCGCATCCAGTCAGCCTCAACATGGCAGACAGGTACCGACCAGATGCTTCGCCAGAACGCAGTTGTGGTGGCATCATCCGGGCGGCACACGTCTGTCACGTTTTGCTTAGGTCGCTCCCAAGCTCTATATACCCACCTCTCATCGCTCTGGAACATGCGATTTTGCGTGTATCGATCAACCCGCCGCTTATACCGCCGAATACGGCTCGCCCATGCACAAACTTTCTGCTTCAGGAAGTCGATGCGCTCTGTGATATGAGACATGTATTCTCGAGGGCTGATTCCAGTCCCCGAGAATGCCCGTCTTACAAAGCGCATCACACGTGGTCGTGTATTGCCCTCCCTGAAGCAGTATAGTTTGCCAATGAGTACCCTGGCCTTATCAATACGACGCTCAATCCTGCACTGCCAGGCTGGTACGGCTGGTTTTGGTCGAGTAGCTCCGTCAGAGTTTGGAAACTTGACATTCGCTAAACGACATGCCGCAACAGCCGCGCAATACAGGATCGAGTGTGTATCAACGAGATCCTCGCTGCTCTCGAAAAAAACCTTAAGCTGCGAGTCCAAGGCACACATCAGTGCCCTATTTTTCTTGTGCATGGGTAGGCGTGGTAGTCGGGGTCTAAGTTCGGTTGGAGTGGACCTATACTCGCGAAACGCATCCTCCAGTGCGCTCCTCAATCGGACGTTGCACTGGCTGCTTACTGTGGCAGCCCTATCATCCTCTTCTTCAACACCGTGATTGGACCGCGGCGGGATTACATCAATAATTGGGGTATGTACCGCGGTTTGTGCCGGAGTCGAGATGATATAGTTGCTCAGTACCTCTGAACGCAGCCTATCAAGTGTGGCATCGTCCAACCTACGATTGCGTTGGATGACCCGCACCTGATCCGACAATCGTTGGGCCGAGACGTTGACGGTTGGTTCTAGTTCCTGAAACAGAGACAGCATCCTAACACGGTACGCAGTGAGGTTAGTTCCCCCCTCTGTAGACCCATTATTATTATTTATTATTATTATTATTATTAAAGTAATTTGCCATATTGATTTCTCACTGGAATTCAGTCCTGCAATATGTTTGAAAATCTGAATATAAAATCAATAATCCTATGTCACGTCCACACGTCACGTCACGTCTCCTGTTGCAAAATTCGTCCTGTATAAAAAGTGTCATTGAAATCACTCAAAAACAGGGGTTTGAAAACCATGGAACCAACCCTGAAATCGCGCTAATAAAATCAGCTAATCCTTACATTTCTGTTCTTGTATTTTTTATCTCACGAAGCAACGCGTACTTTACTTGTGGTAAACAAGTGTACAGACACGCTGTGAATGTGTGTGTGAAGAGCATCAGCTCAAATCACAAACACACATGACATACTTCCGACTTCGCCATTGTCTCGGACGGTATCGAGAGCTCCGCTTACACACACATTCACAGCGTGGTTAAACACATGGTACCCACAAGTAAAGCGCGCGTCACTTCGTGCAATAAAAGTACTGTCATATAACTGGACAAAATCAATGTAACAGCCGTTTTTATTTCGCGATTTCAGTCCTGGTCCTATGTTAAAAGTCGTTCATAATGATTGATTAGTTCAATAACCCCTTTTGGGTTTGAGTTACATACTTCTATTACAACTGGTATGTTGCTATAGGCTTCTCGGAACTTTCTGGGCATCGGGCACACAAGCCGTACGGGTTCCCCTATACGGTTTGTGTGCCCGATGCCCGAAAATTTCCATGAGATTTCCAATCGGCAAAAATAACGGACCTTTATTAAAAAAATCACCCCTACCACCAGGAAATTTATTTCTTCCTTCCTTGGTGTTCATCTTGAAAGTGATCATCATCAAAGGAACTCTTGTGTAAAATTTCATGGTTCTCAACCCAGGAGATTACGCTGTGCATTGTCTGTCTGTCTGTCAGTGAGTGAATGAATTTAGGATTTTTATTAAGTAAATCTACAGGATAACCCGCTTAAGCAGCCGACAAACTAGTAGGCCGACCAGTGAGATGTCATATAAAAAGAACTGGTAATTTTTCCAGAACTGAGTCGCCTCCGCGGCCTTTCCTCAAGTCTGTTGACTGATGACGTGGAACTCCTCCGCGAAGAAGTTCGCTGCGGGGAATCAGCTACAAACGACGGCGGGACCTGGTCTATGGTCCGAGTTTTGCAGGACAAGAGGCTGCGACTGCCACTGCTGCTCACCTGCTCCATGCAAGCAGGCCAGCAGACCAGCGGTATCAATGCTGTGAGTTCTTTATTAATTTATAAAGGTTTATTAACAGCTTTTGTATGTAAATATCAAGAAACGCATCTGGAATTCTTTTTTTGTTTTTCATGCGGTACTTGCCCGTGGTCCCCCAGTCTGTATTTTTATGTCAAATTGAAATGTTTGAGGGGGTATCACAGGCAATAAAAATAAATTTAATAAGAAGATTGTTATTCAGGCAAAAATTTTTGCCCGTGGAACCCCCAAGAGCAAAAATTTTTGCTCGTGGTACCCCAAGGGGGACTAGACTGGGGGACCATGGGCAAGTACTGTTTTCATGTGATTTTTAAAATTATTATTGTCTGTTTTACCTTTTATATATTTTCTTATTTTTATGGTGTATTTTTTTTTTTTAAATCGCCAAAATTTCTTTCGGGATTGGTGGGAGTATTAAGGGTGAGGACGATCACGTGGTGGGTCTAAATTTGTTTCCAGCAATAATAATAAAGCGTAGTCGACGGAGTATCGCTTCACGGTGCCCCTATTTTTATCTGCAGGGCTTAAAGGAACCTAACACGAAGGGGAACTTTGCCTAAACTTAAAACCTAGGAGTAAAATTCGCACGTTATCTGTGGTAAAATGTCAATTTTATGAACTAGTTCAATTTTTTGAAACTTTGGCCGTTTGCGTTGTGTGAAATTTTACGTAAGACAAGAATACATCTATACGAAAAAAAAAGTTTCTCACGCGTGGGAGCCAATATCTGTTCTCAAGAAGACAGCAATACAAGTAGCCGCATAAATATGTGATATTGAACTATCTGACAGACAAGCGTCGCCAAAATATAGGATACCGCATCGGCTTCAAAAAGATGTGTTTCACCTCAGAATGCATAAATATGGGACATGTCTTGCGTTATAAATATCTGCTTAGTAAGTTCAGGTCAGAAGAATATGATACCTCGTTATGATCAACAATATCTGACATCACTTTGGCGGCATAAAAACTGACCGTAAAATGTTTCGATCCGTTTTCTTCTATATAGCAATCGGTGCCGCTCATATTGCAAAAAAAAAAAAACATCCCATTGCTATTTATGCTCGTGACTGTACTTTCACGAGAAAAACGCTTGTGAATTTATGCTTATTGATTGTACAGTCACCGTCAGATATATTGTAGTAGACAAGGTGACCAAATACTTCTGAACAATTTAAAATGTCAATAAGTTCCATACACTACAAGTTACCATTAATATCTGAACATTCATTAGTTCATTCATATCTGAGCAGATGCTTGTCAATAATTTCTATACACACAACTAACCAAAAATATCTGAACACTTACAACGTCAAGTGTATCTGCGCAGATGGGGTAGTCTTAGATATCTGAGCAGTTGAGGAAAAATTGCAGTAGGAAGTGCTTCCAAATTTACTATAAATACAATATACAGGGTGATTGGAAGCACCCAGCTTCAAAGTAAAAATGATGTCTGTAAAAAAATGTCTAACGATACAGAGGCCTAAAACTTGTTTTGCTAGATTGCTTACACATTATTTTAATAAAATAAAATAAAATTTAATTCATTTATCATTCAATTTGACCATAAACAAGCAATTTAGTTAAAATTTTGGGAATATTCGAAATAAAAACAAAAATTAGGTTAAAAAAAATGGTAAGACTTCGTCTAAGACAACCATAGCTTAAATGGTTCTAAATTGTCTGTACTATCTTCGCCTTAAAGCTTTGCACCCAGCTTCCAATCACCCTGTATATAGGAAATCTTTTGCTGATTTATATACTATGATGATCTACTATACTATTTATACATGTATATACAATATTTCATGTCCAACTCATTTTACGATAACACATTAATCAACAAAATTAAACTAGAGAAAATTTCCTTCAATTTATGTCTTCTCAATTTTTTGGTAAAATCAATAGTTTTGGCGTACGAGCGCCGCAAACTATTATTCATCTACACCAACAATGTATTTTTCGTATATTTTACCATGCGTTGTAGGTTTATGGGAATGCGTCGCGTCGTTTGTGCCAGGCCCCCCTCTCGTTCTACGAAACGTCTGCCGGCTCACTCAATAGAAGTATTAGGGGTGTAAATATGAAATAGCCGTCTTGTACTGAAAAATTCAAACATTTTTTTTAAGGTAAAACATATTTATTTTTTAAAGTATTCACCCTCGTCGTATATTCATTTCTGCCATCTCATGGGATGGTCATTTATGCCTTTGCGGTAGAACTCAGGGGACAATGTGAAAATTCGAAGAGAGCACGTCGACCTCAATAAAATCACCAGTTTAAAAACTTTACAGGTAAAACTACCAAATGGCTGGACTAACCACAGATAGTCAAGTCGATAGTCGTCTTTGGTTCGTCCTTTATATCACGCAGTAACGAATTAGGTAAGCTCAGTGTTTGTCTGTGTAGATACACTTGACGTTATAAGTGTTCAGATATTTTTGGTTAGTTGTTTGTATAGAAATTATTGACAGATGCTCAGATATTAATGAAGTAATGAATGTTCAGATATTAATGGTAACTTTTAGAGTGTATGGAACTTATTGACATTTTAAATTGTTCAAAAGTATTTGGTCACCTTGTCTACTACAATATATCTGACGGCGACTGTACAGTCGCTAGCTCATCAGGTTACCTCAAATTTTCTCATTCGATTTTGAACTTAAACACCAACATCTTAAGGTTTAAAATAATTTGGAGAAATTTGACAGTTTGTGGTGCTTGCGACTGTACACCGGTTTCTCCGTGATTCCTGCGCTAATTGACGAGATCCTTTTTTTTCATTTGGTAGAGGAAGCCCGCGCGGTTGTTCGTCCTGTTATGAACTTCGGATGAATAGTGTTTGAGTTACCTTCCAAAATTCCAAATAATAGTATTTAATCCATCCCACTGATTGTTAATTAAGAACTTGCAAAGGATTTTTTTCTTTTAAAAAGGTTTCATCAGTTTCAATACTTGTCAATACTGTTCGACAACTTCGTCTGTGTCAACCTGTATTGTCAGTGTCAATTTCTTTTGACACGTTTATTTAGTAAGCATTTTATATTTTATAGATATATATATTTTGATATGCTATTTATTTTCCTTGATCTTATTTAAATAAGATCAAACAAAACAACAAAAACAGTAATAGTCTGAACAAAAATGAAAGAATCAGACGACAGTAGTAACATTGAAACGATGCCGGTCGAAGTGGTCTTCTCAGTTCATTCCATGGTGAGTACCGAGGAACCGCCGATGAAAGACTGGTCTTCATTAGAAATAATAATTTCTGAAGAAAAAAAGAAAATTTTATATAAAGACGGGTTGTATGATCCTGGTAGCGGAGAAATATGCGGAAAAAACATTGCCTTGTCTTCCAGTTTTGTGTTAATACACCCTTACTGCCATTACCCGGCGATCCCAGATCCAGGAATAGAAGAAGCATTGTTTGGATCTTTAGGTGCAATCACATACCCGATCGATGGGCAAGCCTTGTACCTAGCTATCTGCAAGGAGATGAATCAGTGCCCAGTCAAAATATTCTATAGAGGGCTACTTGAAAACCAAATAGATCTACGGTATTACTGCATCGATCCGTATGGATTCCGACCAATGGCCAAAGCTTTGCAACACAATACGACGGTCCAAGAATTAAACCTAACCGATAACTTTTTGAACGATGATGCTTGCTATCATATGGGAGAAATGCTTTTGACGAACACCACAATTACTGAAATTAATTTGCGTGGTTGCAGAATTGGCCCTCAAGGTGCCAGACGATTGTTTTGTAGCTTGCACCGTAACAGAATACTCAAGGTTCTTGATTTGAGTTATAACAAGTTGTGCGATGATGCGATGGAGTATTTAGCAAAAGCTATACTTTTTGGACTTCCGGTGAGAGATCTTAATTTAAGCTACAACAACATAAGTGGGAAAGGAATCGCGTTACTAGCGGAAGCATTCGAAACACATAACAATTTTACTCACTTAGACCTTTCGTGGAACAAAATATTCACTCCAGGAGGTTACAAATTTCTCGTAAAATTATCAGAAAATAATTGTCTTAAAGTCTTGAATTTGTCATGGAACTCCTTGGCTGGCAGTCATATTGGCCTGGCCGTCAGTCAAATTTTATTGTGTCCGCTCTTGAACGAGCTAAATCTTAGCAATAACCAGCTAGAAGGAGAAGCTATAACGACTATCATAGGAAATTTAACGAAAGCTAAAAAATTGTATACGTTGAATTTGTCTTTCAACCCTATATCCCCTAAGGACGCCTTAAGCGTTATGCAAGTAGTAGCGATGAATGCTTCGAAAGTGAAAAACGTAGTAATGGAGAACGTGTTCGTTAATAAACAATTTTTATTTTTGCTCGAACATACAAAAATAAAGAAATCCAAGAAAAACTTAGTTGTAACGTACGGGGGCGTTGAAAGTGATTTTAAAGCTAAAGGGCCAGACCCCAGGGAATTAGTTCTTAACAGAATTGAATATGTTACAAAATCGAAAAAGAAGAAGTCTGATATTGCATTGATTGCGCTCCAACTCCAAAGAGATAATCACGAAATCATGGATATTAAAGATTTTACTACCGCTCTAGAGGCGGGCAGTGCGTATCTAGATGAAGATCTTATAGATGAATTGGGCAACGTTTTTCCGGCAGCATCGAAGAATGCTAGACTGAAAAATATAAATATAAATTTATTGGTGGAATATATCAAACGCAAATGGCCGGATAGGAAGTTACCTCCCACTCCTCCTCCTGAGCCGGAACCGGAACCTGAACCTGAACTTGAACCACCGAAAAAGAAAGGAAAAAGGAAGGGGAAAGAAAAAAAGTAAATACGCAGATTTACTTCAATGTAATCGTTTTCACATTTGCATAAATATATTTTATGGAGCTTTATATATTTTTGGAAGTTTTTATTTTTTGAGACGTTTATTATATTTGATGCCAGTTTTTTTAAGATTTAATTTTGAATCTTATGTTCAGCTCAGTTTAACATGTGCTCAGTTTTGTTAAATAAATATATTTTCGTTATTTTTTATTTTTTATTATGAATGCTTTCGTATAAAACACTCACAGTCATTACCGTTTTTTCCTCATGGGGTAGAGGAAAAACTACAGAACTTAAAAAATTAAATTTCACATAAAACGTCAGAAGCTATGTGCACGGTTCCCCGTAGCAAAACGACCTGTAATCAAAACGACACTAGCAAATCGTCCAATGAGCGGAACATCCTCCAAAAACAGAACGGATTTGGTACACTCATACCACACATAAATATGAGACTTTTAAAGGAATAATTTTATGTATCGAGACAATAAAGTTTACATAAAAAGAATTTTTTTTTGTAACAAACAAAAAATTTTATTTTTATGTAAACTTTATATCTAATTTAATCCAGTAAATAGGTACGATATTTACATACACTCATACTATACATATCTATAAAGCGACTACAGTAATACAGCAGCAGCTGCAGCGATTGCTAATTGTCTGCCACACATTGTTCGATTCTGTATCTCCGAAGACTTGGCAATAGACTTGCCGAAAGAAAGGCCAGGTTATTCAGTTATAATGTACGTACGTGGTACATTATAAGTTTTATAACACAACAATGGTGCCGATTCTCTTGTTCACAAACTAAACTAAATTTAAGTTCAGTGCATCTTTTTCTTTCTATTTCGTTAAGAAAAGGACAGAAGATAAATTTTAGTTTAGTCCTGTCAAATTAATCAGCGCTTGACCTAAATTGACGTAATTTTAGTAGGCAAGTTTTTAATCACGTATAAACTTGTATGGAGTAGTGACAGGCGCTGATTAATTTGACAGGACTAAACTAAAATTTATCTTCTGTCCTTTTCTTAATGAAATAGAAAGAAAAAGATGCTCTGAACTTAAATTTAATTTAGTTTGTGAACAAGGAAATCGGCACCAATGTCTTTTTAATTTAAATTTACAACATAAGCACTAACAAACAAAACATGGAATGAGCCTGGATTTATGTCATGCATATTGGACTCGTGCAGAAGCAACAATATTATAGGTATAAATGAGAAAAACATAAAATAAAACAAAGTACTCTTTCAAACAAACAAAAAACAAATAAATCGAATCTGTGTAACGGTTATGGCAGAACAAACAAAAAAAAAAAACACAAATACGGTCCCTATACGTACAGGCGAATTAAAAAAAACCTCTGTTTTTGAAATTAACAAAACTAACAATAAAATTGACATCGAGCAAATGGTCCTATTAACAGAACGTCCTATTTGTAAAGTACAGTAAAACTGAAAAATGACTATCGGTTTTTATCGTCATGGTCGTCAACATAGAATTGTTTTGAAAAAAGTTAAAGCATTGGCACATAAGAAAAATAATAAAATTATTTTTCTTAAAAAAGTTAAAGCATTGGCACATAAGAAAAATAATTTTATTATTTTTCTTATGTGCCAATGCTTTAACTTTTTTCAAAACAATTCTATGTTGACGACCATGACGATAAAAACCGATAGTCATTTTTCAGTTTTACTGTACTTTACAAATAGGACGTTCTGTTAATAGGACCATTTGCTCGATTCAATCATGAAAAATAAAAAAATAAAATAGGTTTATTGGAATTAACAAATTTGCATCTTACATCAGTGGTGATTGGAGCCTCCTTTTAAGCGTATAAAACCTGTATTAGGAGACTACGCTCTTCCATGCAAAAATACAAAATCATAAATAATCATAAAATCATCATCATTAATCATGTATCGAAAGTGTTTTATTTCCATGTACATAGCCAATAACTCCCTGTCGTAGGTACTGTATTTTGTCTGGTTCTAATCGTTTGTTGACTAGTTGATGGAGAGCTGCGCCGACGAGGTTAGTTAGTTTAGTTTCGATGACGAGTCTGGATGCGCGAGAGTGACGGCTTCACTGATATGATGATGTTTGCATTGAGTAAATGCGTTGATTGCTTCTTCGGTAGGTACAAGCGATTTTTATTTTGGCTTTTTTCTTAGCATTGTGCAAAATAGTTTGAGTGTCGGCTGATTTAAGAATGCTCATTTGGTAAAAAATTATAAGACCGAGGCAGCGGCTCAGTTCTTCGATGGTTTCGGGCTGCAGATAGTTTATATATATTAGGGCCGCTGCCTGCCGGGGTCGCGGGAAGGTACTAAAGGGTTACCGAGGCCCCTGGCAACACAGGCAACGGAAGGAATACCGGTGGGTTTTAGTCAGTAAGAGTCTGACACACCCTCCCGCTCCGCTCAGAGCGGGAGAAGTTATTTGATGATTTTCTAACCCAAAAGACAAGACAAGACGTTGATTGTGACACAAAATTCACTAAGTCGCTTGAACACCTCTTTGAGATCATGAATGTGACATTCTTCTGATTCTGATGCAATGAGTATATCATCCAGCAGGGCTAACATGACAAGCGCGAGAACGCTCTCTTTCTCGATTTGTCGAAATTTGTCTACGATTCTGACGTCATCCGAATGCCTAACATGACCGCTAAGCTCGAGTTATCTCGAGAAAGGCACTTTGACAGTTCTTTATCTCGCGACGAGAGACCGATGTAGCAAATTATTAAAAACAAATCATTTTTATTTTAGCAACATCGGCTCATTCATTCAATTTTTCGCATGGAATTAGTATGTACTATAATGATTTTACATCCACCTCTATTAATTTATGTTGTATTTTTTGTGTAACCGACTTTTTTCTATGGCATGCCGAAATTAAAATACAAAATGACGGAAATGAAAATGAGTGAGCCATTTTTGTTAGGGGAAAAAACCTGTGGGTTCATGTCACCAATATGTTAACCGCGTCACCGACATACTAACCACGTTACCGACATACTAGCCGCGTCACCGACATATGTCGGTCGCAGATTACATATTCAAGGGATGCTGTTCATATGAACAGCATCCCTTGAATATGTTATCTGCGTCACCAACATGCTAACCGAGTCACCGACATGCTCAATGCGTCATCAACATGCTCAATGCGTCACCAACACGCTAACCGAGTCTCCGACATGCTAACAGCGTGCCCGACCTGCTAGCTGCGTGCCTGACGTGCTGGCAGCGTCACCAACATGCTAACAGCGTGCCCGACCTGCTAGCAGCGTGCCCGACGTGCTGGCAGCGTCACCAACATGCTAACAGCGAGCCCGACCTGCTAGCAGCGTCACCGAAATGCTAGCAGATTTAAGAAATGCCAATCGACTTACGCCGTGATAACCGTGTCACCGACATTCTGAAAGCACTTGTTGACATGCAATTTGCGTCACCAACATGCTACCCAAGTCACCGACAGCCTAATGTAACGTGTGCATCAGACTGGCATCACGCAGCGGCCTGTGTACGTACATGTATACGCTTAAATATACTTATATATGTTATTCCAGTTTTAAGTTTTCATTTCTGTCACCAGTCCCCATGAATGCCATATTTTTTTGTATTATAGTTTTGTCTACTCTTCTCGTCGTCAAAATCGAGGACGACTAAATGACAGTAGAATCGCAGATTATCTCGTGTTGAATTGTCAAAATTCGAGATAACTTAGGTGCCATGTTAGGGTTTGTCGAGAAAATATCGAGTTTGACAGAACGAGTCGAGTATTTTGTATGGCAGCGCTGTCATAAAACGAGAAAATTGACAGAAATAGACAAAAATTACTCACGCGAGAGTGAGTAATTGTCGCGAGTGTCATGTTAGCCCTGCAGGTAACTAAATGTATTGCGAGTATTTTTCAAAACTTCATTTAAAATCTTGAAACGTTTGCGCAGCCTTTCGCAGAAAAGGTGTCTTCAGGTCCAACGCTTATATTGTGGTAAGCACCAGTATCAATCTTCGATACTTAATACCTTTTTATTTTTGAAATTTCGTTAAACAAAGAAACGGGTAGCGGTCGGGCTCGGTGATTGCGTTTAAACGACGATAATCTCCGCACAGGCGTAATTTACCGTTTTTCTTTTAAACGCATTTGCTTATGGGCTGGATATTCCTAGATCTACCATGCGTTGGAATTCATCCTTTGCCGCTTTTTATTTTGCAGCGTTAATCGGACGTACTTTTTCGTAAACAGGTGGGCCGCGGGTACAAATATGGTGCATTTCGTAGTGTTTGGGTGGATCCTTGAAACACTCGCTTATAGTGATGTCTGGAAACTGTTAAAACGCGGTGATATTTATTATCCGAGTCGACGACCTTAATTGTATGAATATTTGAGGCATCTTGTTCTACGTTGGTGTTCCTAGATAGTAGACTGACTTTGTCTATTAACTTTTTTGAGGGAAGATGAACAAGCAATTGATGTTTGGCTATGAAATCTGACCCAATCGCTGTACATCGGCCAGGACAAATTCCTAGGTCCAAAGTCATTTCCTGAGACCCATATATTTTGATTGTTGTACCATTGCATTGGCAGCAAATAATGTAAATTCAGCGGGTTTCGTGTTTTTGTAGGCAATAACTGAAATAACGGCGCCGGTGTCAATAAGAAAATGCGTACCACTTTTCCAGTCGGTGACGCTCAAGCGTTGTGTTCCTTCGACACCTACGCTCGTCAAAGCAGGTATCGGCTTTAGTTTAACGTCTTTTTAACGCATTGTGACGAACAATGTGTTAAAAAGCCGCAATTAGCATTTGGCGTTATACCCATAAATATAGCGATAAAAACACTTGAAATCTTTGTCTCCTGGTAGCACCGTTTGACGCCTGTATTTGTTTTAATTGTCAAAATACCGAGAGCGCGATCACGACCGTGATCGCGACTGGTAATTGCCACAAGTCATGTTACTCTGGCGCGTGTTTTGTAAGTCAATAATAAATAATTGAAATAATAAAATACTTAACAAAGTAAATAAAAAAAAAAAAATCGAAAAGTCATTTATTCAAACTAGGCTGAAAATCAGCACTTTTCGAACGTCAAAAACATCGTCGTCATATTCATGTTATTGTATTATTTTGTTTCCAGGTATTCTATTACTCGCAAACGATCTTCAAGCAAGCTGGTCTAACGCAGAAGAGCTCGCAGTACGCGACGATCGGCTGCGGCTTCATCAACGTGTGCACGGCGGTGCTGATGTTGAAGCTCCTGCCGCGCTTCGGGCGCCGGCCCCTGCTGCTCGCTTCGTTACTCAGCGCCGCGCTCATACTGGCGGCGCTGGCCGCTTGCTTGCGGTTTATGGTTAGTCTTTTATTGATTCATGCCGATTTTATTAAGTCACAAAACGAAATATAGCTTCGTCTGGAAGCGAAACTCGCGTCCAGAATGCGTTCTAAATGGTGCTAGTAGCCGAAAGCAACTGGGCCCATACGCCCACTTCGCCTTTGAGCCAAATCTTGGTGTGGTCAACTTCGAATATATTACCGGGATCAAGCTGTAGTTTTTAGGTGTAAAATAAAGGCATAAATCTACGGGCTGCTACTGAGAACTTTTGAAAACCAAAGTCAGGAGGCCATGGCCTTCTGACTTTGGTTTTATCTGAAAGTTCTCAGTAGCCTGGAAGTTCTCGTACTTTAAAATGTAGCATCAATATCATCAATAAAATCTCGGCGTTATAAATACCAAAATGTTATACCACTTTCGACATGACTTTGTGTAGGTAACCGATAATGCGATATATTTGTCAAAAAATGACAAAACTGACAGATTTTCACGACGGGTGCTGTTTAATAATGCAGAAACTATAAAATAAACTTACAAATTTATCGGATTGTGGCCTGTCATCTGTCGATTTTATCGAATAGGCTTCTGCGGCAACTGCCTCTTTGGTCTAGTGATCGCAAGCGCTACTGCTGAGCATGAGCTCCTGGGTTCGATTCCCAGGTCGGGCAAAGTGTTATTGGGTTTTTCCATTAGAAATTTCTCAGTAGCAGCCCAGAGTCTGGACTTGTGTCCGGTTTATGGCCATATGCTCGCCCCCTATTACGTGGGACTTAATCATAACTGGCGAAATGTGGGTGTACTATAGGTACACACTGCCTAACCCCTCGGAAACAAGGCGTGATGTTATGGTGTAAATTGTCCCTTGTTCAAAAGTGTTTTCTTTCGTTCCAGGACGTGGTGTCATGGATGCCTAACGTGTGCATGATAGCGGTGATGTCGTATGTTCTAGTCTTCGGGTTCGGCCTCGGCCCGATACCTTACTTTATTGCCTCGGGTGAGTTAACTATTATCTATTATTAATAATTAGTGTTATTGAGTTATTCTATCTGGAATTTCTCAGTAACAGCCTGGAGTCTGGATTAGTGCCCAGTTGATGGCAATAGACTTGTGGCTACGTAATAATAGCCGCACGGGTCAATCGATCTGGTTAGGCTACGCTTGCCGCGGTTGGTTCGTAGATGGATGACCATCTTTACATACCAAGACCCCTCCGTGCCTCGGAAAGCACGTTAAGCCGTTGGTCCCGGCTGTTATTCTTGGATCTTTGATAAATGATAATGATAAATGATTTTATTTCTGTAAGTAGGTTTGACAGTCGTTACGGGTCGTCAGAAGCCCGAAAGTATGACAACCAGTCTTACCAAGAGGTATCGTATTACCCAGTGGTGCCGATTCCCTTGTTCACAAACTAAACTAAATTTAAGTTCAGTGCATCTTTTTCTTTCTATTTCGTTAAGAGAAGGACAGAAGATAAATTTTAGTTTAGTCCTGTCAAATTAATCAGCGCTTGACGTAAATTGACGTAATTTTAGTAGGCAAGTTTTTAATCACGTCTAAACTTGTATGGAGTAGTGACAGGTGCTGATTATTTTGACAGGACTAAACTAAAATTAATCTTATGTCCTTTTCTTAATAACATAGAAAGAAAAAGATGCACTGAACTTAAATTTAGTTTAGTTTGTGAACAAGGGAATCGGCACCATTAACTGGGTTGTGGAGGTCAGATAAGCAGTCGCTCCATGTAAAATACTGGTATTTAGCTGCAGTCGGTTGGCTGGAAACCGAACCCAACGTTGTTGGGAAAAGGCAGGCAGATGATGATGATGGCAATAGGCTATTACATGGGACTTAAACATAACTGGCGAAATGTGGGTGTAGAGGTGTACAGGTACACCCTGCCCAACCCTTCGGGGAAACAAGGCGTGATGTTATATTATTATTAATAATAAAGCTGAAGAGTTTTTTTTTTTTAAGGCGCTGACAAGACTCAATTGACCAAAATAGGCTTCTCTTAAGAAAAAAATTGACAAATCTGTACAGTTTGTGGTAGCGAAAAAATATATTTTAATTTTGAACATATTTCCCAGAACTTGATTGTTACCAAAACACGTTTTGAAAAAAGATCTCGATACAAACTAACGTTAAACTAACCTCTTATCTTCAGTTCTGATCCAAAATATCTGCATTAAATATCAACATACGTTACGTATTTAATTAATAACAAGAACGTCTTATTTGAATGCAGAACTTGGTTGTTTTTTATTTTCGATTACTCAACTCAATTTTGAGTAAATTAATAATTGCTTCATATTTTGCAATAAATTACAAGCGTTGTGTCATCGCGCTTCTCTTTCTTTTCTATGCAATCTGACAGTGACCGCGGTTTAGGTGTTGTCAGCGTCTTAACACTAATCTCTGGAACTACCAGTCGGATTTGAAAAAAATATTTTTGCATTTGGCTGCCCAATTCTTGAGGAAGGCTAATTAACATCGCGCTAGGACCCTTAGGCGCCAAACAAAAAGAAGAAAAAATCACACAGAACGCTATGGTAAAACGAAGTAATAGCGCGGGCAGGCAATGCGATACAACGCGGTGGGTCGGGGGACAAGAAATTTTAAAAATATATAGTACTGAAATATTTATTTGAATAATTATTCATTACTGGTCGAAATTCGACCCCTTATTTAAAATCTATATAGTACTTACTAATTCCATGAGTACACCAATTCCATGCTATAATAAAATGCTTACTAATTCCATGTTATTAAAAAGTAATTATTCCATGCTCAAGCTGTCACTTCCTGTCTACACACTTCCGTCCCTTTTCATCACAGAAAGCGAGAAGAAAAAAAATCTTTATTACAAACCACATGATCCATAAAAAATCTTTATTACAGACCACATGATCTATCAAAAAAATACAATAAAATAGTTATAGATAAGACAAGGGGATAAATGAAAGGCAATTGCATGCAGCTGAGATGAGAATGCTAAGAGGGATGTGTGGTGTGACACGAATGGATAGATTGAAATGAGTATATAAGAGGAAGTCTGAAAGTGGCACCGGTGACTGAAAAGTTGTGCGGAAATCGGTTGTGGTAAAATTCACCCGTGTAAGCCTCGATACTGTGGGAATACCGGGATAAAAAGTATCCAGGTCATGGTCTAACCATGTGCCAAATTTCATCCAACTCCGTTGAGCCGCTTTAGCGTGAAAGAGTAACAAACAAATAAAAAAACAAACTTAGTTTCGCATTTATACAGTGGCATGCAGTGGTTCTCCACGACGGGTAGGCCATGCATACTGACACCAAAAAAAAAACTAATTCGCGCAACATCACAGCGCAGCTCTACATACAAGAACTCACCACATTATTCAAGGACGATTTTCTAACGATGCAAACAGAAGAAAGATTCGGCCACCTCAAATAACCAAGTGGGTGGATGATAATTACAGAACACGTCACTTGCAAGATATCCGAAGTCATGAATTATCATATTTTTGGATTAATTCTCGTAATTCGGGCACACATCTACCTTTAGACACAACTTGAATCTTATCATTAAACGACAAGTGCGACTAACTTATCCTAATCAACACGTTATCGGCGCAAACTTCACAACAGAACACCATTCTTAGGTAAATAAACAAATAATAACACAACTCATAATCTTTACACTACTTTACGTTTCAAAACCAATTACTTATAACTTAATAAGATCTAAAACAGCAAAACATTCAAGATCACATATAAATTACGTGTCACTGTCACATGAAACAAACACTACCAATTGAAATTGTATCACTGTCATACCGTGTTCTTCCACAAAAGGGAATATCATATTTTGCCAGATAACACTGACACACTGGACTGTGTTGCCGAAACTTATTTTCTTAACTCCCACCAAAAACCAAGCGAAATTTCCCAAATATGACAAGAAAAATAAAAAATTATGAAGTTTTTAATTATTTTTATAGGGCTTTTGCTATTCCTTACAATTTATAATTTTTGGAAGGTATAAATTCAACAATACCACCCTTTTTTTAATTGTCTCTAGTAGTCTGGTAGTCATGAAGGAAACTTCCCCGCAATTCGGGGAATTGTCCAAAAATTGGGAACCCTGGTCTTCAATATTTTTCATTCATTAAATCTACATACACACAACGGGGACCAATGGGGACCAAGCTCCTGCCGCCGGAGTTACGCCCCTAATTTAAACCATTTCACTATTGTGTGCCGTTCATACACACGAAAATATACACGAGTGTGCGTAAAGTTATCAATGGCTTGTAGGCAAAACGAATACTTGCCTTGCCTGATAGATCGCGCATACCTACCTACGTATAACGTAAGCTCCGTCGAACTGTGAGTCACGTGGTGTCTGCGACAAGTTGCTATAAGAGTTTTAACAGGAGTTTAACTACCGAGTTTCGCTACCGAAACTTTTGTAACGATTTACTCCGAAAACTAAAAATATCGTACGAAAGGAGTGAGCTTGAGAAAGCAAGTAATAAACCAAAAAATTTATGGAAAGTAGTAAAGGAAATAACCAACACCACGAAAATATGTGCAAGCCTCGTTGAGCTATTAAAAATACGTAACGATCCTAAGTCTTCCTTTAATGAGGTCTGCAATTTCTTCAGTAATGTAGGAAAGAAGCTAGCTGACAACATTATATCACAACACCGCACCCTATATCCTCACTCTAACGATCAGTCTCTTCTAAATAGTTTAAACAACTCCCTTATAAACTCTTTTGCGCTCTTAGAAGTTGATGAAACAGAAACAGAATCGCTTATCCTACAGTTACGCAATGACTGTGCTATCGGATGGGACGGTATATCGCCTCTTTTATTGCAAAACTGTCGCCACGTACTGATACCGCCACTTACCTTTATATACAATCGTTTTCTCCAATTGGGTGTGTTCCCGGATGCTCTTAAAAAGGCGATAGTCCATCCTATACACAAGGGGGGGGGACAGAATCTGTGTCAATAATTATAGGCCTCTATATCAGTTTTGCCGACACTTTCTAAAATCCTTGAGAGGATCTTAAACAATCGTCTCAGGACATTTTTGGAAAAATACAAAGTAATAGCAGAGAACCAATATGGCTTCCGAGCTGGTGTTTCAACAGAAGATGCAGTGCTGGGATTAACTCAAGAGGTAGCTAAAAATCTAGACAAGAAGACAAAATGTTTAGGTATATTTCTAGACCTTTCTAAGGCATATGACACAGTTTCGGTCCCCATTCTTACCTCAAAATTAGAACACTTAGGTGTACGTGGCGTGTCACTTGATATATTTAAAGATTATCTCAAGAATCGCACCCAGAGAGTTAAAATTGATACCCACCTTAGTGAAGAGGAGTTGGTTACTTTCGGCGTCCCTCAAGGCAGCATACTGGGCCCCACCTTATTTCAAATATATGTCAACGACCTTTGCAAAATTAACCTCCCAAATACTAAGATATATACATACGCTGATGACACCGCGATCCTAGTTCATGGACCTACTTGGGATATTATAAAATCTATAGCAGAATCGGCAGTAGCGGAAATAATGAAATGGCTCAATTCTAATCTCCTTACCTTAAACATAAATAAATCCTGCTACATCCCTTTTGCAATTAGGCGAAAGACCGCACCGTCACACGGTTTTGCAATTACTGCCCATTCATGCTCAAACCGATCAGCACCATGCCGTTGTCTAGCACTAACTAGAAGTGACAGCGTAAAATACTTAGGTGTCCACATAGATGACGGACTTACATGGAAAAAACAACTTGACGCTGTCACGACTAGAAGTTTGCGCCTCATCCATATATTTAAATCCCTCTGAAACTCTGCTAATGCCGTTATTTTGAAAATGATTTATTTTGCACTATGCCAATCGGTCATAGGATACTGCATCTCTGTATGGGGTGCTGCAACGAAAGGTTGCCTCCTGAGGGCAGAGAGAGCACAACTGTAGATACCCAACAGCACAACTGTATGCAGACTGCAATGTTCTTACAGTCCGTCAGCTCTTTGTGCTTCAATCTGTTCTTAGGAAACACAGCAGCCTTCCCCCGTCTAACCCAAAAAAGCGCACAAACCTTCCCTTAGGCACCCAACACAGGACCACGTTTGCAAAGCATCAGTATTATGTAATTAGCGCCTATATTTACAAAAAGGTTCATATAAAACTGAATATCTTAGACCTGAACAAACACAACCTAAAATTAAAAGTGATAGAATGGCTACTTAAACAGGACTATGCCGCAACGGAGTCTTTACTGACCTACATCGCCTAATAATAGGTTCACCCTTGTTTGGTATAACAACTTTTGATGTAATGTTACTAATTCGAACAACGTTTAAGAAAATAATCAATTTGTATAATATCGATTAACATAATTTTCATTTCATAGAATATTTATTTGCGATATCAACATTTGCGCTATTGATCAAAAGTTCATTTGATGTAATGTTCAGGTGTAATAACGTGTATTTTATCGAATATTCAATTGGTTTAATGTTATGCAGAAAAGAAAACATTGTAAATATTTGCATTTTTTTAATTTTGAAAAAGAAAACACTTAGACTAATCTTAAATTAAATGCGATCGCTTTAAGTAAATCTATTTCTGTGTAAGTTTCAAAATAATGGTTAGGTTAGGTTAGGTTAAAACTGTGACCGCCTACGCACGAGCCGAGCGAGCGAAGCGAGCGTTGCCGCAGCAGCGGCCGGCGAGTGCCAGAAACGAATAGATTATATAGAAAAAAATATATAAAAAAAGAGATTATTTTTAGCAGGCTATTGAGAACGATCGTATCGAATATTCAGTTCATTAAGAACTGAATATTCGATACGATCTTCGACTAAATCATTATTAGTCTAGTGAAACATTAGTTTAAATAAAAACAGTGCATTTGAAAATTCGGTCAAATGACATTATTTCAAAGAAATAAATATGCTAAATAAAAATCTACCAATTAATTATTCGGTCAAATGAATAATTATACGAAATGACTTTATTGTAACTAAAATTAGCCGGAGCGATTTTCGACAAAACGTTGTTATACCAAACAAGGGTGAACCCTAATAATAAACACACCCAACTTCATGCTCGCACTAATTACCTCTATCCTTGCATTCATACACACTCGCACATACAACTCCCCCACTCTCTTACACATCAACACCACATCACCTACTTATCCCCACTCACACACATATATATACCTTCAATCACATTCATTTAATTTCATTACCCTAACCCTCACACTCTCACATACTCTCACAAAAATTTGAAACCTGTATCGTAAAATATTACTTTATATATATATATTTTTTTTTTCCCCTTCTGATGTTAAATTGGCACAGTCCGCTCATACATAATATCAATTGGAACCTCACTGCGAGTCACTGTCTCTTAAGATACAGGATACCCTAGTTTAAGAGACAGAGTTTAATCAATTGTGTACAGATTTCTCAGCATCCAAATGTTTTATGTAAATGTTCTCTATCTGTATTTTTGGGAAATAAAGATATTATTATTATTAACTTTTTTTTAATATTTTGTATTATTGTATTACATAGTTAAAATAAATGCATTTGGCGTTGTTGGTAGGGTAGGCTAGGCCTAATTGCCTCTATGGATGGCACATACAGGGGCGTATTTATAATATTATAGCAAGGATAAGTTCGATTTTGTATCGCGATCTTAAAAATTGCGCGCAGCGTCGCGTCACGTGTCGGTGTGAATTTGCCCTTAAAGGAAACGCAAAACCATATTGGTATATTGTTTAAAAGTAAAATTTTAATAACCTAACTATTTTTCTCCCTCCTACAGAGATATTCGAAGTTGGTCCCCGACCTGCAGGCATGGCGTGGGGTTCTCTCGCCAACTGGGGCGGTAACTTCCTCGTTGGGATGTCCTTCCCCAGCATGCGGGAATCCATCGGACCGTACTCCTTCTTGGTCTTCTCTGCTGTCACTGCGTCGCTGTTTGTGTTTCAGAAGTAAGTAGATGTGGAAGGTTTTTCAATATACACCTCTAGTTGAGACACTACAGTCCGCGCACAAGTGCTAGTCTCCGCCTCAGGTTTGTAAGCGGTGAGACGGGGGAGGTAGACAAAGGCCAAGCTAACTCCAGTCTGCCAATCTTTACACTCGCGCCCGGTCACAGAAATTCATGTTTCATCACCAAATTTCAACTTATCGGTCCAGTAGATTCGGAGCAAATTTGCTGTAACAGACGGACAAACAGACACACGAGTGATCCTATAAGGGTTCCGTTTTTTCCTTTTGAGGTACGGAACCCTTAAAACTACTCCACTAGGTAAATCAAACTTCGAAAAGCTCATTGGACATTCACATAATTATTATAGACCATGAAAGTACTCTCTCCCGTTTCCCCGCCCTTCTCGATTGTTACTCCGACATTAATTTATATTTTTTCTTCCCTAGGATCTACTTCCCAGAAACCAGAGGTAAGACACCTACCCAGGTGACCCAGCTATGCAGTCGTGGTCTCAAGTCGAAACCTCTCTCCACACCCGACTTATCCAGCGTATGACGGCCGTACACGTTATGTTTTTTATACGTAGTATGTAAGTGGACTGCGATTTTACTGTAATCAGTGTGGAAGTGAGAATTTGAGAGTTACTTGTTGAAATATAACAAAAAAAGTATAAAATATTACTGTCAGTTTTAGAGGCTCAATGTGCATATGTATGTACTGTTTTTCAATAATACAGTACTGGGGGCCAACCATCACCTCTTATAGCAGTATTATTATAATATTACTTCACAGTAGGAAAGTGATGGAGCTATACAGGATTTATAGCTCCATCTCTTTCTCACGCTGAAGTAATATTGAAATAATACTGCTATAAGAGATGATGGTTGGCCCCCAGGAAAATAGTATTCTGTCAAAGAAGTTAATTGATTCAGTCACAGAGCACGGAGACATCTCACCGTTGCTAGAGACGGTAATGTCAACACTTTTTATACAAACCATGCGTGTCAGTTGAACGTCACCGTTTGCCCATAGAAACTAACAGCTAAATTGCGCTCAGTTGCACCAAATTCAGACACGAATTTTAGTCGTAAAGGCGTGTCTAGTTCTTACTAGACACGCCTTTACGACTAAAATTGCTGCCGATGCGGTGATTTTGTGCTCTGTGGATACAGTGTTCTAACTTCTACAGCTGACGTTGATAGATCAGCTCAAATTGTTAATATGACTAGGGAATTACTAACGATGAATGACAGTACTTTGCAGACGTATACAGGTCATAGCACATGTATCAACTCGGAAAGGGATCTTCACCGTATCGCCGTCATACAGGCGTCAACCTAAGCCCGTAACCAAAGCGGATCAGCAGCTCCGATACGTCGACTCGGCTACGGCTAGGTGACGCCGCGCTTACAGCTCGCCGAGCGCTGCAGGCAGGCCGCGGGAGGGGTGACACTAGGGTGGACGAAGAGACGTAAGCGCGAGGACGACGAGCCGTAAGCGCGGGAACTGCAAGTTGCCCACGCACCGCACCGCAGTTCGTGAGCTTGTCACGAGGCGAGGCGATTACGTTACGCTTCCGATTAGTGTGCGTTGCAGTAGGGAGTTTCATACAAAGAATACTGACTGGCTCGAGTTGATACGGTGACGATACCTTTCCGATTTGATATGTGTGCTTCAACCTTTAATCAGTAAACGTTATTGACAGATATGGCTCGGACAAAAGGATTAGATTACTAAAAAGTAAAGTATAAAATAACGATTGGTTTCCAAAGACTATAGATTTGATGCATCACAAATTATGATGATAAAAAATGCAATCTCATTTTAAATGATTCTACTGACATTTGTATTCTTGTAGTAAATGGATCTGTTCGGTATGTATTATATTTTAAAAAGTAGCTAGAATCTCTTCTAAATTATAATAAAAAAAAAATGCTATTTGAGTAAGATAGCATATCGATCCGTCTTATATTTTCGATATTTAGCTAAATATTCAATTATATTTTTATACTAGTCGGCAAGGAGAATCGAATTCTTTTTGTGTTTTGGTGAAATCTCTAGAATCAAAATTGTTGATAATTTTTTATTATTTTTATTAATTGTCATTTTTTATATTTAATGAGTTCGGAATACGCCCGTTTGTGTACTATTATGAAATAGTTTATGCGTAAAGCTCAGTACACAAGGTACAAATCGTAGCGATTTATCTGAACAAAACCTAGACACTAAAGTCGAATTATTATTCACTGGAGTAATTTGACATGTGCTAGCTGTTACTTTGTGTAATAACAGGTCATATTTATTGTAATGGTGACCGTTTAGTTTAATTGATTTATATAAGTGTAAAAAAAATGTATAAGTGTAAAAGTCTAAAATACAATAGATATAATCAATTTGACCATTTTATTACACAAAGTGACAGCCAGCTCATTTCAGATTACTCCAGTAAATAAATAATTCGACTTTAATCTTCTTTAATGTTTTTACAACTTTAACTATTTTGTAGCTAGTCTTCTACCTTTTTCTTCTAGGCTCGCCCCCTATTACATGGGACTTAAACATAATAGGGTCTTATACCCATTTTTGAAAAGTGTATTAATTAAATTCTATAGTGCTAATATGCACCAAAAAAAATCACAAAATTTTTATTCAATCGATAAGTGCCATAAAAATGCATTAAAATTTTACATTTTCAAATTTCGCGCGTAGTTTGACGAAAACGCTGGACGCCATGTTGCTCTGTGGTCATGACGTCACTTGGCTATGTAAACAAATGCGCTGATCTATTATCTAACTATGAGTTGACAGTTGACACGTTTTTTAACAGAAAAACTGAAAACGTTGAATTGAATTTTAAAATTTATTATGTTATTTTATGAACTAAAAGTAACATTTTCCGACTCCTTTTTGCCTAAACTATCTCAATAATCTATTCATAGATTTTTCTCGTATACAGTAAAATACCCTATTGGCGAAATGTGGGTGTGCTGTTGTTAAGCATCTGCCTAACTCGTCATGGATTACGAGCGAGATATTATGTGTGTGTCTTATATCCCTTAGCTACTGGTTAATTACAATGAAACTTAATTTTAAAATATAAAAATTGAATTATATAATATTTATGTTAGGTTCAATCAATTAAACACAATTACTACATATCAATCAGTTAAACGCTACGATTTATGAGAAAGATTTCGGTTAGTTCGTTAGCGGATTTAAGGGTGGTTATATATATACTAAACTAAAGCCCCGATTTCTGAAAGGTTACTCAGGTACCCCAATATGTTCTAGTTGTGGTGATTGGCTGTCGGAAATAACAACATCCAATCAAATTAAAACGTAAGTACAGCTGTAAAAGGACGAGTGCGAGTGACCAAAATCAGAAGTAAGCCGCCATCTTGTTTCTTCAATATAATAAACATACACACACACACAACACACACTTTTCAAATGGCTTTTCTCTTAATTAGTTTATTTTAGTTGCGTATATCCTACACTGTGAAATTCCGAATTTTTGCTGATTCAATTAGTTTAACTCGAGAACCCTGACACCCATAACACAAGTTTAATCTTAGCTTGGGTGTCGGTTTATAACCCTGTGAGAATCTACAATTTATATGGCAATATTTATCATACAGTTATACCTAGTGGTAAATCTAAAATTGTAAACTGGAAATAAAGATTTATTATTATAAAACAAGATGACGGTGATACTTCCGATCCTGGTCATGCGCCAAAAAATCCTTGTACACATGGCTACATATGAAGCTATAATTTTACAGTATAAGCTGGTCTCTTATTGTACGGAAATCCTATACAATGCGAGATCGGCATAAACTGGAAATGTATAGCTTGATATGTAGCCGAGTGTACAACTAAACACTTGACATGGGATTTGAATTAGTCAGAAACCACCCCCAGAGGTGAACGTGTTATTGACTAGTGTGCTTGGTGCATCGGAATTATTATAACATTAATATTATAGTGTAAGAAGTGCACTTTTTAACTATTTCGATAATATGCCAAGAGTCTGAGACTTAGATAACTTCCAGCTTTTTTGTATTTTGGTTAATAATGTTGCATTTACATTCGGTTTTGAGGTATGAGGGTTTCGTGCAGGGTGAAAAGTTCCAGGGAGAATTCTCCGACCAGACGGGTGTTGTATCTGGTCGGCTAGCGCCCGAGTGTTGTTGTCGGGTTTCTGTAAATATGTTAATCGTGTGAATAAGTCTGATATCGGGATGCAGGATACGTTCGTATAGTAACCACTGAAAGCGAAGGTCAGCTATGCATTTAAATATGGCATTTGCCTGATTTTAGCAGCTAACTCAAACTGTGACTGATGTAAAATAAAAATACAAAAAGTATTATCGACAAAAGGAAAGGTGATGACTACTGATGACAGACAGTGATCTACATAAACACAATCAAGTTTGTAGATGTTTGGTTTGACCCCCAAACTAAGCAGGCCTTGTATCTTGGGGGTCGGAGTGCGATTGAGCAGAAAGAAATAAGTCGGTATACAGGGCTAGTTTAGTAAAGCGTGTATTATGTTGTGTCTGTTGGTGTAAGTATCTGTGAGGGTGACAGTGTGAGAGAGGGATGTTGTTTGCTGGCACGTTGGCTTGTCGACAAACGTTAGGGAAATGATTCTGTAAATGCAACATTATGTCACAAGTAACGCTTAATGGCGGCTCTGAAATGCGCTACTCGCTGCGCAGTACCCCTCCCCTCACACCCGCTGACACATGAATTCGTTACTGCGCAGCGACTCGCCTCATGTTCCGAACTGCCACAAAGTTTGAATCGGGTTGTACCTAGTTTGTCTCATCTCCAAGAATCTCAGAGATCCACAGTTTGGTGCTTGCATATTTTATGCCGACCGAAGTGAGATTACCGAAATATGAAGTCGATCAGTAGTCTACTAATGCTGCAAGTGATACTGCTGAGGGTCCCGGGGTACCCTACCGGGGGGTAAGTGTTATTGGTTTCTACCATTAGAGAGTTCTCAGTAGCAGTCCAGAACTGGGATTCATGCCCAGTTAATGGCAATAAGCTCATTATTACAAAGGACTTATAACTGGCGCAGTGCCACTATCCCCTATCCCATCCATTCGAGGATTAGGGCTTAAGAGCTAAACAGACTTATGTCATTTCAAGTAATCGGCACTCAAGCTTCGGAACGGTGTCCGTCTTCAAGGCGTTTTAAAGTACAAAATACGTAGTAACAATTATCGTTCCGTACCAACTTTGTAAGATTAGAAATGAATACAGATCTTCCATCCATGTTATCTCAAATTGTAATTTACTGTGACGTTTAGTTAGCTAGATAATTAGCTCCCGTACTAAACGCAAACTTTCATGGCAGGCGATCATAAAAATGGGAGCGAGATGATATGACACTCAGTAGTTTTAAAGAAATCCTGTCCTGCTCGCTCTATTTATGACCGCGACTGCCGCTAGTCTTGGCATGTAGTATAAAGGGTACTTTTGTGATAAATTCAAGCTTCGTTAAACCTAGTCTAAGATTTAATTAACATTGGTACGGAACCTAGTTTGTTAGTTTACTACAGTTTTTTATTCAAAGATTTTTATAAGGTATCAACGTGTCTTCATTATCGCACAAAGGTTTTGTTGGGCCGCGTCCTACTTAAAATCGGTCGTCGCGCTCATACACAGGGTGTTTGGTAGAAGGACCGACACAATTTTTCGAGGGATAAGGAGTGTCATTTGCTAGAACAATTTTGTTTAAAAAAATTTAAAAATTTCGTTCTTTAACTTCATTTTAAGACTGGAAACTCAGAATTAAGTCATTATCTAGAACCAACTGTAGGTATATTAAATGTGCATTGCAAATATAACACTAAAAGTTATTACGTTCTATTACAACCATAAACAAAAAGATATGACGACTTGAAGATAAATATATCTTACCATGCCTCTTAAAACGTAGTTCTATGGTTGAAAATTTATAACATATGCGTCCCCCCTACCAGTAAGAAAATTTGTCGGTCTTTCAACCAAACACCCTGTATGTAACTTTTTTTCGGTGAACCTGAACGCGTGGTCGCGCTGATAGAAGGCTTTTCCGGATTTCCGAACATAAAGTGACATATGCACGCGTCGTTTTTAAATAGCACGCGGGTGTAGGCACTGAATACTTTCTATTGTAACGTCCATCAACTCGTGTCTTCGAACATATTTTAAATTTTTACTAAACCATCACTTTTAGCGCATAATTTATAACTAAGTAGAGGGATAAGAATTATTTTGTTTTTGAATTAATTTGTTTTAAATAATTATAAGTTTGAATGTAAGTTCCAATTGTATGAGTAGAGTATATTTTATCGTGCATTTTTACAATAAACATTGAAGTACCATTTAGTTGTGGATTTTATTTCATCTAACATTTCGGGTAATTTTTTTTTTAGGCAATTTAATATCTTGTAATGAAACTAAATGGCGGCATACTCTTAAAATCGTAAATATTTGAGCATAAAAAATAACCTTAACAAATAAAAATAATTTTATTGAAAAAAACGTGATCAAGCAATATTTATACAGGTTTTTAACAAAATATACTGTAAAATAACATTTTAAACTTGTAAACATAACTTGTCCAAAATACAATGTATAAAAATGGTAATTATTAAAAAAAGGTTTACAACATGGCCCCTTTACATTGTACCATTACGTAAGGTAGGTATGCAAATATTTAATTTTAATTTGAACAATGGTATTAATTTAATTAAATAAAAAAAGTCAGCATTAAAACAATTTTTCAGTAAGAGATTAATGAATTGATGTTTCAAGAGATAAAGTTTAATATAATGTCAGATTAAGAATATAAACTCCCAGACACCTGAATCGAGCCACCCTGCATATTTTAGTTTGACCTTGAAATAAAAATATGCAGGTTGGCTCGATTTAGGAGTCCGGGAGTGTATAGATAATTGTAAATTATAATAATTGACAATATTTTAATATCGAGTGTCGATTCAGTAAAATTTGAACATTAATTCATTAATTATTAAGTAAGTATATACCAATGTTATAGAAGTCAGTTTCCTTGTCCGCGATCTGACTTGTATGCATTGAGACCGTAAAATAATATTTCTTTTAACTTTAAAAAAAGGTAACGCAATGGGTGTTACCTTTTTTAATCATGGTCAAAGGTAAATATTTAAAGGCGTCCGGTATTTTGTTACATAACTTTACAGCATTTAACAGTAAACAGCTCATGTTTAAAAATAAAAATAAATTTATACATGAGCTGTTTCAATACAGGCTCCAATTGTATAAAAAGACCTCGTGCATAAATGCTGTAAAGGTTAGAAATAAAAATAAAATTCCGTATGTGGTTGTACAAATAAGCATGATTTTATAATGTATGTACTTACACCGTAATGGCACTTTCAAACAAGGTCTTACAGCTATCCGTATACCACGCTCCACAGATTGCATACACACATGTTTTTTGTACCCTAAACGCTTTTATGTTATCCACCGAATCACTTCACAGTAAGAGACCATAAGGACGAAACGTATCTGTGATATCCAACAAAGAACAGCTTCTGTTGATACCGTGACGTTAATCTTTTTATTGCGTAGACAAAACTATCGAGTTTATCACAAAAGAAATCCACGTGTGTTTTCCATTTACAATTCTAATACAACTTTATAACCAGAAATTTTGTCGGTACTTGCAACTTGTTCGATGATAGTATCTTTTATATTTAACAGTTAAGGCGCTGACAAGACCCAATTGACCAAAATAGGCTTCTCTTAAGAAAGAAAATTGCCAAATCTGTATAGTTTGTGGTAGCGGAAAAAATATATGTTAATCATGAACATATTTCCCAGAACAGGGTTGTCACCAAAATATGTTTTGAAAAAAAATCTCGATAGAAACTAACGTTAAACTAACCTCTTACCTTGAGTTCTAATCCAAAATATCTGTATTAAATATCAACATACATTACGTATTTAATTAATAACAAGTACGTCTTATTCTAATGCAGAACTTGGTTGTTTTTTATTTTCGATAACTCAACTCAATTCTGAGTAAATAGATAATTACTTCATATTTTGCAGTAAATTACAAGCGTTTTGTCGTCGCGCTTCTCTTTCTTTTCTATGCAATCTGACAGTGACCGCGGTTTAGGTGTTGTCAGCGTCTTAACGTCAATGGCTTTTTTTAGGGGTTTGGAATTGGATCATTTTAGTTGTCTCCGTATTAATTTGTAACTTGTTAGAATGTAACCAGCGTGTGTTATTGCGTTGTTATTTCTAGTTCATATGTGTCTAAAGCGTCATTTATGTTATAACCACGCTACAATTTAGCCGTCATAAGAAAATAATATATCGTGAATTCGGCACTAAAATGACAAAATAAAAAAGGAAAGTTTAGCACGTATTGATAAGATTGATAATAAGAGTTAGTCACGTTTTATTTGACACATTATACATTAGTCCTAACCCGCGAACGACTGACATTATTCCATTTACTTCCACAGTCTGAGAAGTAGAGGCCACACAAAAAAATTCGTGAATGGTACTTTCAACAAAATAAAGTCATCAAAAAAATTACGCTTATAGCTAAAAAATCTACGTAAAAAAATATATAACATCGGATAGGAAGACCATTTCCGCTCTGTGAAGAAATTCTGAATCAATTTAACCTGATTTATGATTTAAGAGGTCAACTGCGAAAGTAGTCATCAATGTCTTTCAGTTTGTCCCAACAAACAAGTAGCAACACCGTATGGGGGCCAAGTCTTAAGTAGTTGGCCCCTACGCCTTTGTACAAAGACAGTGGTCCTTCGAGCCGGATCATCTTTAAACCGCAGTCTATCATGCCTTTGTAGAGTTTCCCTTTGTTTTGGGCATCGACAGCTGAAATAAAATGTATATAATTAGTCTGTAGTTTTATTTGTACAGTTAAATTCAATTAGGTAAAATCCAGGTGCATAAAGTCGGAATTCGTTTCGCTACGAAACTCAATATAGGACCAGCTGACTTCGTGATGTATTGCGTCGATCGTATCATAATTTTTTTAACCTGTACTGACCCTCTGCTGGGAGAAGGTCTATCGTATAGCCTTCTGCACTTCTCTGTGTAATGCCTTTTCTCGCCAATTATAAACTATGTCTAGCAAGACATCACAAGTTTCTTGCGCAAACCGACACATCGACCTCTTATAAAAGCAATCAGTTAAGATGCATGGTTCGGTTTAGAAGAGCGATCGCTATGACATGTATCGTTACCGCTACTTGAGATAGAAACAGATGTTGTAAATCAATCAACAGGTTTTCAAGCGTTTTATTAAATGGTTTTTAGGGGTCCGTAGTAAACAAGGAACCCTTATAGTTTCGTCATGTCCGTCTATCTGTCTGTCTGTCCCCGCTGTAGCTCAGAGACACTTAGTACTAGAAAGCTGTAATTTGGTATAGGTATACATATGAATCAAGCCGACAAAGTGCTAAAATCAAATCTTGAAAAAAAAAATATTTAGGGTACCTCCCTTGCACTTAATGAAGATGCTATTTTTTTCGCGTCTATCCCATGGTGTGCGGTATCGTTGGATAGGCCTTTCAAAAGTATTGAGTGTTTGTCAACACCATTTTTCGGTTCAAGGATCCGTTTGCGTAATATTAAGCTTTAAAATGCTAATTTTTGTTAGTCAAGTGTGAGGGACACTTGACTGCCAGCTAAATGGTTGTTTATAGAGATGTGAAAAAAATCATGGCAGTAGTCCATAATCCATATAATGAAATTAAAAGGAAAACTATCACGGCTAAGTAGCCTTTACAAGTTAACGAGTAATAGTCGACCAACTTAAATTTGCTGTTGGAGAATTGACAGTGACATATAACGATTTATGGGAGAACATGTTTTTCAACCATAATTTTAAGCTTGTTTTTGGGATAAATTCACCCCAACATTCCCAACTACGGAACCCCTTCATTGTGCGTGGTCGGACACACATTTAGCCGATTTTATTTCTTTACGTTGATTATTATTATTACTTACGTTGATTACACAGTCTAGTAGCGATAACATCGAAGGGGTTCAAACACAGCGTCATCACGATTCCTCCAAGGTTGGCGCCGAAGAACGAAAGCATCAATGGCTGTCCATTGAACCAGTTGTTTGCACGCAACCAGTCTTTAGCATATGTGAAGCTTAGGATTTGTGAGGCGCTGCCCGCCATGCCGCGCGGGATTTGAGGACCAACGCCTCGGAACAGACCTGTAATGGTGGTTAACCAAGTGATTAGAATTTTCTTTTTTTTAACAACAATTTGACAATCAAATGATATCCGGTTTAATTCTAGTGGATCTGTGATATCAGAATCCAAATGGAGTTTAGATACAAACAATGCGATGATGAGGAGCAGTGGTGGCCCAGTGGTAGCCGCGACTTACGAGTTGTAGGTTCGAACTCGGACAGGCGCCTTATTTTGTGTAAATTATTTTATCACCACTGCTCTCAAAACGGTGAAGGAAAACAACGTAAGGAAACCGGCATGTCCTAGAACCAAAAATTCGAGGACATGTGACATCTACCAACCCGCACTGGGCCCGCGTGGTGGATTACGGCCCACTCCCTCTCACAGAGAAGAGGCCAGTGTCCCAGCAGTGGGAACATTATAGGCTGATTATTTAAGTTATGTATGCGATGATAGCTTGTTTAAACAATAGGTGGGCTTCGAATTCACGACCTCTCACTCATCAGTGTGGTGCCTATACCCCTGCGTACCGATTATAATTTATTTATTCTTTTGTCCCACTCCTGGGCAAAAGATTCCTTCTATTTCCTGACGAGTCCATGCCATTTCTTTCTAGTTTTTATGAC
The DNA here is from genome assembly GCA_905333075.3 of Atethmia centrago. Lineage (NCBI taxonomy): Eukaryota > Metazoa > Arthropoda > Insecta > Lepidoptera > Noctuidae > Atethmia > Atethmia centrago. The sequence goes on along the minus strand of HG995378.1, from coordinate 5,005,664 downwards.
TGCTCATTAAAAATAAAATCAACATCATACCTTTAACACCTTCCTTTTTAAATATATCAGAGAGAGCGCTCATGGTGCCGCTGCATTCATGCTGGTGTCCCACAGCTATAGCCCTGGCCGCCTGGGACTGCAGCCTGACCTTCACCAGGTAGTACGGAGTGCCGGCTATGGAGCCCAGGGCTCCGCCGACGCCAGCAACGCCTGCGCCCCTTAGCAACGATGTAGTGCCTGTCGAGTCTTTCAGGATGCCTCTTCTTTCAGCTATTCGGAAGGAACCTAATCTGCAAATGTGAGAGGGTATTTATAAGATGTTTTGATTCCTGATGCAGTCTGTGACTAAGATAGGCCGTTGTTTTAGCCATGCTAGATTTGTTTGTGACTAATCCGCCACCAAGTACCAAAACTTTATCAACCGGTAACTCCCCATTGACTCCGAAAAGGAGTCGCACTCCCGAACCCTTCAGTCCCCACTGACACCGAATAGGAGTCTGGGGCCACGCGGTTTGCAACTCTATTATAATGCAATAAGGTGCTCATCCGTTATAATAGAGTTGCAAACCGCGCGCCCCAAAGACTCCGAATAGGTGTCAGTGGGGACTGACGGTTGGAGGAGTGAAACTCCTATTCCGAGTCAATGGGGACTAACCGGAGGGATCGAAGTTATTTTATTAAAATCATCATTCTCTGGTTCTTATCTCAATTTATTTAGGTTCGTCGCGAGACCTTTTACCTCCATACTTCTCTTTGAGTAGTTCTCTCGGTAGTAGTCATATTTTATTCATCATCTGCCTAGCCTTTTCCCGACTTCGTTAGGGTCGCTTTCCAGTCTATCCGGATGGATGTAACTGAAAACACGTATTTTACATGGAGCGACTGCCTATCTGACCTCCACAACCCAGTTCTTGGGTAATACGATACCCCTTGGTACGACTGGTTGTCAGACTTTCGGGCTTCTGACGACCCATAACGACTGTCATCCACGAATGACAGCCGGGACCAACGGCTTAACGTGCTTTCCGAGGCACGGAGGGGTCTTGGTATGTAAAGATGATCACCCATCTACGGACCAACCGCGGCAAGCGAAGCTTAACCTGATCGATTGACCCGTGCGGCTGTTATTAATTAGCCCCAAGTAGTCATATTTTATTATAATGTAAATTTAAAATAAAATATTCCATTAGCAGATAATTATATCCACAAAAAAATATACTTTACCTAAAAATATTCAAAAAGAACTGAAACCCAAGCATAGCCGTCAGTCCACTCTGTAGCGCAACAAATCCTTCATTCTTCCCCACAACATAGAGGCCGTGGGGGACGTTCTTATAGAATATAGCATGTGTCCCCCTCCCCTTCAGTTCCCCTTGAAGCTGCAACCTGACCTTCACCACTTCTATGGGGTTTGTGAAGACGGATGCAAACATGGCCGACACACCACCCATAAGCAAGTCGTTTATGTCACGACCAAATTCGTTTTTAATTTTCGGCTCTTTTGATTTCGTCATCTTGTCTCAAATTCTGTGGAAGATTAGATATTTTTGTTGGTAGATCTAAAGGCTATACGGCATCAAATTAAATAAGTAATGCTACGGCTACATTGTCGCGATAACGCGAACTACACTTCGTGAACTCTCTCGCACACCGCTCGACGCTGGGATTACAAGGTTGGGTCTTAAGAGATCAAATGTATTTTTTTGGTATCTAGGCATAAATTTAAAACGTTTTTATTCTTTGACTTTTTTTAATTTAACGAGTACTTTCGGAGATATAGCCATATCAAATTTGTATGAAGAGTCATGTTATTTTAGTTAAGCAATTTATTCCAATTAAATTGAAATTGAAAATAATGTATACTAAACGGCCTGAAAACCTCAATACCTACTTAGTTCTTTAAAAAAAAAACAATGTTCGACATTTTCCACCACCATAGGTAGGTATGACGTAATTTGTTTTGAGACTTATTTCCGGGAATCAAGGGATAAGAGTGCGCGAGCGCAACAACAAGTTATGACGTGTCGTAACGTGATTGGTGCAACGATAGGGTATCTACGGAATGTTCGGTTGCATTCAAACGTACTTCAGTGTTCTATTACCCACCATAATAGACGCACTACCCCCACACATTCATTACTTACTTATTTGTTATTTTGTATTTGTGAAAATGTTTGATAATTTAGTGACAAACCTTGATCTTTTCGTTATTTTAAAAAACAGTGGCAGTATTAAAAATAATGACAGTTTGTGTAGTGAGATAAGGTCTAAATTTTTAGTCGAATTAAGTGATGATCACGAAAAGACCTTGAAAGTTGTTTTGTGCAAAATTTTGTTATAATTTAAATGGAAGATGGGAAAACGCTTATCGTAAAGAAAATATATTCAGAACTAAAAATAGTGAATGGTTACAAGAAAACATAATATGGCCAGACTTTATTAAGTGTTTAATAGGCAGTAATGAAGATCAACCAGCACCGAGTACATCAACTCAGTATGTATCACCATCAAAAGTTTCTGTCGGTGTCTCCACCGAACAAAGCCCAAGAAAACCTTTTTGTGAATTAGCGCCTAAACAGAAAAAAAGACGTGCAGAAAACTTTCATTTATCTTCGGACGAAATAAAATATGCATATTTTGAGCAGTTGAAAGCGGATGGGAATGAGGAGGTTGCTAAAATACTAGAACATTTACTAAAGAATCCCCAAGATGTAAAAAAAGTTAAAAAGTGCATATCTGTTAAAGAAACAAAACCTGTGTTTTCTCCGGATGAGGCTTTAGGGTTATTTTTATCACTTAAGCTGACCAAGTGGCAATACAATACTTTAAGAAAAGAAAAAGTGTTAACGAAAAAGACAGTAATATATTTCCATCTTATTATCAAGTGCAACATGCGAAACAGAAATGCTATCCACAAAAAGATGCTATTACAGTGACAGAAACCTCAGCTAAAATAAAGTTACAAGCTCTATTGGATATAACGACAACAAGAATAATGACGTCACTCGTCATAGATAGTAGTTGTAAAGAATTTACACTAATCAGTAAGTGGGCATTTGACGGTGCTTCTAATCAAGCCAATTACAAACAAAAAATGCAAACAGACGATGAACAAGAAAGTCAACTTGACGATTCAAGCATATTTATGGGTAGTTTAGTGCCAATAAAATTAGTGTGCGGCGAACAAGTTATCTGGCAAAACGATTCACCAAATTCATCTTACTGGTGTCGTCCAATCTTTTTCGAATTTGTGAAAGAAAATAAAATAACGATATTGCGGGAATAAAGTGCTATTGAGGAAGAGATTGTAAATTTAGTGAAAACAGAAGTTGGAGAAATAAAAATTTCACACTCTTTATTAATGACTATGATAGACGGAAAAGCAACATCAATTTTATGTGATACTTCATCTCAGAGATGCGACATTTGTAAAGCCACTCCAACAGAGATGAATAATTTGCCCTTAATTGCATCAAAACCGACTGATCCAGATCTCTGTAAATACGGATTGTCATCATTGCATACCTGGATACGAATGATGGAATGCATTCTGCATATAGCTTACAGATTAACGATACAGACATGGACAGTAAAGGGAGACAACAAGTGCATCATGGAAAGAAGAAAGAAAGACATACAAGACGCTTTTAAAAATAGAATGGGACTTCTGATTGATGTTGTTAAACAAGGGCACGGCTCCACGAATGACGGAAATACTGCTAGAAGATTTTTTGCAAATCCAAACATGACTCCTGAGATAACTGGTGTTAGTGAAGAATTAATAAGGCGATTTGCAATCATTTTAGAGGCAATTTCATCAGGTTACCACATTGACATAGCGAAATTTCACGAATATGCTCAAGTGACCATGCAACTGTATTTGGAATTATATAGCTGAGTCATATGCCTTCAAGTGTTCATAAAGTTCTTTTGCATGGTGCAGCTATTATTGAAAGTTTTGGTCTAATACCAATTGGACAGCTATCTGAAGAAGCTGCTGAAGCTAGAAATAAAGACTTTCGTAGGTACCGCCAACACCATTCCAGGAAATGCAGTAGAAAAACTACAAATGAAGACATTTTAAATAATTTATTGACCAGCTCTGATCCACTCATCTCAGCGAAACGTCACAAACTTCGCAGAAAACATAAAACTTTGTCAGTAGAAGCACAAAGTTTATTAGTAATTGAACAAGCGGAAACATTTGATGATGACGAATACGAAAATTTTGCATTCGTTAATGTGGATACCCTTGACAGTGATTAAATTAAAACAGTGCAGTGGCCAGTAGTGATTGTGATTTTTACTTATTTATTTATTTATTTTATTAGTCCTTAGTGGACGCGCCTAGTTCTTAACCTCTATGGTGGTGTGGAATAGAGAACAAAATTTGAAATTGCGACCAAATCGCAGAAAATCGCAACCCGAGAATAGTCGCTAAAATAGGACAAATATACGTACTATGCATACGTAGAGTCAATTCTTTGAGAAAATTTGAGAGTTTCGAGATTTTTTTTCTTTTGCTTCATACAAAAATTACTTTGGATATTTATAACTCCGAAAATACTAAGTTATCTGAACGACCCTCATAGAAATAATTACTTATAATCGATAGATAAATCCAACACAATATTTAAAATTTCAGAAAAATAAACTTTATTTTTTTTAAATGCTAAGTCCTTTATCGGCCCGTTTCAGCCCACTGTGCGACGTTTCGCTGTACAACAGAGAGCGTGCGAAGTTTAATTCGCGTTAACGCGACAATGGTGCCGATTCCCTTGTTCACAAACTAAACTAAATTTAAGTTCAGTGCATCTTTTTTTTCTATTTCATTAAGAAAAGGACAGAAGCTAAATTTTAGTTTAGTCCTGTCAAATTAATCGGTGCCTGTCATTACTCCATACAAGTTTAGACGTGATTAAAAACTTGCCTACTAAAATTACGTCAATTTACATCAAGCGCTGATTAATTTGACAGGACTAAACTAAAATGTATCTTCTGTCCTTTTCTTAATGAAATAGAAAGAAAAAGATGCAATGAACTTAAATTTACTTTAGTTTATGAACAAGGGAATCGGCGCCAATGTAGCCTTAGCATTAGAGAAAGTCTGCAGACGTGATGGATATCGTTATTTAAACACAATAAAATAGAGTAGGATTTCATGTTTTTTTTATTGGGATCAACGACCGCTGGTAATGTTGTTAAGTTACCTGAAGTATGAGTTGGAAAATCAGTTTTATGTAACCATTAGATACGTCTGTGAAGTTTACACACAAAAAAAAACTGATTCCTTAAACTGATATTTCAACTAACTACACTATCTAGTGTACAGCTACATAATTACCACCGTTTCAGATTAAAACCAAAACTATGAAAACGATATTTAAATAAATACATCACGTTTGTCTTATGTAAATCGAACATATTTACATAAGACAAACGTGATATATACATACGATGAAAGTGAAAATAGGGGAAATAATAATAAAAATAAACTAAGCATACGTTTATGAACGAACTTGAATAGGTACCGTAATACGGGGTGAATAGGGATGCAGGGGTGAATCGAGACGAAACTTTAAAATGGATTTTACCGTTGAAATAAAACAGTTTGCTGCCAACAAGGAAAATAGTCGTTAATAATTATAGAGTAAACACATTATTAGAGTCCTTTTTGGCGACAAACTATATTGTTTAAAAGTTAAAATCCATTTTAAAGTTTCGTACCGATTCACCCCTGCATCACTAGTCACCCCGTTTTACGGTATTTTGCCACAATAAACCGGTTGGATTCCGGATTCCGATGATGTAAATGAACTCTCATGTTTTAATGTTATTCTTATTACTGAATAATTTTGTTTATTCATTTGTTTTAAGTTACTGTGTGTGTGGGAAAATCTGGATCATGTGTTGCAACTTGTAATAGTAACAATATATTAAAAATACCTATCTAGCAAACGTGTATGCAACAAGCAGCAAATGAAACGCAGTAATCAATTTAAAACTTTATTGGTACTCACATAAAGCTCAACTTTCAATAGCACTACTCTAGGAACATGATTGTACATTTTTATACATTTATTTATTTAAGGCTTTTTTTTTTTTTGGGTGGGAAATCATCAAATAACTTCTCCCGCTCTGGGCGGAGCGGGAGGGTGTGTCAGACTCTTACTGACTAAAACCCACCCGTATTCCTTCCTGTTGCCTGTGTTGCGGGGGCCTCGGTGACCCATAAGTACCTTCCCGCGACCCCGGCAGGATTTATTTAAGGCTAACAATACAAAATTTGTTTAAAAAGGCACTGAGCACTGATTATGCAAAGCAATCGGCTTTGTTCATCAAAGCAGATTTCAACATTGTAGGTAGGTACAGGATACGAGTATTTGGCAAGAGATTCTAAAATTTTTCTAAGAGAAATACGTATCTATACTTTTCATCCGATATTGGAGTAGAATTATACAAGACCCCTCCGTGCCTCGGAAAGCACGTTAAGCCGTTGGTCCCGGCTGTCATTTGTAGATCTTTGACAGTCGTTACGGGTTGTCAGAAGCTCGAAAGTCTGACAACCAGTCTAACCAAGGGGTATCGTTTTACCCAGTAACTGGGTTGTGGAGGTCAGATAGGCAGTCGCTCCATGTAAAATACTGGTATTCTGGAAGCCGACTCCAACATAGTTGGGAAAAGGCTAGGCAGATGATGATGATTGGAGTAGAATTATAAATGGTCTTTAGTTCCGCAGAAATATAATCGACCTCGTAATCCTTACATATTAAAAACAAAGTTCCCCCCTCGCCGCGTCTGTCTGAGCGCGATCAACTCAAAAATTACTGAACGGATTTTCAAACGGTTTCAACAATGGATAGAGTGATTCGTGAGGAAGTTTTTGTGTAAAATGGCTGAATAGGACGATTATTGTTGAAGTTGTCGGAAAAAAATCATGCCGACTGAGAACTTTACTGGCCTGGGTCGCGTAGACCGTACGAGATACATGTAATTTATGTTCTACAGGATTGTACATCTTAAAAAGTCCGTGATAGCAATTTATTATGTATATCTTCTAAGGATGACCCACAGTAAACATTTTTATCTTTCAGAATTTGATAAAAATTGAATTGTTATTTCCGAAGCTATTTTAACCAGTATTTTATTAATCCTTAACCAATAAATTATGTTATTTAAATGGGGCATTCAATTTAGGTTAAAATATGCCTTTACATTATAGCATTTAATTAAATGAATGCTTTAAAAAATATCACGGATTCAAAATTACGCGTAACAAAATAATTATTGTTGACGCGGCGATCGCTTTCATTTTCTTCTAATCCCGGTAGTACGTTCTCGTGGGATATTTTCCGACAAACACGCGGGCGAAAGCGCGGGCAAAAGCTAGTTTGACTACAATTTGACCCACCTGACAAGAAATCCCAGTAAATTGAGAAACTTCACTAAGGTTGAAAATATCTGACTGGCACGTACACAAATATACCTTGTCGTTTTATGGCGTGTAAGTGAAAACCTTAGGGCGGTAAAGGAATTACAAGGTCAACTATACTATTTTTCTCTAGACCAATCAAGCGATTATGTGTTAAATCAATGCTGAATACCAGTATTTTACATGGAGGGACTGCCCATCTGACCTCCAACCCAGTTACTGGGTAACACGATAACCCCAGGTTAAAGTGGTTGTCAGACTTTTGGGCTTCTGACCAACCGTAACGACTGTCAAAGATCTACGAATGACAGCCGGGACCAACGGCTTAAGGCGCTGACAAGACCAAATTGACCAAAATAGGCTTCTCTTAAGAAACAAATTTGCAAAATCTGTATAGCTTGTGGTAGTGGAAAAAATATATGTTAATTTTGAACATATTTCCTAGAACTTGGTTGTTACCGAAACACGTTTAAAAAAGAAAATCTCGATACAAACTAACGTTAAACTAACCTCTTACCTTGAGTTCTAATCCAAAATATCTGCATTAAATATCAACATACGTTACGTACTTAATTAATAACAAGAACGTCTTATTTAATTGCAGAACTTGGTTGTTTTTTATTTTCGATTACTCAACTCAGTTTTGAGTAAATAGAGAAATGCTTCATATTTTGCAATAAATTACAAGCGTTGTGTCATCGCGCTTCTCTTTCTTTTCTATGCAATCTGACAATGACCGCGGTTTAGGTGTTTTCAGCGTCTTAACGTGCTTTCCGAGGCAAGACCCCCGGGTCTCGATATGAAATGGCCGGTCACCCATCCACGAACCGACCGCGGCAAGCGTAGCTCTTAACCTTCAATCGCCCCGTACGGCTGTCAAGCGATTCAGTGTATTTTAAGAAACAACAACAATGGCGAATACAATAATGTAACTAAAGAACTATACAAATTTGGTTTGGCTATACTTACATAATATTTATAACATAATTATTAGGTAACAATATTATTAGTCACGTAGCTTTGGCTAAAATTTCAGTTCATAAAAGGGTTCCCATATAAAATAACATCAAACTAATTGATTTGAGGACAATACAATTTGTATTTTAATTTAATTAAAATAGTATTTTTAATTCAATTCTAATTCAGTTAAATGCTACTATTTTTAAGACACACTAATTAATTAAATTCAAATGCTTAGAATAACGTATTCGTTTGCAATAATACTGAGATACACACGGTACAGGGTTATTAATAATGATAAAATTATCAGGTACTACAAAATAGATACGTAAAACTAATGTGTACTGAACACACACAAAAAAATAGTTGCCTGCACTATTAAAATGTCATAATGTATCATTTAAAAAAAATACGTGATAACGAGAGAGAGAGATACGTCACAAGCCGAACGCTTAGGCAGATCGTGCCTCTCTATCGCTGTTTCCGCGCTCTCGCTTGCACGCTCGGCTCAGGCGGAACGTGGCAATGAATCATGCTTTTTCGTGCGTGCAGCCGGCGTTCATCGATTTATAAGACGTTGTCACGTCAATAAAAGAGTATCTCGAGATAGGACTTGACTGATACGCTTTTACTGATTACAAGCGGAAGTGAAAATATGTTATGTAAATACATACCTCTATTGCAATAAGATAATGTCGCAAATAACAACTAATTCAAAACTAACATCAAAGATATTCTCACTCAAGGTCGTCACACAAACTGACGTAAAATAAGCTCACGGAAGACATTTTTGAATACAATATCAATATTTATCAAACACGTTTCTCACGTTATCACTTGATTTACAATATTCACGATAGTTAAATAAAACATTAAAGTTATATCATGTACTTAAGTAACATTTTATAGTGCTTGCGCTAAAACGATAACAACAAAAATGGGATAAATCTTTGATTCTAAATAAATTAACTACTTAAAACTGAATAAAAGTAAAAGGTCGATAACACTGTAAAGACAATCTTAAATCCAGCAGAATAAATATAATCGCACTTTTCTACAGGCATACACAATTTCACCTACAAAATTAAATAATAATAAAAACTACGTGTGAAATTCAATACTTTTTTGCAGATCTTTAAGCATATCCCAGAAAACTAATAGCAGAACAGTGTGCGGTGCTTGCCGTAAGTAGGAAGGTCCCATGCCTTTACAAAAGGCTAAAAGGCCTTCCGCCTTGACGATCTTTCTCGCACAGTCAGCGATGCCCGCGTACATAACGCCTTTACCGTTTGCGTCAACAGCTGAAACAAGTTTTTCGATTAAAAAGCTATGATAACCTTTATTGATTCCGTGAAAAGGGACGGAAGTGTGTAACAGGAAGTGACAGCTTGAGCATGGAATTAGTAAGTACTAAAGTACGTACTAATTCCATGCTATTATAAATAATAGCATGGAATTAGTACATACTATACACAGAGAGGAGGCCTGTGTCCCAGCAGTGGGAACATTATAGGCTGATAATGTATGATTCATCGGCCGTATTTTAAAGTGTTTGGCAAAAATTGCAGAAGCTTTTAGAAAAAGGATGCATTATCTACCTTGGTTATAAAGCCGCGTCATAATGACATCCATAGGGTTCAGGAATACGGTCTTCACCAGCGCTCCGATGTTACTCGCTATGAACGCCGACAAATACTTGGATTGTTGAAAAACGTCGTTGTTGTCCATCCATTCTTTACACCTGAAGAAACAAGAGAATACAAATCAATTTTTATCATCTGCCTAGCTTTTTCCCTACTATGTTGGGGTCAGCTTCCAAGGCAACACAGGCAACGAAAGGAATACGGGTGGGTTGTAGTCAGTAAGAGTCTGACACACCCTCCCGCTCCGGCCAGAGCGGGAGAAGTTATTTGATGATTTCCCACCAAAAAAAAAGGGCGTAAAATAGGGGATGATTTTAAAATTCACATACTTATAGAAATTTTTGTGTACCTCTTTTTAAGAGATTTAAGGTATTGGAAATATAATCAATTTCGGCATCTTGAGGTATTTTTTTAATAAAAATCGGTCCTCCTGCTTAAAAGTTAACAGTGTAATTAACAGTTACAAAATAAATTAGCTCATAAGTAGATAATACGTGGTCAATGGCGGCACTAGAGAATTTCAAATTAATGGTGATGATATTAGAAAAAATAATTATTATTTGTAAGTTACACATTTAGGCTTAAACACCTGTTTAGTTAAAAAATAAAGATTAATTGCATGTATTATCTGTCTGTCTGTTAACTTTTCACGCTTAAAGACGCTGACAACCTAAACCGCGGTCACTGTCAAATACCATAGAAAAGAAAGAGAAGCGCGACGACACAACGCTTGTAATTTATTGCAAAATATGAAGTAATTATCTATTTACTCAAAATTGAGTTGAGTAATCGAAAATAAAAAACAACCAAGTTCTGCATTCAAATAAGACGTTCTTGTTATTAATTAAATACGTAACGTGTGTTGATATTTGATACAGATATTTTGGATTAGAACTCAAAGTAAGAGGTTAGTTTAACGTTAGTTTGTATCGAGATTTTGTTTTTAAAACGTGTTTTGGTAACAACCAGGTTCTGGGAAATATGTTCAAAATTAACATAATTTTTTTCCGCTACCACAAACTATACAGATTTGGCAATTTTTTTCTTAATCGAAGCCTATTTTGATCAATTGGGTCTTGTCAGCGCCTTAACCGCTGAATGGATTTGGATGATAGGTATACGTATAGGCCATGACGTAGGTTAGGACATAAGATACTTTATATCTAGGTAGCACATTCTCGTGGGGTAGTTTCCGACATCCACGCGAGGGAAGCCGCGGGCAGAAGCTAATTTAAAACTTTAACTTTTACTTAAGGGACTACAGGACCTAAACGCAACTTTTATAAGTTTTATAATGCCTTAAAGTATATGATCCACTGCAGTAAACAGAATCAGAAAAATATATGATATTCTTCAGGATATATGCTAGGTAGATAGTGTGTTGAAAACGTAATATAACTAATTTGATACGATAGAAAAAAATCACGTAGGTACCTCTAAAAATTTCTATTAACGATTAAAAACCATACTAATATACATGCAATCATTCTGATTTATTGTCAGATTATTCTAAAAGCAACATATTAGCATAATAGTGTTTTATTTTTTTTATACAATCTATAACTTTTTTGTAAATCGATAATTGCTTCATATTTTGCAATAAATTACCAGCGTTGTGTCATCGCGCTTCTCTTTCTTTTTTATGCAGTCCGACAGAGACCGCGCTTTAGGTGTTGTCGGCCTCTTAACATCTAAATTGATTCGATACATTGTTTTTCAGCATTTCATGTAATAGCTACGATTTAAACTCATTTGAATTTTTTATCGGTTCAGAATTTTTATTAATATTCCGCTCAATAATTAAGATAGCTTATCTAATAAATGATGTTTATTCTAGATTTATAGTTATACTAACACCTTACACGTCAATAATATTTTAAAACCTAGATGAGGTCAGTGTTTCCTATACTACTCTGAGAAGAAACGAAAACAAAAAAATACATCAGTAGGTACACTCTTTTAAAGTCCAGACATTATCTTGGTCAGATCTTGTGATCTTGATTTTAAAAAAATCTTGAAGTATTAATCGACTTCTGTACATATTCGATATGTCGCAGCCAACCAGCTTAATTTGCCGGTTATTTAACAGCCTAACCGTTAGAAGTAGCGCTCGCCGGCCGCTGCTACGGCACCGCTCGCTTCGCTCGCTCGGCTCGCGCGCGGTTGATCACAGTTCTAACCTAACCTAACTCATTTGATCGGGGTGCCCTGGCTTAGTTACTGCTACCACTTCGGCTCGCGCGTGGTTGGTCACAGTTCTAGTTGTCCTTCAGCTATTTAATTGGGTTTAAAATCGTTTAATGAACGGCCTAGGCGTCCAATTAGCTGGCTAATTTAACCAGATGGCTGCGACAGATACATGAATTTTTTTGGTTGGCAAAAAGGAAAAAACGTCCTCAATAACAAATAATAATTAATCACTAACGAGGCTATCTCTTACGGAAGAAGGCGTTGTCTACGGCGGTACTGTGATAGGTCGAGATGATAAAGCAATTCAAATAGCAGCAGTTTCATCAGCTTACTCTTGCAACATACTACCTACGTCTTTCATGTCATTGTTATTTTAGTGGCCCAGCATCTATTTAGAACTGCGAACATATCGTCGATTAAATGAAAAATGACATTTAAAAAAAAAAATAGTAAATAAGATTATTACAGAAAACGAGTAGTAGACTCGAGTAGTAGGAGGTTTTCTGTAATAATCTTATTTTCCAAAAATTTAGAAAAATCATTTTTCCATTTAATCGACGATATTTCAAACCCAAACACAAAGCCTTAATTTCAATTAAGATATTTATGCTACGGCTACACTGTCGCGATAACGCAAACCACACTTCGTGCGCTCTCTCTCGTACACCGATCGACGTCTCGATGTTAGTGATGGATTAATTAGCATTCGCATTCACTGTTAGCATGCGAATTCTCATTTACCGTTTAGCAAATGTAGTTGCTTAATATTGTACTTAAATAGATAACAAAATTCACATACTTCATTATTATCAATTATCGTCATATTAGCAAACAGCATAGCATTAGCAATTAAAAAGCTAAGACTCAATTCACATGCTAATGAAATTTATGCGAAATCGCATTAATTGCCATTACTACTCGCTGTACAACAGAGAGCGCGCGAAGTGAAGTTCGCGTTATCGCGAAAGTGTAGCCGTAGCATAACAGGCACTAGTCACAACTACGCATAGGAGATAGGAGATCGGTGGATCGGTTTATGGCTGGTTCACTGGTATTTTTTTTTTTAAACTTTACAATAACTACTTACACAGCAAAAGAAGCAATTTGCGACGCAGACCCAATGGAATTCCTCATCATCATTCCATGGGCACCTCTCCACAATCCCAATAGACCGTTCTTTGTGTAAATCTTCTTCATAGCATCTATCATGCCTGGATGAGCGTGCTGGGTCCCCACAGCTATCTTCTGTGAGGAGTAGGACATGAGCTGAGTCTTCACCAGCTGTAGGGGGCTCCCGCAAAGTCCCCCACTCATTCCTGATATGCAGCCAAAGAAGAGACTGTTTGAAAATTTAGTTTTGTTGTCCTTGTCTCTCAAGAGGCCATAGTCATCTGCATGCTGGTAGATGCCTAACCTACAATGGAAACTACTTATCAGTGAACATTTTAGATTTTTTTTTTATCTAATTGCTTTTTGTGACTTTCGCACATGTATTTTTTTATGTTGGACTTTCTAAAAATTTATTGAAGAAAACCAAGTTCTTGGTTTTCATATCTTTTAACAGATATTTTTTTTTAGATTTGGGATCGATATTTTACTACTACAATATTTAAATGCAAATTCAAAAGAAAATTTATAAAATAGACCACCTGTTTTAATAAAAACAGAAACCACACAACTTTATATCACAAGATGGACATGCTTTGGGGATTCAATTGGAAGTAACTGATAACTCAAATTCATTCAAAACATTACCTTAAACAAACAAAAACACACATTAACTAAACAAAACCAAAAACAGCTTACCTTACCCCGTTAACAACAAGTTGGAACCACAGAGCAGGTGCAAGTCCCTTCTGCAACGCAGCAAATCCATCATGTTTCACAATGTTGAACACTGCATGGGGCACATTTTTATAGTGGACAGCGTGCTTTCCCCGAGCTCTGAGCTCCCCTTGCAACTGCATGCGTGTCTTCACAACGTCAAATGGGTTGCTGAAGATCCCAGCACCTACCCCCGCCAGACCGCCCACCACGAAGTCCATTGTACTATGGAAGGTATGTTCTCTCAGCGCACAATTTTGGTTAAATATACCATAAGGCAATAAGCTAGTACTTATTTGATGCCCAGAAAGTTATAGGATTCTGAGACAGGCTTATTGATTTTGCTTTGGATATTACGATAATAATACTTACTATTTTTAAAACAATATTAATATTTTTAAAGAACCACCATGCAATCTTTTTTTCATATGTAAAGTATTAGAATTCAAATCACTTAAACAATACACAATTAAACAAGTAGAAATGCTAATTACATCACACATCTGAACGGTAGTTATTTGTCATTGGCTGTTTCTATTACTTAGTAAAATTCATAAGATATCTCATTCGTCATTATTATTATTATTAACACATTGATTTAAAGAGTGTCTATCTACTTGATGAATCAATCATATGTTTTGTTTATTTATGTTCATACAGTTCATACTTAACGCAGACTGTTTTACTAAATAATTGCTAACTGACCTATAGTCAGACAATATAGTTATGCAGTAAAATGAAACATCCTACAATGCTACATTAAAAAAAATATCTGTTTTATTGATGAAATGACAGTAAGAAGTGTCACTCTACTGCAGCAAAACTGTCTGCATTAAGTTTATTTAGTTTTTCTAATGAGTATAGGGCAAATAAGTATTTTCTATGTACATAAATTGGTTTAAATATGTATCAAGTAATGGAAATAATTAAAAGAAAAATAAATTTTAATTAATAATATATAATTCAGTTTGGTCTGCCAAGTGAGAGTTACTTTAATTTTCAGTTGAAGAGAATCGGAAATGAATAACTTTAACTTTATAATATGATTACTTATTTTTTTTATTAGTACTAACAAAATTGTTCAAGACTTCAAACACATTTTATATTTTTGCACTCAAGTGCAGTTCTTGTGCTTTATATTTTTAACAGAGTAACTGATTCTCGGGCTTTTAGGGGTTTAAATAATAAATACTGTTGAATATTTAAAACAAGTTATATACTTATCAAACACACCTTGAACAGCAAAATATAGAAGAGCCAAAAAAACACTAACATATTCAGAATGATTAGATCTTGCTTTTGTTCACCACATAGGATTTTAGATTATTTAATTTTTCAAAATAATCATTAGAGTATTGTTAATCAATCTTTAAGTCGCGGGCTATTTTAAAAGAAGTTTAAACTATAGTTAATATGAGTAACGAGTACTTTTAATTCATAAAAGAGAAAGATTCCGATTTTCATATAGTACCTTGTTGTGGTGGTAGTCACGTGTGAATTGAATCACAAACATTATCGAACTGTGATGTAATAACAGTTAATTTACTCTGTATAACACATGCGTCACTGAAAACACTATGAACTTTAATAACAATATTTTATTAGAACAAATACGTGCATTGTGACATCACTTACCTAAATATTCAGTGTCGGTGAAAATATGTTGCAGTCATCTATTGTATTCTATTATTGTTATATGGGTCACCATCATGGGCTGCTGTAAAGTCGATTACGCCTCGGAAAAGTTATTAGAAAATGTTATAATTATATTCCCACTCTATGATTTCGTAATACAGGGATTTTTCGTATGTCAAATAAACACCGAGACAGACTAGTCAAATTTGAAATTGACAGCAAGCAATTTAGCAATCAGCTGATTAAAAAGGGTGCGTTCATTTATTTATTTTCGAACTGCCACAAACTAGCGTTCCAAAATGATCATTGCAAATATTTATGGAAATATCGAATATATCTTTTCTTTTTTTTTGGTGGGAAATTATGAAATTATCAAATAACTTCCTCCTTTCTGGTCGGAGCGGGAAGGTGTGTCAGACTCTAACTGACTAAAACTCACCCGAGTTCCTTTGGTTGCCTGCGTGTTGTCAGAGGCCACAGTATCCTTTTCGGACTTTCCTGCGACCCGGGCAGGCATCGGCCCTAGCGGACGCACACTTGTGCTGACATCTCTTTGAGGCGCACGTGGAACACAACGGGCCATTGATCCTGATCGGACGGCGACCTACCCATTGCTCACCGTCCGCAAGCCCGCGCCTAAGGTGGCCGGGAATCGGCCTGGGTTTCCCGACGCCCAGGGCATCTCCTACGGCGGCTAGGGGCGTGAGGTCGTGAAATTTGCCTCTCCCTCACCCGTTCTGGCTCCTCTTTCGCGATCATTATTGCTTAGCAAAAGGAGGTGACGGCTTCCCATGCCCTCTCGCCCCGTACCATGGCCTGAACCACCACCAGGCGCGAGAATGTCTCCAGATCCCATAGCGGCAATCCGTCAAGGAGGCTCGCCGCCTCACTGGAGACCGTGCGGTATCCCCGGACCAGCCAGATGGCCATGACCCTTTGGGACGCGTTTAACCGGCGGGCTGGTCGCCGCGTCAAGGAACGCGCCCACACCGGTACCCTGTAAAGGGCCATGGACCGTACGACACCCGCGTAGAGCCTCCGGCAGAAGGCGTTTGGACCCCCTAGATTCCCACTTCAAGGCAGCCCGGCCCGCTCCAGCCTGGGAGCTAAACGTTGAAAAACTTCATCGTCGACTCGACGCCGATGTGAACCCCTACCGTTATTTGGGAACCCGACGGTGGCGCGTTCCGAGGACTATGAAACCACTTGGCCTCGGACTTGCGCAGGGCCACCTTGAGTCTCAATTGCCGGATCCTGTCGACGATTGTCGCAACCCCGCGTGTCGCTACTTCGACACCGAACCCGACCTCCCCTGCACCAGAACCAACGTGTTGTTAACGCAGCAAACCACGCTGACGCCGCTAGGGGGCGGTCAGCGCGTAGCACCCAGTCGTATCCGTTATCCCACAGATGCGGCCCCAGGACCGATCCTTATGTGTGCCGCACGATATCTCTCGCCAGTTCCATTCTCCCTTGTGACCGGGGTAGATGACGGCCCTGTCCGTCAGATAGGCCTCGACCACATGACAGAGGTAGGTCGGCATCCGGTGGTAGAGCGCCCCCTTCGGAAACTATCCACCAAATCCGGCCCCACCCGCACCAACTGCCCGACGAGGTGGTCTGCAATGACTCTTTCAAAGAGCTTGTCCACCTCGTCGAGCAGCATGATGGGCCTATGTACCGCCACTGCCATTTCTACTTCGGTCACCTCCGGAGCATCATCGTCGTCGTCGGCAGTGTGGTCCGCAGGGCACTGCAGTAGGCGGAGTCATGGGCACCTTGCCCAACTTAGAAATCAAACCAGGGACTTCATGTTGCAGCAGTAGTGCTTGTGACCACAACAATGAGTGGGACCCTTAACTTCGAAACTGTTTATGTACGGAGAACAAATCCTGCGTAGAGGTCGTAATCGTAATAATTCACCTGGCCGAAAATGAACATCAACTTAGAGAAATAAATTCAACAATGTAAACAAATAATATCGTTTGACAATTTACATAATTAAAATTTTAAGAGGTTTTGACCTAAAAAAAAAATATAAATTTACACTACTTATGATGTAATTTACGAATACATTACACACATTCAAACAAAATTTAATAAAGAATAAAAAAAACCAAAAACATGGCTGTTAGGACAGCAATGTTCCTATTCGAAGTGGTGGTGGAAAACATCCAGAGTGTGAGTGTGGTAGAGAGTCGAGGCTTGGTTATAAAAAGTGATTTTGCAAACATATTTTCTTTGGAACTTAAAGATCCGAAACAAATGCATATAGTTATGCCAGAACCACTCCCTTTACCACCTGCGCCACCAGGAAAGAAAGGCAAAAAAAAACCAAAGCCTAAACCCAAAAAGGGCAAAAAAGGTAAAAAGGGTAAAGAGGAGGTACCACCACCGGAACCAATTATACAATCCGGCCAGTCCGTGTTATTCGCAAGTAGCGCAGAGATATTAATTCAAAATATGATGAACTCCCCTCTGGAACTGTCCTTATGGAGTAAGGAAGAAAATTTAGTCTTTATCGGCACAACTACTATTCCCTGGGATCCGATATTTATAAATTATTTAACACAGATAGCTAATTGTGTGGTGCCTCCTCCCGTGACCTTAAAAGACGAGTACAATATATTTGAAGAAGGCAAAGGGAAATTGATAGCGAAAATATCAATTCAAGTAAAACTATCATTCTTGAACGATAAGCTTACAACAGCATTTCGTACACTTTCAGAGGATCCTTCCATCAGAAAATTTCTCTACACTGGAATTAATTCAAAAACAACGTCTTACATGTGTACTTTGAAGTCGACGGATGAAGCTTTTGAAGAAAATTGTAAAAAGATAGAAAATCAATTTATTGTGGACAAGCCAAAGCCCACCAAAATTGCTTATGCCGATTATAAAAATGCTCCTGGGGCCAATCTCGCCTTCTTTAATGACAAGGATTATTGTTGTATGGGTCATGCCGATAAAGCTCCCGAATCGATTTACAAATCGCCTGAGACTTGTCCGGACATCGATTTTATTATTGACTACGTTAGGAAGATCATTGTGTCCTGTAATGATAATTTGAGAATGTTAACACCTCGGCCAACAATAGCTCCGAGAGTGAAAGCTACCGATATTGACAGACTTTGTTACTGTAGGGAGACAGCATGGCCTAAGGGCGCATTCGCTGAACGATTTAAGAACGAAGCACAAACTGGACCGTGCCCACTTTGTATCGATTCTGGAAAAAAACCCAAGGGATCTAGGGCCGCAACTTTCGACATTGCTAATATCCGAGGTCCATGCGGTAAACCAGAATGTAAAATTGCGAGAGATATAAGGGCTTACATTGAAAACCTTGTAGACGAGGACGATGAAGAATTTAAAATCGATGATCTTATAGGGCCATGTGGAAGCAAAGATTGTACATTAGCTGCAACAATTCAAGACTTTCTGCGGCATGAAGGCGTGTTTACACACGGAGCAACACATGTTGGCACGTCAACTCAGTGCGCTTGCATAGAAAAGATGAAAGATTCACTGACCAAGAGAGAGTCATGCGAATCTGTCTGTAGTAAAGATTGCGAGAATGCGTCGAGCGGAGCGAGTGTCTGTGAAGGGAAAGGGTGCCCTTTTCAAAAACAGAAAGTGTATAATGTATTTTATTTCACAGTGCAATATGATTTCGAAAACAAACCTGATCTCAGTCCATTGCCATCAGACAATGAATCCGGTGTAAAAACTCCTGAAGGCAAAACATCCCGTTCAAAAACTCCTGAAAGTAAAGAATCCGGTTCAAAAACTCCTGAAAGCAAAGAAGCCCGTTCAAAAACTCCTGAAAGTAAAGCATCCGGTTCAAAATCTCCCGAAAGCAAAGAATCTGGTTCAAAAACATCTGATGACAAACATAAAGTAAAAATCTGTCATCCTGAATGCCCTTCTACAAAACCGCCGGACACGACGCCCTGCTCTAAACCCGTGTGTAATGTCGACGTTTATCAAGAAGATGACCCCGAGTCTCTGAAGTGTATTTCACCAGTATGTCCAATATTCAAACACGATTTCCCTCCTAGTCCTGCGGACAGTAACATAGAAATACGACTCGACGAAATTCACAACCTGTGTTGCACGAAATCGTGTGACACAGCCGAAAGAGTTAAAGATTTTATCGCTGAAGGAGTGACAAAGAAAACCATATGCCAAGATGAAGGAAAAGAGGACCCTTGCTTCTGTGACTGCGTATGCACATTTAAATTTTCTAATAAAACTACTTATTGTGCGGTTTGCGGAGGCTACGAGTGTCTGGGAGATGACATGCGATACCAGCCAGAGCATATTAAACCTCATCCATGTCCGGTTTACCACAAAATGTACAATAGAAACTACATAAAAGTTAAAAGTCCATGGCCAGAAGACGATCAAACAAAGGAAACTGGGAGTACAAAGAGTTCAAGGGGGGGTGGTTCAAAACCTGGAGATAAGAATAGAGCTGCAAAAGGAGTTGTTGATAAAAAGGGTATTCCTGAAAAAAAAGTGCCCGAAGAGAAAAAAAGAAGAAGTATAGAGAAGAAGGAAGGAGAGAAGCCGGCTCAAGAAGGTGCTGTAGAAGAAAAAGTTAAGAATAAGCAGAAAGCTAACAAGGGAGAAGGTGATGAGAACAAAACAAAGAAATCTAAAATAGAGAAAGCCGGTAAGTCTCCTGCCGCAACAAACCCTGCGGTACCGCATTGCGTCGTAACTACTTGGTTAGGTACTCTACTTATTTTCATGTTATCTTTCAGTTGTGCAAAAAGCTCCCATTAAAAAGGAAGATTTGAAATATAAATATCATTATCCTCCTGTTCCGGGCAATATGGGTTGGAATTGGGTAGCGGAAGACATACCGGGAATGAAAGTAAGACACTTACTCGTAATTTCCTTTTGTGGTACACGTTTATGGTAACAAGTTGAAAGAGCCTATAATGTATAATAGACTTTATAGTGCGTTCACTATAACTTGACGCGTGACGTGATTGGTTGCACTGAATTTTTCAGAACAGTCTTAGTTTCGATACTAATAGAGTTCAAAATGGCGACTGATAGAACAGAATTACCAATCACGTGACTATCGCACATCATTGGTATCAATTCGACATTGACAGGGCCTTTATATCGTAGCAGCAGGGCTTGAAATACCGGTATTCTTGGGAACTGGTACCAGACGTAGTACCTGTACTATTGGTATTTCTAATCAGTATCGGTACAGTACTGTACCTGTACCAAACAAACATTTCCGTAAGTTAGTGAGAAAACAGATAATTATAGTAAGTAAAAAGGACGTATTCCGTTCTAATACCAACAACGAATAGGACTGGTACCACTGGTACTTTTTCATCTCATATTTATTTTCTATTCTAAACGGATACCATTGTTTAAACTGATATCAAAACAAGTTCAAAGATATAAGGCAAAGTCAGTAAAAATGTTTTGTACCTATGTAATTATAAGACCTTTAATTAAAATAAAAAATCTGTAAAACCCAACAAAAAAAAACATTTTCTTAGGAAACGTCTAGTTTAATAATAAAATAGGTATGACTAATAATAAACTTTATTATAATGTTAGTTCCTCCTTGCAAAAACATCAAATAAGAATAATTTACTTACATATCTCAGAAAATCAACCCTTAATTGATATAAAAAATTACCTGACATAGTTATTATTACGTAATTATTTACGTCTATAATAACTACGTCAGGTGAATTTTTCACAAAAACAAATCACTTTTAATCTAACAATTGTAAAATATCACAGAAAAATAACTTTTTGTATAATGCAATCAGTCATTCATCACCTACATAGCAATGAATCAGCATTTTTTTTTTTGCAAAAACATCCAGATATATTTATATTCACTTATAATCTAACAATTGTAAAATATCACAGAAAATCAACTTTTTGTATAATAAGCTAAATGTGTAAATAATTTCAACAATTAGCGCTTTTACCTTAACCAACGGAGAGTTTATTATCGAGGATTAGCATGATGATTCACTTAAACTTTACCTATGTAAGTAATACCTAAAAATACCTTTGTAAAAACAATAGAAAAAAAAATATTTGATTAGGTTTGACTGAGCTGACTGTACCAAATTCGAGTTGTTAGTATTCGTTCGCACATTAAATTTAATTATTTATAGAGTAGTATCCGTTCAGAATAGAAAATAAATATGAGTTGAAAAAAATACCAGTGGTATTTAGTTCTTGGTATAAGTACGGAATAAATCAAAAAAAGGAATTACAGGTATAGGTAGTTATTAGGCATTAGAAAAATAATTAAGGTACAAATACGAGATTTGTGGTGCGCGGCGGGTACCTAAATTTGGTACCGGTACTTGTTAGATGGAGTACCGGTACCCGTATGGAACCGGTACGGTGGTACCCAGGTGCCGAAATGGCAAGAACCGCTAAGTACCGGTACAGAACCTGTACTTTTGGTACCGGTTCCAAGCCCTGCGTAGCAGTAATGATGATTCTCGAAGTGCAAGTGATACCACTGATGTGCCGTGGTACTAGCGCTCTGTGGCCCCTATCTAGATTTCTCCGCGATTTTTGTACCGTTTAAATGATTTTTCAAAAAGTAGGTAGGCACCTACTTAATTATGGCATATGTGACTGACATGGCCCTTAGATGTACGGAACACGAAGATTTCGGTTTCGTATTGGTTTATTTACACCCGGTATTTAATAATTATCGGTCAATATTTCTTCTTGCCGGTTTTTCTTTTGTGCCCGGTTGATGGCAATAGGCTCGCCCCCTATTACATGGGACTTAAACATAACTGGCGAAATGTGGGTGTACTACAGGTACACCTCTGCGCGACCCTTCGGGGAAACAAGGCGTGATGTTATGTTATATTTCTTCTCAGAGTAGTCGGATAGGAAACGCCGACGTCATCTATTTTTAATTTTTAAATATGATTGATGTTTATAAGTTTATGTACAAACCTACTTAAAGAAATAAAATCATTTATCATTTAATGTGGAAAAGTAAAAAAAACGAACAAGCAGTAAGTACCTTTGTACTTAAAAGTGATATTGAGCGTCCCTACATAAATAATAAATAAATACATAGAAAATCGGGGAAAAAAATAATTATACCTGGCTGTCGCGACAGACGTTGTACTCTCTGAGTTTCAATAATTGATACAAAAATCCTATGGAAAAAAGCAGTTTTAGTTTTTCCCGATTTTCCGAGCTAGTTTACATTTTTATTTCCCTAAAATCCTTATTCGGACAATAATTCTCAAGTGATGGGCTTACCAACGAACGGCATTACATTTTTATTTTTATACTGCTAACATTGAACACTTACGAGATTGCTCAAACCGAGAAAGTGAACACCAAAAAGATTCCACCACCTCCGCCTGTAGTAGTAAATGGCGTCGAGAACTACCAAGCCTTGTTTGACTTATTGTCAAAGTCTGAGTCTGGTAATAAATTCCAGAATAAATAAAATTGTTGATTGGGAAGTGCGTTAAAATAAATGCAGTGCAGTGCAGTGGTGTATTACACAGTTATTGACAGAAAATAAGTTCAAACAAGCTCTAAAACACAAAACCATTACGTGACACAAAACCCTCACAAAAAAACATATGCGCATGTTACAGTCAAAATTGAGACTAGTTGGACGAAATGATGACTGATGTCTTCATTTAATGCTCGTTTGGATAGACTAGAAAAACAAGAAACATGAATTCGGATCATTCTCTCTTAATTGTATCAGTACCTTCGGCATCGGATCCTACGAATAGAGAGTAGGTAATCCTATACGAGTACTTGTAAATACTTATACAGACTGGAAAAGTTTCAGAATAGACTTGGATAATCCAATAGAATTAAGAGTTCCATTAAAACCCCGGAACAGCTGGACTTGGAACGAAGCAAATTTACAACTACGAAGTAAAGTAAATTTACAGCAAACTGTCTGGAACATCACAGAAAAAACACACCGGGCAAAGGCAACCGCCTACCCTGAACGAATTAGGTGTCTTATAACCGAAAAGCGGAAACAAAGAAATAGATAGCATCAGACCAGATGTCCACAAGATAAAATACTGCTGAATAAGTTTACTAAGCGTCCCACGAAAGAAATTAAGCACTACAACGACACCTCAACAAACAACTACTTTAACCAATTGACGACTGATACCAAAACAGGCTACTCGCTCTCTCACTCTCGGAAGCTACAAAGTACATGAAACGACCAATCATACAAACTTCTCCTATTAGGGAAGAAAATGGAAAATGGGCAGTGACTGACCAACAAAAGGCCTTAAGGTTTTCCGAACATTTAGAACAAATATTCCAACCAAACGAAACCCAGAGTCACAATGCGAACCTAATACAGAGTGTAAAAATTAGTTCAGATATTAAGTTGGTTATCCCAAAAGAAGTATCTAGAGAAATTAAATGTAATATTTCTCGGAGAAAATCCTCTGGTTACGACGTTTTTATTACAGAGGAAGTTTTACAAAATATCCCACGTAAAGCCATAGTCAAGCTTACCACGCTCATTAATGCTACATTTTTACATATGGAAAGTAGCTGAAGTCATAATGATAGCCAACCCTGGAAAGGCACCTCATGAAACAACATCTTACAGACCAATCTCATTATTATCTGTGTTGTCAAAGCTATTTGAGAAATTATTTCTAAAGAGATTGAAGCCTCTAATCGAAAATGAAAATCTAATCCCATAATACCAGTTCGGATTTAGAGAACAACACTCCACGCTCGACCAAGTACACTGAATTACCAATATTATTGAAAGAAAACTACAAGAGAAGGTGTGCTCCACGGGTTTCCTTGATGTAGCCCAGGCTTTTGATAAAGTATGGCACGATTGCCTCATATCACACAGCACACAGCACTAAGAACGATGCTGCCTCAACAATTTTCAGACATCCTAGAGTCGTATATATCAGACAGATTGTTTAGGATAAGACAAAGAAACACCTATTCAGACCTTAGGCAGATAAAAGAGGACTACCACAAGGGAGTGTACTTGGTCCGGTCCCCTGTACCTACTATACACCTGCGATATTCCTGAGCTAGAAAATAATTTCATTGCAACCTTTGCTGACGACACAGCTATCATGGCTATTAGAAATAGTCACGAGGAAGCTGTAGAAAAGGTTCAAGAGTCCATAAATCGTATCTATGAGTGGACTATAACATGGCGTATCAAACTGAATGAAAGCAAGTCTATCCACATTGACTTCATCAATAAAAAGTCAAAATACTTCCCGGTATTCGTCAATAACCAACAAATACCATACGCGAATACTGCTAAGTATCTCGGCATGACCCAGGATGCAAAACTGCGCTGGAAAGAGCATGTGAAAAAGAAAAGAGCTGAATTGGATATTCGGTACAAAAAAATGTATTGGATTCTTGGTAAACAGTCGCCATTGTCAATACCTAACAAATTGTTGATATATAAACAAGTTTTAAATCCTGTATGGACCTACAGTATTCGGCTGTGGGGCTGCACCAGCCAAAGCAATCGTCAAATCATACAACGTTTTCAAAATAAAGTAGGTATTAAGGGAGTCAACGCGCCCTGGTATATTGGAATCAGCGACCTCCACGGGGACCTCAAGATGGGTGTCGTAAACATAGTTATACAAAAATATGCAGAAGCACATGAACACAGACTTCATCATCACGTGAATGTCGAGACGATCCAACTCCTTGACAACAGTGATTTTGTGCTAAAACTAAATAGGGTAAAACCAGTTGAGGTAGTTGTATGCAGTGTAAGTGAACTTTAACTGTAGTGCAATTGCTGACTTTTATAAAGAATACGTGAATCAAGTGTCTTCCCCATAACTTATAGTGAATAAGAAAGACGTTATTGGACGATTTCTTAATTTTATAGTTACCTACTTAGCAGTTTAAGTATATATAAATTACTTATTAGATAATAGGCTAGATTGTAATGTAAATAAAGTGTCACCAATTGTGATGTGACATTATAAAGGAAAAAAAAGAAAAATTTTATACGTGTAGATATTTAGAATTGTCACGATGGATGTAAGAGCCAGGGTGCATAAAATGCATCCACAAGTGTCCCCTACTTATCTACTTACCTCTAATTGGACGTCTTGTGCACTAAGCAGTTAGCCTCGCGACCACTTTTTATAAGCAGCCTATAATGGTTCTAATGTGGAACACAGGCCTCCTCTCGGTGAGATGGAGTGGGCCGTAATCCACCACGCGGGCCCAGTACGGGTTGGTGAATGTCACATGTCTTCGAATTTTTGGTTCTAGGACATGCCGGTTTTTCCTCACGATTTTTTCCTCCACCGTTTTGAGAGCAGTGGTTATGGAATAATTTACACAAAATAAAGTGCCTGCTAGGGTTTCGAACCTACGACCTACAAAGTCGTAAGTCGCTGCCGTTAGCACTGGGCCACCACTGCTCACACCTTGCTTAATGGAGAATAATAACCTATAATATTCACGATATATTTGGTGCCGAAATGCAAGAAGAAGAAAAGCTCAAGGGCTATCTGTACGGATAAAGTTTCGTGCCCGTTTTGTGGCGATAAAGGGCAGTACAAAACGAGAAGAAGGCGTTTTGTTATAAGTATAATATACCTTTGCCCAATCCTTCGGGGAATACAGGTGTGTGATAATTACTTAATTTTAAACCAAATCAAAAACTTGAAGTTGGACTGTCAGTGATAGGAACCGAAACGGAAGGAAAGGCAGGACCTCACTGTAGCAGCTATACAGGGTCAAATTAAATTTGTTAGCGAAACTCCGCAGTGTGATGGGTAATCAATATCTAAATATGAAAAACAACAAATAAATTAGTTTCTTATCTCATACTTCAAGCAAATACACTACCAGCGGTGGTCGACCCGGGTGTTACCACTGAGTGGATCGCCCGGAGGACACGGTGGAGCATACGGTGGAGGTCTGCCCGGCTTGGGCAGAGCACCGCCGTGTCCTCGTGGAGGCGATCGGCGGCAGAGATCTCTCGCGTCCGGCCCTGGTTCAGGCCATGGTACGGAGCGAGAGGGCATGGGCAGCCGTCACCTCCTTCTGCGAAGCAGTAATGCTCGCGAAGGAGGAGGCGGGACGGTTGAGGGAATGGCAAATTTCGCGCCCTCTCGCCCCTAGCCGCCGCAGGAGACGCCCAGGGCGTCGGGAATCCCGGGCGGATTTCCGGCCACCGTAGGCGCGGGCTTGCGGACGTGAGCAATGGGTAGCTCACCGTCCGGTAAGGACTAGGCCCGGGTCGATGGCGCGTTGTATTCCACGCGCGCCTCAAAGAGATGTCGTCAGCACAAAGGTAGGGGTCCACTACGGCCGATGCCTGCCGGGGTCGCGAGAAGGTACTTATGGGTCACCGAGGCCCCCGCAACACAGGCAACAGGAAGGAATACGGGTGGATTTTAGTCAGTAAGAGTTTGACACACCCTCCCGCTCCGCCCAGAGCTGGGAGAAGTTATTTGAAGATTTCCCACCCAAAAAAAAGAAAAAATCGGTGGTCGACCCCAACAAAAAAAAAACACCATATCCTTCTTAGGGTTCCGTAGTAAACAAGGAACACTTATAGTTTCACCATGTCCGTCTGCATCTGTCCGTCTGTCCCCACTGTAGCTCAGAGACGATAAGTACTAGAAAGGTCTTATTTGGCATACCGCATAGGTATACATATTAGGTAATCACGGTGACAAAGTGGTAAAATAAAATCTTGAAAAAATTTTTTTAAGTTTACCTCCCCTTGCACGTTTTGTGGGGGATGATTTTTTTTCTCCTCTATCCCATGGTGTGGGGTATTGTTGGATAGGCCGTTCAAAATTATTGCGGGTCAGTGGACACCATTTTTTTATTCAAAGATCCGTTTGCGTAATATTCAGCTTTAAAGTGCTAATTCTTGTTAGAGTCAAGTGCCCCCCCCCCCCCCCCCGCCCCCCGCCATCTAAATGGTTGTTTACGGAGATGTGAAAACATTCATGGCAGTAGTACATACAATGAAATTAAAAGGAAAACTATCACGGCTAAGTAGGCTTTACAAGTTAGCGAGTTACAGTCGACCAACTTAAATTTGCAGTTGAAGAATTGACCGTGACGTATATCTATATTACTTTACTCTTTGCGTATATCGATGTACGGGAGAACATGTTTTTCAACTGCAATGTTAAGACGCTGTCAACACCTAAACCGCGGTCTCTGTCAGATTGCATAGAAAAGAAAGAGAAGCGCGATGACACAACGCTTATAATTTATTGCAAAATATGAAGCAATTATCTATTTACTCAAAATTGAGTTGAGTAAGTAATCGAAATTAAAAAACAACCAAGTTCTGCATTCAAATAAGACGTTCTTGTTATTAATTAAATACGTAACGTATGTTGACATTTAATACAGATATTTTGGATTAGAACTCAAGGTACCGTAAAATGGGGTGAATAGGAATCACGGGGTGTATAGAAACAAATCTGAGAATTTTATTATGGTCGTTCTAGTTGCTCTATAGTCTGTTAAAGTATCTTTATTCCCACTATTAATAACACTGCAACATTTTTCCTTTATTCTGGCAGCCCTAAAATTTACGTCAAGTCTAATGACCAGAAAAAAGCTGTTGAAGTGAACGTCTGCGTACAAATGTTTATTGACTGTGTAAAACTTAAAAAAAAACATCAAGTTCTTCACTGTTATCTCTATGTCAATTTGCATACTTGGGTAGTTAAGTTTCTCATCTATTAGGAATAAAAAAGTTTAGTATCAATATTCCATCATTTTGTTCTTATTTTTTAGTAAAATCGAGACTTAGTATTTTTTTACTGAATTCGAGGTGAATAGAACCGAGTCGGGGGTGATTAGAAACGCCTTTAGGGTCAATAGAAACGAAGAAAGGGGTGAATAGATATGAGTGAGGGGTTAATAGCAACGAGAAAGAGGTTAATAGAAACATGATTTTCGGGGTTGTCAATCGAGTATTTTTTCATCAAAACAGTTTTCATTTAAAAATTTTAGTTAAAATGTTTTTCTGTGACACTTTAATTTGAAATTTAGATTTTTTATATTCAACGGCTTTGGTCAATTTAATTTAACATTTTCTGGATTTATTTATTTCTATCGAGCTCTCTAGAATGATTATATTTCTAGATTATGCAAATACTTTGGCTAAAACAGTTGAAACAGTATAAAGACAAGGTAAATGATACCAGATAATAAAGATATACTTATAATCCTTTGTAATGTCGCTAAAGCTAGATATTATACCTATATGATTATAATTACAAAAATTAATACTCTTCAATTATTGTTGATAGTTGTTTATTGAAAAACAAAAGCTTACATAGGTACAACAAAAGTTGATTTTGACAACCCTAACATTGTTTCTCTATTCACCCCTCTGTCGTATCGTTTGACCCCAGTTTCAAGGTAAATAGAAACCGCCTACTTTTTCCTATTTCACAAATAATTCTCAAATGTATGCATAATTAAAGAATAACTATTTGGTAAATTAAAACGAGACTCGCAATTCGACAATTCATTGATAACAGCTTTCAAACAAAATATGTAAGAAAATCAGTGTAGAAGTTGAATGTTGTGTTTATTCACCCCATTTTACGATAAGAGGTTAGTTTAACGTTAGTTTGTATCGAGATTTTTTTTCAAAACGTGTTTTGGTAACAACCAAGTTCTGGGACATATGTTCAAAATTAACATAATATTTTTTCCGCTACCACAAACTATACAGATTTGGCATTTTTTGTTTCTTAAGAGAAGCCTATTTTGGTCAATTGGGTCTTGTCAGCGCCTTAAGTTTGTTTTTGGGATAACTTCATCCCTAGAAATCCCAACTACGGAACCCTTATTGTGCGTGTTTCGACACGCAATTGGCCGGTTTTTTGTTTATTTTATCGTGTTTAGACATCGATACCCCTCACGACTGCAAAGTTTAACTAGCTAATTTCATTTGACCTTTGGTTTACAGAGTTTTGGACCCGCTTCAAGCTCTAACAGTTCTAACGTTGTATTTGTGTTACTGTTACCATTGTGTTTGTTTGGCTCAAAAGGAGTTAACGTTAGATCAAAACCTTTTACTGTAGCATTTTTTTTATTAAATTTTATTTTACGAAACGATTTTTGTTTTTATTAAGAATCAAATAACCAACACTTAAATGCTTGTTTTTTTTATGTCATTAGCATTTATAACGATGGGTAAAAGAGGATTGAATTTTATGACATACGTAATAAGTACTTTTTTTTATATAAGTTTAGCGTTATAGTACCTATTTATATTTTCTAGGTCCGGCCAAACTGGAAACCCGGCGCTGCAAACGCAATCCTGGTGAGAAGGTACAGGGCGCAAAGAGAGGGCGGGGACAGCTTGAACAAGAAGAAGCGAGCTCTGATGCAGCGCAAGAAGAAAATCGAAATGAAGCCCACGTTGGTCGTTACAAAGCGTGACGGAGAGTTCACCGTCCAAATGGAAGTGTTCAAGAAATTCTCTAAAGAGCGACTTCTATTTCAGTATCCATACGATGAAAAACCGCCTCTTATATACACAATAGGAAAGACGGCAGAAGAGAAACGCAAAATTCAGAGGCAACGCGATAGAAGAGAACGCAGAGAGACTAGGAGAAAGAGTAGACTATTGCAATCCACGTTCAGGGACAGGTGCCAAGAGATTTGTTTAAAAGCGTACAATCAAGCGATGGGGGTACTTCCTTTACCAAATCCGAACTCACCCGAATGCCCTTGCTCAGGTAAACCTTTAAATGTCTCTCCACCTATTGTAGATTCCTGTTCGTGCTCTGATATCGCTAGCACAATTTCGACTAGCGACACTGATAATGATGAGTGGGTCATAGAATTCACACCACCTGCAGCAAGATGGGATGCCAAAGCTAAACATCCACCTGTCATTGTTGAAAGTGAATCTCAGTACAGTTATTTAGATTATAAAGTGAAAGTACTCGATAAGACTGGCAACCAAGTGCCGAGGTATTTCAAAGGTCCAGATGGTAAACAGGAATGCAGCGATTTAGGCGGGTTCTGGGGTAAGGTTAACGATGTGAAGACTTGGTTGGAGATAAATAAAGATGGTTATATAGGGCCAGATGAACGGTGGGTGCCTATGAACTTTACAGGACCTGATGGAATGTTATATTCATCAGAAGAAGGTGTTTTCACAGACACCCAGATGCGGGTATTGAAAATAGGCATAGACGGATATGTAGACAAGGATAATAAGTGGGTATTCTATTCTAAGAAGAAAGCACCAAGTCCACCAAAATCAAAGTCTACCCCCACGGCGTCAACAGTCGATGCGAAGAAAGGGATAAAAATATCTCCGAATGGATCAACGAAAGCTGGTGATACCAAAAACAACAAAAAAGAAGCCAAAAGAACAAAAGCCAAACCATTGCATGATAAGAACAAAACAATAGCAACTACTGCAACACCATCCCCAATACTGAAACTTGCAAAAAACTCGGAAAATGTAAAGAATTCGCATAAACCTAATAAAACTAAAAGCCCTGTTGTAGTCATGAGCATTTCCACGAACTTTAACAAGAAGCAACTACCACGTGTTTCACGAGTGGACCGTAAGTCGTATATGGACCAGAAAGCACTGGCAAAGTATCGTGAAATAATAGAAGAACTAAGAGCATACGACGATATAGGAGAACTAAAGCCCCCTCGAAGGGCCAATAGAGCTTCGAATACCCCCCTGTCTCAGTTATCCACCTTCACAATGCATTATAACTACGATAAGAGGGTGCCAACATTTACAGCGGATAGGTCTTTTGATTTCGGGACATCGTCCACTTTGTCCCACATTGAGTCGCAGATGGGTAAATCAATGTATGTAGAATAATAATAAAGAATCTCGAACAAAACTTATATATTTTTTTAAATATTTTACATTTGTAAATCCAAAGACTATTATGAGATAATACTTACTATATTGTTTAGCTTTAATTTTTTTTTTGAAATGTTATAAAAAAATAAACTTATTAAATGCTTGTTTCGCTGTAGTTTAGCTGAAACACCAGTGAATCACGATATAAAAATTCTTTGAATGTTTCATCATCATCTTTTTTTATTCCTCCTCCCTCACTACTCCATTTGCTTCCACCCTACGGTTCCGAATGTCCGTCGTCCAGGTGATACATGATATTGTGCAGTTCAATGTATCCTTCAATGTTTGATCACATTTCATCAGTGGCGGGGCAAGATCTAAATTTGATGTGGGCCAGGTATATTTCGCGCCACCGCGCGAGAAGGATTTTATAAAATAAAAAACCTTTAAAAAATTAAAAAGAATATAATTAAAGAAACATAAATTTCCTGTTTTTAGCCTTACAGAACTCTTGTATTTTAATTTAACTTAGATGCAGATATATCTGCTAAGTCTTTTTATTTCATAAGTTGACTCATTGTATTTCATAAATATTTTTTTATTCGTTTTAGTTTTGATTGCTTTCAGCGGAGGCTGTACTTACCGGTAGTGTACTACACTGTTTCCAAAAGCACTACAACATAATACTCACAGAGGAACGGTGCGACTATTCAGGCCCGTATGAGGTAAGAGTATACACCGATGGATCAAAGACCAACTCCGGAACCGGAGCTGGCGTTTTCTCACACGACCTTAACATAAACATATCCTGCCCGCTGGGAATGTTCAACACCGTCTACCAGGCGGAGTGTGTGGGCATTATACAAGCGGCGTATGCCATAGAAGCCAGGAGAGTCACGGACACTCATGTACGTATACTCTCCGACAGCGCCTCAGTTCTCCAATCCCTAGGAAAGAAACACAGTACTTCGAGATTAACACAAGAATGTCACAATGCGCTAGAACGTATAACGGTATTCAACCGCAACACAGTGACACTGCAATGGATAAAAGGACACAGCGGATCGCTGGGCAACGACGCAGCTGACGAACTAGCCAGAAGAGCATCTGGCACGTCAGTCTGCGGACCGGAGCCGATCGTGCCCATCCCCTTCAACCAACTACGCAGGTGGCTACAGGAGCTCACCCACACACAAGCGGAGAGCTGGTGGTCCTCGGCACAGGGGTGCAGACAGTCCAAGGAGGCTATGCCATCCTTGGATAGTAAGTTAACCAGGCGTTTGTTACGCCTGGACCGGACCGGCCTGCGCCTGTTGACGGGGACCATCACGGGCCACTGCTCGCTAAACAAACACTTCCACACAATAGGCATAACGGACAGCCCTCTGTGCAGGGCTTGCATGGAGGCAGAGGAAACCGTTGCGCATGTGCTCTTCGAATGCACAGGCGTCACCCACATTAGAACAGAAACCCTCGGGGCACCCAGATCCTACACAGAAATCCTAAACAGACCAGGAGATGTTATCAACTTCTGGAGGGAGGTGGGCTGGTTGGAATAACCACCAAAAACGGCCGCCATGGCCCACGCACAATGGTCCACCTGAAGGACTAAGTGCGGAAACCAAACCCTCTAACATCTAACCGGTATTGTTAACAAAATTCGAACGACAGTGTAAATATTTTGGTAAATTTCTTGTAAGTTATTGGAGCAGCTGTTGCACATCTTTACTAAAGTTGGGCAAAATTGGGATCATTGTTTGTAATTCTTTATATAATTCGTAACGTTGGAAGTCACTGGTCTCACCACTTGCAGGTATATGTAGATCTTGACAGGTTTTTTATTATTTGCTCTTTAAGAATACTTTTAATTTAAAAGCCGCGAACTTCGAGGCTTTTAAGTAATACATAAATCTTCGAGGCGCGAGGACCCTCGAACTGCGAGGCCGTGGACGGTGGCCCACGCACAGAATATTATTACTGGCCCACGTCGCCCACGCCTTACGCCGCCTCTGCATTTCATATTATTTTAACGTGAACATTCATTCGCCACCTGTACTGGATGGAGTGCAACTTCAGCTTGCGAGTTCCACTGTGCCCGTCGTTGTTGCTGGTTTATGAGCTACTGATACAGAACTGCACACACAGTCATTTTGTTAGCAAAACTTATCGAGGTAAGTTTGAATTGGGTTAAATCTTTTTTGTATAAAAATAATACACAATGTCAAATCATGGCTGTCTCGATTGATGCCTTCAAAAATAGAAAATGAATTTCAAAATTTTTGACACAATGCAAAGAGTACTATAAGATACCGGGACACAATGTTTTTGGCAAACTGTTAAATTGAAAATATTCTGAAAGCTAAATTATAGAGTTCTTCGTTTAATTCTGGAAGTGCAACGTTTGGAAACGCGCAATTAAATTAAAAACCAGGCAAGTCAACATAAGTGTAAGTAATTAAAAATGGCTCTCACGGATTCAATGTTCTTGTTCGAGATAATAGTTGAAGAATTGACAAGCTTTGTCAATTGTAGCGAGTTTTGCATCAGAGGTCAATTTGCAGATGTATTTAATGTTCATCTAAAAGATCCCAATGAAGTAGAATGGTTTTTGCCAAAGCGGCCTGGGAAACTGAAAAGTAAGCGGAAATTAAAAACAAAGAACGGCAAGGGCTCAGACAGGTCATCAACGGCGGCTACAGTACAGACGGGGCAAACCATCTTATTTGCGATTAATGTCGAGTCCTTGATTTCAAACATGAAACAGTATCCATTGGAGTTGTCGCTGTGGAGTAAGGTTCTACCTGACTATAAAATAGGATCAACTAACATTCCGTGGAGTGCGCCGTATTACGAATATCTGAATAAGCTCCACAGGAGGCAAGGACAACAACCAGTCTGTGTAAGAGGCGATTACAATGTATTTGACGAGGTTACTTCGAAACGTATGGCCGTCATTAAACTGAACGTAAAATTAAGGCACTTTAAAGATGAAATTACTACTCAATTTAGGTCTATATCTCAGGAAACCCAACAAACTGTTATTAACACTGGCTTAAATTCTAAGCCCGTTAGCGTGTTAAGTAGAATAAATAAAGATATACCAATTAACTTAACTGAAGAAACTAAGAGGATTGACGACCTCTGCAGTAAGGAACGCGTCACTGAAATCGAAAGTGCTGAAGTGAGTAGTAAAATCAATAATAGAAGATTAAATAGTCGCATTGTGACTTTGGCAAGAAGTGATAGAAACTTAAACAAAAATCCAACTTTAGCTTTTATAAAGTCCAAATCTTGGTCAGAGGTCTTGGATCAAAGAAATTCTAACATATTCAATCATTACATTTTCGGGGGCACGTCTGCAGGGCCATTTGGTAACCAGGTCTACTGTGTTAGTTATTTTACAGTAGAAAACGACTTTGCTGACTCTCCATCTGCAAAGTCTGCATCTCCAAATTCTGCAACTCCACGCTCTCCTACTCCAAACTCTCCAAAGTCTGAAAAATCTGTGAAAAATGCCTCTGAAAAATCGAAATCTGGAAACACTGACGAATTGCAAGAGAAAGAAAGATACAAAATTAGAATATGTGAGAGTGAATGTGCTAATTTGAAAAAAACTGCTGGCTTACCTGGCATACAAAGTACTTGTTCTTTGGATTTACCACAAAAAGCATCACATTTCATCACAGTAAAAAAATGTGATGATGTCAATTGCGGGTTTGAAAAAATGAGGGAAGTTCCCACACCACCAGATGATCGCATTTTGTTAGACCTGAGTACTCGGAGAGCAGACTGTTGCAATTTCTCCGAGAAAGTGGAGGAAGTGGTAGCGGGAATAAAAGCGAAGATGAAATTTGGTAGCGAACCTTGTTATTGTGAATGCGAATGTCAATTTGGCTTCATGAAGAAAACAACATATTGTGAAATTTGCGGCGGCTTTGAACGTTTTGGTGAAGACTATGGAAGAAAACCTGGATACGAATTGCCTTTTCCATGTCCGATCTTCCACAAATTACCCGAAAAAATCAAGACGAAGGTGACTACGTCTGGAAGCGACATTAAGAATATAAAGAAAGAAGTAACAAAAAAGGGAAAAAAGCGAAAAATAGACAGCAGATTCAAGTTTAACTACGGCTATACAGGTATACGTACGTACTTTTTTTTTTACTTCTGGGTATGTAACTGAATTTTTATTGATTATTATCGTTGTAATTTCCTTCACATTATAGCGCCTCATATTGGTCACAGCCGCTGCGCATTGCCTTGTGTTGGCACTTTGAATGCGGTACCCAAGCGCATGGGCTGGCTCTGGAGTTGTGAAAACGTACCTGGAATGAAGGTACGTACTGATTGATGACTATCGTTTTACACCTATTGAAAGAAGTGAAGATTTTTATTTATATTTTTGTTTATAGTTCCGTCCGTTGTGGAAGCCTGGTGCGGCGAATAAGCACGTAGTGAGATTACTTAAAATGGCCAAGAATCCTGGTGAATTCTTGGCTAAAAAAAGAAGGAAAATTCCAGGAAAGCCAAAGAGGCCACTAAAGCGGCCGTTACTTACTGTGCAGAAGAAAGATGGTGAATACACTGTGACAATGGAAACCATGAGAACTTTCTTAAAACCGAGGACTTTTAACCAATACCCGTACGAAGACAAGCCTTTGGTGACTTACACAATCGGGAGGACTTCAGAAGAAAACCTACAAAGAAAGATAAAGAAAGAACGTGCACAAAGACGGCTGGAGAGACTTCAACGCGACTTCGTTCAGAGCGCATTCAGAGATATGTGTCAGGAGATTTGTACGAAGACATACCAACAAGCGCTTGGTATACTGCCCGATGCTGAAAAACCCGACTGTACCTGTTACCCAGCAGAGCCTGGTCCTGACAACGTAGACCTGGATCACTCCTGCTCTTGTTCCGAAGACAAGGACTTGTCTGAGTCCGACACTGATTCTGATGAATGGGTTGTTGAATTTACTCCCCCTACTGCTACATATGATCCAACGTTCAAAACCAAAAAAGTACTAACTACAGACAATACAACTCAATATGCGTTCACAGACTACAAAGTAAAACTATTAGATAGGTTAGGAAATCCAGTGCCAAGGTTCTTTAAAGGTCCTGATGGTAAACAGCAATGCAGCGATTTAGGTGGATTTTGGGACCCAGATCATAAATGGCTAGAGATTAACGTGGACGGTTTTATAGGACCTGACGAGAAATGGGCTCCGCACAACTTCCTAGGACCCAATGGAGAGGCAGTCGATGGTGAGCCTGGAAAATTCCAAGCTATGGATGGTAAGTGGTTGGTTATAGGAGTTGATGGATATGTTGATCAAGGCAAATGGAAGTTCTACCCTAGTTCAAGAAGTCCGGTGCCAAAAAAGATTAAGTCCCGGACAAAAAGGAAGACCGCCTGTGACAAAAAGGAAGACAAGCGATCCGAGACCACTTGGAGTTGCTTGGGCAGTGTAACTCCGAAACAGTTATCCAAAATGGGGATTGTCGGTCATGGACACGATAAGAAGGTATTGTATTCAAAATTACAAGACATGTTGGCGCAAGGAGAAGATGTAAATATTCCACATCCTACGACAGTACCGCGGTCAAATAGGTCTAGAGGAAAAAGTGGCGCTGCTCGAAAACGCACTTTTATTGAGAGAACACAAACATGTAAACATGCGACTCCTTCCGATAAAGGAATAGTGGCTGTAGATGGTCACGGGAACAAGACATATTTTAGATTGAAACAATTTAATAATACAAGGGCCAAAGATAGGATGACCTCGCTTACAGATAAGGGTATTAGTGTAAGCTCATTCCATGTGCCATGTTTCCATTCTTTCATTAATAGTGAAATTATGAAAAAGCAACAATATGACCGCCTGGTGGCGCTCGCTGAACGTCGGGCAGCGGCTCGGCGCCAGAGCCAGGCAAGTCGAGGGGGAACTACCACATCCACGCAAGCAGACTATTCCGGTGTCTACGTAATATAATTAGTCCTGGGTTCATAATATATGAAACGATTTGGTGTAGGAATTTATAAGGTTTAGACTGTTCAATTTTTAAGAAGAATTTATTTGGTATTTGTCCTAAGTCAAATTTTGTAACGTTATGGTAACTTGTAAGATAAATAAATTATTTATTTGTATTGGCGTTTCATATTGTTACGATTTTAATCTTTATAATTATTATAACACAGGGTTCTGGCATTTATAGTGATTTTTTTTTTGTTAGAAACTTTTACCGTCTGTGTCGATTACTCTAGATAGAAATATTAACAAACAAACACAAAAATCATTCCACAATTACTGACTCAGGTTGGCTTCCTCTATGTGGGATTATACACATAGATTTTATTTGAAATTACAAACATATGAAACTTTATTCAACATTCATACGCATCGTAAGACCTATTTCAAAGTACCAGTACCAAATAAACTACCTACCGTTGATGTTTGAATCAAGTAAGCTATTTTATTTTATTGTTTTTTCATTTGGCGAAATGTGGATGCACAATGTGTTTCGGATACTGTACCCATAGAGGTGTAACTCTGCCTCACCCTTCAGGCTTGAAATTGCTTAGTTTATTGATGTTTTCATTAACGCTATTTAAAACTTTCGATCGTAGAGAATTCATTTTTATTTTTTCTAATTACAGGTGGGTCAGGGTTGGAAACCTGGTGCGATATCCAATCGTCTTCTTAAGAAACTAAACAAAGCGAAACGGCAAACGCAACCAGAGGAAAGAGTGAAACCGACTAAGAAGACGAATAAAAAGAGGGTTGAGGATAAACCAACCCTCATCATTTGTAAGAGGAACGGGGAATACTGCGTCGAGATGCAGGTCTCTCCCGAGGGTAGTGACGTCAATGTAGACCAGCAGCAATGCAGTCCACTGGTATACAGGATCAGCAGAGAAGACAATGAGGAGAGGATTCAAAAACGGTTTAGGAAACGGCGACGTATTGTCAAAGAGGCCGTCGACAAAGTTTGGGTGGATCCCTATCATCCCGGGGTTTGCGAGAAGACCTGTCTTAGAGCCTACAAAGAGGCCATAGGACTGTCCAACCCTAACAATCCTGATTGCACATGTACCGAAGAAGAAGACGAAGATGGGTGTAGTTGTTGTGATGGTGAAGAGGATGACGATGGCAGCTCTGATTGTAGCTCCTTAGATCTCGAATGGGAGATACACTTTTCTCCACCAATCGCGGGTCAAGCTTGATTTTTTTTGCCGTCCAATTTTTCTTGTTTTTGAAGTATTTTAAGGTGAAATAAAACAAGAGTTTAAACGATGACTTTACTATCTATTTTACTTTTCGCCAGGAGGTTGTTCAGCATGTCCCATATGACGAGTGAGAGGGTAGTGTGAGGTGCTGTCCTCAAGTAGAGTGGTCCTAATCCTTTGTAGAGGCCGTGGATGCCTTCGGTTCTGTATATTTTTGTCAGGCAGTCCAGTGCTCCAGTGTATAGGACCGCACCGGTTGCTGCAGACCCTGGAAATTGAGTTGGACTTTGAATTAGCAGTAATATTATGTTATCGTAAAGATGACAGTATAACTTTAGAGAAAGTCATAAGAAAGTAGTTACCTAAGATTTTCAATACATACACTCAGTGGGTATACTCGTAGTAATAATAACTTTAGTAAGATCGAGAACAGAGTATTTGTAGTTTTGTACCTCTATACTTCTTCTACTTGTGCAAAAATATACATGTAAATAATATGGTGATACAATATAATACAGATTGACCACCTGTGTTTGACCTAGATATAAAATATCTGTATTTCAGACATTAGCGCTCTACCCCAGTTGTAGGCGATACTTAGAAATTAACTTTTTTTGACCTCTATACACATCTATAACACATTCAATCACAGGGATTCTTAAATTAGTCGTATAGTATAATGATGGCCTCTGGTGAGTAAAGTGTAAATGAGTGGATGTGTGAAGGAGGGTGAGTATTATTATAAGCGACATAACTATGCCTTTACTTAAAGAAAAATTTAGAAATGAAAGAGTAACTTACACTGAAGTTGAATAATCCACAAGACAGTTATATGGTGGTATCATGTATATGCAGAGTGGCAACATTGGGTCAGTCAATAAAAGATGGACGAGTGGAAAGCGTTTCAATTTAAATATAAAACTTGGTGTCAGGTGTGGGGTTCGAACCCACGCTCCTTCTCTGGAACCAAAACTTAGACTGGGGCGATATCGCGGGCGCGACAGGCATAATATGCAAAAGCCTTAAATTTGGTAGCGGAGAGGTCAATAAATTCGTCTTCTTTTACAGATGTTCTATGTCACGAAGTCCGTTTGGCTATGAATGTTGTCAAGCGTGCACATGCACATTGTTTTTGTGTGCGTAACCTCGAGAGCGCTCAGTGTCGATCGGGACACGGTCCGGATCAGTAGTGGTTTTTAGTTCGCGCCAAATTGTTTCACGGAGTAAGGTCAGCATGGCAACAAAACGAAGAAGAGTTGTCCATAGTGAGGTAATATTTATTTATACGTTTTCAATTAAAATGTTATACAAAGATACTTAATATAGCAATAGAAGTATTTATAAAATGAATGTTTTTTTGTGTTATAAAATGTTTATATTACTTAATTATTTTGATTACATTTTGTTTTAGGGTCGAAACATGATAGCTAGTGTTTATCATTTTCTGCGAGAAGAATATGAATTTACAAAATCATTAATGGAACTCAACTGTGATTTGTCTCATTTACGAGACATTACACGCCGTACAGCTGAAGCTACGGGTGTGAGCCAAAAAACAGTTCAAAGAATATTAAAAGAAGAGAAGGAATTGTCATCCACTTCATCAAAATTCACTTCACCTATGAAGAATCGAAAATTTATCTGATAGTGATTGAAAATACTGAATAGTCCTACTTGTTTCGTTTCCATTCTGTAACACCAATGCTTAATTAAATGCCTACATATTCTTAATATTTTTGTATTTATTGCAACCTAATCTAATTTATTTACAAAATGTATATACTTTTAAAACCAAAATTTTATTTAGATTATTAAATCTCGACTTGAATATATATCAGATTTTTTTGCTAACGTTACCTACTTTTACACAACCAAGCGCGCTTGTCGGGATACGTCACTACTAAAATCAAAGCCGAACGGACTTCGTGAAATAGAATATCTGTAATATTGCAGAAACTTATAGGTATGTAAGGCTAGATTTTTCCGCGATTCTGCATACTCGTCAAAATACTCGAGTAAAGACTCTAACGGAGCATTTTTTTGGAATTTTCTATAGCTTCTTCACCCTCACAGTTAAGGCAGTCTGAAGTATCATCAGAAGATCGTCCATCTACACCTTGGGCCTAAAACCCACAAACAATTATCTACATACAGGAAACATTGAAAGCAGGTACGTCACTTAACCAAAGCTTTCTCATAGTTACAACATCCATCGCCGTTTCGACACAGGCAACGATCACACCGCATACTACATACGTCAATGGCGACTTCAAAATACCCTCGAGCAAGCAGGCTTTCCTTGAATCTGAAAATAAACTTGAGAATGTAGTGTACGAACCCTGGTTATATAAACGGACGGTGGTGACGTCGAAGGGGCAAATTGTGATGGATACTACCGCCCCGCTTACAGCGCTGGCGCCGAAGGCGAGTCCAACCGGAGAGTTTGAGAAAAATCCATGTGACAGCAACTCTTGTTTGGCTCTGAAGTGGAAAATATTAGTTGAGTGTTTGATTCTAATATTTTCCCGGACGCTCATTTTTATAGAATAGAATAGAATAGAATAGAATAGAATGCATTTATTCGTCAGAATATTGTACAAAGTTGTTACATGTGTATTACGATCAGAATATTCTGCCGTTTCCGGCGTACAAATATAGTTTAATTGCGGGTCATCATTACATTAAAATTAAATTTTTATTCTAATTACAGATAATTTAAATAAATTGAACAATAGTTGTAAAATATATTAATATATAGTTCAAAATTCAATAACGTCAAGGATATAATATATGATTTATAGGCAATAATGTCCAATATTTAGGTAAATTTTTCATTAATAAAATCTTTAGTCGAATAATAACATTTGCTTACAAGAAAGTTAAATAATTTACATTTAAATATTATGAGGCTAAGAGTTTTGAAGTCATCAGGTAATTTGTTATAAGTAGTAATGGACATGCAGTATAAATAGTTAGAAAAAAAATTAATTCTACGCCTAGGCACATTAAGCATAATTATGCACTTTGCGGCTGGGT
The DNA here is from genome assembly GCA_905333075.3 of Atethmia centrago. Taxonomy (NCBI): domain Eukaryota; kingdom Metazoa; phylum Arthropoda; class Insecta; order Lepidoptera; family Noctuidae; genus Atethmia; species Atethmia centrago. The sequence goes on along the minus strand of HG995378.1, from coordinate 4,963,860 downwards.
CTACAGATACAACATCATTATAAAAAACAAATTAATGTCTTTTTTGGTGTACAAAGATATAAATTTCAAAAATGTAAAGTGCTGGAAGTGGCAGTATTTTAAGTTTTGTAAATAGTGGAACACAGCTGTCCAGTGGGTGCGCTCCACAAATTGAGCGAACGCATTTCTTCTGAGCTCGAAACACTCTTTTAAATTCAACCGAATTACCCCATATTATGATGCCATAGCGCAAAATCGATGAGACATAGCCATGGTATGCACATTTGGCAGTATTATCATTTTTACGTAGGTGACATGGCACTTGGTTTACTGCCTATAGACTAGGTGAGCCAGATTTATCCAGATTTGATTTCTTTACTTACACAATACACATAATACATTTTTGGTTCATATTTTTATTGTACTACCTACGTGTTGAGCCTGTTATAACGACTACGGCCATTTAAAAATAAATTAGTCTTGGTTCTCCAAATCACGTGAAGCTGTCCTCGACAATACAGACATATTACAGACATGCAAACGTCTTGTTCAGATACCTATAAGTACAGCGCCGGCCCCTGGGGAAGAGCGAGAGGAGCGGTCGCTCTAAAGTCGAATTATTAATTTACTGAATTAATCTGACATGCGCTAGCTGTCACTTTGTGTAATAAAATGGTCATATTTATTATAGTGGTGATCGTTTAGTTTAATCTATTTATACAACTTGTTTTTTTTTTATATCCCATAACTCTGGGCTTATATTCTATAAGTAAAAATAATACAAAAAGTTCTAGAATATGTGGTCCAAAAATGCATAGTTTCGAAGATATCATAATACTAACACTAGACTCTCGATGTGTGTCGGTATCTAAGTTTCATTGATAAATACAATCAATTAATTTTCATTCAAAGCAATCATTCATATTTAAAGCTAATAAAATGCGACGTTGTCATATTTTACGTAAGAGTGTTTTACATTAATAAAATAAATAAAATAAAATAAATGTATTTATTTATTAATATTATTTGTTATTATTTAGATATTATTATTAACAACAGTGACCTTGTCGATTTTTTTTTGTATGAAAAATGAAAACAATAAAAAAAGATAAATGAAAAATAATTCACATGCCAGTTGATTCTTTGATATGGTCTCATTCATACCCTAGAGTTATGGGATATAAAAAAACACCTTGTATAAGTGTAAAATAAATGTATAAATAATAAGTGTAGAAGTCTAGAATACAATAAATATGAGCATTTTATTACATAGTGACAGCTAACACATGTCATAATCTGACATGTGTTAGCTGTCACTTTGTGTAATAAAATGGTACTCCAGCGATTTAATCATTCGACTTTAGGCGGCAGATAGCAAGGGGCGCCAAAAAGTCATATGCGAAAAACAATTTCCAGCACAAAATAAAATCTTGATGGCGTCTTTTGAAAGGCGCGCGAACAGTGCTGTCAGATCAGATTAAAAAAAAACTATAGTATGACGCTTAGAATATAGAAAGAGCTAGAATCCGCGTTCAACTGTTATTGCAAGCCGCACGCTGTGTCCAAAATCAAGACAAGCGTCCCGCGCCCGCCTCACTTCCCACCCGCGTAATGTTGCTAGCTTGGACATTATGAACCCGTTTTGGGGTAAACGTTGCGAGTATTGGTAAGATAATATAAATAATAACATCACAATTGGTCTTTTCATAGATACATAATTTCATACACCCGCCCCCTCTAGAAATTCTAATATTCTAACATAGTACCTATTATAAATGTTATGCAATTCTAACAAAGTCATATATACATACGGGTTGCATTGATAACCTTTCTTTTTCAAGTCGGGTTTTTTTCAAGTTGTTATTAATTTAACACTACAACGAATAAATGCCCTCAGTAGGTAATAAAAAGAAGGGAAAATCAAACTCTTATACTGGCAACACTAACAAGATGGATGCATCATTCTCTATGACAATTACAAACTGAACAATTTATTCAGTAATTAAATAAGGCGATATTTGAATGCGCTATTTACACGTGAAATGTGATCCCATCCTGTTTATTTTTTAGCCCCGCTGCATTTTTAAAGGAACGAACGACACAAGACGGCATAATTAAATAAAATTGCACACCGGTAAAACACGTTACGCGATACGATGTTCACAGAGTAACTGATCGGCTGCGCGTCAAACTACTCTATTTAGGAGTAGTTGTTGACGCCTCAGTATTAGGGGTGTTCGCGGCTTCTGGTTCTTTCTATATTCTAAGGTATGACGCTTAAAAATCCGTAGATTGCCTCTAGATAAATCCGTAGATCTACAGACGTTTTTAAAAGCTAAACTCTGACTGTTTGGAACAGCTAGACTAGCCTTGAACCTAGTTCGTACACAGCGTTTCTTGTATCAACGTCTTGTGACTCACAATTTTATTAAAAAAAAACCGGCCAAGTGCGTGTCGGACCACGCACAATGAAGTGTTCAGTAGTTGGGATTACTTGGGATGAATTTATTCCAAAAACAAACTTAACATTGTAGTTGAAAAACATTTTCTCCTATACATCGATATACGTCACGGTCAATTCTCCAACTGCAAATTTAAGTTGTTCGACTATTACTCGTTAACTTGTAAAGCCTACTTAGCTGTTATAGTTTTCCTTTTAATTTCATTATAGGTATGTACTACTGCCATGTTTTTTTAAATCACCATAAACAACCATTTAGCTGGCAGAGGGGGGGGACGACGACGACACTTGACTGTAATAAAAATGAGTACTTTAAAGCTTAATATTACGCAAACAGATTCTTGAATCGAAATAAATGGTGTTCACAGAGATAAGGGTACCTCCCTTGTGAGGGGATGATATTTTTATTTCTCGTCTATCCCATGATGTGGGATATCGTTGGATAGGCCCTTCAAAAATACTTCGGGTCTCTAAAAAATCTGAGCTACAGCGGGGACAGACAGACAGACAGACGGTAATGGCGAAACTATAAGGGTTCCTTGTTTACTACGGAACCCTAAAAAACGAAATAGAATTTACGTGAAGTGAAAGCGTGACCAAAGGGCGCCGAAAGACAATCTCGCTCTGCCCTGATCATGGGCTAGGGCCGGGGCTCCAGTGTGTCCTTAGTGCGCAGGATGCGGGCCTGCTCCAATACTGAGTGCCCCTATATTAGACAGTGCTGTGCCCGAAACTTTAGCCAGGGCATTTAGTTTTCAGTGACCTTGACCTTGACATACATTTAAAATTATTTTTTTGTATTGTAGATTTATTATGTACACCATTAAAATATACGTATTGTATTGTTTGTATATGATTTGTTATTTTATTCTGTGATCTTTTATGTAATTTGTACCCCTTCATTCATTTATTTGAATTGCATTGACATTTTATTCTGGTCTATTCTCTGGCAGTATTGTGAAATTTTTGTAAATTTTTATTAAATATGGGGTTTTCCTGAATGAAATAAATTTTATTTTACTTAGTATTTGAAAGATTAGGATATTTTAAAAATCGCAGTTCGTAATCTAGCCCTAATGTCGCATTCAGGCAGTTGAGTTAAATTCTAGTTACGTAGGACGTGTGCCTGTTTATCCTTCGTCATCATCACCATTGGCAGCAGTGGATCAATTCCACCAACTGCTGAGTATAGGCCCATGAGGTAACATGGCTCTCTAACATCGTTATGCATGTATTTTCCATTTCCTTTCTCAACGACTGCCTACTGCTACCATTAAGTAGGAGGCCTTTCCAGCAGTGGAGGCCACCTTCATCATCTGGAGGCTTTCTTACTTGGAAAATGTGGTGAGTTGAGCAGCGCTGCCTATGGCCAGCCTCGTGCAGGTCGCGGATAACCCCGCGAAGAAACCCCTCATACCTTCAGTCTTGTAGATCTTGACGATGCCGTCACACATTCCTGAAACGAAAGGAAACAGGTAAAATGGACTGTTGGAAACCTTTTTCGACTGGGGCCGATGTTTGGAAGGGTAACGGCGTATTCCAAATATCAATAAATCATTTCGGTGGTGATATATCGTAGCATATGGACCAGATTCGTTGCAATTTCTTTTATTTCTGCACCTTTGTTTCGTTGATGAAATATTTATTAACATTTCGCGATCTCTCTTTTAGCTACTCTTTAATGACGACATGACCACGTCTTATAAATTATGTTCTTAGGTTCTGCCACACATAATCCACTTGAAGCAATTATCGTTCACACAATGGTCTTGAAGACCTGTAGTCACCTTTATAGTTATGCTGCCTTCCAACAGCTATGCTAGGGTGCGCGCGTGCCTGTATCCTGGTTTTCACCACTGACGCAGGGTTGCAGGTAACTCCACTCATGATACCACTCATTCCTGACCAGAAGATGGCCTTTTTTATGCTTATTTCGCCATCTTTGTTTTTAGTCCAGCCGTTGACCTCTGCGACGTGGTACATGCCAAGCCTGAAATTATATTGAGGATGGTATACTACATATATTGAAGGCAGTTTACAAAAGTTTTGACTTATACTGTGATTTTTTCGTCACATTCTATCTTTAACTCACATGCACTTAAATCCACAAAAGGGATGGATGAAAGGAAATTGCATGCAGCTGAGATGAGAATGCTAAGAGCGATGTGTGGTGTGACACGAATGGATAGAATAAGTAATGAGTACATAAGAGGAAGTCTGAAAGTGGCACCGGTGACTGAAAAGTTGTGCGGAAATCGGTTGTCTTGGTATGGACATGTGTTGCGGAGGAATGAGGAAATGTCGTGAGGAAAGTCTTGAGTATGAAGTCGATGGCTGTAAGAGTAGAGGAAGACCAAAGAAACGATGGATGGACTGTGTGAAAGATGATATGGCTAGAAAGGGGGTGACTACCGAGATGACAACTAATAGAGAAGTATGGAAGAAAGCAACATGTTGCGCCGACCCCAAATAAATTGGGATAAGGGCAGGAGAATGATGATTGTATCTTTAACTCACATGCACTAAAATCTAAAGTAACAGAGTGGCTGCTCCTTAAGGATGATTCTTACACGGAGTCTTTACTAACCTATCTTGTGTAATACACCACACACACACAAACCTCCACGCACACCACTCACACACACAAACACATAAGACACTTATACATACAATTTTACTCTTTGTATACCATACAGTGGAATGACACAGTCCACTTGAGATAAGTTTATGTTGATCATTGTAAACCTTGACCGTAAACTACCTCTTAAAATACAGGTATACCCTAGCTAAGAGCTTTACCTCTTAGCTTATTATTCTTGTACAGAATTTGCATCATAAACTATAAATATATTTTTAAACCAAATATCAAACTGCATTTTAAACTCTGTAAGTTTTTGGATAAATAAAGATCAGAATCAGATATCAGATTATTTTTCATTCAGATTTTGATTTTTTTTTATTCAGATATTATTATTATTATACAAGGTGTCGTTTTACATCCTCGTCAAATTTCAGGAGGCTGCTATGAAAGACACATATAATCAAATAGAATTACGATACCTGCTCAATAATTAATACATACTTTTTTTTAGTTATTTAAGTTTGACAGTATTTTATAATACACCACTTTCACAGAACAGAATCACCCCGTTGCGTATGCGGTAGTGTGTGTGTAAAAGGGGCAGTTACAGTGCGGTATCACACGGGCCGCGTTTTAACATGCGTGTCCCACACATGCCGATTTCCGAAAATTACAAAAAAAAAAAATGACCTTCTTATTTTATTATTGATTCGTGTCGAGAATCATTAGCATAGTTACCTTCTAGAATTTGACGAGGATGCAAAATGACACCTTGTATTATTGCTGTCAAACAGGTCCTTAATGCTTTAGTACTTATCTTTTCTCCTAACCATGTCCCGAAGATAATAACTAGTTAAGACGTGGAGTGAGGTGGGAGAAAGATGGGGTAGCGCGTGGGGATTGACGGCGCGCGCGCGCACGCCTAACTTGAGGCTCTCTTGGGTCTGAGCTAGCAGTACAATGGTGAGCGAACCTGTTATTTCTCAGCACATGTGTCTTCAGATTTACCAGGTATACATTTTATATTGCCTTTCAATGTTGTCGACATGTGTGTGTTTTGTTTTAAAAGCGATCAGATTCAGAAATTATACCAAATCAGACCAGCATTCAGATGCGAGGCTCGGGGTGGCTATAAGGGGAGGTTGGAGGCCACTTTGGGGGGGACACCTCCAATATAAATTTTACGTCCAGATATTCGTAATTAAAATATATGTGGCGACAGCCCATATCCCAATTTATTTGGAGTCGCCACAGCACGTCTTCTTCCTTCTGCGAAGCAGTAATGCTCGCGAAGGAGGAGGCGGGACGGTTGAGGGAAAGGCAAATTTCGCGCTCTCTCGCCCCTAGCCGCCGCAGGAGACGCCCTGAGCGTCGGGAATCCCGGGCGGATTTCCGACCACCGTAGGCGCGGGCTTGCGGACGGTGAGCAATGGGTAGCTCACCAGCCGGCAAGGACCAGGCCCGGGTCGATGGCGCGTTATGTTCCACGCGCGCCTCAAAGAGATGTCAGCACAAGTGTAGGGCCACTAGGGCTGATACCTGCCGGGGCCGCGGGAAGGTACTAAAGGGTTACCGAGGCCCCGGGCAACACAGACAACGGAAGGAATACGGGTGGGTTTTAGTCAGTAAGAGTCTGACACACCCTCCCGCTCCGCCCAGACCGGGAGGGTGTTTGGGTGGGAAATCATCAAATAACTTCTTATTTGATGATTTCCCACCCAAACAAAAAAGCCAGTCTTCTTTCACTCAGCAGTATCCACCCCCTTGGTGGCTGTATCATCTAGCACACAACGTTTAATTTATCTCCTATAATCTTTATAAATTGTTTTACAGTGGAAAATGCGTCTTGAAAATCACAGCCAGGTCTTCCTGCGAGTAATAATTTCAATATAGGTATAGGTAGGCACTAGATTATTATTACCTGACAGAATTCATAGTGAACCCCTGCACCATAGCTGGTGCTAGCCCCTTCTGTAATGCCATCGCGCCATCGGCCTTCGCGATCACATACACCGCGTGAAAGATCCCCCGATACCGCGTTTTAACCTCGGTGCGCGCGCGCAGCTCTCCCTGCAGCTGCAGCCGAACCTTGACGACATCCATCGGGTTTGTAAAGATAGTCGCGCCGGAGCCCGCTAGGCCCCCAATAATGAATTCCATTTTAAGTTACTGTAATTTTAAGGAAAAATGGGTGTTTTTAGTAAATCTTACAAAAGTGGCAGGTAGAGTTCACATTACGCTGTGAAGTATATGGAAGGTTAAAAATTGAATGTAATAAGCATTTAGTGGAGCAGTAGTGGCCCAGTAGGAGCAGTGGTGGCCCAGTGGAGCAGTGGTAGCCCAGTGGTAAAGGCCTCGACTTACCGAGTTGTAGGTCGTGGGTTCGAACCCAAGCAGGCGCTTACTTTTTGTAAATAATATCATCACCACTGCTCTCAAAACGGTGAAGGAAAACATCGTGAGCAAACCGGCATGTCCTAGAACCAAAAATTCGAAGATATGTGACATCTACCAACCCGCACTGGGCCCGAGGGGTAGATTACAACCCACTCCCTCTCGATGAGAGGACGCCTGTGTCCCAGCAGTGGAAACATTATAGGCTGATTATGCAAGCAATTAGTTTCTTTGGTTTTTTAGTTGTTTTATTAGTTTATAGTTTTAGAAAAAAAATACTGTATCTAATAGGGTATTTTACTATATACGAGAAAACATCTATAAATAGATTATTGAGATAGTTTAGGCAAAAAGAAGTCGCAAAATGTTACTTTTAGTTCATAAAAAAAACAAAATAAGTTTTAAAATTCAATTCAACGTTTCCAGTAGCCGCCATGTTATTACGTCATACCGCTAGTAAACTAAAACGTTTCAACTGTCAACTGATAGTTAAATAATGGATCAGCGCATAGTCAACCGTGCATAGTGACCGTGCTGGGCACTTTTTGCTCTGCCATTTATACATGACTGTGGCGGTCAAAAGGTTAAAAGTCTGAATTTGGCATTAAATCCGCCTTACAGTGGCGGACTTAATGCCAAACTCAGACATTTGTGTGCTTATAGTATTAAAGAAAAAATAAAAAAAAAATTAAAAGCGCCGCGGCTTCTTTTACACTAATATATTCGGTGGTGGTCTAAAGTACCCACCCCTCTGTCTTGTCACTGCCCTTTAGGGTAAATCAAACGAGATTTGTTTTGAAAATAAACTATTTAGTTATCAATAAGGTCAATATCAAGAAACTGTCGTGCCTACGTATAAAAGTCTGGCACATCGCCATCTGATCTCATCACCACTGATATATAGATGGTATTATTTAATTACTCACAAAGATAAACAGCATTTAATACACGTCACGTTTTGGAGTTTTCACTTATAGCGTAATATAACGTACCTAGTTATATTTCAACATAATATTTGTTAGTTAAGGCGCAGTTAGACGACTTCTAATGTTTTTAAATTGTACTTCACGTCTAAATGACTAGTCTTATTACTTTGAAAAAAATATATTTTATACTAGTGTAGCACCACCGAACGTCTACAGCCATGCGCCACACAACACTGCTGTGTCGAAACGACACTCACGCACACAACGTTAGGCCACCTCGCGTATATAAGGAGCCGACGCGGTGTCGAGCAGTCCCATCAGTCTGCTAAATGTCTTCGGCAAAGTCTATGAGAGGCTTATTTTAAAGCGCCTCAGAGATTTTGCGGAAACAAAGGGCCTCATCCCCGACCAGCAGTTCGGGGTTAGATCCCAACACTCTTGCGTCCAACCGCATCGTTGAACACAAGCTACGGCTTTCAACGTGGTCTTACGACCGGTGCTGTATTCTTCGACATAGCGAAAGCGTTCGACAAGGTCTGGCACAACGGCTTATTATTAAAGCTCTACAAACTCGGTGTGCCCGATCGTCTCGTGCTCATCTTACGAAACTTCTTGTCAATCCGCACCTTCCGCTATCACATCGAATGAGCGCTATCCTCCCCTCATCCTATCCGTGCAGGCGTCCCTCAGGGCTCTGTACTAGCCCCTCTCATTTTCACTCTCTTCACCAGCGACATCCCGAAAAGTAGAAAGGCGCAGTTGGCTCTGTTCGCAGACGACACGGCCATCTACTACACCGGGTTAGTCCACGACCATATATCACGCACTCTCCAGGCCAAAGTCAACAAGCTTGGCCCTTGGTTTAGAAAGTGGAGAATCGAAGTCAATCCCGACAAAAGTCAGGCGGTTTTTTTCACCAAACCGCGTAGAAACCTCATCCCCCCCGACCGCTCACCATATTCGGCAAGCCTATCCCTTGGGAGAAGCCAGCCAAATACCTAGGCGTGACCCTTGACCACCATCTCTCGTTCTCAGAGCACATTAAGCAGGTGCGTTCGCGTGCCGCTTTCGCTCTTGGTAGACTACACTCCGTCCTAAATGCGCGCAGCAAATTGTCCCTTAAGGGCAAATTGCGTATTTACACAGCGTGCATCCGTCCCATCATGACATATGCCTGTGCAGTCTTCGCACATGCTAGGCCCCACCACATCCACAGGATGCAGTCCCTCCATAACCGTTTCCTCCGAAAGGCAACGGGAGCCCCCTGGTTCGTCCGAAACGAGATCCTCCATCTCGATCTTAAAATCCCCACCATCAAGCAGTTCATGAAGCGCATCACGAAGCGCTTCTTCGACTCCGCCGCCACCCACCGCAACCCTCTGGTTGTGCAGGCCGCCAGTTATAGGCCCTCCACCATTAGCTCTATTCGCCGTCCAAGGCATACCCTCACCGACCCCGATGATCCCATTACCCTCCTCCAGGAAAGTAGTAGGGCCACGAGTACAGTGCACAAAACACACCGACCTACGTTCCGGCCTTGCCGCCGAGGTCCCTCGCGTAAACCCCTACGTAATTGTCCCCCCGACCCTTGCTCGACGAAGCGCCAGCCCGCGCCGGAGCTGAGCCTGTAGTTTTAAATTCCCCGATTAATAATAATAATACTGATCAAATCCAGCCTGTCCCACCTTGCTGTCCTCCCCCAGCGACGCCCTAAGCCGAGGTCCGTACCCCACAGGGGGTGCCCTTAGCGTGCAGTCGCTTAGTATTATAAGAAATTCGTCCCTGGCTGGAGGCTTTGAGTTCGCTTAAGGCAGCCACAGGAAAGTCCGATTAAGTAGTCACGACCTCTCAAGGTCAACTACGAGATGCAATACGTGTCACGAACTTCTGGGAACGTACCGTGTAGTTTTATTTGCCGTCGTACCTACATAAGTTATACTTTGTGAACTGGAATAAACTCATTGCTTATATATTGTCCTTACGTTTCAATCGTACCCGCTTCACTAGACTATTGTCTTCGTAATTTGATATATAAATATTTGAAATAATATGTTTATAATATAGTGCAATTAATTTGTAAAGTAAAGTCTAACGCGGACAAAAACACGACTATTACGCAAAAAATAACGTGCGTATTTTCATGAAACTTTCACCATCTAAAAGACAATTTAACTACTCAAATTTTAGTATACGTATTCTATTTGTTTTGTGTTTGATTAATCAAGGTGGGTTGTTTTTTCGAATAAACTTGGTGCGCGTTGAAGCGGCCCTCGCTTGCGGGCGACGGGCGGCAGTGCATCGCTGACCACTGTCATGGGTAGACGCTAACGCTCGGCGCTCTGAAACACCATAACACGATTTTATTCGTTTTTAAGGACGCATTTGTAAAATTTATAGGTAAACTACTACATTGACACGGGTCACACACACAAGTGCACGCACGGGTAGCTACGGGAATACTCGTAGCAGTCAAGTGAACTAATTTGGATCCTTTGAGCATTTTTTTTCTAATTTCGTTATAATTCGTAGGTACTTACAAAAAATATTTCGTATTGCTCTTTATAATTTTACTAAGTAATTCTTAGATACAAATACTTCAGTGACTCCTAGGCACTGGAAGCCCTCTACTAGTAGAGAGATGTGGGCTGTGGACTTTAGGTAAGTTTTATTAGTTATGATGAGACCTTACCTCCGGACTTGATGAAGTGACCTGAAGGTGTACTTCGGTGACTGGTACTGGAACTGGTCGACGAGTAGGACTAGGTGTGCCGAGTTTGGGCTCATTTTGATAGCTGTGATGAGACCTTACCTCCGGACTTGATGGTGTGACCTGAAGGTGTATTTCAGTTACTGCTACTGGAACTCGTCGACGAATGGAACTAGGTGTGCTGAGATTGGGCTCGTTTTGATAGTTATGATGAGACCTTACCTCCGAACTTGATGGTGTGACCTAAAGGTGTACTTCGGTGACTGCTAAATTATTTATGCTTAATATTGTATACATTTTCTTTGAACAGACAGCTGTGCTGCTGGGAATTTTGTTGCGCCAGTTCTTCTTGCCAGCTAAAGCGTTTGGGAGACTGTCTTATGTAATGTTTACGTTCGAAAAGTTCTGATTCTCAGCCTAATTTGAATAAATAACTTTTGATTTTGATTTAATTAATATTTCCTATTCATGTATGGACACATTTATTACCTACTAGCTTTACCCAGCCCGGCTTCACACAAATAGCACTAAGTATCTCAACTTAACCTACCTATCTATCTACCCTACCTAACAACCTTACATACCTACCTACCCTACCTACTCTACCTACCTACCCTAGCTACCAACCCTACCTACCCTACCTACCTACCCTAGCTACCAACCCTACCTACCAACCCTACTTACCTACCCTACCCTACCTACCTACCTACCCGCCTAGCTAAAATCAGACAGAATAGTCCTCACCATCTGAAACGTAACGTATCGTATCGTAACGTATGGTTACCCTACGAAATAGAATAGAATAGAATACTCTTTATTACGAGATGTACACCATAAAAATTACAGATACAAATGTTGAAATTTTACAAGGGGTGACGGGCGGCCTTATCGCTAGAAGCGATCTTTTACAGACAACCGAAATTACGTGCCATTACGAGCCATGCGTCACCCCCCGCGACCCCGCAACTGTACAGTTGCGGGGTCGCGGGGGGTGACGCATGGCTCCTCCCATTCGCACAAGGTAGCCGTCACCTAATGTCGCCTTAATGTAACACCATTTGTTTTTGGTAGGCATTTCGTGTTTCGGCGCCATTTTTTGTCACGCCGGGTACGCAGGAAAGATGTGATGCTTGGGGGAGGCCTATGTCCAGCAGTGGACGTCTTTCGGCTGAAATTATGATTATGATGACACAGGAAAGACATGTCTAGAATAAGAACTACTTCTACAGCATTATTTTATGGTATCTTGCTCTTCTAGCTAATTGGGCTTGTTGTATGCTGCTGTATTAATTAGGTATTGGTTTTTGCCTCATTAGCTAAGGCTTAATTTTCTAGGACCATTTACAGCATCATTTTATCTTATAGATTCAAGATATAAGAATCGTAATGGGGAAGGACGGTCAAAGCTAATTCTAGATGGCGTGACCATAGCTCGGTAACCCTACATTTCATGTCATCCATCATTTCAGCCGAAAGACGTCCACTGCTGGACATAGGCCTCCCCCAATCACCGGCACTTCGACCGGTTCTGTGCTTCCCGCATCCAGCAGATTCCTGCAGCCTTCACAAGGTTATCGGTCCACCTTGAGGCCTACCAACGCTACGTCTTACGGTACGCGGTCGCCACTCCACAACTTTTCGGCCCCATTGGCCATCTGTTCTGCGAGCAATGTGCCTTGCCCACTGCCATATAAGTTTGCCAATTCTTCGGGGTATGTCGGTAACCTTGGTTCGCTTGCGGATCTCTTCATTTCTGATTCGATCACGTAGGGAAACTTCAAGCATAGCCCTCTCCATTGCCCTTTGGGTGACTTTTAGCCTTCTAATAAGGCCCATTGTGAGCTACCACCTTTCAGTGCCATTGCCATAGATGATCACTGGCAACACGCACTGATCAAAATCTTTCATCTTGAGACACTACGGTATGTGGCAAAAGAAGATATTGCGTAGCTTCCCGAACGCTGCCCGTCGTTCTCTACGGCCTACAATAAATTGACATTTCGTCCATTAATTTTATATCGTGTTCATTCATGAGTTTGGTTTTATTTCAGTATTTTCGGTGATTTTAATAATTTAAATCAAGTATTTGACATAGAAAGTGGTGCCGATTCCCTTGTTCACAAACTAAACTAAATTTAAGTTCAGTGCATCTTTTTCTTTCTATTTCATTAAGAAAAGGACAGAAGATATATTTTAGTTTAGTCCTGTCAAATTAATCAGCGCTTGACGTAAATTGACGTAATTTTAGTAGGCAAGTTTTTAATCACGTCTAAACTTGTATGGAGTAGTGACAGGCGCTGATTAATTTGACAGAACTAAACTAAAATTTATCTTTTATCCTTTTCTTAATGAAATAGAAAGAAAAAGATGCACTGAACTTAAATTTAGTTTAGTTTGTGAACAAGGGAATCGGCACCAGTGTCAGAAGGGTTCCGTAATTGGGATGAATTCATCCCAAGAACGAACTTTACATTGTAGTTGAAAAACATTTTCTCCCATACATCCCAACTGGAAATTTAAGTTGGTCGGCTATTACCTAGGTACTCTTCAACTGGTAAGGCCTGCTTAGCTGAGATAGTTTTTAAGGCAGTCATGTTTTAATTTTAAAGTGTAAGTAATTTACAGAAGGGTAATTCATAGTTACATGACAGAAAAAAAAACGAAGAAAAGTTAATATTTGTATTCACAGGACTTCATCACAGGGTGTCCGTCACAGGTCCTCACCGGACACGGCAGCTTCGGGAGGTTCCTGTGTCGGATAAGGCGGGAGGAAACGTCCGGGTGTCACCACTGTGTGGATCGCCCGGAGGACACGGTGGAGCATACGGTGGAGGTCTGCCCGGCTTGGGCAGAGCACCGCCGTGTCCTCGTGGAGGCGATCGGCGGCAGAGACCTCTCGCGTCCGGCCCTGGTTCAGGCCATGGTACGGAGCGAGAGGGCATGGGCAGCCGTCACCTCCTTCTGCGAAGCAGTAATGCTCGCTAAGGAGGAGGCGGGACGGTTGAGGGAAAGGCAAGTTTCGCGCCCTCTCGCCCCTAGCCGCCGCAGGAGACGCCCAGGGCGTCGGGAATCCCGGGCGGATTTCCGGCCACCGTAGGCGCGGGCTTGCGGACGGTGAGCAATGGGTAGCTCACCGTCCGGTAAGGACCAGGCCCGGGTCGACGGCGCGTCGTATTCCACGCGCGCCTCAAAGAGATGTCATCAGCACAAAGTAGGGGTCCACTAGGGCCGATGCCTGCCGGGGTCGCGGGAAGGTACTTATGGGTCACCGAGGCCCCCGCAACACAGGCAACAGGAAGGGATACGGGTGGGTTTTAGTCAGTAAGAGTCTGACACACCCTCCCGCTCCGCCCAGAGCGGGAGAAGTTATTTGATGATTTCCCACCCTCAAAAAAAAAAAAAAAAAAAGGGTGTCCGTCAGATTTTTCGATTTATGTTTTGATACTTATAATTTAACATGTACATGACCAAGATTATTTTTTGTATTTTTCTGATAACTGTTACAACTTGGCCTATCACCCGTTTCGGGCTTGACGTTTATTTCCAGGACACAAAGTTCACAGCAGTAGTAGGTATATACAGGGTGGAATTTTGTAATGCCACCTGGAGGGAAAGTACTCTTAATACTGCAGATAGAAAATTTTTGAATGCAGTTTGCTTTCTATTCAAAAATAAAGGAATGTTTCCTTTGAGTAAAACTTTCTATCTGCAGTATTAAGAGTACTTTCCCTCCAGGTGGCATTACAAAATTCCACCCTGTATACCTACTACTGCTGTGAATTTTGTGACCTATCCAAAAACAACCATTTAGCTGGCAGGCGAAACTATATGGGTGGATTGTTGACTCCGGAACCGTACAAATCTCTACGAATATCTTTAAGCATCAATCTTCAAATTTTAGGATGTTTCGGAAAATGGTGGACTCCAATTTCGGACTAGGTATTTATAAACACAACGAAGCGTCATTTTCGCAAAAATAAATAAAAACCACCTCATGCCTTGTAATACCTAATAGCTTGTTTTGGGAACTAGCAACGACAGCGTCATTTTGACGGTTGCCTTCCCCATTATTGCAGTGAGTGAATGAGTAATGAAAAATTTATTACTGTCAGATTTGGGTTTTGGCGCGATATTCTACAAACTATGCTAAATATTTTTTTTTAGTCTATGTGTTTTAGTATCTGTTTTTTTTACAGCAGTATTATACGAGTATATTATCACTCATTTATCTATTCTCTGAATATAATATGTGTCGGTCAATCTAGTAACTCATTTTTGCATTCGAATTTATGTTATTATTGCTTAATATGCGCTTAAATATTTTGTATTGCAATTAGTGTATTTAATATAGTTATATGTACTCGTATATTTAAATAAATACTTTATATGCTCATTATATTTTAACTCATTTATTTTACGTACGTGCCTGGTAAACACTTACGTCTATTTATTATTGAATTTTTCCTTTAGATATTCGTCTATT
Source organism: Atethmia centrago (assembly GCA_905333075.3). Lineage (NCBI taxonomy): Eukaryota > Metazoa > Arthropoda > Insecta > Lepidoptera > Noctuidae > Atethmia > Atethmia centrago. The sequence continues at coordinate 4,948,329 of HG995378.1, read as the reverse complement.
GTGTAATAACTTTTATTACTTAATTAAGAATTGTTTTAAATTATTTAAAAATAATATATTAGTTTTGTTTTCTTGTTTTATGTTTTCCGGTAATTTATTATTTATTTTTATTGACATAACATATGGACTAGAAGAGTGCAGTTTTAAACTATAAATTCAAAATTGGAATATTGAGATGTTTTTAATTAATACTAACATGCACCTAAATCTGGGGGCATGGTAGTGCCCCCGCCAAGACGAGCCAAGCGAAGCGCAAGGGCTTGGCCGTTTCGTTACTACAAGAACTATTGTAATAACAGAAAAGTAATGAACAGTGAATACATTTTCACCTTACGCCCATGTGAATGTAGCGAAATAGCCAAGCCACATATTTTGACTAAGGTGTAGAGTTTGAAGTTAGGGCTTGTAGAGTTAGAAGCTTGGCTCTACATGAGATTTGATAACTTTTGACAGTGCGAGCCATGTGGTCTCGTCTTGGCAACATTATACATGAAAACTTCCTGACATAAGTAATTGAATTTGCATCTTGAATTTTTCACAAGTATAACTTGTGAAAAGATTCATTGTAAGTATAACATGTGGCGGCACGGGGATTTTTGAAAGATAATCCTAACTTGTGGAATTCTCGAAATAAATTTTTACTGAAAGTTCTGAAGATCCAGGACAGAATCATAACTTGAGAAATTCACTTTTCGTTTAATAAACAAGACGCCAGTGTGGCCTGATTACGTGGAAGGCATTGGTTCTTCTTCCGCCACTTTGCCTATAGATTGCTGTACAGGATAAAAAAATAATTATTTTAATAATTGATGCTAAAATTAACAAATCACTAATAATTTCTAATAAAAGTTCAATGAAAGATTAATATATGCTATTCATTTCTCATTCAAACATGGCAAACTTACCTTCAAAATTTGATTTCTTTCCTTGCTGACAATCCATAGTAATTAGAAATATTTTTAACTAAAATGTCACGCACCACAACTGTTCTTTTAATAAATCGGAGCAAAACTAACTCAACTAGTGACCCAAATCTTAACACTCTCATGGCGTGGGTTAATATCAGTGAAATAAGATAGTTTATAGCACGAAAGACAGTTTTAAATTAACGCACAACAACTTGTAGATACTATATAATCCTTAACTTTATCAATATGACGTAACCTTTTACATTTTTTGGCGGTAGCGAACGAGAGCCGCGGAATGGATGAAAACGTTACATTCCCTCGTCGGAGCGGGTGCGCGACTGACTCCTGTATATTCATCGATGACTGACTCGGCGCGCGAGCTTGTCGCGTGCGCGGCGCTCGCTGATAACTAGTTAAGACGCTGACAACACCTAAACCGCGGTCACTGTCAGATTGCATAGAAAAGAAAGAGAAGCGCGACGACAAAACGCTTGTAATTTATTGCAAAATATGAAGTAATTATCTATTTACTCAGAATTGAGTTGAGTAATCGAAAATAAAAAACAACCAAGTTCTGCAATAGAATAAGACGTACTTGTTATTAATTAAATACGTAATTTATGTCTATAATTAATACAGATATTTTGGATTAGAACTCAAGGTAAGAGGTTAGTTTAACGTTAGTTTGTATCGAGATTTTTTTTTCAAAACGTGTTTTGTTGACAACCAAGTTCTGGGAAATATGTTCAAAATTAACATATATTTTTTCCGCTACCACAAACTATACAGATTTGGCAATTTTCTTTCTTAAGAGAAGCCTATTTTGGTCAATTGGGTCTTGTCAGCGCCTTAACCCTACGGCAGCGTACACCGTGTTTCAACCCGAAAATGCGTTTGATAGATAACTGATAACACTTATTGTTTTCCTTAGCAATACCTAAATAATAATTTGAGTACCGATGTTTAACTTGAGGATAGGTTCCTCGAGTTAACATCGGTATAACGCAAGGCATTTAACGTTCCTAATAACATAAGTCATTTTCAGTATCCATGAAGTCCGAGAGCGTCAAGTGTTCCTTTCAACATAAGAACATAACTAAACTTATGTTTTTTTATAACGTCGCAAGATTCATGCGAATCAAGAAGTTAAATGATGAAAAAGGACGTCACTTAGATTCAAGCCCGAATAAGCGAACGTGACTTATGTGCTTTAGTCTGCCGATGTATTGATTCGCTCTTCCTCTCTCCTACTTATTTAAAATGTTGCTGTGCCCAACAGGGTCCATAATTATTTCTATTTATTATTATTACCTTTAGATTAATTGAATTGAATTGAATCATAAGACTTACTGAACTACGAATAATCATACTTCGTGTTATAGCGTGTAATTTAAAATAGCACTGATTTAAAGAGGCCGTTGTAAATAGCGGTTTTGGTAAGTTAAAAATTATAAATGGCACGTTTAATAACTAGTTCAGCAGTTAAAACTAAGCAGTAAAGTAAACAAAAATGAGTAATAAAATATAATGAAATGGATATATAATTGAGCAGAAAAATAATTAAATGGGCGGTAAAAATTATTGAACGAGCGGTTACGTGTGGGCAGTAATAAATCGGAATTTGTCGGTAAGAAATCTCATTCTAAGCAATTCTATAAATTTCGGACATTTCGCCGACAGAACCTTTCATATGCGTCACTTTCGACGACAGTAATGGAGGGGATCTGGGGTTAATGGTCACTGTTCTAACCTAACCTAACCCAACATTATCCTTCGCTGTAGCTGCCAACCTACCAACCAAGATTGATAAACACGCTTCTTTTTCACCGGGAGGTTTTTTTTAACGCTCATTTAGTTATTGGACTGCTCAATTATTTTTAGAATTGACATTGTATGATAAAATAACAGACTCAATTGATTTTTTATTACTGTCCATGTTTTACTGTCGCAATAATTAATCAACCGCCATTAAATTAAATAAGATTACATTTGGTATAAAATCTTGCAATAGGTACACACGGCTACACATCAAGCGGCTACACATTTCCAGTACAGATGTTCTATGTCACGAAGTCCGTTTGGCTATGAATGTTGTCAAGCGTGCACATGCACATTGTTTAACCTCGAGAGTAGTGATGCGTAACTCATCAATTTTATTTGAGGTTGAGGGAGCACCTCATTTTGCCTCGTGAGTTCCTCACGAGGTACCCCTCATTTGAGGTGAGGATTTGAGGAATCGTCAACGGCGTATTCACCTCACGAGTTGTGAGCCCGAGCCGAACTCAGCCGAACGTGCGAGGCGGGCGGGCGCGACGACAATTCACGAGTACTCACGACCTCCGTACGATTAAGCAAATCTCTTTCATCTCTCACACATATCATTTTCTTTCGCTCATAAATTTTAGACCGCCAAAATAAACGAATCAATGACACTTGATTATCAATCTAATGCTGATGCTTTTAGAGTTCATAATAATTAACCATAGCTGAAACAAAAATATTTTCTTTAAAATTCGTTTTGACTAAACATACTATGTTATGTTAGATACTAACTTTAACAGTTTACGTAATGTTGACCTTGGAGGTGCACGTGATTTTGTTGTAACAATTATGACACGTAGACTTTTGTTTTGTTTGTGTTCGTACTTTAATCTAAATAATTATCGTACCAAAAATAAGTATCACACTCACCACACACACATGACACAACAAACATCATTACATACTTACATTATTTCATTAGGTACACACCAAAATCATAATGTTAATGTTTACTATTTTGTCAAAATTTCGAGACCAGACCTCACCTCACTCATTCTATACAATTTTTAAATCGGTTTATTCGCTCACTGAGCTCCCTCAACCACTCAATACTCACTCGCGAGTCACGACCTCGCTCGCCTCGCCCCTCGCCACAATTTCATATTGTCGTTGTCAATTTTTGAGGACGCGTGAACGAATGAGGTGAGGTGAGGTAATGAGGTGGTTCATTGTTGAAAATCGAGTAACTCTTTCAGTTTGCGATCACGAGGACCTCAAACGAGGGACCTCATGAGTGAGGGACACATCACTACTCGAGAGCGCTCAGTGTCGATCGGGACACGGTCCGGATCAGTAGTGGTTTTTAGTTCGCGCCAAATTGTTTCACGGAGTAAGGTCAGCATGGCAACAAAACGAAGAAGAGTTGTCCATAGTGAGGTAATATTTATTTATACGTTTTCAATTAAAATGTTATACAAAGATACTTAATATAGCAATAGAAGTATTTATAAAATGAATGTTTTTTTTGTGTTATAAAATGTTTATATTACTTAATTATTTTGATTACATTTTGTTTTAGGGTCGAAACATGATAGCTAGTGTTTATCATTTTCTGCGAGAAGAATATGAATTTACAAAATCATTAATGGAACTCAACTGTGATTTGTCTCATTTACGAGACATTACACGCCGTACAGCTGAAGCTACGGGTGTGAGCCAAAAAACAGTTCAAAGAATATTAAAAGAAGAGAAGGAATTGCCATCCACTTCATCAAAATTCACTTTACCTATGAAGAAAAGGAGAAAGCGAGATAATAAAGTGGATATAGATAATTTTACAGCCGATGTGGTTCGCAGTACTGTACAAGATTTCCATATTGTCCATAAAGAAATTCCAACATTAGCTAAGTTAAGAACAGCATTTAATGAAAAAATCGGATTCGAAGGTTGTTTAGAAACTGTTCGCAAGTTACTGTTGAAATTAGGTTACAAGTGGCGCAAAACAGAGAACAACCGTAAAGTCTTGACGGAGCGTCATGATATACAAATGTGGCGTTTAAAATATTAAAAAAAAATAACAGAGTACCGCTCTCGGCCCATTGTCTACACCGATGAGAGCTACGTCCTTTCGACACACGTGCGAAACAACACCTGGGCAAAAAAAAGGAAAGAACTCCGTTTTTAAAAAAAATTAGCACAGGCACTCGCTTTATTTTAGTGCACGCGGGCACCAAGGATGGTTTTATTGAAAATGCTTCCTTGGTTTATAAGGCCAACTCAATAGCTGGTGATTATCATTCAAATATGAGCTATGATAACTATGTAAAATGCCTAAATGAAAAGTTGCTACCCAATTTACTTCCGCGCTCTGTCATTGTCTTAGACAATGCATCTTATCACAACACACGGGCTGAACGACTACCGACGCAATCTACAAAGAAAGCCGATATGCAGCAATGGCTCAGGGATAAGGGTATAGCATTTGATGAATCTCTTCTTAAATTGGAATTGTACGATACAATAAAGAAGTACAAAGCCCAACACGTAATCTACAAGATTGACGATTTTATAAAAAGCAAGGGTTTTGATGTCTTACGCCTTCCCCCTTATCACCCAGAATTAAATGCGATTGAAAATATTTGGGGGATCGTTAAAAATTATGTCGCATCTAAAAATATCGAGCAAAACATGACGAATACGGAAAGACTGATCAATGAAAGTTTGGGCCAAGTTAGCAGTGAAACGTGGCAAAAAACTTGTGCTCATGTTGAAAAAATTTAAAAAGACTACTTGAAATATTTTGATCTCGATTTTGAATTTATAATCAATGTACAAGATGGTTCTGACGACAGCAAAACGGAATCGGAAATTTATCTGATAGTGATTGAAAATACTGAATAGTCCTACTTGTTTCGTTTCCATTCTGTAACACCAATGCTTAATTAAATGCCTACATATTCTTAATATTTTTGTATTTATTGCAACCTAATCTAATTTATTTACAAAATGTATATACTTTTAAAACCAAAATTTTATTTAGATTATTAAATCTCGACTTGAATATATATCAGATTTTTTTGCTAACGTTACCTACTTTTACACACACAAGCGCGCTTGTCGGGATACGTCACTACTACAATCAAAGCCGAACGGACTTCGTGAAATAGAATATCTGTACTTATAAGCTGATCTCGCATTGTATAGGATTTCCGTAGAATGCGAGGTCAGCGTAAACTGGAATTGTATAGCTTGATGTTTAGCCGTGTGTACATAGTGTGTTAATTAAGTCTTCTTTTTTAACACACTATGTAGGTACCTATTGCAAGATTTTATTTGTTGGCGGAGCTGTACGTTGGATACAGAGTGGTGAAGACCGCCCCCTCCAAGCGGAGATCCTGCGGGCCAGGGGATTGGCTCGCGAGGAGTCGCTGGGGACCCTGAACAGGGACCCGTGGGGACGCCCGTACAAAGGGGTACGGGATAAACTCCGCCCGTGGTCTCCCCCGCTGACGCAGTCTCCGGCCCCAGCTTTTGGAGGACGTGGTGAGCGCTCTGTTCCCTTCGCGAGGGGAACACGCCGCCCCGCCTATGGCTACGACTACTGCAGTACTCGATGCGGACCACACCGCCGACGACGATGACGACGATGCTCCGGAGGTGACAAAGGGGTTACTTACCGAGGCCCCTGGCAACACAGGCGACGGAAGGGACACGGGTGGGTTTTAGTCAGTAAGAGTCTGACACACCCTCCCGCTCCGCCCAGAGCGGGAGAAGTTATTTGATATTTCCCACCCAAAAAACAAAGTCTTCTTTTTATTAAATAATAATTACCATACCTACGTACTAATGAACAATGCCAGCCACCCATACATCGTTTTAGCTGAGATTAAATTCCTACGTATTTAAATGAAAAATACCTTGTTTAATTCAGCGTCACCTTCTGAATTAGTTTGTGCAAGAATTTTTGTTAGAGAAGGCCGAGTAGAGAGAATAATAGATATTCAGTCATGAACTTACAAGTTCATGACTGAGTACCTATCTAATATTCTTCTAAGGTACTGTCTATGGTAACTTTTGTATTGCGAATTGAGGAAGTAAAAGGGCAATATCGCATTCGTATTTTCCTTACCTAGTTAATTCAGAATGAAATGTCTTGTAAAAATATTGTACAAGGTAGGTAATCTCAGTGGTTATAAATACACTTTGGCCTTACTTTAGGGAAACAATAAGTATCTACCACATGAGCATCACTATCAACCAATCAACAGTCGTCAATAACCAAGCTATTTTTATAGATTTGGGTTACTACTTTTGTCAGTCATTAATTGAAAGTACTTAATTTATTTATTTTTACGTATTTTACGGTATATAAAAGGTACATTAGATTACTCGTTGGTGTACAATAGCACCGGCACAGAATTGCAAGGTTTTCTTGATGCAGATTGGGCGAGTGACACCCAAGATAGGAAATCAACCACTGGTTATTTCTTTAAAATATTTGATTGTATTATATTATGGTGTTGTAAAAAACAACTTAGTGTGTCATTATCCTCCACTGAGTCAGAATATATTGCATTAAGTATGGCTATTACAGAAGCATGTTGGTTGAAAAGCCTGTTGTGTGATTTTGATGTTATCAATAATGAAGCGACACTGTATGAAGACAATCAGTCAGTAATAAAACTAGTTTATAATAATGAAAATAATAAAAGATTAAAACACTTGGATATCAGGTATCACTTCATTATGGACAAAATCAAAGAAAAATGTATCTCTGTGAAATATGTTAAAACTGAAGATAATTTAGCAGATTTGTTAACTAAGCCATTGGGTAAAACTTTATTTGAAAAGTTTGTTAAGTTAATTTTTTTTAAATTTTAATAAGAGTACTTTGTAATGGTTACAACTGTCTTGCTATCAGGAAAATAAATGTTGAGGGGGGGTGTTAAAAATTAAGTGGCAACATTCATTAGTTCCTGTTTTTGACACAGAAAAGTGTGTGGCGCTAGACGTATTGAGATCGCACTGGAATATTTTCCCTCCCCGAAGTCCGAATGTAAAGGAACATAATATTTGCTCTGTACCTAATCATCTAATGTATATATAAATCAGCCTGTGGCATATTCATTAAAATATAACAGAAGTGTACTCCGTGTCAAAATGAACTGTGTAATCTGTGGTCTATCTGTGACATCTGTCAATAATAAAAAGGCCCGCCATGTAGCCGTCATCTGCCTTGTTTGATTCCATCCAATAAATCTATCCTAGTCAGGGTGATCCCCACGAACTTTCAATATTCTGTGAACCGATGTATCTGGAAACAGTGGTTTCTATGAACAAAGTTTACGGCAAAAAATGCTATTTAAGGACAGTTATCTCTGTCAACAATGCTTCCTATGTACCGAGATGTCTACGAACAATCAACAGGGTTTTCGGCGAAACGTGCTGTCTAGGAATAGAGATTTCTATTAGCTTTGCATTCTGTGTGTAGTCATATCGTACAAGCGTGTTTCTATCTTATAGGTTCCACGCTCGTGACTGAAAGTCACAAATGATTAACTAGGACCATCGAAGTAAAATAAAATAAACAGTTAAAATTACTAATACTTAACAATAACTTAACCATGGTCAACAAGACGACCAGTCACCAAAAGCAGCACCCGTTCACGAGCATAAAGCAAAGATCAGCCATTACCCCTTCGCCATAGGTATTATAAATATAATTAATTAACAGGTCTGGACAAAAGGTTAAATGACTACATTATTGCCAAGTTTATTCATCCCGTCCTTAGTCGATTTTAGAAAAACAGGTCACTGTACTTCTGGGTCACTAGATTCGTGATACATAGGTTAAGCAGGTCACCGATGTCTTAAAAGGTCGCTGTGTTAGGGACGGATCTAAAGGCATCGATTTTTTTTTAGAACACTCGAAATATAAAAACTGTTTTCAATCTTTATATATAATAAAGCTGAAGAGTTTGTATCTTTAAACGCGCTAATCTTTGGAACTACCAGTCGATTTGTTTTTTTTTTTTGCATTTGATAGCCTAATTCTTGATGTAGGTTATTTAACGTCAAGGTACGACCCTTACGAGTCGAGCAAAAAGAAAAAAGTCACAGTAGTATGAAAGCGAAAACAAGGCAATAGTGCGGACGGGCGATGCGACGCGATGCGGTGGGTTGGGGGCCGAGGAAGTTTTATAAAAATGTGGCTGTATTTTAGTATCTTACGACCTCCACGCGAACGAAGTCACAGGCAGAAGCTAGTAATTTGTGTACAGGGTGAATTTATGAGACGGGGCGGTAGGGCGTAGGCACCTTAGCCGTTGTACACATGGCTACATATCAAGCTATACATTTCCAATATAGGCTGACCTCATATTGTACGGAAATCCTGGAAATGTAGCCGTATGTGCCACCAGAAAAACGACGTTCCAAAACGGATCTTATACCGTCCAACAGTCTAACTGTTCGTCCAACCTTCCAGGTGTAGTCTGTTTTGATAAATCGTGAGTTGGGACAGACTAGGATCATGTTGGAATGTTGGACAGTTGGACGATAGTGTGGAGCCGGTATAACCTTTTGAGAAACTTTGATTTGCATTAATAGATTTTTTTACAGTTTCCACGAAAATGGACAATTTTCTCAAAAACTTTCTTTGATGCCAATCGACCTTGTTTCTCATAAGGATCAAGTCTTTATCGTACAAACTGAAGGTTGAGTACCTACTAGAAAAGTCAGAAATCGCAAAAAAGCTTTTTCCATACATTTCGTAGGAAATGAAACTCAAATTTACTTTTTCACGACTGGCCGTGAACGTCAGATTTAGGGGATTCCCTGATACAGCGCGCCACGACACGTCGACACCCGTCAAAGTCAATGAACTCGTAGCTACGTATTACGCACGAACGATCCCGATCCTTTAAGTACTTACTATGGGAGCGCATAGACCGGATGCGAATTAATCGTCATGTACTTTTTGCGCGCTAGACGGTCAACTTATTTTCGCTCTTAAATGTTGAAACATTCAAGTAGATTTTCTTTCCAATCAACCTTGTCAAAAAAAATCAGAGCAGCTTGTCAGGCTTTGATTGTGAACTTTAGTCCATAATCAAAGCCTGACAAGCTGCTACCATATTATTCGGTATACCGAATTATTATTTTTTTGCATAATTATTTGGTGATTTGAGCATTAATTACATCTTGTATTTTTTTTTTTGTATTTTTGTTTTTTCTATATTTATAAAAGTACAATAATTTCAATGGTCCCGTAATGAACCTACCAATATTATTCATTTAAAATAGAAACACAATTTTTGGACGAATAATACCATAACAAGTTAGGTATTCGTTATTACAAATTATGTTAATCGTTAACTTTTTCGGTAAGGGCCAATTGCCATGTTATTCGCGTAAGAAATGCACATCTTGTTTTATGTAACGAATAAAATAATTATATTCGTGTGTTATTCTTATTTACAGGATTTGGTAATGTCTTTTTACAAAACATGACAGATACTTATGCAAAATCGTTATGTCGCTCACTGCATCATAATTATATAGTTGAAAAATTTAAATCTAGCGGTTTTACAATAAAATATTGCGATAATGTCGGTACTCAGATGACAGTTTTAGCCTATAATTGCACACTTTTATCATTTATCGTTGACGTCCACGTCCATAAAATGTATGGAAATACGCGCACGTTATAATGCTATCGTGGATGGATATTTAAAAGCGTTTTCATTTCTTTCGATACATTTAATTTCCCTGTGTTACGCCGCACACTGGATCGAAAATCTCGTTTAAAAGACTTGACTAGAGCTGCAAAGTTTTAAGTGTCATTTTTTGGGCTTGAAATAGTTTATATTAAGGTCAAATATGACACATGAAGTAATTTTAGTTTGAAAACTGAGGACTTTAAAATATGTATGGAGCAGGTATGAAAGACCAGGGTATCTCTGTGACGGCAAAATTGCCCGATTCGCGGTTTCAGAAGGTTATAGAACTAATTATTCATGATATTTTGACATACTTCATATTCTAGGTACTTTTTTTTTAATCTTCAAATTTTTTTTTATCCTGACTGTTCAAAAACAGCTAGTAGTTTATTCTTCGAAAACAGGGACTGAAACACCTCTTTAATCCATAGGGACTTGAAAGTGATTTGAATTTGGAATGTGGATATTGTTAGTAAGAGTTCCAATCACCAAAGAGGCAAGTAACAGGCTGTATGATAAAGAAAACTGCACGCGAGCCAAATAAAAAAGAAAACAGGTTGTGAAAAAATAAAAAATGCGCGAAATGCATTCCACCTTTGTTCATAATTGTTTACTCAAATTCATTCATAACTTGCACTTACTTATTTTCTCTCTTAGATGGTGGTATTTTTACCACCTTTTTTTTTTTTTAGAAAATATGAATGTTTTCCCGAGGTGGACACTACAAAAGTAGAGAGTCCACCTCGGGAGCAACACTATTTTAAGCTCGAGTGACGTACTTTGAGTCCCTCGCTACGCTCGGGATTCTACTAGAACCCTTCGCTCCACTCAAATAAACACTCTCCTTTAAAATAGTTGTTTGCTCCCTGGGCAAACAATCTACTCTATTCTGACCTTTAATAATAGTTTTAATATGAACACAACATAAATACATTTTTTATGAATAAATGGTTACTGAACATTGCAATGATTTTATCTAAATAATCACACGCACAGAAGACATTATCTATACAATCAGCAGAAGTTGGAGTTACTCTAGTTGGGTAAAAATGTTAAATAAATTGAAAGAGGCTTATTGAATTATTTTCCAGAATATAGGTAATCACCTCAAATAATTGCGGCTTTGTTACTACATGCAAGTTTCGGTCAGCGGGTCCTCTTAGGGTTTCGCTAGGACATCTTCCATTATTGACTCAATTAAAGAAAATTTCTGATAATTAGGGGGTCTGTAAACACACAATACAACATGCTTATCTAGCTCAACACAGGTCAGTCTGATGCAATGTTCAACTGGTAAACCAACTATGTCATTATGTTGCTAAGTTTTTTAATCATGGTTAGAGAACCTCCACACAGCATAGATTTACAGTTAAAACGGCTACCCACACTATAGTTCTCTTAATTAATTAGCATTTGATAATCCTTAACCAATGTTCACTAAAACAAACAACGTCAAACTTTGGTTTTCTAAAACCGTTTCAATTTATAATAATTTGGAAGAAATACCTTGAATATTTTGATGAAATAATGACAGGGCTCGCCGGAAGATAACGTCCATGGGTGAGCTTGAAACTTTAATCACATTTGTCCCCGCTCCGGCTAGTGCTGCGGCACCCAAAGATCCCGTGCCTGCTGCTTTTACAACGCCAGCAGTGGCATCTACATCAACTGTTAATGCAACTCCTAGAAGAAAGATGAAGATTTAGATGTCCCCTTGCATGTTTTACATTTACCGTTTTGTAATACATTCGTGTAGTGTCGGTACACTTTGAAATGTGATTTTCCTTTTGTTAATCTACCCATAGCATTTACTTTTAGATATTTTTTCTCACTACGTTTAGCTTGCCGGTAGATGTTTTTATTTATTTTTCTGTATTCTCGCTCTGTAGTGACGTCTGTCAGTGTCATTTTTTTTTTGTTGTTTTGTTTTGTAGTTGCGTTTGTTTTAATCTGTAACCGAATGTTTTGGCTGTCCTTTTTTTGTCTGATATCAGAATTTATGCCTTGATTTATTTTCTTCCCATTTTTACGTACATACCTAGTTTATACATGTTGTGTTCAAATCTCTACGAGCTACAGCAAATAGGTGTTTTTTATTGGTTGAGCGTATTTGATTAATAATAACAATCAAACTGTTGGTCTGTGCCGGTAGAGTTTACTTTGCCTGTACGGTCTAGGGTAAGAACTAGACCAAGAGAGATACAGAAACCCGTAGGACAGCATGTGGCGACCTGCTGGGCAGTAGTGACTCCACGGATCTTATGTCCCGGGAGAAGTCTTTTTCCTCATCTCTGGCTTGTCTTTAATGGCCGGCTGGAGTGAGCACTGATGATTGTGGTGTCACCCAAGAATAATAAAATCGGCGAATTACGTGTGGGACCACGCACAATGAAGTAGTTGGAATGAATTTATCTCATAAACTAAAAAAAAGATATTACACACGATGCTGCTCGCCAGTTCTGTTACTTGAACTTGGCTTGACACGCTACCGCGTGTCTAGATCGTCCCCACTTTTCGTGACAGGGAGGTACCCTTGAGAGGAGATTCGCAAGTGCAAACGTGCTCGGAGCTAGGAAGTATTCCAGTAAGTGCTGGTAGGGATCTTGACCATCTTCCTGGCTCTGGGATTGTTCTGATAGCCGTGAAATACCTCACCACTCCTCAAGCACCCCAGGAAGTATTGCCCTCTTGTCGCTACGTCGCTATGTGCTGGCGACCGTTTTCGGGGGCCCATTATTGAGTGTGCAACTCACCCCCTGCCCTTTTATCGGTTTATTTTATTAGTCAGGCAGGGGCCATAGCCTTTCCATAGCCTTAGAAAACCAATCCATTATAGTCACCCAAACCCATAGCCCAATATGTTTTGTTCTAATGTTCTGCAATAGTCCTGCATCAACCGGGGGTTGTTCTTAGGTGCACTTCCATAGAGCAAACAGGGTTAATTGTCGGTTGGAGCTTCATTCCTTTACAATTGTCCAAGGGGCCTTTGCGAATTGGCATCGGCCCCTCGTACGCCTTCCAAAGGACCGGGACCCTATGGCCCGAGATATGTAAGCACATAAAATTAAATAATAAAAATTTATTTCAGAAAAAAACACATTTACGGTTCACGAAACCAATTTTCCAAGTAAAAATAGAACATTCCAGAAATTGTATCACAAACACCAAAAATTATTATTATTGTTTTGTTTGTATGCACGTAGTTTTTTTTTTTTTGTAATATTTTTATTCATATAATATGTCGGCGTCGTAAACAACACGTGCATCGGGCCACGCGGTAGCGCGCTACTTGATTCTCCCACCTCCTTGCACCGGGGCGGAGTTAGCACGCGCTACGTCGTAGCACACTGCATCATTACCCCACCTCCAATTCTAGCGTATAAAAGAGTCCGTACAGCGGCAAAATGGCATAGGCCACGCCCCTAAGATGCCGAAACCCGGCAAGCGCGGCTCGCTGGGCCGCGATGCCGGGTCCCCGGAGGACCGTCCGGCGCTGGACCGGGCGACGTCGCTGCCGAACATCGGCGACGCGTCGTCCGGTGCGCCGCCAGCCGGACCACGACCAACAGCAACCAGAGGGGGAGAAGGAAGAAGAGGGGGGGGAACTAGTGCCTCGGCAGCTGCCGGCCCACCGACGTCATCGGCGCCTGCGCGCGTTGCGCCAACGCCGTCGTCGAGCCGGCAGCACGAGGTGCCTATCCGCCCCGCCGCGTTCCGCCCGGTGCCCATACAGGCTCCGGGGCCTGCCGCGCACCACCCAAGCCGCGCACCGCAAGCGCGCGCCACCGCGCCACCCGCGCGGGCGCCCGCGGTAACTCGCGCTGCGCCCGCCGCGCCTGTGCTGCACGCGCATCCCGCGCCTCCCGCGCGCGCCCCTGTGCCATCCGCACGCTCGCGCGCGCCACCCGCCCGTACCGCGGCACCACCGCCGCGATTCGCGTCGCCGCCCGCGCCATCCGGCGCAACGCAGCAGACGCCGCCAACCCAAGCTGTGCCAGCTCAGCGCGCTGCCGCAGCCGGCTCCCGCCGCATGCTGGCGGGACCGGCGGCGATCGAGCGCGAGCAGCCAGCGAGCGCCGGCCCATATCCTAGGCCAGCACAACCGACCACAAGGGTGCCTTACTCACCGGCGCCCCCACGCAGCGCGGCCTGCGACTCGCCCGCAGTGCTGTCGACATGCTCGTCACGTGTGGGATCGAGCATGTCGCTAGCCTCCATGGACTCGGCCGCATCTGGTCGCGAGGACGTGTCCCCGGACACGACCCCGCGATCCGGACAGCGGCCCACCGTGGGAGGAGCTGCGGGCGCCGCCGACGTCGCGACCAGAGGGCTGACGTCACCAACACCGTCGCTGGGGTTCGACTACGAATTCCAGCTCGAGGCCAGACCCCAGCGACGAAGGAGGAGCTCCGGTGAAGCCGCGTCGGAGGAGGCGAAGCGCTACTGCCTCGACCCGCCGCGACCACAGCGCGATAGCGCGCCGCGGGATCGGGGTGCGCAAGCGTCGCCTACCTTCTCCGATGCGGTGCGCCGAACACGGACGCCACCAACACCGGCAATATCAGCCGCAGGGGTAAGTACCACGTGCCCCCCCCCTGCCCCCCCAGATGCAACCACCCTCCCTGCTACCATTTCAGGCGCCGCGACGACAACGCAGCCCAAACCACAGCAGGGAAAAAAGGATAAGAAACTGCGGTACCCCCCGTTGGTAGTCGAAAAACTGCCGAACTGGGCCACGCATTTCCGGGCCATCAGCGCGAAGCTGGGCCGGCCCCCAAACGCTCGTCCCTACGGGAGTGGAGTGAGATTCACCCCCGACACAGAGGACGAGTACAGGCTGGTACAGCGCTACCTGACTGGCCTGGAAAAGGACAGCGGCGTGTCCTGGTTCGCCTACTCTTTACCGGCGGACAAGAGCCTAAAGATAGCCATACGGGGGTTACCGGCGGACACGCCCCCCCAGGAGATAGAGGAGGAACTCCGGGCGTTGGGGTACCAGCCGGAGTATGTGCGCCACATAAAGGGCGCACAAGGACGACCCGGCTGCGTATTCCACGCAGTACTAAAGAAGACACCCGACGTCCGGGCTATCTATGACACCACCGTGTTTATGTACATGCGTGGTGTCAAGATAGAGGCTTGGCGTGGCAAACGTGGGCCCGCCCAGTGCCACCGGTGCCAGCGGTTTAGACACAGCTCGCACCAGTGTCACCGCCCGCTCGCTTGTGTGAGATGCGGAGGCGAGCACGCGGCCAGAGATTGCCCACGCCCGCGGGAGGAGCCGGCCACATGTGTCAACTGTGGTGGCCCGCACCCCGCGTGCAACATTAAGTGCCCCGTATTTCAGGAGGAAATAAAGAACAGGCGAGCGGGGACCGCCGCCATTACGGCCAGACGCCGGCCGCATGCGGCCACAGAGAGAGCGCAAGAGCGGCCAATTGAGGCTCAAGGCACGACATTGATGGCGGCGGCCAACGAGCCTACAAGCAGAGGCCAAGCCACCTCCTCAGGGCGGAGGAAAAACAGACGCGGGGGTAAAGGAAGAGGAAAGAAGCCTCAACCCGCTGCGACCCAGGATAAAATCCCGAGGGCCGACCCTGCCTCAAATGAGGCGCAGGCTGTGGATAAGCAACAGACCACTGGCGCCGGCATAGCGCCGCGGGAAGTTGGGGAACCACAGAGGTACCGTAAAAAGCCGAACGCCGCTAGCGCTACCGACACTAGCGCCGGCACGACGCAGCGGCAAACGGATGAACAAAGTAAAAGGTTCCCCAAAGAAACGAGTGGCGGCGCTACCGGCGCACACGCCACTACTTCCACCAAGAAGGGATTCACAGCCTGCGCTATCAAACTGTTGATGGACTTAATTAAGGCCATCAGGCAGGGTCAGGATGTGGAGACAGTTATCCTCGATGGCTTAGCCACCTTATTAACGCTGTACCATGGCTGAGTCATTGAGGATATTACACTGGAATGCCCGCGGCCTCCGGGATAAGGTCGCCCCCCTCCGCCACCTCCTTAGGGAACAAAACATCGACGTGGCGCTCATAAGCGAGACGCTACTGGGACCCGAAGATAGGATTAGGTTCCCGGGATACCTCGCTTATAGAAAGGATGAACGGTCGGCACATCACTCGAGGTACCGTGGTCTGGCGGTACTAGTGAAGCGAAGGGTCGTCCATCAGGAAATCCCCTTGCCGTCACTCAGTAGTTTCTACGCGCTGGGTGTCCAGCTACATGTAGCCGGCGAGGACATCAACATCTACGCGTGTTACAAGCCGCCCGCGGCCCGCTTGGACCATACAGAGCTGCGGGCCTTGTTAACCCAGACATCGCACGCCACCCTCCTCGCCGGTGATTTAAATTGTAAACACCCAGCGTGGAATTCCTACCTAACGAATACCGAGGGGAGACGACTCTTCGCGGACGCGGAAGCCTTCGGCTATACGGTGTCTGGACCAGAGACGCCAACCCATTACCCAGGTGCCGTAATGCACATGCCAGACGTACTGGACATCGTAGTCCACCGAGGGCTACATTGCCAGACCACGCAGCAAGTTATAGACGACGAGTTACAGTCGGACCACCAACCTGTACTCGTCGTCCTATCGGGTATGCCGACCCGACTGAAGCCAATTGCGCCACGTCGATGCACGGACTGGGACGTGTTCCAGGACAAAGTAGAGACCACCACGCCAACTCGGCCTATCGTCACCTCCGCGGACGTAGACCAAATGGCGGATGATGTCACTGCTTGCATACAAAGCGCCATGGAAGCGGCGACAACAACGCAGCCGCAGGGGAGAGGGCTACTGCCGCCCCTGCCGGCTCGTATTAGCGCAATGATCGCCGCGAAGAGGCGCCTACGCAAGCAGTGGCAACAACTACGATGCCCGCATCTAAAAACGCAACTAAACCGTCTCGCGGAAAAGGTGAAGGCCGAGTTACAGGCACACACCGCCGCGGGCTGGGAGGAACGGATCGACGCCACAACAGACAGTTGGCCGTCGGTCCATAAGTTATGCCGCCAGCTGACGAATGCCCCAGCCCCGGTGCGTCCGCTGATAAATAGCGACGGGGCGCTCAGATATGTAGCGGAGGACCGGGCGGAGGTCTTCGCCGAACACCTGGAGCGTCAGTTCCGCCCCAACCCGACCGACGACACCGAGCATGTCGCAGCGGTCGAGAGACACCTGGGAGACTACTTCGCTACGCCGATAGCTCCCGATGAGGACCCGATCTTCTTCCCGCCGGGCGCAGTCAGACGCGCCATCCTTAGAACGAGGCCTAGGAAGGCCCCCGGTGCCGACGGTATCACCAACACAGCGCTGCGCCACCTGCCGCACCGTATGGTTGCGCCGCTGGCGCGCCTGTACACGGCGATACTGCGCACGGGGGCCTTTCCCGCTTCGTGGAAGGAAGGGCGCGTCATAATGCTGCCCAAGGCGGGGAAGAACATCCTGAAGCCGGAGAGCTATCGGCCGATCACTCTGCTGCCGACAGTCTCCAAGGTGTTTGAAGCACTCCTGCTGCGACATCTCCAACCTCACATCGCGCCGCGTCCCGAACAGTTCGGGTTCCGGGCGGAGCACAGTACGACGCTCCAGCTGTCGAGGGTACTGCACCACCTCGCAGCCACAATGAACAGGAAGGAATACTCGGTGGCAGTATTCCTCGACATGGAGAAGGCCTTCGACCGTGTGTGGCACGACGGCCTAATATATAAGCTGGCCACGTCAGATGCGCCCCGTCGCATCGTGCGGGTGGTCTCTACTTTTCTATCCCACAGGACTTTCAGGGTGGTGGTCGACGGAGCGCTATCCAGCGCCCGACCGGTGCTGGCCGGTGTGCCGCAGGGCAGCTGCGTATCGCCGGCGTGTTACTCACGTTACACCGACGACATCCCCACGACTCCAGATGAGACGCTCGCGCTGTATGCTGACGACGCCGCGTACATTACCACCTCGCTAAATGCAAAGTACGCGGCGGTCAAGATGCAGCGCGCCCTCGACATGCTCCCTGAGTGGCTGTCGAAGTGGCGGCTCTCGGTTAACGTGGGTAAGACGCAGGCGCTGGTCACCGGTTCCGCGCCCCTCCCACCACCCTTGAAACTACAAGGAGCCGACGTCGTATGGTCGCCCCGGGTCAAGTACCTGGGTGTCACTATCGACCGTCGGCTCACGATGGGGACGCACGTCCGCGAGGTCGCCGCACGAGGTAGGGTCGCCCGCAACCTCCTTAGACCGGTGCTCTCGTCCCGAATCCCGGTGCGCGTCAAAATGGGCGTGTACAAGTTGTACGTACGCCCCATTTTGACGTACGCCGCCCCTGCGTGGTTCGCCCTCACGAGCAAGACGAACCGAAAGCTGCTCCGCACCCAACAAAACCTGGCGTTGCGGACCATTGTGGACGCCCCTCGTTTCGTGAGGAACGACATAATTCAAAGGGACCTCGGGATTGAGAGCCTGGACGAGTTTGTGAGGCGCCTCGCGAAGGGAATGTTCGCGCGTGCCGACGCATCTGCTTGGCCTCACATCAAGCAGATAGCGCCATTGCACGCGCGCCCCCCCGACGCGAGACCCCTACCCCGCGACCTGGTAGCGGACGACTGACCCCATCGCACCGGACTGGACGCCTCGAGTAAGCTGCATCCAGGTTACACGCGGCTTACTCGATTCAATAGCACTCTACAGAGAAAATACATCTATTGCGTGGCGTGTGCTAAGTTAATATAGGCACGTCACGTAATTAACACAGACATTCACTACTCAACAGGCATTTAACTCACACACATACGCATAGCGCGGGCTGTGCGGTATGTGTAGACACTGGGCGGTGTTACGCAATACAATGCCGCTCACACACACACGACAGTTCCTTAGCCCGGACCGTAATCGGCTCGATCTGAGAGCGGGGCGGGCGGGAACTATACACCTATACTGTAGGAGCGTCGAGTCGGCACCTACGTCGCTGGTCGCCTTCACTGGGCCTCCCCCGGGTAACCGGGGGTCTCACCTGGCGGGGGTTGACCGCCGTGGTGTCGTGAAGAAAGCGGCGCTAACAGTATTAGCGTCGTGATGCGCCTACAGTAATCACAATAGCAATCACTCACATGGGCGCGTTATTATCGAACGCGCCCAATCATCTAGGAGTCATAGTAAAATTGACCAACACCACGAGGGGCCCGTATTTACGGGCCAACGTATGGCTTCCGCGGCCGGGGGGCGATGCCCCGGATCCGCTAGCCGCGCCCCCTTACGGGGACGCAGCGACATCCCAAAAAATGGCATAATCCCCGATCCCTAAAGTTAGGTTTCTTTAATGCCAATGGCATGCTAAAACAACGCGATGAAATCGCTGCGTTCCTCCGCGACCACCAAATTGATATTCTCCTCTTACAGGAAACCTTTTTAAAGCCCAGCCGTCGAAACCCGTCAATTGCCAACTATCGCATAGTTCGCAATGACAGGACTAGATGCCACAAGGGCGGCACCTTAATCTATTATAGAACGTCCCTGCACTTTATCCCAATGGACCCGCCCCATCTCTCACGTTTAGAAGTGTCCATATGTAAGTTAGGCATGACCGGCCACCAACCGATCACCATAGTTTCGGCCTATGTTCCCCCCGTCTGCACATCGGAGTTAGCCCTTCCCCCCCTCTCTGACGACCTTTTCATTTTACTTGGCCTGAGTGACTCCGTTATCATAGCGGGCGATCTCAACGCCAAACATCATGCCTGGAACAGCACCAGGATCTCCACCAGAGGCAAACACCTGTTTGACCTATGTCCCATCCTCAACTTCGACATCATCGCCCCGATGACTCCCACTCACTTTCCCCACGACCCTAACCATACCCCCGACGTACTTGACATAGCGCTTCTGAAGAGTATCAACCTACGGTTGGATTCTATAGAGGCGCTCGACGAACTCTCCTTTGACCTCCGTCCAGTTGTCGCAAAGCTGGCCCCACGCCTAGGTCTCCACGACCCTGACAGACCCCCTCTCACCAAGTTAGTTACAGACTGGAGGAAAGTAAGCGACTGCCTGAAATCCACCACGTTAGGTCCCCGACTAGACTCCATTCCCGACCACTTCGACTCTATCGTTGACACGACAGCCGCGATCGACTCATTCACGGTACACGTACAATCAGTCCTGAACGACTGTTCAAGGGAGGTTCCGGCGATGGACGACCATCGCTGGAAGCTTCCGGACGATGTGCGCGAACTGTTGAATGAGAAGAACGCGGCTGTCCGTGCGTACAGTAACTTTCCCAACCACGCGAACAAAGTCCATATGCGCTATTTACAGAGATCTGTAAAGACACGCCTATCGGAGCTGCGTGACGCCGGCTGGGACAAGATGCTGAGCGAGTTAGAGCCCACCCACTTAGCTTTCTGGGACCTTCAGAGGAAACTCAAATCCGAAGAAGTCGTCTCAATGCCCACCCTGGTGCGCCCCGACAAGACCATCGCTTTCGATGACGTCGACAAGGCGGAATGCCGATAGTCTTGAAGCTCAATGCTCACCTAGCTCTCAACCAGTAGACCAAGCACACTTGTCCCAGGTCGACGCGGAAGTCGAACGTAGAGCCTCCGTCCCACCCGTTGAAGACCCTGATTATCCTCTGCCTCCCGTCACTCCAGACGAAGTGCATGATATCAAGGGTCTAAAACCTCGCAAAGCCCCCGGCTCAGACGAAATCACCAATAGGGTGCTCCAACTGTTCCCCGCTCACCTCATAATGCTCATGGCCACCATCTTCAACGGAGCCCTGAGCAATAACATCTATCCACAAGAGTGGAAGACGGCCACCGTCATCGGCATACCGAAGCCCGGTAAGCCGAAAACGGAGCCCACCAGCTACCGGCCCATCAGTCTGCTCAATGTCTTCGGCAAAGTCTATGAGAGGCTTATTTTAAAGCGCCTCAGAGATTTTGCGGAAACAAAGGGCCTCATCCCCGACCAACAGTTCGGTTTTAGATCCCAACACTCTTGCGTCCAACAGGTCCACAGCATCGTTGAACACATAAGCTACGGCTTTCAACGTGGTCTTACGACCGGTGCTGTATTCTTCGACATAGCGAAAGCGTTCGACAAGGTCTGGCACAACGGCTTATTATATAAGCTCTACAAACTCGGTGTGCCCGATCGTCTCGTGCTCATCTTACGAGACTTCTTGTCAAACCGCACCTTCCGCTATCGCATCGAAGGAGCGCTATCCTCCCCTTATCCTATCCGTGCAAGCGTCCCTCAGGGCTCTGTACTAGCCCCTCTCATTTTCACTCTCTTCACCAGCGACATCCCGAAAAGTAGAAAGGCGCAGTTGGCTCTGTTCGCAGACGACACGGCCATCTACTACACCGGGTTAGTCCAGGACCATATATCTCGCACTCTCCAGACCGAAGTCAACAAGCTTGGCACTTGGTTTAGAAAGTGGAGAATCGAAGTCCCGACAAAAGTCAGGCGGTTCTTTTCACCAAACCGCGTAGAAACCTCATCCCCCCCCGACCGCTAACCATGTTCGGCAAGCCTATCCCTTGGCAGAAGCGAGCCAAATACCTAGGCGTGACCCTTGACCACCATCTCTCGTTCTCAGAGAACATTAAGCAGGTGCGTTCGCGTGCCACTTTCGCTCTCTCTTCGAAATATGAAGATCGCCATTAGGGGACTATATTGCCTGCGGACACGGACCCTAAGGAGACTGAGGAGGAGCTCCGGACGTTGGGATACCAACCGGAGTATGTGCGCCATATAAAGGGCGCACAAGGACGACTCGGTTGTGTGTTCCACGCGATCCTCAAGAAGACCCCTGACGTCCGGGATATCTTCACCACCACCGTGTTCATGTATATGCGGGGTGTGAAGATAGAGGCATGGCGGGGCAAACGTGGACCCGCTCAGTGCCACCGGTGCCAACGGTTCAGGCACAGCTCGCACCAGTGCCACCGTCCGCTCGCTTGTCGCGCGTCCGCCTGCGGGAGGAACCGGCCACCTGTGCCAATTGCGATGGCCACACGCCGGCCAAATGTGGTCGACCATAGGCCACAGGAGGCTCAGGAAGAGGCCCAAGGCATGACGCTGATGGCGGCAGCCAACGGGCCCACTCAGAGAAGCCAAGCCACTCCCTCCGGGCGGAGGAAGCATAAGCGCGGGGGGAAAGCGAGGAAACCCAACCCCCCCCCCCCCCCCCCCAGGCTACTCAAGAAGAGACCCTTAAGGCCGGCCCTGTCGTACACAGGACACAGGCCGTACAAGAAAGCTCCACCGCAGCTACTAGCGCCGGCATAGCGCAGCGGTGAAGCGGGGAAATAAACAAGTTCGCCCATACCACGCAGGGCGACGCCACCGCTGCGGCTAGCGCCACTATACGGCAGCGGCAGCAAACCGAAACTAAGAAACTCCCTACAGTCACGTATGGTGGCGGCGCTAAAACCCAGCAAAAGGAGTTTACGGCCTGTGCCATTAAGTTATTAATGGACTTAATTAAAGCCATTAGGCTAGGCCAAGACATCGAGACGGTCATCCTTGACGGTCTAGCCACGCTACTCACCTTGTATCATGGATAGACCGTTCAGGGTGATCCACTGGAACGCCCGCGGCCTTAAGGATAAGGTCGCCCTCCTCCGCCACATCCTTAGGGAACAAAACATCGACGTGGCGCTCATAAACGAGACGCTCCTGGGGCCCGAAGATAGGGTTAGGTTCCCGGGTTACCTCGTTTACAGGAAGGACGAAAGGTCGGCTAACAATACCCGCTATCGTGGTCTGGCGGTTATTGTGAGGCGAAGAGTCGTACACCAGGAGCTCCCCTTGCCGTCGCTCAGGTCCTTTTACGCGCTGGGTGTGCAGCTGCACCTGGCCGGCGAGGACATAGACTTGTATGCCTGCTATAAGCCGCCCGTGGTACATTTGGACGTAGCGGAGCTGCGGGCGCTTATAAGCACACACCAGAGAGCAACCATCCTCGCCGGTGACTTTAACTGTAAGCACCCAGCGTGGAATAGCCACACCAGAAATACCGAGGGAAGACGGCTCTTCACGGACGCGGAGGCCTTCGATTATACGGTGTCCGGCCCAGAAACGCCGACCCATTACCCCGATGTAGCATATTATCTACCGGATGTGCTGGACATCGTAGTCCATCGAGGGCTACACTGCCAGATCACACAGCAAGTGATCGACGACGAGTTACAGTCGGACCACCAACCTGTACTCGTCGTCCTATCGGGTATGCCGACCCCACTGAAGCCCATAGCGCCACGTCGATTAACGACGAGACGAGGTTCGAGGAAGAGCTGGAGACCACCACGCCCACTCGGCCTATAGTTACCTCCGCGGACGTGGACCGGACGGCCTGTGACGTCACTGCTTGCATACAAAGCGCCTTAGAAGCGGCGACAACGACGCAGCCGCAGGGGAGAGTGCTATTGCCGCCCTGCCGGCGCGCCTACAAGTAATGATCGCCGAGAAGAGGCGCCTTCGCAAGCAGTGGCAACAGCTAAGATGCCCAACGCTCAAGACGCAGCTGAACCGTCTCGCGGAGAAGGTTAAGGCCGAGCTCCGGGCGCACACCGCCGCGGACTGGGAGGCACGTATCGACGCCACTAGAGATAGTTGGCCGTCGATACACAAACTGTGCCGCCACTTCACGAATACCCCAGCCCCGGTGCGTCCGGTTCTAAACAGCGACGGGGCGCTTAAATATGTAGCAGAGGATCAGGCGGAGGTCTTCGCCGAACACCTGGAGCGTCAGTTCCGCCCTAACCCGACCGACGACACCGAACATGTCGCAGCGGTCGAGAAACACCTCGGGGACTATTTCGGTACGCCGATAGCTCCCGATGAGGATCCCGTCTTTTTCTCGCCGGGCGCAGTCAGACGCGCCATCCTGAGGACGAAACCGAGTAAGGCCCCCGGTGCTGACGGTATCTCCAACAACAGTGCTGCGCCACTTGCCGTTCCGTTGGTAGCGGCACTGGCGCGCCTGTATACGGCGATACTGCGCACGGGGGCCTTTCCGGCCTCGTGGAAGGAAGGGTGCGTCATCATGCTGCCCAAGGCGGGGAAAAACACGCAGAAGCCGGAGAGCTATCGGCCCATTACGCTGCTGCCGACTGTCTCCAAGGTGTTTGAAGCACTCCTGCTGCGACATCTCCAGCCGCACGTCGCCCCACGCCCAGAGCAGTTTGTGTTCAGGGCGGAGCACAGCACGACGCTCCAGCTGTCAAGGGTACTGCACCACCTCACAGCTGGGCAAAATAAAAAGGAATACTCGGTGGCAGTATTCCTCGACATGGAGAAGACCTTCGACCGTGTGTGGCACGAGGGCCTAATATATAAACTGGCCACCTCAGATGCGCCCCGTCGCGTTGTAATGGTGGTCTCTAGCTTTTTATCCCACAGGACCTTCAGGGTGGTGGTCGACGGCGGGCTGTCTAGCGCGCGCCCGGTGCTGGCGGGCGTGCCGCAGGGCAGCTGCGTGTCGCCGACGTGTTACTCACGTTACACCGACGACATCCCCACCACTCCCGATGCGATGCTCGCGCTGTATGCTGACGACGCCGGTCGAAATGCCGCGCGCGCTCGATCTACTTCCGGAGTGGCTGTCGAAATGGCGGCTCTCGGTGAACGTGGGAAGACGCAGGCGATGGTCACAGGATCAGCGCGCCTCCCACCGCCCTTGAAACTACAAGGAGCCGACATCAATTGGTCGCCCCGGGTCAAATACCTGGGTATCACCATCAACCGTCGGCTCACTATGGGGCCACATGTCCGCAAGGTCGCCGCGCAGGGTAGGGTCGCCCGCAACCTGCTTAAACCTGTGCTCTCGTCCCGCATCTCGGCGCGCGTCAAACTGGGCGTGTACAAATTGTACGTGCGCCCAATCTTGACGTACGCCGCCCCCGCTTGGTTCGCCCTCACGAGCGAGTCGAGCCGGAAGCTTCTCCGCGCGCAACAGAGCATTGCGCTGCGGACCATTGTTGACGCTCCTCGCTTCGTGAGGAACGATGTAATCCAGCGGGACCTCGGGATCGAGAGCCTGCATGAGTTCGTGCGGCGCCTCGCGAAGGGGATGTACGCGCGTGCCGACGCGTCTGCTTGGCCCCATGTCAAGCAGATAGCGCCCTGGCATAAGCACCCCCCGACGCGAGACCCTTGCCCCGCGACCTGGTAGCGGACGAGTGACCCCATACACCGGACTGGATGCCTCGAGTAAGTCGCATCCAGGTTACACGCGGCTTACTCGATTCAACTGAACACACATCTATTGCGTGGCGTGTACTAAGTTAATATAGGCGCGTCACGTGATTAAACCAGACATCCATAACTAAACAAGCATTCAACTCACACGTACGGGCGCGGCGCGGGCTGCGCGGCGCGGGCTGCGACGCACGTAGTCACTGAACGGCGTTACACACAATACAATGCCGTTCACACATACACGACAGTTCCTTAGCCCGGACCGTGATCGGCTAGATCTGAGAGCGGGGCAGGCGGGAACTAAACACCTATTCTGTAGGAACGTCGAGTCGGCTCCACTATCGCTGGTCGTCTTCGTTGGGCCTCCCCCGGGTAACCGGGGTCTCACCTGGCGGGGACTGACCGCCGTGGAGTAGTCGTGAAGAAAGCGGCGCTAATGTACTAGCGTCGTGGCGAGCCTACAGAAATACATATAGCAACCAATAACACAGACGCGTTACAACGCGTCTGAAATTTTATTCGCTGCTATAGGCGCTCATAATGAGGGGTCCGTTTTTACGGACCACCGTAAACCACCCGCGGCCAGGGGGCTATGCTCCGGTTCCGCATGCCGAGCCCCCTTGCGGGGGCGTAGCGACATCCCGATGAAAATGGCATGTAAGTTATTCGCCCCCGGCTGGAGGCTTTGAGTCCGCTTAAGGCAGCCACAGGAAAGTCCGGTTGAGTAGTCACGACCTCTCAAGGTCAACTACGAGATGCCATATACAAAAAAAAAGGCAAAATGGCACCGACCCCGATGACCCCATTACCCTCCTCCAGGAGAGCAGTAGGGCCACGAGTACAGTGCACAAAACCTACGTTCCGACCTCGCCGCCGAGGTCCCTCGCGTAAACCCAGACGTAATTGTCCCCCCCGACCCTTGCTCGACGAAGCACCAGCCCGCGCCGCAGCTGAGCCTGTAGTTTTAAATTCCCCGAATAATAATAATATAGTTCAGATCCAGCCTGTCCCACCTTGCTGTCCTCATGCAAAATGGCATGAGGTCGATTCCGTGCTCGCCTCCCGCCGTGAACGGACGTGCTGCCGCTCCCGCTCGCTGCACTCGCTCACTGCTCCTGCCGAAACCGGATTGCTGTTACGCTGCCGTAACCTCCAGTGGTCGCCGACTACTACCGAACCACGGTCAATTAATTATATTAATCGGCCGTATTCGATCCAAAAAAGTGCCTTTTTCAAGGCAAAATATTTCTTTAACGGAATTGTTGTCCGAGTAGCTTCATAAGCCCCCTCTGGGCCAAAACCACTGTTTCGTGGTCCTCGGTGGATATAAGGTATCCACCGAGGACCACGGAACCGAGTGGGGTGTTGTCCCAATACACCCGCCGAACCCCTTCAGGGCTAGGCAGTCAATTAGAAGGGTCTCAGAGTTAACCGGCCTTGGGGGATCTCCTAGTCGGCTCTGGTGTACTGCATTCCTTCTACAGCTACTCACCTAGTGTCTCTAGGGTGTGTGTAGACACACCCTTCGTGCTAGACTGGTTCAGGGCACCTTTGCACATTAGAATGGCAAAGGGTTACAAGCTTAGGGCTCACAATTAGGTACACACCTCCCTGTCTGCACCCGACAGAGAGGGCGACACATCTCCGGGCCTATCCACCCGGGAGTTAGGTTTAGGGCCGTTAAGCTATTAGTAGGAAGATTTAAAAAATTACAAAATTTCGCCCCAATGAACCCGCCTTTCTCCCGTCATGGAGGACGCCCTTATAGTGGCGTTCTTCAAAGAGGTCCTCTTCAAGGACCCGGATTTCATCGCCAAGTATGGCGCTAAGTTTCCGGCTCTCCAACAGCCGCCTTCTACTGACTCCATAGCTGACTTCAGTGATGCCCTGGCCCCCGTGACCACGACCGTTCCTAGTCCCTCGGTGTCTATGGACACTGAGGAAGCTTTGTCTCAGGACAAACGCTGCCCGACCCCTTACTCCTGCAGCGATATCGAGTCTGAGCACTCGTCTTCCTCTGCTCACTCGAACCCCTCTTCCGAGGACGACGGCTTCGTGGCCGTCACCGGAAAGGGGAAAGAGAGGAAGCAAAGGAAGACGACCTCCTCGCAGGCGACAAAGATCGCTGCCACGGAGGTACTAGCTGCCCCCTTTCCCCAGCCCCCGTGGCGCCCTCTAATTCTAACCCCAGCCCGACTATAACCTCTTCATCCGCCAAGGATAAGCAGGTGACTCCGGCCCCCAAAAAGGTCCCCCCACCCCCTCCTGTGTTCTTATAGGATAAGTTAAAATGGTTGGACGTTTCCAAAAGGTGCGTCGACCGGTCGGCTTCTCAAAAGCCGTCGATACCCAACAGGGTATTAAAATCACGGTCACGACTTCCCGTGATTGTAGGGATTTAACCCGAGTCCTCAGAGCGAGAGGTGTGTCATTCTACAGCTACTCGCTTCCAGAGGAACGTCAGACCCACGTGATGATCCGCAGGATCCCAAAAGAAATCCCCTCAGCGGATATCAATGCCCCCCCGACAGAAGGACATCACCCAATATTCAAGGTGTCCAACATCTGCCGTCTCACAGGCCTCGTCATTGAGAAGCCCAGGAAGAGCGGCGTCGTTGGACAATGCCACAGATACCAACTATACGGGCATGGAACTGCCATGCGCAATCCAGGTGCGTCAAGTGCCTGGGCAAACATGGCACGTCTGACTGCCCACGCCCCAAGGATAGGACTATGTGCACCGAGCCGCCCAGCTGCGTGCTGTTTGGTGAGGCTGGACACCCAGTCAACTACCGTGGCTGTCGCATGTCCCCAAAGTCAACTTCCTCAAAGCTGGTGAAGCGTGCAGACGCCCGCCAGCAGCGAGAATGTCCTTCATATGGGTTCTCCCCCCACTACAGACTCTCTCATGAGTTCGTGCGGCGCCTCGCGAAGGGGATGTACGCGCGTGCCGACGCGTCTGCTTGGCCCCATGTCAAGCAGATAGCGCCCTGGCATAAGCACCCCCCGACGCGAGACCCTTGCCCCGCGACCTGGTAGCGGACGAGTGACCCCATACACCGGACTGGATGCCTCGAGTAAGTCGCATCCAGGTTACACGCGGCTTACTCGATTCAACTGAACACACATCTATTGCGTGGCGTGTACTAAGTTAATATAGGCGCGTCACGTGATTAAACCAGACATCCATAACTAAACAAGCATTCAACTCACACGTACGGGCGCGGCGCGGGCTGCGCGGCGCGGGCTGCGACGCACGTAGTCACTGAACGGCGTTACACACAATACAATGCCGTTCACACATACACGACAGTTCCTTAGCCCGGACCGTGATCGGCTAGATCTGAGAGCGGGGCAGGCGGGAACTAAACACCTATTCTGTAGGAACGTCGAGTCGGCTCCACTATCGCTGGTCGTCTTCGTTGGGCCTCCCCCGGGTAACCGGGGTCTCACCTGGCGGGGACTGACCGCCGTGGAGTAGTCGTGAAGAAAGCGGCGCTAATGTACTAGCGTCGTGGCGAGCCTACAGAAATACATATAGCAACCAATAACACAGACGCGTTACAACGCGTCTGAAATTTTATTCGCTGCTATAGGCGCTCATAATGAGGGGTCCGTTTTTACGGACCACCGTAAACCACCCGCGGCCAGGGGGCTATGCTCCGGTTCCGCATGCCGAGCCCCCTTGCGGGGGCGTAGCGACATCCCGATGAAAATGGCATGTAAGTTATTCGCCCCCGGCTGGAGGCTTTGAGTCCGCTTAAGGCAGCCACAGGAAAGTCCGGTTGAGTAGTCACGACCTCTCAAGGTCAACTACGAGATGCCATATACAAAAAAAAAGGCAAAATGGCACCGACCCCGATGACCCCATTACCCTCCTCCAGGAGAGCAGTAGGGCCACGAGTACAGTGCACAAAACCTACGTTCCGACCTCGCCGCCGAGGTCCCTCGCGTAAACCCAGACGTAATTGTCCCCCCCGACCCTTGCTCGACGAAGCACCAGCCCGCGCCGCAGCTGAGCCTGTAGTTTTAAATTCCCCGAATAATAATAATATAGTTCAGATCCAGCCTGTCCCACCTTGCTGTCCTCATGCAAAATGGCATGAGGTCGATTCCGTGCTCGCCTCCCGCCGTGAACGGACGTGCTGCCGCTCCCGCTCGCTGCACTCGCTCACTGCTCCTGCCGAAACCGGATTGCTGTTACGCTGCCGTAACCTCCAGTGGTCGCCGACTACTACCGAACCACGGTCAATTAATTATATTAATCGGCCGTATTCGATCCAAAAAAGTGCCTTTTTCAAGGCAAAATATTTCTTTAACGGAATTGTTGTCCGAGTAGCTTCATAAGCCCCCTCTGGGCCAAAACCACTGTTTCGTGGTCCTCGGTGGATATAAGGTATCCACCGAGGACCACGGAACCGAGTGGGGTGTTGTCCCAATACACCCGCCGAACCCCTTCAGGGCTAGGCAGTCAATTAGAAGGGTCTCAGAGTTAACCGGCCTTGGGGGATCTCCTAGTCGGCTCTGGTGTACTGCATTCCTTCTACAGCTACTCACCTAGTGTCTCTAGGGTGTGTGTAGACACACCCTTCGTGCTAGACTGGTTCAGGGCACCTTTGTACATTAGAATGGCAAAGGGTTACAAGCTTAGGGCTCACAATTAGGTACACACCTCCCTGTCTGCACCCGACAGAGAGGGCGACACATCTCCGGGCCTATCCACCCGGGAGTTAGGTTTAGGGCCGTTAAGCTATTAGTAGGAAGATTTAAAAAATTACAAAATTTCGCCCCAATGAACCCGCCTTTCTCCCGTCATGGAGGACGCCCTTATAGTGGCGTTCTTCAAAGAGGTCCTCTTCAAGGACCCGGATTTCATCGCCAAGTATGGCGCTAAGTTTCCGGCTCTCCAACAGCCGCCTTCTACTGACTCCATAGCTGACTTCAGTGATGCCCTGGCCCCCGTGACCACGACCGTTCCTAGTCCCTCGGTGTCTATGGACACTGAGGAAGCTTTGTCTCAGGACAAACGCTGCCCGACCCCTTACTCCTGCAGCGATATCGAGTCTGAGCACTCGTCTTCCTCTGCTCACTCGAACCCCTCTTCCGAGGACGACGGCTTCGTGGCCGTCACCGGAAAGGGGAAAGAGAGGAAGCAAAGGAAGACGACCTCCTCGCAGGCGACAAAGATCGCTGCCACGGAGGTACTAGCTGCCCCCTTTCCCCAGCCCCCGTGGCGCCCTCTAATTCTAACCCCAGCCCGACTATAACCTCTTCATCCGCCAAGGATAAGCAGGTGACTCCGGCCCCCAAAAAGGTCCCCCCACCCCCTCCTGTGTTCTTATAGGATAAGTTAAAATGGTTGGACGTTTCCAAAAGGTGCGTCGACCGGTCGGCTTCTCAAAAGCCGTCGATACCCAACAGGGTATTAAAATCACGGTCACGACTTCCCGTGATTGTAGGGATTTAACCCGAGTCCTCAGAGCGAGAGGTGTGTCATTCTACAGCTACTCGCTTCCAGAGGAACGTCAGACCCACGTGATGATCCGCAGGATCCCAAAAGAAATCCCCTCAGCGGATATCAATGCCCCCCGACAGAAGGACATCACCCAATATTCAAGGTGTCCAACATCTGCCGTCTCACAGGCCTCGTCATTGAGAAGCCCAGGAAGAGCGGCGTCGTTGGACAATGCCACAGATACCAACTATACGGGCATGGAACTGCCATGCGCAATCCAGGTGCGTCAAGTGCCTGGGCAAACATGGCACGTCTGACTGCCCACGCCCCAAGGATAGGACTATGTGCACCGAGCCGCCCAGCTGCGTGCTGTTTGGTGAGGCTGGACACCCAGTCAACTACCGTGGCTGTCGCATGTCCCCAAAGTCAACTTCCTCAAAGCTGGTGAAGCGTGCAGACGCCCGCCAGCAGCGAGAATGTCCTTCATATGGGTTCTCCCCCCACTACAGACTCTCTCTCAACTCCCCCAGAGGCTAAGCCCGCAAAGGCTTAGCCCCTGGAATTACCTGAACCATCAGCAGGCCTTCCCTGCTATGGTTCAGCCGGGACCTTTTCAATATTCTTCACACCCCGCGCGCGTAAAATGGCCAACGAACGCGTTGCCGCCCGTAATTCCTGCGATCTCGCTCAGATCCAGAGAATATTTCATGCGTATCCCGAGATTACGCAAGCCCTCGAGAATTTCGCGAAACCTTAGTAATGGATACGAGTCCAAGCGCAAACCAAACCCCGATCCCTAAAGTTAGGCTTCTTTAATGCCAATGGCATTCAAGGACAACGCGATGAAATCGCTGCATTCCTCCGAGACCATCAAATAGACATTCTCCTCTTACAGGAAACCTTTTTAAAGCCCAGCCTTCAAAACCCGTCAATTGCCAACTATCGCATAGTTTGCAATGACAGGACTAGAAGTCACAAGGGCGGCACCCTAATTTATTATAGAACGTCCCTGCACTGCATCCCAATGGACCCGCCCCCTCTCTCACGTTTAGAAGTGTCTATATGTAAGCTTAGGCATGACTGGCCACCAACCGATCACCTTAGTATCGGCCTATATACCCCCCGTTTCCACATCAGAGTTACATACATACCCAAGCCCGGTTGGCTTACCGGGCTTGAGTATGCCGATGACGGAGCCCACCAGCTACCGGCCCATCAGTCTGCTCAATGTTTTTGGCAAAGTCTATGAGAGGCTTATTTATAAGCGCCTCAGGGATTTTGCTGAAACAAAGGGCCTCATCCCCGACATGCAGTTCGGTTTTAGAACCCAGCACTCTTGCGTCCAACATCGGTCCACCGCATCGTAGAACACATAAGCGATGGCTTTCAACGTGGTTTTACGACCGGTGCTGTATTCTTCGACATAGCGAAAGCGTTCGACAAGGTCTGGCACAACGGCTTATTATATAAGCTCTACAAACTCGGTGTGCCCGATCGTCTCGTGCTCATCTTACGAGACTTCTTGTCAAACCGCACCTTCCGCTATCGCATCGAAGGAGCGCTATCGTCCCCCCATTCTATCCGCGCAGGCGTCCCTGAGGGCTCCGTGCTAGCTCCTCTCATTTTCACTCTCTTTACTAGCGACATCCCCAAAAGTAGAAAGGCGCAGTTGGCTCTGTTCGCAGACGACACGGCCATTTACTACACCGGTTTAGTCCATGACCAGATATCTCGCACTCTCCAGACCGAAGTCAACAAGCTTGGCGCATGGTTCAGAAAGTGGAGAATCGAAGTTAATCCCGACAAAAGGCGGTTCTTTTCACCAAACCGCGTAAAAACCTCATCCCCCGACCGCCGATCTCTCCTTCTCAGAGCACATTAAGCAGGCGCGTTCGTGTGCCGCTTTCGCTTTCTTAAATGCACGCAGCAAGTTGTCCCTAAGTGCAAATTGTGTATTTACACAGCGTGCATCCGTCCAATTATGAAATGTGCAGTCTTCGCACAAGCTAGGCCCCACCACATCCACAGGATGCAGTGCCTCCAAAACCGTTTCCTCCGAAAGGCAACGGGATCCCCCTGGTTCGTCCGAAACGAGATCCTCCATCTCGATCTTAAAATCCCCATCATCAAGCAGTCCATGAAGCGCATCACGAAGCGATTCTTTGACTCTGCCGCCACCCACCGCAACCCTCTGGTTGTGAGGGCCGCCAGTTATAGGCCCTCCTCCATTAGCTCTATTCGCCGTCCAAGGTATACGCTCACCGACCCCGATTACCCCATTACCCTCCTCCAGGAAAGCAGTAGGGCCACAAGTACAGTGCACAAAACACACCGACCGACCTTCCGACCTTGCCGCCGAGGTCCCTCGCGAAAACCCCGACCCTTGCTCGATGAAGTGCCAGCCCGCACCGCAGCTGTGCCCGTAGCTTTAAACTCCCCGTTTAATAATAATTCTGTTCTGATCCAGCCTGTCTCACCTTGCTGTCCTCTCCCCAGCGACGCCCTAAGCCGAGGTCCGTACCCCACAGGGGGTGCCCTTAGCGTGCAGTCGCTTAGTAATATAAGTAATTCGCGCTTGGCTGGAGGCTTTGAGTCCGCTTAAGGCAGCCACAGGATAGTCCGGTTGAGTAGTCACGACCTCTCAAGGTCAACTACGAGATGCCATATACAAAAAGCAAAATGGCAAAATGGTATTCTGACTTCAGGCGTGGCCCAGTGCACAGGTTGCACTCGTATTACCCTTACTTATTGTTACTCTGCCTTTCTGTACTTTGTTGCTATTTTGTCTGAACTAAGGTGTTACTGGATTACTGGTGTCATAGCTATTATTATAAGGTTAAGTTAATTAAGTCATATGACGCTTTTCATATAAAGAAACTGATTATGTGTGGTTTCCTGTAAAATTAATTAATTAAATAAATCATAATAAATTCTAATTTATTACTGTTGAAAGAACCACTTTGATTTTACAATATGTCTGATCCTGTGCCGTCATATACATATTATTATTATTTTTGAAAACAATGATCGATGTCGTCCTTGATGATGATTTTTTCTCTGGTTCTTCCTCTTCTAGCAGTTTCCTTAGTGGAGTGGTTCTTCCTCTCCTCTTACTCTCGGCGATCAGATTTCGCCTTTGCTGTCCCACCTCCCCAACAATCTCAACAGTCCACATTAATGCCTAGAGTATTCCTGGCCATTACTCTGATCTCCTGGCTTTCTTTAACTGTGCACATATAGATGATTTGGTCATCTCTGTGTCCTTCCTCAAAACCTTACCTTTATCTGCTCATTATGCTCTTCCTGGCTTTGTCCTTATCCGTAATGATAGAACTAGGAAGGGTGGTGGTGGTGTTGCCATTTACTTGCGTACTGATATTCCTTACAAGTTTATCAGCACATGACCATCTTCCTACTCGGGGTCAGCGGAGCATCTATTTCTCGAAATTTCCTTGCATCACGCTAAAATGCTTCTTGGAGTCGTTTACAGTATAGATACCTCAGTATCAATTACTTTGACTCTTTTGATTCACTTTTAAATGATTTATGTTCCTCTAATGACCACGTAGTCGTGATGAGCGAAACGACAGTCACAAACTTCAATCTCTTTTATCTTCTTTTAACCTTAGTATTTTGCCTCTTTCTGCTACTCATAATTTCCCCCATTGCACCCGTTCGCTGTTAAAGCTGATAATTGTCTCTGCTGCGTGATGTGTCTTGATCAACGATAAGGTTCACATTTTTAACAGCGCTATACTCAACTTATACGATAGTTATGCTCCTATCCGTCGACACAAAGTCAAATATGTTCTACCTTGGCTTAATTCTGTCATTAAGTATGCGATGACCCAAACAATTTATCTTTGATAAAAAATACAGAATCCAACTTCACGAGAATCGCCGAACAGGTAGTGGCATAGGTGCTGGAATCTTCTCGGAGGACTTTAACATACGCATAGCCACACCATTGGAGTGTTCCAGCCCGAGTGCATGGGTATTTCTCTGGCTGCTTCAGCCATCATGGCCAGGGAAGTTAAGGACCACTCGATCCACATACTCTTAGACAGCATGGCTGTCCTGCAAGCGATAAGGCTGTCACACAGTTGACTCTGGGCTAATATACGAGTGCCACCAGCGCTTCAACCAGCTGGGTAGCCTCAACAACATAACACTTTAATGGATTAAAGGACAAAGCGGTTCGCTAGGCAACGATGCAGCCGATGAACTTGCCAGAAGGCGGTCCAGCATGGCAACAGTGGGACCTGAACCCATCGCGGCACTCTCCGTCGGGTACTTAAGCACTCTGGTAAGGAAACGCACCAGGGATCAACATCTCAACCTATACTCGGACCTAGGATGCAGGCAGGCCAAGGAAGCACTCCCTACAATTGATGGCCACCTCACGAAACCAGTTCTCCGACTAACTAAACAACAGCTGCGCACTGTTACAGCAACAATAACTCGCCACGGGTCATTTAACAAACACCTCTTTGCCATAGGAGTCACAGAAAGTCCACTGTGCAGGGCTTGCAGGACGACGAGACAGCAGCTCATGTGCTACTAAACTGCCTGGTGGTCGCCATATACAGGGCAAAGTACTTCGGTAACCCAGGTACCCTCCGTGAGATTGTCAGTAACACCAAGGCGTTGCTGGCTTTCCTTGAGGAGCTTGGGTGGATCGAATAATCAGTTTCCCACCCGTACGCAAAATACGCACATTGACGTGGAGTTACGGACACCAGCCCGTATTACCTATTACCTGTCAAACTGAAACTCTGTCCTTCCGAGCTCAACCTGAATGCGTATTTATAAGGTACTACGTAAACTCTGCAGGCGTATGTGTAGAGATGCAAAGAGTCGCTACTTTCATAACTCTCTCGACCACCGTAACTCCTCTGAAGTCAGGAAGTTTCTAACAACTGACGTTATTGGCAAGTCTCCAGTCGTTTCCATTAATGACACTGACGTGTGCGCTCTTAACAAACATTTCTCGCTTACCCCTGTTACTTTAGATCCGCTCTGATCCGAGAATAAACTTTCCTGTTTGCTAGTGCCGTAGTGTTCTTCTTTCGAATTAAGTCCAGTGAGTTAAATTGAGGTCAAAAAGTCTATTTGTGTCCTTTACTGCAGAAGTTGGTAATGATAATCTTTACTCAAGAATGATTTCTCCTATCCTCTCCAAATTACTTTCTGTCTTAGCCCAAATTTTTCGTTTCTTCTTGTTTTCTTGTACTATTCCTGAGGCCTGGAAACAAGCTCATATCATCTTACCCAAAATTCTTCCCATTTCGGATTTTGGTCCCATTTCTATCCTTCCATATCTCTCTATAGTTCTTGAGAACATTGTTCATCAGCAACTTTCTGCCTTTCTATCTACGAATGACCTACTTAATCCTCTTCTATCTGGTTTTCGGCTTGATCACAGTAACGGCTCTTTTGACGGTTACTGATGACATCCGCTGGGAAATCTCTCACTTGACTTGTACTTCTCGAATTTAGCAGTGCCTTTAATTCTGTTGATTGCGACATCCTTCTAGGGATCCTTAATTCTTTAAATTTCTCTTCCGCTATTAGTCCACTACTATCTTAAAGCCGCTCACAGCGGGTTCGTCTCGACGATTCTGATTGGTGCTCTCTTACCGCAGGTGTGCCTTAGGGTGATGTTCTCTCTCCTCTTCGCTTTTCTATTTTCATTAACTCTGTCAACAGAGTCATCTCTATGCCGACGATCTGCAGCTTTACAATAATTTCTAAAGGGGATATGCGGTAGCCGCCGTGTCTGCTGAACGGGGACCTGGATTCAATTAGGGAGTGGTTGCGGTCCTTTGGACTGCAAATCAATCCTAGGAAATCCCATGCCATGATTATCAGCGACAGGTAGGTCTATGCGTAACAGGCTCGATTTTGCGTTGCTGTCTCCAATCTGTTTGAATGGAGTTCAGATGAGAAAATACGCAAATACTGTTAAAAATGTGGCGGTGACCATGGATTCCTACTTATCGTGGACTGCCCATGTTGCTCAAGTCAGTAGCAAAGTGCACGACACGTTCCATAATTTAAAAAAAAGTCATTAAAAAAAAAAAAAAATAAAAAAAATAAAAATTGTTTATTGACACTAAAATTACAAAAATGGTACTTAAGTATGAACAGTCTTAGGATGTTTGAAACAATATATGTGTACTGATACTGAATCCCAAACTAGGCCAGGAGCCTGTATCTTGGGAGACAGTGTTCAGTCGCAGCAAGAGGTACACAATACTGTTTGTACATAGGGTTGCTGATTATTAAGTAAAATACGCTATAAATTTTAAATTTGCGTTAGTTTATGTGAGTATGTGATTGATAGTGTATCGTGTTATGTGTTTGTGTCTGTGTGTGTGAGAGAGTGTATGTGTTTATGTGTATGAGCAGATAAATTGAATTAGTAATAAGGTATTGTTGTTGGTTTAGTTAGTAGTTATTATTGTTTGTATTTTATATTTGATAGCTAAGTAGGTCTTCGGTTGTTTGATAGTCAAGTAGTTGAAGCCATTCAGTGATTTTAAATTTAACTTTGCGTCTACATAATGTAATGATGTTAAGCTTCTTGTTTAAATCGTTGTATAGTTTAGCACTTGTGCTACGTGTTTGCCTTTTTGCGAAAGAAGTTCTACAAACCACACGAGGGCATACAGATTTATTTAAATCAGGCGCAATAAACTCCCCAGCAGCATACCTGTCTGTTCAGTTAGAAAAACTTGATTCTATACAATAGTATACATTACAATTTACATTACTCAACACAAAACATTAAATAAATTTATTTGCCTTAAGTCAGTTAGCACACGTCACTACCTACAAAAAAACATCGAAAACTACCTACACTAAAGTAGAAAAAAAAAAAACGTAAACAGAACTTAATATCTACCTATATAAAAGCCTCCAGGCATAAAGGGCGTGTCCGCTTACATATAGCTGTAACTCGAAGTCGTAGGTAAAGACCTCCTCCCTTTTGTGCCATGCCTCCTTGGTCTGTGCGAGTCAAACAGGTCTTACTCGCGATCTTCTGAATGTCTTCCACCCATCTGACTACTTGGTACTTACTTGGCCTTACTTGGTACCCATGCAGTAGGTAATATTTGCTAAATTCTTAGAAACTTTTATTTTTGTGCTCTGATAATCATGAAAGCTGACAATATTTTAAAACTTATGGTTTTTATGAATTTAAATTACTTTTTTTATGAAAGAAAGACAACGGTGAGAACTGCAGACTCATAACCTCTGCAGACAAAACTAAACCTAACCCACAGACGGTTTGATAAACGAGGAATGTGCAGGAGGGTAACCATCATCTCTTATAGCAGTATTATTTCAATATTACTTCAGCGTGAGAAAGAAATGGAACTATATAACTCCTGTATAGCTCCATCACTTTCCCACTATGAAGTAATATTATAATAATACTGCTATAAAAGGTGATGGTTACCCCCCTGCTCTATCACCCTTTACCACGATCTGTCACATCTACAACATGCATTATGGAACAAATTTCCAGATTACGCCAAAAGGGTCTTACGCATTAATTTGATCGTATTAACATGCAAATTCTCAGATATCTTGGTCTGAAACTGCTAAACGTGAAGGAATTACGCAGAGTCGTCTCCAGTCTACCCGCGACGGTTAGAAGGAAGGTCACTCATTTTATTTCATTAAAAAACGGTTGAGGAATGGCGACGTATTGTAAAAGAGGCCCTCGTTTGGGTGGATTCCTATCATCCCAAGGTTTGCGAAACGACCTGCCTTAGAGCCTACAAAGAGGCCATAGGACTGTCCAACCCTTACAATCCTGAGTGCACATGCAGTGAAGAAGAAGATGAATGGTGTTGTTGTGATGGCGAAGAGGATAACTATGCAGCTCTGATTGAAGCTCCTTAGATCTCGAGTGGGAGATACACCTTTCTCCACCAATCGCGGGCCAATCTTGATCTTTTTTTGCAGTCCTATATTTCTTGTTTTTTAAATATTTTGAGGTGAAATAAAACAAGAGTTTAAACGACGACTTTACTATGCGTTTTACTTTTCGCCAGGAGGTTGTTCAGCATGTCCCATATGACGAGTGAAAGGGTAGTGTGAGGAGCTATCCTCAAGTAGAGTGGTCCTAATCCTTTGTAGAGGCCGTGGATGCCTTCGGTTCTATATATTTTGGACAGGCAGTCCAGTACTCCAGTGTATAGGACGGCACCGGTTGCTGCAGACCCTGGAAATTGAGTTGGACTTTAAATTAGCAGTAATCTTATGTTATTGTAAAGATGATAGTATAAGCTTTAGAGAAAGTCATAGTCAGTAATAATAACTTTAGTAAGATTGAGAACAGAGTATTTGTAGTTTTGCAGCTCTATTAAATTAAGTACTATATAACTACTTAGATTTTCTTCTACTAAGGCTTTACTTAAAGAATAATTTAGAAATGAAAGAGTAACTAAAACTGAAGTTGAATAATCCACTAGACAGTTAAACAGAAGACAGACTGAAGTATCATCAGAAGATCGTCCATCTACTGCTTAGGCCTAAAACATCTACATACAAGAAACATTGAAAGCAAGTATTTCACTTGACGAAAGCTTCCCCATAGTCATGCACCAGATACCACCAATAAGCAGCGACAACGTTACCCTGATTATAAAGCCGCGTATTCACAACATCCATCGGCGTTTCGACACAGACAACGATCACACCGCAAATGATGCTCGCCAAGAAAGACAAAGTCAGTGGCGACTCTTCAAAATACCCTCGAGCAAGCAGACTTTCCTTGAATCTGAAAATAAACTTGAGAATGTAGTGTACGAACCCTGGTTGTATAAACGGACGGTGGTGACGTCGAAGGGGCAAATTGTGAGGGCTACTACCACCCCGCTTACAGCGCTGGCGCCGAAGGCGAGTCCAAGCGGAGAGTTAGTGAAAAAGCCGTGTGACAGCAATTCTTCTTTGGCTCTGAAGTGGAAAGTATTAGTTGAGCGTTTGGTTCTAATATTTTCCCGGACTATCTTTTTTTTTGCAGTCATTTGTTTAGCGGCTACGGCTGCGTTCAGGCGTCATGACACTTGGGTCAAATATCTATAGAGAAGATGACCAAGATTTAACTAGATTTTGATTTCTTTATTTACAAAATAAACTACATTCTTGGTTCATATTCCGAATATAGTGAAACCCATAGATCCTAAGAACTGATGTCAGCTACCTATATTCTTGCAAATAAATATATCATTCATTCATTCATTCATTCATTATTTTTACTGTACCATCATCTGCCTGGCCTTTTCCCAACTATGTTCGGGTCGGCTTCCAGTCTACCCGGATCCAGCTGAATAGCAGTTACTGGGTAATACGATCCCCTTGGTAAGTTGTCAGACGTTCGGACATCTGACGACCCATAATGGCTTTCAAAGATCCACGAATGACGGCCAGTACCAACAGCTTAACGTGCTTTCCGAGGCACGGAGTGTCTTTGTATGTAAAAAAGGTCATCCATCCACGGACCAACCGCGGCAAGCATAGGCACACCTTATTGATCAACCCGTGCGGCTGTTATTACTGTTCAGTGTTTTCACCGAACACCTTAGTTAGCAATATCGGCGTGACGCGTTGACCTAATTTTACTAATTATTACTTATTATGTTATATTAGATTCAGTGCACTTTTGTCTACCGCGTTAGCCGGGTGTATTCATCAACATTTCATTAACATTTTAACATTAAAAACAGTTTGAGAGTCAGTCAATAAATAGTGTTTAACATAAGCATTCGTTTCTCCTCGATAACACCGACACCTTGCTACGTACCCCGACATATTTTGGTCCTTCGAGCCGGATCACGCGTCGCGCAATTTCGGAAATTCGGAATTTGGGTGTGCGAGGTCTGAACTATCGTAACAAACAACAGTGTGTGTACGTCGTGGGGTGGTTGGAGCGAACATTGGAGCAGAGCAGTGAAGTAGCAGCAAAGGCTGAGTACTAACAGCGGAAAATTCAAGTAATACATTTCCTTATTTTTAGTCAGTAAGGACTGCATTTTTAACATTCTATAACAATGTCGGAACTCATTGAAACGCAATCAATGATCTATGATAGCATCATAAAACTTGGCATTAACAGTAGATTACTTTAAGCGGAAGCTTAATACTTTGGAGAGTTATTGGAATGATTACCAAGTTAATCATGAGCGAATTGAGGGGGAGGTAAGTAAAACTGATACTTATTTTACCGACCGAGAGTACGAAAAAACAAGTATGGTGTATGAGTCAACCAAGGCGTTAATCAACCAACAGTATCAGCTGCGGTTGATGAAAATGGGAAGCCTTTCAACAGGTGAGCAAACAACAGCTCGAGACAGATCACCATCAGGTATGCGTGGAGAAGAGAAAACAAGTGAGGAGGCGGGACCAAGTTTCGCAAGGCAGCTGAGCGACCGACCAGCTCAGAAGTCGAACATGGAGCCAATCAGCAAACTAGACGATTTGTTGAAAAAACAGTATGCGAATTTTAAAGCATTTGTGCGTACAACCGTAAACATAGATGTGGACTCTATCTCAGATAAGTGGGAATTTGAGGACGTATTGAGGTCACTACAGGCTAGATGGTCAGCTATCGACAAACTACATTGGGACATCGAGATCGAACTGGAGGGAGAGAACGAACAATACAACAACATGTACGATAAGTATGAGGAAAAATTCAACAACCTGAAAAGGGCTATTAACACGAAAATGTGGTCAATAGCACACCGGGAAAAATCAACACCTCAACTTGAGATACCAAACTTCAACCTATTTACGGAAGTAATATATAACAACCCCTCGTTATCAAGCGGCCAAAAGATGCAGTATTTAAAGGGTAAGGTTCGTGGAGAAGCTGAGAAACTTATACAACATCTATCGATTAGTACCGATAACTATTCGGCGTGCTGGAATATTCTCACTCATCGGTATGACAACAAAAAACTAATATTCTCATCCCATATGAAGATTTTGCTAGGCCTGCCAAACTTACAACATCAATCGTTACAGCAGATTAAGCGAATGCATGACACCACGCTGGAATGTCTTAGTGCCATCAAAAACTTAGGAGTTGACATCACATCGTGGGACCCAATGATCGTACACATTCTAGGTCAAAAGCTAGATACCGAAACATACACAGACTATATAGAGTCGCTGAAGAATTCGAAAGAACTACCGGTTCTCGCAGAGTTCTTAGAGTATTTGGAAACAAAATTTACATCCCTGGAAACAGTTCGCCGTAAAGATATTGTGCCATCAAAACAATTATCCAAATCAAACATCTAATAATAAGAAAAATAATTACAACAATTCGAACAACAAAAGCAACGGAAATAGAGCAGTTGCGAAATCGATGCATGTGTCTAACATAAAGTGCCCTATTTGCAATAACCAACACGGAATTTACAATTGCAAAACATATTTAAAAATGACTGACGACCAAAGGCTAAAAACTGCAACCAAACTAAAACTTTGCACAAATTGTTTATTTAGCCATTTCGGAAATCAATGCACCTCCAACTTAACATGCCGAAAATGCCAAGATCAACATAACACCATTTTACATGACGCATTTGCGAAATTAGCGAATGCATCAACACCCGTGACGGGCAACGTGAATGCCTCTCAAGATGAAAAGGCGGAGATATTGCTAGCAACTGCTCTGGTGAAGGTCAAAGGTGTGGATGGAACTTACCAAACCATGCGCGCCTTGATCGATCAAGGATCTCAGATATCCTTGATAACAGAGGAAGCGGCACAGATGTTAGGTATCAAGAGACG
This sequence comes from Atethmia centrago, assembly GCA_905333075.3. Taxonomy (NCBI): domain Eukaryota; kingdom Metazoa; phylum Arthropoda; class Insecta; order Lepidoptera; family Noctuidae; genus Atethmia; species Atethmia centrago. The sequence continues at coordinate 4,905,461 of HG995378.1, read as the reverse complement.
ACGATGCAAAGGAGTAATTTTTGGAGTAGGGCAAAAGGAAAACAGTTTTAAGGGGATGATAAGCATAAAATGTGCTTCTACATACAGTAATTTTGAATTCGTATCTGATGTACTCATTATGAACGAACTTATTAAAAATTTGCCAAACCAAACATTTGACATACATAAGAAACATTAATTTAGCTGACCCGGAATTCTACAAAAGTCGACAAATTGACTTGCTTTTCGGGGCGGACATTTATGCTAACATTATGCTAGGCGGAATTATAAAAGGGGAACACGCCCAACAGCCGATGGCTCAACAAACACAGCTGGGATGGTTACTATGCGGTAACGTAAAACATACCAATGTAATGTGGTTCTAAATAACATCGACGATATTCAAAAATTTTGGGAAGTTGAGGAGATTTTAGAACCTTCAAACCTATCGGTAGAAGATCAGGAATGTATGGACTTTTATGCAAAAACAACAAGAAGAAACAGTCAGGGTCGCTATGAGGTCAGAGTACCACTGAAACAAGATTTAAAACAACAATTGGGGTCTTCCAAACCTATGGCTATTGCGCAGCTAAAGAATTTGGAACGCCGCTTAGAAAAACAACCAACTTTAGCCGAACAATATAAGGATTTCATGAATTAATATGCTGCATTAAATCACATGGAACCGGAACACAAAAACAATAACATAACACTCGAATGCTTCTTGCCTCATCACGGTGTGCAGAGAGAAGAATCTTCAACAACAAAGCTTCGTGTGGTATTCAACGCTTCCGCCAAAACATCCACCAAATACAGCTTGAATGACGTCATGCTGAAAGGGCCCAATCTACAAAAAGATCTACAGGCTTTACTACTTCAATGGAGGCAATATCCATTTGCCTTCACTGCAGACATCGAGAAGATGTACCGGCAAATCTTAGTTAACCCCATTGATCAACATCTACAAAAAATCGTTTGGCGTGAATCATCAACACAACCTATAGAAGTATATCAATTAAACACGGTAACTTACGGAACAAAGGCCGCACCGTTTTTAGCAATTATGACCTTAAAACAGTTGGCGGCGGATGAGCGATGCAAGTTTCCAAAAGCGGCTGCTGTCCTGGAAAACAGTTTTTATATGGATGACCTGTTACACGGCTGCTACAACATAGAACAGGGTAAACAATCGATAAATGATTTAATTCAGCTCTTGAAATCAGGAGGCTTCAATCTTCGAAAGTGGTCATCCAACAGTCAGGAATTATTGGAGAACATATCAACAAGTCAAGAGGAATTCGTTTATAACTTCAAAAATGATGACATGTTGAAAACCTTAGGATTGTGCTGGAATCCAAAGGGAGATCAATTTACATTCCGTTGTGACTTTTCCCAAACAACTTCAAAACCAACGAAAAGGAGCTTACTATCAGAAATATCAAAATTATATGACCCTCTTGGTTGGCTGACACCCCTATCCACGAAACTAAAATTATTATTTCAGAAGTTATGGAAACATGATCTACAGTGGGATGATAAAGTGTCGGATAATATACATAATGAATGGGTCAAGTTAACTACAGAAATTGACAACATCAAACATTGTAAGATTCCTCGATGGATATTATGCAACGAGAATGACGTCATCGAACTGCACGGCTATTGCGACGCGTCCATGGAAGCATATGCATGCGTGGTATACGCAAGAACAAAACACCAACAAGAAACAGTAATCGTCGCAGCAAAATCGAAACTTATACCAAGTAAAAAGAGCGTAACATTGCCACGAAACAACCAACATTTTTAAACAGATTTGGCAAAAATGGAAGAGTGAATATTTGAGCCAATTAACAGCAAGAGAAAAGTGGTCTAAACCTCAGGAAAACTTAAAAATAGGCAACATGGTGGTAGTGCATGAGGATAACATTCCAGCTGGACGGTGGATTATGGGCCGGGTGATAGATCTGCATCCCGGTAATGATGGCTATGTCAGGGTGGTGTCATTGAAAACTAAAAATGGCATCATAAAGCGACCAGTAGTCAAACTTTCTTTATTGCCGGTAGAAATTCTAACAAAAAATCAACAAAACAGTTCAACTGAAACGGACAGTTCAGCTGAACGGGGTTCTGCGACCCGGAATAACAGGAAACGAACAAGAAAAACGATACCAGGCATGTTATCGTATGTCGCCATGGCATTAACCTTTTTTATGTCAATTTGCAGCGTTGCAAATTGCAGCTACAACATAACTGTATTAAACGATAACCAGTCTTTCTACTTTGACCCAATCTCCAAAATTAGCCTCGTAAAAGACAGTTGGGTCCTAGTTGTATTCTATAACATGTCTCCGTATTGGGAAGGTATACAGGCGTTTGAAAAAGTAACATCATATCTGGACAAAACATGCAAAACAACAGGCAGCAAACAATGTAACATGATAGTCCCTCAGCTGATCCATGAGTGTAATGAACTGAAATACTACAATGAACTTCTGATGACGCAACAGGTAAATGGACACTCCAGACGGCGGCGGGGTCTAATCAATGCAGTTGGAAACATTGCAAATTCCCTGTTCGGCGTATTAGACGAACAGTTCGCGGAAAAATACACCCGAGACATCAATATGATACAACAAAATGAAAAACATTTAGTCGGTTTATGGAAGAATCAGACGTCAATTGTCGAATCAGAGTATAATTTGTTGAAAAGAACAGAAGAAATAATGGCAAAACAACATAAAATAATTAATAAACATCTGAATACGCTGGATAATATCTCAAACAAATTACAACGAGAGATAAAAAACATATCCTTACTTCAACAATTTACCATGACAGCCCTAACAGCCAGTAATTTACTGCATAACTTAAAAAGAACTCAAGACATTCTACTTGACATCCTAACCAATGTCCACCATGGACAGGTGAACATTCATCTGCTTACCCCTGAACAGCTCCAAAAGGAACTTAACATTATCTCGGGGCATTTATCTGATGATCTAACATTGCCTATTGAACCGCACGATATTCGAAAGCTGTACTCTCTGATAAGCATTATAGCACGAATAACTGAAGAATACTTCCTCTTCCAAATAACATTCCCACTTATCAGTAGAGACCGATATAAGTTGTATAAAATACATCCTATACCACACCAGACGAACAACACCATGACAGAGTTGATCCCGTCTTCAGAATACGTCGCTACGGATCTAAAAAGAGACTCATACTTAACAATTACGTCGGAAGAATTATCACTATGTAAACAAGTAGATGATAAGTTTATGTGCAATTGGAAAAAGCCAATATACCAACTAAACAACGAGAACAACTTTTGTGATCGCGACCGAGACACAGATAGGTGCAAGTTACGAAGATCCAGATGTGAAAACAAATGGACATCACTAACAAATCCGTCCCTATTCTTGTACCATTGCTGCAACATTTATTTCGTCAAATTAATCTGCGGCGAACAGATAAATAAGATACAATTAAGCAAAGCTGGTGTAATTTATTTAGAACCAGGTTGCCTGCTGAAGGGTCAGGATTTCACTCTGAACAGTCAGAGTCAAAAGAAAAACAGACTTGATATGAGCCCGGACATTTTTATACCTGAGATGGATCAGATAAACTTCATCATTAACAGCACTATGCCTTTAAAACCATTACAAGACGAAACAGACTCAGGCGAGATGAAGTACGCCTTAAAAACGCTACACAAACGCATCGACGACATGAAAAATACCCAAGTGGAAGTAGGAGAAACATTATCCACTCATGACATTCATCAGTATGCAGTTAGCTACATCCTGGTCGCCGCACTGGTGCTGGCGGCGGGAGCACTGCTATACAGATGGCTGCGGCTGCGAGCGCGCCGCGCCCACATCACCTCGGATATGGAGCTTCAACCCACCAGAAGTGTTAGTGATGTGAACGTTAATAGTGTTAGTGTTAGTGCGCGGCAAAACATGAATGAACATCATTCTAGAGCATCACATATTTATGGTGAAGTAAACAATACAATGGTGAATAGGGCGTGTCCTCGCGTGCCTAGGAATCCTTTAGGAACAATAAGCTCTTAATTTTATTTCAAATCATCTTTACTTTTGTTTTACTAACTTGCTTGTTTTCACCTTGTAAATATTAGTATCATGATCATTCCATTACTTTACTAACATAACATTGTTTCATCTCAGCATCCCTATCTTTCGTGGCCCGGAATATGTTCAGTGTTTTCACCGAACACCTTAGTTAGCAATATCGGCGTGACGCGTTGACCTAATTTTACTAATTATTACTTATTATGTTATATTAGATTCTTATTGTGTTTCCTTTAATCCATCCAAAGGTTGTCTGTAAAAGATCGCTTTTAGCGATAAGACCGCCCATTGTGTCACCCCTTGTAAAATTTCAACATTTGTATCTGTAATTTTTATGGTGTACATAATAAAGAGTATTCTATCTATCTATCTATCTATCAGTGCACTATTGTCTACCGCGTTAGCCGGGTGTATTCATCAACATTTCATTAACATTTTAACATTAAGAACAGTTTGAGAGTCAGTCAATAAATAGTGTTTAACATAAGCATTCGTTTCTCCTCGATAACACCGACACCTTGCTACGTACCCCGACAATTACTTAGCCTTATTTTTATTGTACCACGTCAGTTTATTGTTGAGCCTGCTATAATGATTACCCATTTAACAATAAATTAGTCTTGGTTCTCAAATCACGTGAAGCTGTTCCCGACAATACAGATTACAGACATGGAAATGTCGTCTTGTTTAGATAACTAGAAGTAGGTGAAAGATATGTACTTATATTTAAATATACTCGTATATATTAAAACTGGCACTTCGTTAGATAACGAAAGCCTGGATCAGATAATTACTAGATAGTAATTATCTGATCCAGGCTGTCCTACCTTGCTGTCCCAGCGACGCCCTAAGCCGAGGTTCAAACCCCACAGGGGGTGTCCTTAGCGTGCAGTCGCTTAGTAATGTAAGAAATTCGCCCCTGGCTGGTTAAGTAGTCACGACCTCTCAAGGTCAACAAGGAGACGCCATTAACAAAAAAAAAAAAAAAAATCATCTTTAGCTAGTCCTAGGCATTCAGGTAGTTAAGTTGAATTCTAGTTACGTGCGACGTGTGCCTGTGTATCCTTACATAATTTCAAATGCGTACTTAGTTCTATCCTATCGGTTTGCCAATTATTCCCTTTCTCCAAGTCTACTGACAGGAATTTCATCAGTGGAGACAGACCGAAAATGTTTTTATTAAGCTTTCTTACTTGGAAAATGTGGTGAGTTGAGCAGCACTGCCTATAGCCAGTCTCGTGCAGGTCGCGGAGACTCCCGCGAAGAAACCCCGCATACCTTCAGTCTTGTAGATCGTGACGACTCCGTCACACATTCCTGGAGCGATTGGAAACAGATGAAATGGACTGTAAGGAACATTTTGTATTCCGGACGATTTGGTCGGATGTTTGGAAAGGAAAGGGCACATTCCAAAGATCATGCCAGTTATTCTTTTCAAGTTTAAATTGGATGTAGTAGTAGCATAGGCAATATACCAGCCTTATAGACCCTTGTTTAATCATGGACCAGCCCATTAATGGCATCTTGGATTTCTATATCTTTTGTCTTTTTACCCGACTGCCCCAGAAGGAGGGTAATGTTTGATGAAATATTTTTTTATGTTACTTCGACACAAATCTTCATCCAACAATCATCATTCACACATTGGTCCTTCGAGAAGGGATCAAACAAATATTCTGGCTTTTTAGAGTACCGTAGTCAACAGGGAACACTTATAGTTTCGCCATGTCCGTCTGTCTGTCCCCGCCTTAGCTCAGATACGCTTAGTACTATAAAGCTGTAATTTGTATGGGTATACATATTAATCACGCCGACAAAGTGCTAAAATAAAATCTTGAGAAACAATTTTGAAATGTGGGGATGATATTTTTTTTCTCGTCCATACCATAATGTGGGTATGGTTGGATTGGCCGTTCAAAAATATTGCGGGTCTGTCAACACCATTTTTCGATTCGGGGATCCGTTTGCGTAATATTAAGCTTTACAGTGCTGATCCTTGTTAGAGTCAGTTAGTAGTTAGTCAGTCTGTAAGTTAATGTAAATAATCTTCTCCTGAACGAAAAAAAGCCTCAACTCATTAAATTTTCAACGCCGAATGTCAGGCAGCTAACTACCAATGTTCAACTTAGTGGAATAGAGTTGGACCCTGTTGAGTCGACAGTTTTTCTTGGAATAACTATTACGACGCTAAATTACAATGGCGCCCACACATAGAAAAATTGTCAGGAAGGCTAAGTTCGGCCGCCTATGCTGTTAAAAAAATTCGACAGATAACCGATGTAGATACGGCCAGAATTGTTTATTTTAGTTATTTTCATAGTCTTATGTCATATGGGATTCTTCTCTGGGGAACCTGTGCGGACATTAATACAGTCTTTGTTTTACAAAAAAGGGCTGTTCGAGCCATTTACAACCTAGGTCCAAGAGATTCCCTTCGAGAAAAATTCAAAGAAATAGATATTCTGACTGTAGACTCTCAATATATATTTGATAATCTTATGTATGTACACAAAAATATATCAAATTTTAAGAAAACTTCCTATTGCTATTCGAAATTTACCCATTAAACGTTTTAAAAGCTGTATTAAAACCAAACTTTGTAAAAAAGGGTACTATAAAATTTCAGATTATTTAGAAGACAAAAAAGCTTGGGATTGAGCTGCTCGCTCTGATAAGCCTTGTGCTAAAACCATAAAATTTGATATTTAAATTATGCAAAATCATCATTATATACAACTATATGTACATATTGACATTGATGAATATTATAAGCAAAATTAAGTGAATATTTATGGACCTTGATAAGTATTATATTACTTTAATTATTGTGAATGTGAGCACTATGTGGGTCATTTTTATTTATTTCTTGTTGTTTTTTTTCTCTTAGTTTTAATTTTGAGTTCTTTATGCGGCCAACCCAATTGTCCTTTCCTTGGTATTGTTCGTCGAGTCGTTGAGCTCCTTCAGTTTTGAGTTGAGCTACACGACTACTGACAAATGCTTGCACTGACTGGACAGTTCCACTCAAATTTGTGTGGTTCTTTCCTCAAAAGACCATTTCAGACATAGATCTACATGGTCCTCACATGATCTGACCAAGATTATGTCTGGACTTTAAAAGAGACTTTGACCCTTGAGTTTGTTTCGCCATTTCTTCTCAGGGGTAGTCAGATAGGAAAAGTCGACTCCATCTAGCTTATTTTTTAATATGACGTGTAAAAGTGATTCTCATATCCTATTTACAGAATAAACAATTTCATTTCATTTCAGTCAAGACAGTGTGTCCCCGCTAGCTAAATGGTTGTTTTTAATGTGTGAAAATTTTACGAAATGAAAAGGAATTCTATCACAGCTAAGTAAGGTTTACAAGATAACGAGTAATAGTCGACCAACTTACATTTGCAATTGGAGAATTGACCGTGACATACATCGATGGAGAATAAATTTTTCAACTACAATGTTAAGATTGTTTTAGGGATAAATTCGTCCAACTACGGAAACCTTCGTTGTCCGTGGTTTGACACGCACCTGGCCGGTTTTTTTTTTAAATAATCAAGGTAAAAGACCTGAAGCTACCTTTATACTTATGCTGCCTTCCAACTGCTATGCTAGGGTGCGCGCCTGCCTGTATCCTGGTCTTCACCACCGAGGCAGGGTTGCCAGTAACACCGCTCATAATACCACTCACGCCTGAGCAGAATATGGCCTTTTCTATGCTTATTTCGCCATCTTTGTTTTTAGTCCAACCGTTGACCTCTGCGACGTGGTACATTCCTAACCTGAAATGTTTAATTTGTGTAATTTTAGGATGGTAATGTAACGTTTATAAAATGCCAATAATTTTATAAAATCAAAATCAGAAGTCATTTATTCAAACTAGGCTGAAAATCAGCACTAATCGAACGTCAAATTGCCTAGGACAGTCCCCAAAACGCCCGCCCTTCGCCACTTCCTATAGTGCTTTAGCTGGGAAGAAGAAGTGGCGGAACAAACTCCCTAGCAGCACAGCAGTCTATAAAATATTTCACAGTAATAAACATGGTCGAAATTAGGTTAATTTTAAACATCTCTTTATATGTAGGTAGGTACCTATCACTGAACAGTTATACGATGTGTCGAACAATCCTAGCGATGTGTCGAACAATCCTAGCGATGTGTCGAACAGTCCTAGCGGTGTGTCGAACAGTCATAGCGATGTATCGAACAGTCCTAGCAATGTGTCGAACAGTTCTATAGCCATCTGTCAAACAGTTCTAGCGATGTGTCGTAATCACAGAAAGATGGTGATCACCATTTATCCCTAATCCCAATTTATTAGGGCTCAGCTCAGCATTTCAGTTTTTCTATACATCTTTCACCCCATATCTCAGTAAGACATCTTTCATCTATCCAACTGCAACGGTTCCTTGCTCGTCCCCTTAGTCATCCCAATTCTAGAATCTTTATGAAATGTTGTAGGCGGTACAGTAATTAAGAAAATGCGTCTTGAAATTCACACGGAAGGTGTTCCTGAAGAAATTAACGTGGGCCAGCCTGCGAGTAGTAATTTCAAGATATAAGTAGGTAACTAAATTATTATTACCTGACAGAATTCATAGTGAATCCTAGAACCATGGCCGGTGCTAACCCCTTCTGCAACGCCATCGCACCATCGGCCCTCGCGATCACATACAACGCGTGAAAAATCCCCCGATACCGCGTATTAGCTTCGGTGCGTGCGCGCAACTCTCCTTGCAGCTGCAGCCGAGTCTTCACGACGTCCATCGGGTTTGTAAAGATCGTTGCGCCAGCGCCGGCGAGGCCGCCAATAATAAAGTCCATTTTTGAGTTACTGTAATTTTAAGGCCAGAAAATTGGATTATTTCTTCAATAAATTTTACAAAAGTACCGGGTAGAGTCCATTATAATAATATAATAATCTTTATTGACCTAATAAGAGGTTACAGAATCATATGAAGCCTCTGAATCCCGAACTAGGTAAAAACCTGTATGTCAGCGCCTTACCCCTGAATGAAATATTAACTTCTGTCAGACTTAAGTTTTGGCGCGATATTTTGCAAACAGCTGCAAAATAATGGATCACCCTTGTGTACGTAAACGTGTAATGCTGTGGTTTACATTTTCATATTGTTTAACAAACAAATAATAGCTTACCTATACACAAGTTTGTGTCAAATTAACAATGTAGGGATGTTACAGGTAATACGTAATATGTGATTATTATCTCTGGGTGAGTACAATAACTCCATTGATTAACCGTCCTCTGACGTATTCTATTATCATATCGTGACAACATGACGTTTTCATTATTATTACATCTCGTCAAGAGTCGTCTATTTAATATCTCGCGAGGCCATGCAGTGATTAGGCTGACATGCGATCAAATTGATTGTGCAAATTCTGACGCACTTGATAGAGATAGCAGTGAACAAACAAAAGTTGGTGGAAAGCTCTTTTCGTGCAAAAAAGTGGAGACGTTAATACAACAATAAATTTAAGTTCGTATATCTAATGATGTTCCTAGTTTGCATATGACGCTTGTGGCTAAATAATAACAGCCGCACGGGTCAAACGATCAGGTTAAGCTACGCTTGCCGCGGTTGGTCCGTGGATGGGTTACCATCTTTACATACCAAGACCCCTCCGTGCCTCGGAAAGCACGTTAAGCCGTTGGTCCCGGCTGTCATTCGTGGATCTTTGACAGTCGTTACGGGTCGTCAGGAGCCCGAAAGTCTGACAACCAGTCTTACCAAGGGGTATCGTATTACCTAGTGACTGGGTTGTGGAGGTCAGATAGGCAGTCGCTCCATGTAAAATACTGGTATTCAACTACATCCAGTTAGACTGGAATCCGACCCCAACGTGGTTGGGAAAAGGCAGGCAGATATTGCCAGTGTTTTCTTTATTTGTCGTATTGTATAACCTACTTTAACAGTTACTTCCGTACGTCAAAAGGAAAACGGAACCCTTATAGGATTACTCGACTGTCTGTCTGTTACAGCCAGTGCCTGATTTAGACTTCTAACAGCCCTAGGCTAAATATGAATACCCCCCCCCCCCCCCGGCCTGTTTTGCCTGCGCCTGCCCAACCCACGAATATACTTATCTACTACATTTCTATGAAACCCTTTTTTTTCATGATTTAATTTTATCACTTTGTCGGCGTAATTAATGTGTATACTTATGCCAAACTACAGCTTTCTAGTACTAATCGTCACTGAGCTACAGCGGGGACAGACAGACAGACGGACATGGCGAAACTGTAAGGTTTACTACGGAACCATAAAAATGTCGTTTTAATATTTAAAGTGATCGGTAGGTATCGCTGGAATATTATTTTGGAATTATTTTGAAATTAATGTAAAAGCATTAAAAATGTCAAGAATGTAGTAGAACTATTTATAAATGAATAAAACAGCGAAAATAACAGTGAAAATCAACGTTAATTCTCAGCGCCCCCTCGGTCCTTGCGCCCTAAGCTCTAGCCTAACTGGCCTGTGGGTAAATAAGGCCCTGGTTACAGGTAATTTGATCCGAATCTCCCGGACCGATTAAGTTGAAATTTGGTACACATATGAATTTTTGTGACCCAAACTCGTACGTGAAACGTGAATAAATTAATTTTGAATATGGGGTTCACTTATTGCGGAAAAAAATGTAAGTTAAAAAACAGTTTTGCATACTGTACCGTGTGACATATCAATTGAAAGGGCTTGTGAGAATTTGAAATATACAGTCCACCAACGTCGTAATCGCGAAAAAAATATCAGTTGTCCCATACTTTTGGTCGAGTAGGTATTGAAGTTTTGTATGGGACGACAGATTTTTTGATCAGGATGAAAATGTTGGTCCCCGGGAGAAATTTGTTCAATTTGATGGTCTGTACCAAACCCTTAATTTTCGCCACACCGTGTACAGACACATTGTATATATTTTTTATAATTTTAAAATAAGTAGTTTATAGTTATTAAAGAAAATATATGAAAATTGACCATTGGCCCTTATCTCTGAAACTGCTGAGCTGAAAATTGAACAAAAAATACAGAGAAAAGTTCTAAAGTAGTGTTTTTATAGATTACAGGAAAATGGTCATCAAATAACATAGAAAATCACTTAATATTGTGCGTACAAACATTTGCAGTTGGAATGTATTAGGGAACATGTTTTTCAACTAGGTACAATGTTAAGTTTGTTCTTGGGATAAAGTCATCCCAACTACAGAACTCTTCATTGTGCGTGGTCTAACATGTACTTAGCCGGTTTTTCTTTTTTTATGAGAATGTGTGTGCTATTGTGGATGGAAAGGAAGACCAACGAATAGATGGATTGTAGATGATATTAAGGCGCTGACAAGACCCAATTGACCAAAATAGGCTTCTCTTAAGAAAAAAAACTGCCAAATCTGTATAGTTTCTGGTAGTGGCAAAAATATATGTTAATTTTGAACATATTTCCCAGAACTTGGTTGTTACCAAAACACATTTTGAAAAAAAAATCTCGATACAAACTAACGTTAAACTAACCTCTTACCTTGAGTTATAATCCAAAATATCTGTATTAAATATAAACATACGTTACGTATTTAATTAATAACAAGAACGTCTTATTTGAATGCAGAACTAAGTTGTTTTTTATTTTCGATTACTTAACTCAATTTTGAGTAAATAGATAATTGCTTCATATTTTGCAATAAATTACAAGCGTTGTGTTATCGCGCTTCTCTTTCTTTTCTATGCAATCTGACAGTGACCGCGGTTTAGGTGTTGTCAGCGTCTTAATGCAAAAAGTCTTGTGAATGATAACGGCTGCCTGGGGAAAATTAGTCCTTCAATTCTTCAATTATGACAATACTAGCTGCGCCCCGCGGTTACACACGCATAAATCTCGATTCCGTGGGAATATCGGAATAAAAGTATTTTATGTAAGTATGTTCTAACCCAGGTCATGGTCTACCCATGTGCCACATTTCATCTAAATCCGTTCAGCCGTTTTAGCGTGAATGCGTAACAAACAAACAAACTCAGTTTCGTATTTATAATATTAGTTAGTGTACTAATTAATTCAGTGCTTAATCTTGAAATGCTATAAATCGGCCAAGTGTGAGTCGCACTCGCACACGAAAGGTCCCGTACCACATCGAACAAGATTTAAACGAAAAATATTTTCCATCTTAAATTTAACCGCAAAGATAAATGTGTAGTTCTTGATGATAGGTACTTTGAATTACAAAGCTATTTTTTCAGCTACAGAAAATCGACCTATTTGAAAAAAATACCTTATGAGTTGGCGTTTTTAGTATTTGTTGATTAAATACAGTACACGGTACAGACGCCAGCACTTCAAGTTACCACAAACTGTCAAATTTCTCCAAATGATTTTAAACCTTAAAATGTTGGTGGTTAAGTTCAAAATCAAATGAGAAACTTTTACAATTTGTGTCTTTATTATTTGTTGATATAGTGGCCATACAAATACACAATTTGTGAAAATTTTAACTGTCTACCTGTTAAGGTTCATGAGATACAGCCCGCTGACAGACAGACAGACGGACGGACGGACGGGCAAACAGCGGAGGCTTAGTTATAGGGTTCCGTTTGGCACCCTTCAGGTACGGAACCCTACAAACTATAAACGCGGGTTGAGTCGCGAGCTAATTTATGTTATTGAAATTGTACCTATATTTCATATGATTCAGTCATAAAATACAAAAAACATCCAATATTCGGCTTGAACATAATTTACTCCCATAGATAACAAAAAAAAATCTAGAAGTCGGCTTCCATTCAACTACAATGCTACTGCATTGCAGATATTAGCAATAGACTTAATTAACACAACGACATAATAAAGGTTATGTGTCTGTTTAAACTTTAATATACTTAGATGTGAACAAATGTCGTGTACCTACTTAATTTATTACATTTTATCACTTATAATAAGTTATTTAAGTAATCAATGAGCCCCACACTTAAGATAATTAATTAATATTCATACGCAAAACATTACTACAAAAAAAAAAAAACATTTAAACTCACCTTCTAGTATTAACAATAAGCGCTATTTTATATCACAATCAATAAATTAATAACTAAATAAATTAAAACAAGAGTCACATTGATCTTACATCGTCCACGTATATTGAATTTATTATCACAATACAAACTGTAACGAAATAAGACACAAAACGTTATCAATCACGCGTGACATTGAAAAATTTATACAGGTAATTTTTACAATCAAGCGATAATAACTATTATTTTTATGACCACAGAGTTAAAAATCGAACTAAAGTCATTTGACAGTTGAAGTACCAGGTATGTAGTATTATAGAATGACGTATAACTGACGTAACATATAATTTTGGCGCGCGAATGCGGAAGTGCGACTGTGTTACGTAACTCAGTCGACGGCTCGACGGTTGTGCGAATACTGGCGACATTCCGAGATTGCACGGGTATCACGGCCACTCAAACGAGGTTGAATGAACGATTTTGTTCCCAGAAATGTCATGGCTTTCGGCATTGGGAATTTCCCTTCTGATCATATTTATTGCGTAGTGTAAATAAATAATTCAGCCCGACTCGAAGGACCCATACATTTCCAAGACAGAATGAAACCTTAGCCTTAGTTACGGCCTAAGTATAACGTTTTGTCGGTTTATATAATTAATTAATAAGTCTGCAAAAAAGGCTAAATGATTACATTACCTACCTATTATCAACTTATTTATATAAAATATATATATATATATATATATATTCTGCCGGGGTCGTGGGACTGCCGATGCCGGGGTCGTGAGATCTGCTGGGGTCGTGGAAAAGTTCGAAAGGGATACCGAGGCCCACGATGGGTTTTAGTCAGTAAGAGTCTGACACACCCTCCCGCTCTGCCCAGAGCAGAAGTTATTCGATAATTTCCCATAAAAAAAAAAAGCTTTAGTTACGGCCTGACGCCTGAGTACAACGTTTTATCGGTTTATATAATTAATTAATACGTCTGCTCATAAAGTTAAATGACTACATTATTATCAAGTTATTTATTTGAAATAAAACCAATGTGTGTACCCAATCTGAAGCTCATCAGACTTACTAAGGTAATATTTTATATTATGTAATCTTTATCTAAATTTAAAACTTTATTAATGTTCATTAAACAACTACTGCTTGTACCTACCGCTACTAAAACTTCCAGCGATTACACTCTTTTTTTTTACTTTTATGTCTACCTGTGGACAGCGTCGTAAAATTGTTTATGTTAAATTAGTTGTTAGTTCATAAAATGTAACTGTTTGCTGTCAGTGGCGTGCCTAGGGTTTCAAAATAACGCAAGCCTAATAAAATTTTAACCGATTTCAAAAAAAGAAAGTTCAGTTTTCGACTGAGTATGTAGGTACCTACGTATCTACGTATGTATCATCGCAATTTTCTCATAAACTACTGGTTAGGTACAATAAATTCTCTATCGAGCATTTTAGTAAGGCTTTTGGGCTTATATGAAGGTACCGCCACTGTTTGCTGTTCCTTTGAATAAAAATTAAAATAAAATTCATCCCGTCCTTTGTCGATTTGAAGAAAACAGGTCACTATACTTCTGGGTCACTAGCTTCGTGATAAACAGGTTAGTAGGTCACAAAAGTCTTAGAAAAAAATGAAAATATTTAATTTTCCTTATTTTGTGGATAATTGTTTAAAAGGCTGCCTCGTTGGTCTAGTCGCAAGCCCTTCTGCTGACCATAAGGTCGTTTTTTTTTGGGTGGGAAATTATCAAATAAATTCCCCGCTCTGGGCGGGGCGTCAGACTCTTACTGACTAAAACCCACCCGTTTTCCTTCCGTTGCCTGTGCGTTGCCAGAGGCCACGGTATCCCTTTCGGACTTCCCCGCGACCTCGGCAGGCATAGGCCCTAGCGGACCCCTACACTTTTGCTGACATCTCTTTGAGGTGCGCGTGGGACACAACGCGCCGTCGACCCGGGCCTGGTCCTTATCGGACGGCGAGCTACCCATTGCCCACCGTCCACAAGCACCACCTACGGTGGCCGGGAATCGGCCTGGGATTCCTGACGCCCAAGAGCAAAAAGTCCTGGGTTCAATTCCCGGGTCGGGTTAAAGTGTTATTGGATTTTTCCATCTGGAATTTCTCAGTAGCAGCCCGGAGTCTGGATTTGTGCCCGCTTGATGGCAATAGGCTCGCTCCTTATTACATGGGACTTAAAAATAACTGGCGAAATGAGGGTGTACTATAGGTACACGTCTGCCTAATCACTCGGGGAATACAAGCGTGATGTGTGGTTTTAAAAGCTGTGTATGACATTGAACATTTGTAATCGCATGTGGCACCTGGGTTAAAATTTAATATTTTTCCTGCACTTTAAAAAAAGCATTAGTTGGCGAGCTATGAGTGTCTACTCCTTACTCGTTTTTAGGGTTCCGTACGTCCGAATGAAAAATCGGAACTCTTATAGGATTACGCTCGTGTGTCCGTCTGTCTCTCCGTCTGTCACAACTAATTTGATCCGAATCTAACGGACCGATTAAGTTGAAAGGTATGCACCTTTCAACTTAATCGGTCCGCATAACTCATATGCATGAGTTTCAGTAATCCAAACACGGACGTATAACGTAAATAAATGCTTTTTTAGGGGGTCACTTTAATAAGAAAAAAAAGTTTTGCAAACTGTATCGTGTATTGGGAATCGAAACCCTACACAACAGTAGCACGCGATTTGCACGCGCAGGCAGCGTGATCAGCGCGTCATCGGCATGCTGAGGCGTGGTGCGGCGGCCCATGACTGCGGGGGCACGACTCGGCCCGACGACGACCGGAAAATTCGGAAAATAAACCATTGCCTTATATATAGTCCGCTCTTTGCTTGCTCCCCACGCTAACATTGTGTGACATATCAAATCTTACTGTGAGGGTCTCAAATATATCTTTTTATAATTTTAAAGTAAATAGTTAAAATTATTCCAGAAAATTGACGAAAATTGACCATTCCACACCCATCTCCGAAACTACTGAGCCTAACGTTTTGAAAAAACATAGAAATTAGTTCTATAGGTACATAAAGATTAGGGAAAACCTATAAGGAGTCTATGGTCTCAAAATAAAAATAAATCTCTCAATATTGTGCATACAAACTTACATTTGTAGTTGGAATGTATGAGGGAACATATTTTTCAACTACAATGTTGTGTTTGTTCTTAGAATAAATTCATCCCAAATACGGAACCCTTCATTGTGCGTGGTCCGACATTCACTTGGACGGTTCTTTTAAGGCACAGATATATGATTTTAGTGACTTTAAATCTGTTATTACGCCGCCGTAAAATGCAAGTAAGTTATGCAAAAATGTATGTTAAACTAGAACCCTATAGAATTCTACGTATATGTGAATATTTAAGTATTGTAGTAAAATACTTTATGAAATAAATTCAGGAAGTTATGTCTACCCAAAGCATAAAAAACGATATTACTTTCAAATTACATAAAATTGTTTCATGATAATTTTTGTATGAAAAGACTATTTTATTATCAATATTTCAATCTGTGATTTTTTCAATATTCGTATTTTTGTTACTTAAAATAAATATTTCCTATGAAACCGAACGGCGCACGGTGGGCTGAAAATCGGCTTTCATAGACTTAGGGATTTCATTTTGCAAGTGCCGGATTTTTTGCCGGATATCGCTTCTATTAGTTCTTACTATATTCAAAAATGACACCCGAGTTAATTCTGCACAAAGACGATGGAATTATAATTTTATTTACGAAAGATTTGTATGAAGCTAGTATGAAAAAGTTAATTATCTCGTAAACAGCAAGGAAAACCGTAATATCCTTACAGGTGGTTATAGTACTAATTATTTATGATTTTTTGACTTATGCCATATATCGCTTATCGCTGCTATTTTTTTTTTATCGTCAAAATATTTTTATTTATTTTTACATATGAAACGGCTCCGGTTTGGTGTTGAAGTTGAGGAACACTGACTTTTAACAACACGTAACATAAAATAGCATTACCCCTGTATTCCCGAAGGAGTAGTCAGAGGTTTATAGTACATCCACACTTAGACAACTATGTTTGAGCTAGATATTTATCAATACAAAGTGAGTTTTAAAACTTTACATACAACCAAAATACCAATTAACAAATTGTTTAGTCTTCTAGTGAGTCTGAAAATAAGCAATTAAATAATTACAATGATTTAGTCTTCTAATAAGTCTGAATAGGTGATTAAATGATTGGTAATGATTTCTGATAATTAAGCTAATTTGTTGATTAGTTGTGTTATGAGTTCTAAGAAATGTTTTTGACGATTATAAATTTTCATTAGCACATCTTTTAAAACTCTAATAAGGGTAGTTTACTAATTATCGACGTTTTGCAATAAAAGGGCTAAGATTTTGCTTTATAATTTAGATTGTTCACAACTGTGTAACTGCTAACACTAAATTTTTGCTCTGCGACTATAAAATCTTAAAATGGAAAGTTTAATCACCAATTTATTGTTTAGTGCAGATGTATCCCGCATAGGTCTTTCTTCTGAAGATCGAGTAACTCTCAAAGAATTTTGCCGGAAATTCACGCGAGCTGCTTTACAGAGGTGGCAGAAATCCAACCGATTCCTTGATCACTTCAGAAGACGTGCCGATTGGGACTCTCTCGGAAGAAGCCTCAGAGTCTCGAAACAAAGATTTTAGGAGCGAACACCCGGGAACATCATTCGCGGAAAAGAAGCAGGCAAGATTCTAATCAAGATATCTTAAATATGCTTGTTGTTTCTTCGGATCCTTTCATAAGTGCACAAAAGCCTAAGTTAGATGCCAAGAGAAAGCAGAGCTTTTTTGCTAAAACTCTCGACTTAATTCAGTTTCAGGAAAGTGAGTTCGAGTTTTTAGATATATCCAATCTGGATTCTGACTCAGAATTGGAGTCCGACAACGACGATAAGGAAAATGTTTAATATTTGATTTAAATTTTTCTATTTTTGCTATTTTTTTAAATATTTTTCTTTTTTTATATATTCTTAATATTTGGGTCAATAACATTCTTCATAATTAATAATGTCCTTCATTTAGTCACTAAAAGGAACCGTTTCATATGTAAAAATAAATAAAAATATTTTGACGATTAAAAAAAAAATAGCAGTGATAACCGTTATATGACATGTCAAAAAATCATAAATAATTAGTACTATGACCACCTGTAAGGATATTACGGTTTTGATTTACGGCTGTTTATGAGATAATTAACTTTTTCATACTAGCTTCATACAAATTTTTCGTAAAAAAATTATAATTCCATCGTTTTTGTGCAGAATTAACTTGGGTGTCATTTTTGAATATAGTAATAACTAATAGAAGCGATATCCGGCAAAAAGTCCGGCACTTGCAAATTGAAATCCCTAAGTCTATGAAAGCCGGTTATCAGCCCACCGTGCGGCGGCGAGGCGACGTGGCGCGCGGCGTGAGCGCGGCGCACGTTTGTATGGTCAAGGTCAACGGCGATTACCCGACCCTTAAATGTCTTGCCTTACAGTGATAATATCTAAGTATATTGTTGATAATACATTTTCCGACAGCTAAACTTCGTAGAATGCCGGTAGTTCACAACAGCTGTATGATAATTGATAACAATTATCGCCCCTGCTGACTACTTCTCTGATAAGAATGAGTGGCAATATAATATTTTGTTATGTTCCAAATTGTTTAAACACTGGGCCGCAAAGAAAGCGGGTCGGTAACAAAAACCTCAATAACTTCCAAGATATTGGAGTTAGCTTTACGAAATAAAGACTGTATTAAAGACAATTTAATAGTGCTTAAATCGATGTCATAAAAGTTCAAGATTATGAAGTTTATTTTAAATAAAAGTAAATTAAGTAAAAATGACCATTCTCAAATATGTGTATCACTTGCTTAAAAAACGGTGAAGGAAAACATCGTGAGGAAACCGGCATGCCTGAGAGATATTTCTCGCCGGCATGTGAAGCCAAGTCAGAGGCCCATGGGTAGCATAAAAATCTCTGACCCCAGGTTAGTCAATAACCACACGAAAAACAGAGAGAAGATTATACAGGGTGGATTTTTGAGACGGGGCAGTAAGGGCAGCTACCTTAACCGTTGTAGCTACAGGAAAACGGTCTTAGGAGACCGTCCTTAAATTTTTGAGAAATTTAGATCTGCATTCTCAGATTAAAAATAAATGTTATAACTATTCCCATACATTTTGTAGGAAATGAGAATCCAATTCACTTTTACAATGGATAGGCTGGCCGAAAATAAACAAAAAAAAAAGATGAACTTCAAATTTCGAACGAATATGCGTTATAGTTTAATTTGGTTAGAGAACAATATTTACATAGTTGGTTGCTTTTGAAAAACTTTTCCCATACAAAGGCTTTTTGCGATATCTGACTTATGTAGCAGACAGGCATTTTTAACGTTTCCCATATACAAGTCTGAAAGTTCTAAATTATTTGACGTAATTTTCTTCTCGGAAATCACAAACAACTATCTTGTTCTTAAAGCAAATAAACGTATAACGCGTATTCGTTCGAAGTTTAACTTTTTTGTTTAATTTCGGCTAATCTGTCCATCATAAAAAAGTAAGTTTTAATTTCTTTCCAATAAAATGTATGGAAAAAGTTTTTTACGATTTCTGACTTTTCTAGTACTCAAACCTCTGTTGGTCTAGTAGAGAGTTTTGATCCCTGTAAGAAACAGAATCAATTGGCACCAAAAAAGGTTTTTGTGAAAACTGCCCATTTTCTTGCTGACTGTACGATTTTTCCAAATTCTGTGAATCTACACTCGGCGTCACAAAAATCGCACCTCTATAAGAATTCCTTTCAAAGTCATTTTAACCCTATTAATCAATGGTAGACATATGCCTATATGGTGTCATTGGAAAAGCAATTTATTTAAATTTCAATAGATTTCAATTTTCAATTTTAGAATCAATCAATAGATTTGTTTTTTTTTTTACCAGGGAATAAAAAAAAGCCAGCTAATGCAAATGATTAAAAGTTAAATTTTATTTCATCAGTAAAAATTACAACAAAGTCCTTAAAAACAACTTAAAACCTAGTGTTACCCCCCTAGCCCTGATGACTGCTTCCATGCGTTCTCTCATGGACCTAATTAATGTGACAACAGTCTCTTGAGGAATGTTGTTCCATTCTGCATCTTGGAGATCTTGTAGAGTGGTAGGGGTGGGATCACGTGCCCGTACTCGCCGTTTCAGTTCATCCCAAAGGTGCTCAATAGGGTTCAGGTCTGGACTTCGCGCCGGCCAGCGCATAACAGGGATCCCAACTTCTTGCAGGTAGTCTCTTACAATTAAAGCGGTGTGACAGCGGGCGTTATCGTGCATTAACGTGAACCCACTGCCAACAAAACCAGCATAAGGGACAACCTGCTCCTCTAAGATCTCTGTTATGTACCGAGGAGCAGCCAGCGACCCTTGCCCGCGAGCACTTCCAGTCCGTGAAACACACACGAGGTTCGTTTTGCCGTCGATTGACATGCCGCCCCAGAACATGCACGAGCCACCCCCATATTCCACTGTCTCTTGAATACAGGCTTGTGCGAATCATTCCCCTTGCCTCCTGTACACTCTTCGACGCCTGTCGTTGCAGAAAAGGCACACCCTCGTCTCATCCGAGAAGAGCACAGCCCTCCATTGGTCTATTGTCCAATCCACATGGTCACGGGCAAATTGCAACCGGCCTCTCCTATGCTGTGCAGTCAATTTTGCCCCTGTAGCAGCCCTGTGAGCTGCAATTTTCTTCTCCCGCATTCTTCTTCTAACTGTGGAGACGCTTACAGAAGTTCTGCGAGCTGATCACAGTTGTTGTTGCAGCTCAACAGCATTGGAGATCCGATTACGTAAAGACATCGAAACAATGAAGCGATCGTCTCTTTAGGATGTGCACCGTTGTCTTCCAGATACACGTCTTCGGATATAGCCACCATTCTCTTGGAAGCGTTGGAACACTCGTCGAACGGAAAAACGACTCAAGTTCAGTTGCCGAGCAACATCACATTGCCGCATCCCTGATTGCAGTAGTGCAAATGACAATGACTTGAGCGGCTTCATCTGCAGTGGTATCCATCTTCTGGGGTATTTTTCTTGCTGTAACTGTTCACGTGTGTTCACTTCAGTGGTTGAATAGCGAATGACCCACATTTTTTATTTTTTTTATATATGGCATCTCGTAGTTGACCTTGAGAGGTCGTCACTACTTAACCGGATTTTCCAGTGGCTGCCTTAAGCGAACTCAAAGCCTCCAGCCAGGGGCGAATTTCTTATATTACTAAGCGACTGCACGCTAAGGGCACCCCCTGTGGGGTACGGACCTCGGCTTAGGGCGACGCTGGGGGGAGGACAGCAAGGTGGGACAGGCTGGATCTGATCAGGACACCCACATTTAACCTGGGTCGCTCGTTTTATACCCTTGTAGGGAGGTGCAATTATTGGCCGTTGTAATGCGTATTTTAACAACATTTTTTTTAAAGTTACGTGCTACTGAGATCTGTTGTGTTTAGGAATTCTAACTATTGTTAATTTAAAGGTCGTTAAACATACTTTCAATTGATACCAATATTAATTGGGTTTAATGTATTCGTTGCTGGCGGGACATGCTTGAAACTTATTATCGAAGAGGTGCGATTTTTGTGACGCCGAGTGTATATATCAAAATCTATATGTCTCAAAAAGTTAAGGATGGTTTCCTAAGACCGTTTTCCTGTAGCTACAACGGTTAAGGTAAGGCCCTTTCTGCCCCATCTCAAAAATCCACCCTGTATAATTCCAATTAACTCATCATATCGCGATACTCTGCTGGAGCTGGCAGGCATCTCCCATTTTGTATCACAACACCCGGTGCTCCGTCTTGTGCCGTGTCTGGTTACCGAGATCGGACCACTCAAGAACTCCGTGGCCGGCCCACTGCCATCCAGCTTCCTAAATCTAGCTATGTCGGTAACTCTAGTTCTTTTCCGGATTATCTTATTCCGGATATTATAATTCTTCAAAGAAATTCCGAGCATAGCTCATCGCTCCATAGCAACCTAGCTAGGCGACTTTGAATTTGATTAGCAACCAATCTGACCTCTACAACCCAGTTTCTAGGGAACACGATACTCCTTGGTAACTATAACCTTAACGACTGTCAAAGATCTAAGAATGACAGCCGGAAATGTGCTTTAAGCGGCTGGGAGGGGTCCCGATATGAAATGTAATATCACCCATCCACGAAGCGACCGTGGCAAGCGTAGCTAACCTTCAATAGACCCGTGCGGCTGTTATCATTTAGCCATTGGTCACTACCCTTAACAACTCTCAAAGATCTAAGAATGACAGCCGGAAATGTGCTTTAAGCGGCTGGGAGGGGTCCCGATATGAAATGTAATATCACCCATCCACAAAGCGACCGTGGCAAGCGTAGCTAACCTTCAATAGACCCGTGCGGCTGTCATCATTTAGCCGCGAGGACCAACCCAACAGTTCCACACTAATTAGTATAACTACTCAGTACTCAGTAATTTATTATTGGGTAGCTGTCAATATTACCGATAAAATCATATTAGTTGTATAAAATATACGCTTAATTGCACTAATTGAAATGGAAAGTAATTAGTATCGATGTGTTATCAGAATACAAATATGTAATGGTGATAATAACTTTCGTTTAATTGTCGTATTGACCTCGACCCAAAGTGTCGACAAAATTTCGATATCTAAGGCTCGTGCAGACTGGCACAGTACGAGTATCGCGGGTGCGAGAGACATATTGATATCGCGCCAGTCTGCGCGAGCTTTACTGAGCTGTATGCAATTTTAATGACTGTTGTTATGTGTATTTTAATTGTATGTTTGTTTTATCACATTTTCTCACTCATTTACTCAGTCGTAAACAATAATCCATAATAATAACTGTTTCCACTCTGTAATATCGGTAAATGGTACCTACTGGTAGGTAAATTTCGAAACTTTCCTTACATTTTCCGAGTTGTGTATGTCCATACTGATAAGTTAACACATAAAATATACTAATAGGTACTTCCCGTACCTAAATATTAAAATGACAAAATCAATATGTATCGGACTAATATGATAATGTTCTGTCCTTGAACTTACGAAGGTCATAAACCCTTAGGATTTTGAACTTTTTGAAGGCGGAGTATAATGTCAACGAAAACCACGTTTCTCATTATGTACCTATCTCTTTTGTTTTACATTTATACACATGCACATATACATAACGTCACGCCTTGTTTCCCCGACGGGTTGGGCAGAGGTATACATGTAGTACACCCACATTTCGCCAGTTATGTTTAAGTCCCATGTAATAGGGGGTTAGCCTATTGCCATCAACCGGGCACAAATCCAGATTTCGGGCTGCTACTGAGAAATTCCAGATAGATAAACCCAGTAACACTTTGCCCGACCCGGGAATCGAACCCAGGACCTCATGCTCAGCAGTAGCGCTTGCAACCACTAGACCGACGAGCATCATTATCGATCATTATTTTAGCGATAATTTTTAATAACTCTTAGATTCTTAGGGAGATAATCGTACGCATACAGCACACTAACGAAAGAAGCGTAGACGCTACGTAGCGCGTCGTAGAGGTTTCGTAGGCGTAACGTAGCGAACCGTAGGCGAATCGCACGCGAGTCCTAACGTAAGCGCACCGTAGCCGAGTTGAAGCCGCACGTAGGTACAGGAAAAAAAAATGACCAGTGCGAAAATTTTAACAAATAGGGATTATGCCTGGGTAAAAAAAAGAAATTCTATTTAGTCCGTCAGTCAGATAATAAAAAAAAATATTAGACACGTATTTTTTGCTTTGTCATATTAAAAAAACATTACCCTCCTTAGGCAGTCGGGTAATAAAAAATACTTACTTAAGGTTGGAGAGTGGGGGCTCGCTACGTCACAATTCAGTATAAAACGTCATGACAAATTTTAACTCAGTTTTTAGCCGTAATGTTTCGATTACGTAAAAAAGAAAAAATACGTGTCCAATATTTTTAATATTCTACCCGACGGACATAAAAACATTAATAATAGGGAGGATGACTTAAATTTTCGAGTTTTATTAAACATATATTTTTTATTTTGATATGTGTTAGTACAAAAAAATAAAGTTACCGTTAACGAAAGATGTTTACTTTGAAATTTTTAAATTTGATTCCTTTTAATTTTTAACTTTGAAGTATTTTTTTTAAACTTAGTAATTTATATGGTGACTTGTCGGCAGGCACGGTGTAGCAGAACGCGCGAAGGTACCTAAACAGCTGTGCGCTCGCTCCATTTGCCGTGGTCAGTTTTTTAGGTATTTAATTACGATTTCAAGTCAGAAAACGAAAAAAAACTATTGAACAAATAATGGAAATGTGTTTTATTACTGATAGCGTAGAGTCTTCTCAATTATGTATCTCTTTTCCTTGAATTTGTATGTATATTTATGTATGTATGTATACTGTAGGTGTATACTTATATTATAGTAAATATGTACATATGTATTTGTATTATAAGTTTGTAACCTATGTATGTACTTCTGTATCTATTCTATTTATAATCTATTATGTTATCTTTTAATATTTTTCATTATTATTATTTCCTCTCAGAGCACCTGCCATTTTATCTCTTCATCACCCTTGGTTGACTGGTAGAGAATGCCTAAGGCCGCCATTGTACCTAATTGTGTGCGATAAGTTTAAATAAACAAATACTGAACCACCAAAAACAATAATTGCACACTGATTAAACAATTTTCCTGTGTAGGCGCAGCAAATACCCGTCATCGGCGTATCGTAGACCCAGCGTAGCACACTATAAGCGCTTCGTAGGCACACGTAGGCGCAACTAAGGTGTGGCTTGTGTGTCGCGGCATAATAATTCCTTCCGACCCTTGTTGCATGAATGACACTTTTCAGTTATGACGAACACACAGCTTAGAACAAGATACGTATCCTACTCGGTCGTAATAAATAGGAACCCAAAGGGCCTTTACACCGGGTAAGCTGCGGCCGCCAGCGGCGAGGCGACCACTGGCAGTGTGAAATAGTTTTAAACTTTATCTGCATTATTAAAAGACCAGTATCGCTTGAAAAGTACGAAAAGGTCAAAGGCCGCCCGCGGTGCCGCGAGTGAGGACTTGTTGTCAGCGGTACTGCCCGCGTCCCGTCGCGTCGCTGCCGGCCGCTTCCGGCCGCTGCCGTTCCGGTGTCAATCGGCCGTTTGACTACGTACCTACTTGATTTATAAAAAAATAATTACATTGTGTGATATCTTACCGCTGAAAAGTGTTCACCGTACACAAACAATAGAAATACAACGGACTAAAGAACAAAACATATCAGGTTGAATTATTAATTAATGTAACGTCAGAAACACAAAAGCTATCAATATCATGTATGTTATTTAAACACCATTGTTTCAATGTGCATTGAGTTAAGTTATCAAGTTAGGTACACAGAATATCAGGTGGCTTAAAGAGCAGTATTGTGGTCCTGGCGAGCATTAACCGCTCTTTCATGTCCATCACGCTATTGTGTCGAACGTGTCCATTAGAGTATTAAACTCGGCGATCTCGTGACTCCAGATAAAGCTCCATTTTCTTTGGTGTTTGATAAATAATAGCCTAAGACCGTTTCTGCACTGCATCCGATCCGAATCAGAGAAATTACAGTCCGAAGTAGACGTTGTCCTCAGAGATCTCTCGCGGCCCTGGTTCAGGCCATGGTACGGAGCGAGAGGGCATGGGCAGCCGTCACCTCCTTCTGCGAAGCAGTAATGCTCGCGAAGGAGGAGCCGGGACGGTAGAGGGAAAGGTAAATTTCGCGCCCTCTCGCCCCTAGCCGCCGCAGGAGACGCCCTGGGCGTCGGGATTCCCGGGCGGATTTCCGGCCACCGTAGGCGCGGGCTTGCGGACGGTGAGCAATGGGTAGCTCACCGTTCGGTAAGGACCAGGCCCGGGTCGACGGCGCGTTGTATTCCACGCGCGCCTCAAAGAGTTGTCGTCAGCACAAATGTAGGGGTCCACTAGGGCCGATGCCTGCCGGGGTCGCGGGAAGGTACTAATGGGTCACCGAGGCCCCCGCAATACAGGCAACGGAAGGAATACGGGTGGGTTTTAGTCAGTAATAGTCTGAGACACCCTCCCGCTCCGTCCAGAGCGGGAGAAGTTATTTCATGATTTCCCACCCAAAAAAAAAGACGTCCTATTTGTATGACGGGCTGCGCACTAGGGGGACTACTCTCTAAGTCTGTCAGCGAAGATACGGGCCTGTCCGAAAGTATTTTATCCGTCTAAACGATTGACAAATTCAATTTTTCGAACGGGCAAAAACATCGCGAGTAGGGAAAACTGTCAAATCATTTATTTATTTATTTAACCATTTATGTACACACATATAAAAACAGAAAATAAGAACAGAACAGAAATATACGTACAAAGGTGACGCTTATTTCTAAAGAAATCTCTTCCAGCATACCTGCGGTAGGAAAGTAGATAAAGAGATGTAGACACCGTGTGTAAGAGTAGAAGAGAAAATAGAATACATAAAATCGAAACAAATTACAAGACAAATAATATGGGAATATACTAAGACACATACATACACTCATACATACATACATACATACTTCTAAAATAAATATCACTAGAATATAAATACATACGCAACTATGACGAAGTGGAAAGATAATGTTTTTTCACTCTTCTTTTAAATACTGCAACAGTTTGGCAGTCTCATCATGTTCTCATTAATTCTCAGTTCGGGCTCCAAACTAATCGTAGATCCGTAGGTGACACGGAGTAGGAAATGCCCGTAACTTCGGCTGAAACTAAGGATTTCGTGTTTAGAGAGTAGACCCCCATTTTTTTCACACAGCCTCCCGCTCTGATTGGAGCGGGAGGGTGTGTCAGACTCTTACTGACTAAAACCCACCCGTATTCCTTCCGTTGCCTGTGTTGCAAGGGGCCTCGGTAACCCTTTTGGACTGCCATGCGGAGTAGACCCCCTGATCTGAACTCTGTCCGTCCGAATTTAGAACATTCTCAATTCTATTGAACTCAGTTCTTGAATCCGGATTCGGATCGGATGCAGTGCAGAACCGCTCTTAGAGAAGAAACTGTAAATGTCAGGTCATCCTACCTGTTTGCGCCACGAAGAACCTGACAAATTCCTGAAGCTCACAAAAGAGACGGGAATTTATCCTGTCTGGAATGTGGTAGGTACCTAATCGGTCATCGTCATTATTGGCAACCTTGTTTCACTCACTGCTGAGTAAAGACCTCCTCCATTTTGTGCCATGCCTCCCTGATCTTACCAGCGATCTTCAGAATGTCTTCCTACTATCTCCCGGTACTTGGCCCTACGTGGTACCCAGACAGGAACATTTGCTAAATTTGTAGAAACTTTCATTTTTGTGCTTTGCTAATCATGCCCACGATATAAAGCTGACAATATTTTAAGACTAAAAGTTTTTATGACTCCAGAACGGATAATTACTTCACATCATCTCTGAAACCTAATCCACAGACGGTTTGCGACGAGGACTCTGCTGCTCTAATACCTTTTTCCACAATTAGTCAGATCTACAACAACACACTTTACTACTGGTTAATAGATTTCCAGATTACGCCAAAAAGGTCTTACTCATCAATTATATTTTATTTCTATGCAAATTCTCAGATATCTTGGTCTGAGATCACCAAACGCGAAGAAATTACTCAGACTCGTCTCTGGTCTACACGCGAAGGTTAGAAGGTCACTCATTCATGATGAAAGTCAAGGTCAATGCCATACTTAAGCGTTTCAAGGTCAAGTGCTGTTGTCTAATACATTCCCTTAGATACTTGAGTAAGGTATTTACTTATGATTTTGTCGTTTTAAATAATCAAATTCAAGACTAAATCAACTAAGTGGTGTCGACAAAAATATTTATTTTATTCATTGGTATTAGAGATAATATCAATGTCATCAGCAGTTCACTGCTGGACACAACCTCTCGAATCACTAGTTATTTAAATGTATTATAATATCTATGTTCTAATCAAATAATAAAGAGGTGTTTTACTTTGGGGACGGGCTGCAGACATCGAGTCTATTTTTATTCTGCAGAAAAGAGCCGTTAGAGCCATATACAATGTGTTTTTTTTTTATATCCCATAACTCTAGGGTATGAATCAGATCATATCAAAGAATCAACTGACATATGAATTATTTTTTTAATTTATCATTTTTTTTTTGTTTTTATGTTCCATACAAAATAATGCGACAAAGTCACGATTATTAATAATAATATATTAATAATAATAAATAATATGAATAAATAAATTTAATTTATTTTATTTATTTATTTAGTTTATTAATGTAAAACACCCTTACGTGAAATATGACAACGTCGCATTTTGTTAGCTTTAAATATGAATGATTGCTTTGAATTAAAATTAATTGCTCGTATTTATCAATAAAACTTAAATACCGACACACATCGAGAGTCTAGGGTTAGTATTATGATATCTTCGAAATTATGCATTTTTGGACCACATATTCTAGGACTTTTTGTATTATTTTTACTTATAGAATATAACCCCAGAGTTATGGGATATCAATAAAAACAAGTTGTATAATCTCCGCAGGCGCGATTCTCTAAGGGACCGGTTAAAGGATATTAACATCATGACTGTACCTTGTCAATGTATCTATGAAAACATCATGTAGGGTAGGGAGGGGAAATGGCGTTCACTTAAGGAAGAATTAGTGTGTTTTTTTAATTATTTGTTATAAATCAAAATTAAGAAAAATAATGAAGTCTTTAACTATCGAGTAATGAACAATTTAACAACAATAGCATATATCTTTGACCTATTATTAGTAGTAGGAAAACATTAAAAAAAAACATGTTTGAGCGGCATTGCCCCTGAATTTGGGTAATGCCGCTCATGGTACGGGGTAATGCCGCTCAAACATGTTTTTTGAAATATAACAAGTAAAATGTAACAAGAAAAATTCGATTACGTGATCTGTCACGTCACTGTCTGTCACTTTTTCACAGCTCATATTTATTTAAATTTACATATTTTACGTGGCCCTAGATGTCCAAATTTGATCGTTTTCTTGTTAATCAAGGCTTAACTGCTGTGCCAAAGTGTAGGCAGCTCCCAATTTTGAACAAATAATAAAATATCTTTTTGTTTCAGACGTTGCGGTCCTCCTTGGCAACGTTATGGCGTGTCGTCCTGACGTCCGACGTCAACGCTTCTGAAAGACTTTAAAATAGTTATATTTTAGTGATAATTTCTATTTTGTGTTTAGTTGAGTGTTTTTCTCTATTCAAGTGTTGTTTTCTGGTAAGTGGATGCATACCGCAACCCAATCCGGTGATGGCACGTTAAATCAAAATTACATTTGTTTACATTGCGATAGATCTTTTCAATCAAAAAGGGGTCTTAACATTCATATTTCAAAAAAACATCGTCTTTGTATTAGCCAGAACGGCCCTGCTCTAAATTTAGACCCAGTTTCTTTACCGGCACCTGTTTCCGACAGTCCAAATTCTACCCCATTCCATTTGTACCTTAGTTACCTAAAAAATAATGTGCCTGTTATCAAACGAGTCCCGCGCGGCGCCAGGATCTCCGTCGCAAACCACCTTTCAGGCTTGATTAAAAAATGTGTGGAGAGCAACCAAATTGTAGACTGGCATAATCTCTTCCTTTTTTCGTATACCACTTTGCATGTCAAAAAAGATGAGGCTACTATTACTCTAACCCAAAAAATCAAAAATAACTGTTTAACAAAAACAACTTCACCTTTTGATTCTCCCAAGAGGGGAACATTATCTAGAATTAAATTAATTGAAGGCAAAATTGCCGACGGGGATCTCAAAGGCGCCGCACGTCTTCTTTTTACTAACGACGTGTTGTCGCCTGATACTCCTGATACCCTTTCGGCTTTGCATTCGAAACATCCCCCGGCTCCCGTGATCCCGTATTTTTTCGACTCTCCTACAGCAGACCAGGCCTGCCTCGAAATCGAAGGCAAAGACGTTATTGACGCAATAATTTCTTTTAAAACCGGTTCAGCGGCCGGCCTGGACGGAATCTCACCCCAACATTTAAAAGATTTAACTTCTTATTCTGTGGGTGATGCAGGTGTGCAGCTTATTTGCTCTATTACAAAATTAATAAATTTTATGTTTTCAGGCAAAATCAACGCTGATATTGCCTCACTTTTATTTGGTGCTAATTTGATCGCCCTAACTAAAAAGGACGGAGGGGTGAGACCCATTGCTGTGGGGTCAACTTTAAGACGTTTGGCATCCAAAATTGCGGTGAGACATATCAAATCTAAATTACAGTCTGTTTTCGAACCTATACAATTAGGATTTGGCACGAAAGGTGGGTGTGAGGCAGCCGTCCATGCCTTAAGAACCTACCTTTCGTATGATGATTGCGAAATTGTAGTCAAAATTGACGTCAAAAATGCTTTCAATTCAGTAAACAGGGATGCCATGCTGACAGAAGTTAAGAACAAAATTCCGGAACTCTATCAATACCTGCTTACCTGCTACGCAGAACCTTCAAAATTAATTTACCGTTCCCATGAACTTTCTTCGGAGGTCGGCTGTCAGCAGGGCGATCCCCTCGGGCCAGCAATTTTTAGCTTGGCTATAAATCCGATTATTCAAAATTTAAAATCAAAATTTAACGTTTGGTATTTGGATGACGGAACCCTGGGAGGCGATGTGGACACTGTGCTATCTGACTTATCAGATATTAAAACAAATTTCGAAAATATTGGTTTAGAATTAAATTTTAGCAAATGTGAACTCTTCATTCAAAAAACTTCTTACGGTTTGGATAATTTAAAATCCAAATTAAATTTTCTGGCACCGAATATCAAAATAGTAGACAGAAAATCACTTTGCCTCCTGGGTTCTCCCATCTTTGAAGAATCTTTTCCTGATTATATTACTAACACTATTTCTAAATTCCAAAGTCACGCAAATTGTTTACTCGAAATCAGTCCTCATTATGCGCTTATAATTCTAAAGTTTTGCCTTTTTGTCCCTAAATTTACTTATGTGCTTCGCTGTAGCCCTTTTTGGAAACATCCAAATTTGCTTTCACCAATAGACGATTTAGTCAAAACTAGTTTAGAAACGATTTTAAATATTCAGCTCAATGAACCATCTTGGTTACAAGCATCCCTCCCTATTCGGTTTGGCGGTTTAGGAATCCGCAAAATTTCGAGTGTTGCTTCCCCAGCCTTTTTGTCGTCCACCCATAGCACGTCACGTCTCATAGGTAATGTCCTAAGGGCTTTGCCCACAAACTATGAGACTGCGGGCTTGGACGATGCCAAGAATGCTTTTCAAATTGCTTGCCCGGGTAAAGAATTTCCAGACAACCTAAAATCTCAGAGGAGCTGGGACGATATTTATTGCGATTTAACATACAAATCGATTCTGAGCCGCAGTTCAGGTCCGGATCGCGCAAGACTTTTGGCGGTCGGAACCAGAGAGGCCGGTCTTTGGCTACATGCCCATCCTTCTCCATATACCGGTACCTTCCTGGATCCGACCTCGCTTCGTCTGGCGACTGGTCTGCGGCTTGGGGTCACGGTATGCACTCCACACACATGCCCTTGTGGCACGGACGTGGACCGACTGGGTCACCACGGACTTTGTTGTCAAAAAAGTGCAGGCCGCTTTTCAAGACATGCAACACTTAATGACATAATCCGCCGGTCTCTTGCCAGCATCAATGTGCCTGCTCTTCTTGAGCCGACTGGCATTGTCAGAGATGATGGCAAAAGACCTGATGGTGTGTCTTTGGTCCCGTGGAGTTTGGGACGGATGCTTGTGTGGGACGCTACCTGTGTAGACACACTGGCACCGTCCCACCTCCAACGGACTACTTCTAAAGCGGGTGCAGCGGCAGAAAATGCCGAAAATCTGAAAGTTATTAAATATGTAGGCCTTGGCAGAGAGTACAACTTTGTGCCCTTTGGCGTCGAGACCCTCGGTCCGTGGGGTCCCAGTGCGCATAAGTTATTTGCGGAAATCGCGAAACGTCTAGTTGATGTAACTGGTGACCGAAAAGCTGGCGGCTTTCTCGCGCAACGCATCAGCATTGCAATTCAGCGAGGAAATGCCGCCAGCATCCTCGGTACAATGCCCCGAGGGCCTTTTTTAAGCTTAACTTAGTTTTAATTTAATTTAGTTAATGTTAATAATCATCTTGTAATTTGGTTATGTAAATAAAGATTGTTAAAAAAAAACAAGTAAGATACATTTTAATTAAAGAAATATTAATGAGATCAACCTTATACAGAGTTGATATGAGAGAGGGGCATTAAATTACACTACGTATACTATACGTGTTTAGTATTAATTCAATACGGTACAAAAATAAGAAGCACCAAAAATGAGGATTCTTTTTTTTCAAACAAACTAAATAGCTTACAAATCGGAGTAAAACGCAAACACCCTTTATAAATAAATTTAACTGACCTTAGATACCTAGGTAACAAATTGGCAACGCCGCACGTGCGCGAGCGCGGCGCGGCGTGTGTTCACTCGTGTCAAAGCGGTCGGCCGGCGCGCGGCGGCGCCTGTGATGCGGGCGGCGCCCTACGCCTCCGCGAGCGCTGGCTTTTATGTTAGTTTTTGAAATACGCGCACAACAACAAAAACACTTAAATTTTTAAATTCTCGATGTGCATATAATTTGTGCATTAACATTAATGCACAAATTATACCGACGGAGAATATTGTTATTTATTTTTCTAATTAAATCACTGTCCATCGCTAAGCACTTTAATTTATGAAATGCTAAAATAATCCTATTTTTTAGTTCATCAATTGTATTTACCTCTGAGGCATACACTTCACCCTTAATGTACCCCCACAAAAAGAAATCCATGGGAGTGAGGTCTGGAGATCGTGGTGGCCACCGAACAGGTCCGAATCGACCGATCCATTGCTGCCCAAACATTTCTGTGAGCCGCTCCCTGGAAGCCATCACAGAATGTGGAGGCGCTCCGTCCAGCTGGTACCACAACTTGCGATGAACTGCTAAAGGCAGTTGGTCAGTGTACTCGGCCACAGGACCACTTAACAGTTCTAAAAATTTCGCCGCTGTAAGGGTGCCGTCAATAAAAACTGGTCCGATGATATTATTATTATGGATACCAGCCCACACATTGAGAGAAAATCTGTACTGGTGTTCAGATTCTCGAAACACGTGTGGATTTTCCGAACTCCAGTATCGGAGGTTTTGCCGATTCCAGATGCCGTTCCGAGTAAAAGTACTTTCATCGGTCCATATTAAATAGGATAAAAAATCACCGTCTTCGGTTGTTTTATTTAGAAACCATTGGCAGTAACTGTTCCTGACCGGCAAGTCTCTCGATAACAAAGCTTGCACCTTCCGATATTTAGAAGGTTTGCGTTTGTTACGTTTTAGAACCTTGTGGATGGTTCTATGACAAACCCTAAACTGCTGGGCCGCTCGGTGGAGACTCGTTGTCGGATTGCGGGAAAAATGGTCTAAAATTCGTTCTTCCCAAGCAGCAGGTATTTTCCGCGGTGGCACTCCCTCTTGTTGTGGCACTATACTTTTATTGTCCCGTATTCTTTGTACTGCTAATTGTATGGTGCGGGCGTTTCTAGGGCAATTGCGTCTGTCACCATACCTCTCTCGGTATGTTCGCAGAGCTTCAGCTGCGTTTCCACGGCATTCGCCGTAAATTAAAATCATGTCTGTGTATTCTGACGCCGTGTAAGTTACACGAGGCATTGTGGAACACTTTAATTACACACACACAACCAAAGTTTAACAAAACAATCACAAAAAAAAAACACTACCTAACACTAAACAATAATAATTCCAAGTTACGTGTCCTATCACAATAAAAAAAAGAAGTACTGTCTGTCTTAAACTTATTTAGTGTCCTATCACAAAAACAAAATTACAATTGTCAGCGCGCGAGTTCGACAAAACAAAATCAGCGCAAGAGATTCCGTCACCAAAGGGTAGCGCCGGCGAACTGAATAAACAAGTTTTTTAGGCGCCCCACTTACCGATCGCTAGGATTTAAGACGCAAAACAGTGACCTATTTCTATTTCTTTTACGCGCGAGATGTTTTGCTATGATTGTCACTGTCGCAGTGAAAGTGCACGTGTGTGTATTTATTTTGCTTCCTTGTTTGCATTGCCATCTTTTAGCGAAAATATTTGGTTGTACTTGTGACTTGCGTCAGAGCGGCAACAACGCATCGTAGGTATACTCAAAATCGTTTTAAGGTGCATGACCTATGCGTATAGACATAATCAGCTGTTAGAAAAGATACATCGTGTTCAAACGGGGCAAAAACATAAAAAATCATTTGCGACTAAACTACTGCTCCTATTTAATTGATTTTTGGTACAGAGGTTGAAATGGTACCTTGTTTATGCTGTTTAAAAGAAAGCCTCTCTGTCGTATCATCTTTGTATAATAAAACTAAAGTTTACAGTCACAAATTAGCATCAATTATCCCCATTTGTACGTAAGATTAGCCTTTTTCAATTTAACAAATATAGCAAAGTCTTCGATTTCAAATCAACTTCAATTATAATAACATAATATAAAATCATTATTATTATTAGAGGTAAGACAAATTACAAACAGTAATATTTTATTTTTGGACACATAAACCACAGTCCGCAGATGGTGCAGCGATACCACAACTTGTTATTTTTTCCAAATTCTTCACAAATAATACATTTGTTATAATTAGTTTTAGCAGATTGAAGGTCTTCTCCGGTCCAAGCCTTTAGCGGAGTTTCTTTGACGCCTTCATGGCATATCTACAACAATAAAAAATAAGTCACTAAGGGGTAATAGCGCTCAGAGGAGCGGTATAACCACGGAACAGAAAAAAACAGTGGAAGTGCAAAATAGGCGGGGCACGCGTGCCACAAATAAGCGCTGTTACGCTTACTTGATCCCAGTCGTGTTCTAACATCGCATCGAGTCGCTAGTCTCACGATAAATTTATTTTTCCGTAGCTATGCCGGCCGTATTGTTCCATTTTGGAGTGCGAAATGATAGTAGGAGAAAAAATCTTAAAAATGGTCGAATAACATTCATACACGAAATTTAATTTAAGAGGTGTGTAAATGGATTGATGCAACGGGCAGAGTTAATTGGATGCCATCCAAATTAAGCACTATATGCTCAAATAAAGTATATAGATACACGAAACCTACAGCGCTTCCATCTATGAAAATCATTAAGTTTTTTAATGAAGTAAGTTACCATATTTTATTTTTATCACTTAATTATAATGATTGAAAATACTTAATACGATACGATACTAATCAACTCACCTACATGCTGTATACTATATATTACTATATACTCTGACGTTAAGTCACAGCCAAAAAAGAAGACTCGAGTCGTGGACACTCACAAAGTTGGACAAAATTTTATAAAGAAAGGCGATGACGTGATTCCTGTGCAATTTCGTTCCGCAGACAGTTCAGTTCAGTTCGAAAAAAGTAAAAATAACGTGTTTTTTTATTTTAACCCAAGTATCAGTAAAAAACATTAATATATATTATTATAAAGCAAGTACTTTATATTAGTACTTAAATATTTTATTTTTGAATAATACGTACTACGTTATTTGTCCTACAGCTTTACTGAACTCCCAACGAGTCTTATTTTTTTTCGACTTAAACAAGAAATCGATATCGTTAGAGTAATTCAAAATTCAATATGTTTTGCACTGGTCGAGTAGCAGTAGATAACGACCTATGACGCGAATGTCAACCTTATGTTGACATAAAGTTTATAATTGCGACCACTGAGAAAACCGCCATCTATAGTCGGGTAGCGGAATTTACTCGGCAATCGAATCTAGTTTGATTATAGATTACAAAACTTTGTAAAGACTTTTTGCACTAAAGCAAAATAAATCCTATTTTTAGAGACTGAAGGTTTATTCCCAGATGAAGGATCTGTGACTTATGCTAGTTTTGATTAAAATTAAAACGACAAATCAAACGAATTGTTTATTTGTAGTGCATTGTATGATTATCAGTTTATTTGTGTGAGTTTGGCGACAACGGTTCCTATAGTGAGTTTGTTGCATTGCACTTCCACTATTTTTTCTGTTCCGTGGGTATAACCCCAAACGGTCGTTTGGGGTTATTTTATATTATGTTGTAATTAATTTGTAATTATACACAATAGTTGAAAATGAATTGCATTATCACAAAATAGAATAATTTTATCGTCAGAAAAGTAAAATTAATAATTAAATAAGCATTAAAGTTTTGGACTAACCGACAAAAAACACCTAACCAAAATTTAGATAAGCGGCCGCAAACGAAGAAACGCACTTCACGGTCACATGACGCGACCTGACTGTCCGTTTGCATCGCTGTCTGTTAGAGGCCCCCTCCCCTCGCGCTTCACGCGACGTGGCGTGTTGCTACGTTCCGTTTTGACGGAGTTATAGAGGTGAGCGCCATTACCCAGTGAGCGCTATTCATATGCGCTATACCAGGGTAGGTAGGGGAATAGCGCTCTTAAATAAAATGTACATCTTTTTAGTAAAAGTGGTGAAAGACATAATTGTAGTATCTAGTAATAGGAACCAAGAGGTCCCTATTTCTTGAGCTAATACGCTCAACCAGGTTTCAGACTGGCTAAAGTAGACTCATCTTTCATGGGGTACTGTTTTAATTTTTACAATAAAATTCCTCCCCACATACTTTACGACGAAATTCAAATATTGTAAATATAAAACGCACACTATGCAGGCAGGCATATTATAAGTTGGGGGATTACATCGCTGATAAAAATGCTTGGCTCAATGCTGGTCCTGCTCCACAACCAATTGATAAATTAACATTTGAAAATACTATTGGAGCTGCATTGTAAGACTATTTTTGCATTGACTCCTTCGAATTATGTAATTGCATAGCACAGGTGTGAGTACTATGTATAATAGGGCATCTATTAACCAGTTAATGTCTTTCATTGACTTGAATGTGCCCTGGCGGCTGAGAGTAAGTCATGCTCAATCAATCAGATGTCTCGCTGATGGTGGCGCGTGTGTTCGATCATTTAGCTCCCATTAAAATGGTTGAGCTGAATGGTGCTGATCCATGTGTCATGTTCGTGAACGGGCGCCGTCAGTTCTGCCTCGACTTATTTTTAATTATTTTATTTTTAAATTGTTTTTTTTTGTTTTGTTTTACTTCGGACTCATTTTTTTACATCGTCTCCTCCTACCTCTTTTAGGTCAACATTATTTATACTAATATTTATTTAACAATATTATTTTAAAAAGTGTCAATGGAGTTTCATGCCCGTTCTTCTTCATAGCACAGTGATTCTTTTGCCTTAAAAAAGTGACATTAGCTTTTATTGAATATTTCTACTCAATATTTCACAAAAAATGCACAAGTAGAACTCCCACGTGTCAATTTTATATACTTTTTTTTTTTTTTAATCTTAGAATGTTCGTGACCTTAAAGGTCAAAATACTGAAAATAATTCATACAAGAAAAACTGTTTAGGATTGAGTTTTGTTTGCATTGCAGATTTATGAAGCAAGTCTAGGCGCATATTTTCCCGTACTAGAAAGCTGTAATCTGGCATAGGAATACATATTAATCACGCCGTCAAAGTGGCAAATAAAATCTTGAAAATATATATTTTTTTTAAATAAAATCCCCACATTACGTGCAAGGGAGGCACCTTTGCGCGTAATTGTTGTAAATAAAAGACGGGTTGACCAAGACTAATTTTTATTATGTACCCACAACCGAACTATTATTCTAATCTAATGACAAGACATCTTAGAACCTACCTACTTAGTATACGACATCTTTACATTTTTTTTTTTTTTTTTTCGCTTTTTTGGCCTCTACTTCTGGGCTGTGAACATACTTAATTCTTTTTTTTTATACTAAAACATATATATATACACAATACTGTTGAGTTGGTAGCATTATTCTTATTCTTGTCTGTGCTAGTAAGTATGTGACCATAACATACCTTAGTACACAAACATGTTGTTGTTATTAGGTGCTTTGATATTTATGTATTTATTTATTTTCCAGTATAGTATAATTTACTAAGTAACTCTGATAATAATTTCTATACACACAGTAACACTAAATCCAGTTGAATATTAAGTTATTAAGTAGCTAATGACCTGACATTTCATCTAGTTCATTATATTATATACATTCCGTAAGTTGGTAGGATTATTTATTGCTTTTGTAAATAGTTTTCAATTTTTTGTCGTGCTAGTATAGCCGCCGGTCTGCGAATGCGTTGAATTGCTGAGTCTTCTGGTGGAATGGGAGTGACAACGTCATAGCTTGTATCGGGGCTCTCATCGCTACCGCTTTTGGGACTACTCCAAGTCTCATCATCGCTCATCTGATCATGGGAAGGCCCGGGGGTTATATTGCCATCGGTTGGCTGCTTTACTAGATGCCGCCGGTTCCGCCTGTATCGCCTACCCGTATTGTCTACGACAAAATAAGAACGAGGCTGAGCCGCGCGGCCTACGATCCGTGCAGATTTGCGTTTGCTATCGTCAGTGAGGAGTACCGGTTGACCGGCCGATAACACTGGTAGCGGTTTCGCTCGCCTATCATAATACGTCTTATCGGCCTGCTGCTTACGTAACATCTCTTTGTAGTCAATCTCATTATCTCGACTTGGCTTTAACTTTTCAGTGTGCGATGGTAACCTAGTATTGAGTCGCCGCCCCATTAACAGTTCCGACGGCGAACTGATTCCATTACGTGGCGTAGCTCGATAGTTTAACAGTCCTAAGTAGAAATCTGTCCCCGAGTTTATGGACTTTATCAAAATATTTTTAATTATTTGAACACTCCTTTCACTTTGCCCATTTGATTGAGCATAGTTTGGCGAACTAGTAGTGTGCTCAATGCCCCACTTAGAACAAAATGTGTCGAACTCTTTTGATACGTAAGCTGGACCGTTATCTGACACCAACTCCTGCGGGATCCCGTGTCTCGCGAACTGATCTCGCATGGCGGTCACTACCGCCTTCGTACCTATGTTGGTTAACGGACTCACTTCTATGTAATTAGAAAAGTAATCTACCAGTATTAAAAAATACTTTCCTGCATACTGAAATATGTCTGAGCCTACTTTGGCCCACGGCAGGGGCGGTATGTGATGCGGCATGAGCGGCTCGCGCGCGGGACGGTGCGCGCGCTCAGCGCATGCATGACACCGGCGCACCATCTCCTCCACGTCACGTGACATACCCGGCCAGAACATCACCTCGCGAGCGTGACGCTTGCATCTGTCTATGCCCATGTGACCGTCGTGTAACCTACTCAGCATTTCCGACCGAACACCTTTCGGTATATAAACTAGGTTATCTCTAAATATGATTCCATCAATGAAACCAAAACTTCTATATGACCACTGACCTCTCACTCGTTCGTCGACTGAATATTTATTCAGCGGCCACCCTTCTTGTATGTATTTTATAAGTAATTGACATTCCATGTCCTCTTTCATTGCGTTTTTTATAAGATTTACTTTGCTAGGACTGAAACGAATGTTTTCTATCAGGAAACACGATTGTTCTTCTACTTCCTCACATACTTTTTCCGATGTTAGTTCCGGTAATGCTGCTCGAGATAAGGCATCTGCCACGTGCATGTACTTCCCTGGTTTATATATGACGGTAAAATCATAGCCTTGTACGCGTAGCATCATGCGTTGGAGACGCGTGGGGATCGAATCGAGCGGTTTGTTAAACAACGCCTCCAACGGCTTATGATCGGATTCCACAGTGACGTCATGACGTCCATAGACATACTGATGGAACCGTTCAAGAGCGTAGACAATTGCGAGCAGCTCCTTTTCTATCTGTGCATACCTGGTCTGCGTGTCGGTGATCGTGGCTGTTGTAAATAAAAGACGGGTTGACCAAGACTAATTTTTATTATGTACCCACAACCGAACTATTATTCTAATCTAATGACAAGACATCTTAGAACCTACCTACTTAATATACGACAGTAATGTGGGGATGTTATTTTTTTCTCTTCTATCCCGTGGTGTGGGGTATCGTTGAATAGGCCGTTCAAATATATTGCGGATCTGTATAGGAAATCTATGTTCTAACACTTTAATAAAACGAGTTGTGGGCTTTTTAAAATGTATAGATTATTATTAGCCACATAAAATTCACTAGGAAGGTTATACGTCTGTCTCCGTTAAAGCGCAAACAAGAAGTAAGTGTAAGAATGATAATGGGTAGTCAGGAAAGCAGGCTTCCGTTTTTCCTTTTAAATAAGTACCTACGATATATCGATTATTACAGAATCGATTAAAGATAAGTATTTATTTACATAACCAAATTACGAGATGATTATTGACATTAACTAAATTAAATGAAAACTAAGTTAAGCCTAAAAAAGGCCCCGAGGATGCTGGCGGCATTTCCTCGCTGAATTGCAAAGCTGATGCGTTGCGTTTAAGATTGATTTTTGTTAATATGTAAATCAAATAAATCAACAATCTGTGAACACCATTTTTCGATTCAAGGATTTATTGCATTAAGCTTTAAATTGCTAATTTTGGTAGAGTCAAGTGTACAGCTAAATGGTTGTTTGTGGAGATGTGAAAAAAATCATGGCAGTAGTAGGTACATATAATGAAATTAAAAGGAAAACTTTGTAAGTTAACGAGTAATAGTCGACCAACTTAAATTTTCAGTTGGAGAATTGACCGTGGCGTATATCGATGTATGGGCATGTTTTTCAACTAAGTACAATGTTAAGTTTGTTTTTGGGATAAATTCACCCCAACATCCACGGAACCGGTCCATTGTGCGTGGTCCGACACGCACTTGGCCGGTTTTATTTAATAAAAAATGACAACAGAAAGCACAAAAAAAAAATGTTTTTTTTTTAAATTCAGTATATTTTTTTTCTAGCTCGTAGTAGAACCTCTGTGCTCCGAAAACTTTAAGATTAAAAAAAAAAGGTATACCAAATTAACACGTGGGAGTTCTACTTGTGCATTTGTAGTGAACTATTGAGTAGAAATATTCAATAAGCTGATGTCACTTTTTTGGGGCAAAGAAAACACTGTGCATACTTAGGCACCTACTACGCTTTGGAATGGGCAACTAGCTTCATATTTCTAACTGACCGACTCCTTGACAATTCAAAAGTGCCTGTAAATGGTTTAATTGAAATAAATACTTTGAGTTTGAGGTAAAATTTGTTT
Organism: Atethmia centrago; assembly: GCA_905333075.3. Classification (NCBI taxonomy): domain Eukaryota; kingdom Metazoa; phylum Arthropoda; class Insecta; order Lepidoptera; family Noctuidae; genus Atethmia; species Atethmia centrago. Next base: position 4,864,056 of record HG995378.1, on the reverse strand, counting down.
GTTTGTAAGTTTGCATGTAGGTGGTAATCTCTAAAACTATCAGTCGGATTAAAAAATATTTTTGCATTTGATAACCCAGTTCTTGAGGAAGGCTATTTAAAATCACGCCACCCTTAAAAACCGAGCAAAAAGAAAAAAGTACGCTAAGCGAAAAATAAGTTATAGTGCGGGCGGGCGATGCAATGCGATACAGTGGGTCGGGGGAACAAGCACGCAGAAGAAGTCACGGGAAGAAGCTAGTCTAATATAAATGAGCACTTATAATGTAATACTGAGCAACTTTTAAAAGAGATTGATGAAGAAAAACAATCTACTGTTTTCTAAATTGTGAAATAGGTCTTATCTCAAAGTTACGATCAAAGTGAAAATCGCTTTTGAATTTTGCTTACTGTATATATACTATCGCGGACACCCCAAGCAGCACACATAGCTGTATAGTCACTGGACAACAGATTTTTTGAAAACTCGAGACTGTTATGCTTTCTGTACAAGGGCTATATATCCGGCTCCACAGCTCGTAAAATTCTAAATTTGGCCCCAAATTAACCAGCCCTGAGCATTATAGTAGCTTGTTAACAGCTGTCCAGAGCATTGTAAGAGCTAAACATGGGCTGTACAATGGCTTAGACAGCTGTCAATAAGCCATTGTCCACCTCCTTTAATTCTCTTAGACAACCAAAAGATGATTTATGGCTTAGTAACGGCTATTGTTAAATCTACAAAGAAATTGCAACAAAAACTACAAGTTTGTGCAGTGCAAGTGTTACGTGAAGGCGGTCTAACTATTTCTGTGGACAAATAATAATTTCTAATTTAAGGTAAGTATTTTTTACGTTTGTTGTGTATCTCTATTGGTAAATTGTACTGCGGGTGCCACTTTACTGTTAATATACATATATATGTGATATTATCAAATATTACACGCGCCATCGAAATAATATAGTTTTACTAAAAATATTATACAAAATAAATATTAGACTTATTTTTACTCTGCCTTCTCTTTATATCTTAGAAAGTATTTTGTATGTTCGCAAAAATTTATGTCTTTTCAAAACAAGAATTGATTTCCATAATATAAATACACGTAGTAAACATGAAATTGATTAAATTAGCGCTTGACGTAAATTGACGTAATTTTAGTAGGCAAGTTTTTAATCACGTCTAAACTTGTATGAAGTAGTGACAGGCGCTGATTAATTTGACAGGACTAAACTAAAATTTATCTTCTGTCCTTTTCTTAATGAAATAGAAAGAAAAAGATGCACTGAACTTAAATTTAGTTTAGTTTGTGAACAAGGGAATCGGCGCCAATATCATTGACTACAATGCTATGGTAGCTAGTCTAGTAAGTATGCTTTCATCTATACTTCAATACTATCAATATTACAAAGAGGTAAAATTTGTTTTGTGTTTGTTTGTAAGTCTGTATGTAGGGGGAACTTCCAGTCGGATTTGAATATTTTTACGTTGGATAGCCCAAATCTTGATTATCTCGAATTCTCGTTATAGGCTATTTAATATCACGCTACAATTCTTAGGAGTCGAGCAAGCAGAAAAAAGTAAAAAAGAACGCTGAAGAATTAGCACGGGCGGGCGATGGGATGCGACGCGGTAGGGCAGGGGCCAAAATTTCACGTGGATAAAATCGCGGGCAAAAGCTAGTAGCTTTTATGTAGTTATAAGTCATTCTTGTGTACCGGTAACTGCGATGTCGCCTTATGCGCGGTACAGTCTACGAGCGCGGGACTTCTTCCATAGATTTTCTATTTAGTTGAATTATTAGTATTAATATCTTATTAATATAAAACCTGTTACTTTTCTCATTAATTTATATCACTTTACCTAATATTATGCATTTACTTTCAGACACTTCAGCAGCAGGAACGTGTGGAAGAAGACGTCGTATCAGAGACTCCTGTTGTTGAAAATAATGTAAGTAAATAAATCAACACATACTTGAGTTTTTTGTCCGTAAAATATCGATTTTAGCGGTAAGACCGCCTGTGTAAACACCCTGTGTGTAATGAAGAGTATTTATCTTATCTTATTTAGCCTAGCTCTATTGTTATGGGATGAGCTTCCCTACCTGTTTAATAAAATTGAGATTTTTATAAGGTTTTCCAATGTTATGTTATGTCAGAAGTTTATTCGCACTACGTAATTTTGTGATTGCAGATACTTTGTCAAGATATTATACAGGAGAGTGCAACAACATCTTCAAACAATGTCATAGAAGTACTCAGTAGTGGCAGCTATATGGAACTAAATAAGTACAATCAACTCCTTGAAAACCAAAACCAAATCTTAAATAATCAGAAAACCATCATGGATAACCAAAACACTATTCACGAAACACAGAAACAAATAATTGAAAAAGAAGAAAAAAAATCCCGGCAAATGTCAGATCTTATTGTTCTTATAGATGACAGTTTTACAAGACTAAGCAACCAAAATTTGCCGACAGTTAAACTTGGTGAAGCAAGCTCTATTGAACTAGAAGCTTTTATGATAAAGCCTGTATCAAATGCCGAAGAATTGAATCAATTAGAGAATACCTTATTTGATAAAACACAAAAGCAAAAGCTGCATCTACAGTACTCACTTTTGTGTAGCAAATCGGAAGGCAGCGGTATCAATTGCGCTTATAAAATGCTGGACATAATTTTTGCTAAAGAATTTCTTTGCCAATGTTCGTGGTCAGGTGGCAGTAAAGGCCAAACGGTGAAAATAGCATTTAAAGGATACAGGAACATCCTGAATTTCTTCTTTTGTTTAATTAGAAATTGGGATTCCAGCTACACAAATGATCAAAATGAAATTGTTTTCAAGACGGTCTTAAAAAATTCCGGCAAGAGATTAGAAATAAAAAACTTAGAGCGTCTACTAAACGCAATCGCGGAGACTCGATAAGAACTAACAAACGTCAAAAAAATACAACGGCAATTATAACCGAAAAGGAGGAAAAAAACCAGAAAAGTAACGGAAACTGGTAAAGAAATGTATGGAATTGAAAAAGAAATTGGTGAAGAAATTTATTTAATGCCAAGTACAGATTGTGAAAAAGACAAAAAACACAATCAAGGAATAGAACACTTTAACGAAGAAGAATCACTTTGTTGAATATTGTACATCTTTTTTCCTGTTATTTTTAGTATAATAACGTTATCGCATTTTGCTCAGAATCGTTTAATTTTCTAAATATGTATGCAGATTAGTTGGTGAGTTACTGTTATTTTTACTATAATAACGTTATCTTGTGACTGATTTGGCTCAGAATTGTTTAATTTGCAAAATATGTATCCAGATAAGTTGGTAAGTTGCTGTTATTTTTAGTACTTATAATAACGTAATCTCATGACTGTGATTTGTGTTTAATTTACATACAAATTAAGGATTAGTTGGTTATTTATACAGTATGCTGGTTTAGTATATAGAATTATCAAAGCCAAATCTGGAGTCTGTGATGAATAAAATAAAACGCAGTAAGTAAATGTATATAATTACTTTTATTTTTCTTGACCATTCCTTACCCAGTAGTATTAATATACAATCTCTTGATATTCATAATTTACAGTGTATGTAAAAGTGGTATGAAATATAAGTCGTTTTTACCCGACTGCCTCAGGAGGGTAAAGTTTTTCGAGAGTATGTATGTATGTATGTATGTCTATTTCTTTGGCACGCTCTGTAGCCTAAACGGCTTGATGGATTTTAACATATGAGGTGTCTTTAGATTCGCCTTAATTGTGGGAGTGACATAGGCTATATAATATTTATAAACTGCATCTGCAAATACAAAAAAAAGAAGGGGAAGTTTTTTTTTTAATTATTTGCAACATAATTGGTATCAAATAAAAGCTAGTAATGAGTAATTTTCTAATATATATATTAATAAAACTAAAAAGCTTCAAATAAAATAATTTATTTAAAAAACAAAAAACCCGACTGCAAAAACACATATCTGAAAAGGGAAAAACAAGCATTATAATCTATATAATTTTGGTCTTGCAGGCGGGGGGACAGTCAAATAACCTGAAATATGGTGTAACTTTTGATTGTCCCCGCCTGCGATACTAAAATTCTATAGATTATAATGCTTGTTTTTCCCTTTTCAGATATGTGTTTTTGCAGTCGGGTTTTTTGTTTTTTAAATAAATTATTTTATTATGCTTAATACACACATATTTGAAATTCACATCTCGTGGATATATTATCGTTTTAATACGGCCCGCGCTGGGTAGTTTCGCTTTCTAAATATAAAAAATTGATGACATCAAAGGGTAGTCAAAAACTTCTTTGAAGTCGATTATTTTATAGCCACCATTTTTTTCTTTATCGATTTACTGTACTTCAATTATTTCATGGTTATTTGTCATAAAATTACATTTACATTTTGCTGGAAGTATAAAATCTTGAAAATATATTTTGGTGAAATTTTTATTATTCTTATTAATGAATCACGTTTTTTTAAGGCTTTTTGGTTAGAGACTAAACATTCACTGAGTCTTTTTGCTACCTGCGAGAGTGGTTTGTTACCATTTCGCAACATCCTTTTAATTGAATGTAATTTATTTTCAAAAGAATAGGCATTGAATGTTGAAAGCGGTCCAAGTCTTTGAACCTCACTAGTGACATGTAGCAGATTATGCACATTGCTGGTCACGTAATCGGGACCATAAAAGTTCTTATAATGCTCTACAAAGTATAGAAGCAGCTCTTTTGACAAAGGCAACAAATGATTGTATTTTTCAATTGAACAAATGGTGATGGCACAATATAAAAATAAAAAGTGCAAAAAGCATTTTGTCCTAATACGCCTGGAAGAACAATAAGGCTCAAATAAAATAAAAAAGACCTGTATTCCGACGCTTTCCAATGTGCAAGACATCCTAAATCCCTCACACATCTATGTATCTCTAAAGGTAATTTACAATTTCCTAAGAAAGTGTTGACAATATCTACTCGTATGTCTTTAGCAGACCATTTTGTGACATATTTGCCAAAGTTGCCATCCCTCCATCCTATTAGTAATCTCTTCATGACACCTAAATCTATTAGGTGCAAGGAATCTGCCAATGCAATATCATTCACCATATCTATTGGAAGCTGTAGCAAAGGTGAAACCGATTTGTGATGCTGTCCATACAGCTTCCTGCGAAATCCATCATCTGTCCTTTCAGAGCATTTCAGTCCCGGAAATACCACAGTGTGAGATTTATAGGAGTACTCTCCCTCAGTAACGTATTTTAAGCATCCATTAAAATTGCAGACCCCTTAAAAAGTTTCAAAACATACAATCGCTAATTGTATGTTTTGAAACTTTTTAAGGGGTCTTCGTAGTAAGTACTACAGCAAAAAAACAACTTTAGCGCCACTGACACGACTTTATTGATTTGTAACGGCCAAACAATATTATAATTTGTCGTCTCTTATAGACTTCGCGCTGGGGCATGAAAACGTACATACCTTTTATAAAAGCCCTTGCGGGTGAATCGCAGATAAAACATCTAATCTCGACTGTTATAATCTTGCTGGTTGATAGCAGGATTCCATCATTCAATAAATTTTTCATTTCTACTACAAAATCTTCTAGATAAATATCAAGATTCTTTGGTTTTCCGACACCATAATAAACACCAATGATAAATGGTTGGGCACTAGGTATTTCAAAAACATATAAAATCGGCCAAAACTCATATTTCGAACTTTTATATATAGGCAAGCCATCAATGTTTGTGTTCAAACTAACGCTATTAATATTTTTTCTGAAACGTCTAGCCAGTTGTTCAAAACTATAGTTAGCAGATTGATTAGTCCATTGTGCCAGTATTAACCACCAGATTCGATAAATTTTATAGTAATTTTTCTAGCTGTATGAAGAATCGTTGTCGGATCTTTGGGTAAAATATCTGGAAATCGATTATTCACAATTGTTATGAATTCCTTCAGTGCATCTTGAGCAATATTTCTCTTTATTGCCCATTCTTTTATATTTTCTTTAAATAAAATGTTTTTCATATAAATATTCTCTCCCTCATCTTCGTAGGTCTGGCTTGATTCAAAACTTTCACTATTTCTACTTTCAATCATTTCTTTAGAAAGGTCACTAACCGAATCCATTAGTTGTACGGAACTATGATTATTGGTATTAAAATCTAAGTATCCGGAACCCTCATTTTTAATCGACACCGGCACTTGACTGCAGCTAGATAAATGAAAGCGACTTTCACTATCCTTGCTCCTTTGCTTACTGTATTCCTTTGAAAGTTTATTTTTAACTGCACCAGTTCTTTTTCTTTTTTTCCATGGTTTAACCGCATTAATTTTAAGACGCTGACAACACCTAAGCCGCGGTCACTGTCAAATTCTATAGAAAAGAAAGAGAACCGCGATGACACAACGCTTGTAATTTATTGCAAAATATGAAGTAATTATATATTTACTCAAAACTGAGTTGAGTAATCGAAAATAAAAAACAACCAAGTTCTGCATTCAATAAGACGTTCTTGTTATTAATTAAATATGTAACGTATGTTGATATTTGATACAGATATTTTGGATTAGAACTCAAAGTAAGAGGTTAGTTTAACGTTAGTTTGTATCGAGATTTTGTTTTCAAAACGTGTTTTGGTAACAACCAAGTTCTGGGAAATATGTTTAAAATTAACATATATTTTTTCCGCTACCACAAACTATACAAATTTTGCAATTTTTTTTCTTAAGCGAAGCCTATTTTAGTCAATTAGGTCTTGTCAGCGCCTTAAATTGTATTTTATTCTCGCACGAAAATTAAGTCGTGTTGCGAGGTTATGACAAAATTGACGTTATCATAGCACTACTAACCTATGTTTACTTATAATTCTAGAAGCTGTAAAATATCTAATATTTACACTAAAAGCTTTGGAATTAAAGTGGAGTAAGGCTACACTAATTTACAGCTCATGCAGTTTTAAATGCTTTTAACCAACTACTGTTAAGCTCATTGAGGTAGCATTATAATAGAATTAGTGTACACCATAAAAAAAGCCAACGGCAAAATATGATTCTCTAATACAAGCTCACAGCTTAGAAGAGGTGTGACTTAATCTCGTTAAGCACCCGTTTACAAGCTTTGGTCTTCTTAACCAGCTAATAGAATTATACGTAGCCAAAGGTTGGACAATAGTTCTTTCAAATTCTACTAAAATGCATTTCGTTGTTTTTTTCTCCATTATACAGCTATTAGTCAGCTGTGCTGTTTAACAGTGTAGAGATCACCCCTCATACAGTCTCAAGAATCGTCTTATCCGATAATACAACTACATAACAGCCTTTGACTGTAATATAGCTTGTTTATGGTTGTAATTTCCGCTAATGTGCTGCTTGGGACTGGTGGTTGACCACTTTTCACCCTTATGACCTTAGTAATAAGGTTGAAAAGTGGTCAACCACCGGTGTCCGCGATTGTACATATTTGTGCTTGTGTGTGTACGAGACTCACGGCTACATTTCAAGCTATACATTTCCAGTTTAAGGTGTCCTCGCATTGTACGGAATTCCTCCACAATGCGAGATCCGCTTATACTGGAAATTTGCAGCTTGATATGTAGCCGTGTTACGTTTAGTGTTACAGTAACAAATATTGATTACCATGATGACCATTATTTAAAACCTGTCATTTCCTCCCTATACGTTCCCATATGTATACACACATGGCCGAGTTAACAGTAACCACGCAAGTAACTATTAAATAACTACCGAACTGCCCCTGCTTCGCACAGTTTTTACGGCTTTGCAAAATATCGAGATTTCTTGATTATATGTCACTTATGTCAGCTTAATATTTCTTTAGTTAGAGACAGTAGTACCTAATAGCATTCTCAGGATGATTGCTTCTCGCACAGACTGTCCGTTCCAACACAGATGGATGTGATCTACTAGGCAATACTGACATATTATTATTTTATTTTGTACTGTATTATTTATGCTAATAATTGAATTCTCTGATTTTATTATTTTTTATATTTATGCACTGAGTTTTTATTAGGTACTATTTATTGCGCTTTATGGATTTTATCTGAAATAAACGTTTTCATTATTATTTATTTATTGTAAACCTTTCGGAATCAATTCTCTAAAAGATGGTGAAATCCGCATCAATAATCGTACATCAGGCGGAGTATTTTTTTTTTTGCACTAGACAATATTTTTTATGAAGTAATGGCAAACAATGCAAAAAAATAAATAAATTTGAATAACTTAAATTTTAGTACAGTCGCGCCGTAAATCATTTTTAAATTGGATTCAAAAGATTTTGTGAGAACTACCCATTTTCTTGCTGACTGTTCATTTTTTTCGAAATCATTGAATGCAGATCTAAATGTATCAAAAAGTTAAGGACGGTCTCCTAAGATCGTTTTCCTGTAGCTAAGCGGTCAAGGTAGCTACCCTTACTGCCCCGTCTCAAAAATCCACCCTATAAAGAAGATCTATGTAGATATGAACAGACAACTATGGATTATTATAGAACCACGTGTTAAGGATCCGATACATTTTTGATGGGGACGTAACACGTCCTCGACCTGTTAATCGAACTTGACCCAAATAACCTAACTTCTACTATCTCTTGTTGATATTATTGAGCTTTCTAATAGCCATTACAGCAGCGAGGTTAAAACGAGTCTGTCCCTGTGACTCAATAATTATGGAGTTTCCCTGTGTGGTCGAATCGGAAATATTGATTTGTAGAAGAATCAAAGTAGTGCCAACATGACCCGCAGACTACAAAAGGTAACACTGAAGTGGCAGCGAGCATATTATTCGCAGAACTAATTGCAGATGGGGCAGAAGAGTTCTCGAGGCGACCTGCGGGGTGATTGTATAGCAATGGGTGTCATAATACACTTACAGCAGCAATGGGTGTCATAATACACTTACAGCAGCAATGGGTGTCATAATACACTTACAGTAGCAATGGGTGTCATAATACACTTACAGCAGCAATGGGTGTCATAATACACTTACAGTAACAATGGGTGTCATAATACACTTACAGCAGCAATGGGTGTCATAATACACTTACAGTAACAATGGGTGTCATAATACACTTACAGTAACAATGGGTATCATAATACACTTACAGTAACAATGGGTGCCATAATACACTTACAGTAACAATGGGTGTCATAATACTCTTACAGGAACAATGGGTGTCATTTTGACAGTTCAACCACATTCATTGCGTTATTTACGTTGTTGAGCAGACAATTTTTCCGAACATATGAAGCATTGTCCTTCAAAATCATTTGCATTTTTATTAATAATAATAATAACAATGAGGTTAGAAGGTTCCTCTCTCTGGAGCCCTGACCGGCCGCGTAGCTGTGACCCTGTTCCAGATACCGGTGGGCAAACATTTTTTATATTTTTAAATGTTTATATATTCTAAGTTTATTTTTTAACCGCCTACACTTGTCCCGCTCTGGGTGGAGCGGCCCTCCCGCTCCACCCAGAGCGGGACAAGACAGTGTGTCAGACTCTTACTGACTAAAACCCACCCGTGTTCCTTCCGTTGCCTGTGTTGCCAGGGGCCTCGGTATACCTTTCGGACTTTCCCGCGACCCCGGCAGGCATCGGTCCTAGTGGACCTACACTTTTGCTGACATCCGTTTGAGGCGCGCGTGGAATATAACGCGCCGTCGACCCGGGCCTGGTCCTTACCGGACGGCGAGCTATCCATTGCTCACCGTCCGTCCTCTCCGTCACCCGTTCCGCCTCCTCCTTCGCGAGCATTACTGCTTTGCAGAAGGAGGTGACGGCTTCGCATGCCCTCTCGCTCCGTACCATAGCTTGGACCAGGGCCGGACGCGAAAGATCTCCGCCGCCACCGAACTGACCCCTGATGTGTAGTTTAGAAAAGGTGATGATTCTTTCGGCAGTGACTAGTGCTTATAGTTATTTGCAATCATTCCCGCTTGAAAATTGTAGGTAAGTAATTTGTTGTAGTTAATAAAGGCTCCGCTTGTAGCGCTACACGCGGCGTCTTTGTGTCGCGTCGCGTCGCGCGACAAGTCGCGCCAGTATGTAGGAGCCTTAAAGCAACCATCCATATAACATTTTGCCCTTGGCATTGACTATTCACTCATTTATAATTCAGCGTCATTTATAACGAAGAAACCGCGCATTCGCTGCAATTTGCGACCAATCATCCACTTCAAGTACTTACTTAGAAGCAATATGGTACTTTCCCAGTATGTTTCTCACGTAAATTTCAACCTTAAGACGCTGACAACACCTAAACTGCGGTCACTGTCAGATTGCATAGGAAAGAAAGAGAAGCGCGATGACACAACGCTTGTAATTTATTGCAAAATATGAAGCAATTATCTATTTACTCAAAATTGAGTTGAGTAATCGAAAATAAAAATCAACTAAGTTCTGCATTCAAATAAGACGTTCTTGTTAATAATTAAATACGTAACGTATGTTGATATTTAAAACAGATATTTTGGATTAGAACTCAAGGTAAGAGGTTAGTTTTACGTTAGTTTGTATCGAGATTTTTTTACAAAACGTGTTTTTGTAACAACCAAGTTCTGGGAAACATGTTCAAAATTAACATATATTTTTTCCGCTACAACAAACTCTACAGATTTGGCAATTTTTTTTCTTAAGAGTAGCCTATTTTGGTCAATTGGGTCTTGTCAGCGCCCTAAAGCAACAGCAATATACAGTGGGTTGCCAAATTATTAGGGACAGCCACATTTTTTTTAACAATTTCTTAGTTTCGGCGCACTGGTACACGCGTTGCAGGAATGTGTTGTTTATTTTCGTCATGTCTTTATAACTCAAATTTTAGGTAAATGTTGAGGTTTAAAGGGTATATTTATTTTCTACCTTTTTTAAGTTACGCGAGAGCCGTAGTGCACTTCAGACGCTAATCAGTGAAAGACGAATTTGAATATTTTAACATTCTTTTTTATTTTTATATTTGTGGTACAAAATTTAGATAAAATGTAAGTATTGTTATTGTATTATTATAAAATTCGAAACGTCTAGTTGAGAATACTGGTGACCGAAAAGCTGGCGGCTTTCTCGCGCAACGCATCAGAATTGCAATTCAGCGAGGAAATGCCGCCAGCATCCTCGGTACAATGCCTCGAGGGCCTTTTATAGGTTTAACTTAGTTTTAATTTAATTAAGTTAATGTTAATAATCATCTTGTATAAATTTAAATTACATTCAGTTATTTATCACGTGGTGCAACTAATATTAATTTAAAAAAAAAATCTAAAATAAAAACCCTACTCCAGCATACCAGTCATTCTCAAAGGAAAATAGCAGACATGGCTGGTGTTTCTAAGTCGGCAGTCAATGAAGTAAATTGGACCTAAACCACCCAATTTCGCCCAAGAAAAAAGGCAATTGCGGCAGAAAACGCATCACTACCCCACGTTCGGATAGGAAAATTAGGGATATCTGTTTGCAAAACAGAAAAAAGTGCTAGACTGTTAACTCAGTTAGTCCAGGAGTCAGGAATACCAGTTTCCAAGAGAACTGTGCAGCGCAAATTGGCAGAGGAAGGCTTGACAGGTCATCATCTAGTGAAAAAACTACGGTTGACTGATGCAATGAAGAAGAAACGCCTTGTCTGGCTCGGGAACACCACCATAAGACGGTTTTGCATTATTACTGGTATTTTACACCATTTAAGAGTCAACATTCGAGATTCTAGCCGACAAGAGCAGCATTGTCAGGCGCCGCCCAGAAGAAAAATACTCGTAACACCCCGACTGCATCGTGGAGAGGGTAAAACACCCTGTTAAAATAATGGTGTAGTCTGTCATAAGCATCAAGGGGGTTAGGCGCCTGTACGTTGTCCAGGGAACCATAAAAACAAGACCAGTATTTACCGACACTTTTTTTTTTGAGGGTGGGAAATCATCAAATACCTTCTCCCGCTCTGGGCTTCCTGTTGCCTGTGTTGCGGGGGCCTTGGTGACCCATAAGTACCTTCCCGCGACCCCGGCAGGCATCGGCCCTAGTGGACCCCTACCTATGTGCTGACGACATCTCTTTGAGGCGCGCGTGGAATACAACGCGCCGTCGACCCGAGCCTGGTCCTTACCGGACGGTGAGCTACCCATTGCTTACCGTCCGCAAGCCCGCGCCTAAGGTGGCCGGAAATACGCCCGGGATTCCCGACGCACTGGGCGTCTCCTGCGGCGGCTAGGGGCGAGAGGGCGCGAAACTTGCCTTTCCCTCAACCGTCCCGCCTCCTCCTTCGCGAGCATTACTGCTTCGCAGAAGGAGGTGACGGCATTTACCGACACTTGAAGAGTGATTACCTGATGGTAAGGAATTCATGTTTATGCATGATTCAGCGCCATGCCAACCCGCACAGGGCCCGCATGGTGGGTTACGGCCCACTCGCTTTCACATAGAGGAGGCCTGTGTCCCAGCAGTGGGAATATTATAGTCTGATTATGCAGCGCCATGCCATAAAGCCAGAAGCATTACCAAGTTCTTGGAAGACCACAACATTCGAGTTTTACCTTGGCCTGGTAATTCTCCTGATATGAACCCGATAGAAAATTTATGAGAGATAACCAAGGCCGAAATAGCCAAAGAAATGATACCCACTAAGGTCAGGCTGATAGAAAAGCTCATTAATGTTTGGCATCACAACCCTAGGATAACAGACAGTGCCAAACAGTGCATAGAAAGCATACCCAGGCGTACAGAAGCACTAATTGAGTCGAAAGGAAATGTCACTACTCAAAAAACGATTCGTTTGGCCACGATTAGCAGGTCATACCAAAAAATAATATGAAGGGCTTAAAACTATAAAATATAAGTAGTTAGAATGGCAACATAATTTAAAACGTGCGTTCCGACACTAATTATGGTGCTTTGTTATTTGAAATGAATTATAAATTAGGTGATTCGCTCGATAATACCTAATACGATAAAATGATTTTGTTGAATGCATGCGATGTAACAGGCAAGAAAGCGGTAGATTGTATAATTTACGGCCTTGAGGACCTCACTATTAAAGTGGAGCATCTTCAGCCTGTTTTGCTCAGCCTGAACATTTGATAAAATATCTTAAAGTGATCAAAGAGAGTACCTAAAAATAAATCTGAAACCCCTTTGCCAAATATGTAATTCCACCATAATTTGTCATATTTGTAGTAAGAGTGGTTATCGTGCGAACTAATGCAGGCAATCAAACAATACTCATTCCGTATACTTTAATTGTAAATAAAAACTGGCCATAGAGTTCCACAATGTCCACAACCCATTAGGTATTAAGACGCTGACAACACGTAAACCGCGGTCACTGTTAGATTGCATAGAAAAGAAAGAGAAGCGCGATGACACAACGCTTGTAATTTATTGAAAAATATGAAGCAATTATCTATTTACTCAAAATTGAGTTGAGTAATCGAAAATAAAAAACAACCAAGTTCTGCATTCAAATTAGACGTTCTTGTTATTAATTAAATGTGTAACGTATGTTGATATTTAATACAGATATTTTGGATTAGAACTCAACGTAAGAGGATAGTTTAACGTTAGTTTGTATCGACATCTTTTTCAAAACGTGTTTTGGTAACAACCAAGTTCTGGGAAATATGTTCAAAATTAACATAATATTTTTTCCGCTACCACAAACTATACAGATTTGGCAATTTTTTTTCTTAAGCGAAGCCAATTTTGGCCAAAATTGGCTTCGCTTAAGAAAAAAAATTTGGGTCTTGTCAGCGCCTTAAGTGCGAAAATTTACCAAATAGTGAAGACTGTTTTTCAAACAAAACTAAAAACGAAGATATGCGGGTTTACTGACCACTCTGCTGATTAAGATAGTTCACAAAACAAATATTACAAAAATGCTTGTATAATAATTATATTCAAGTTCAATGCTTTATCGATTTGGAACCCAATGCACACTTATTAGAGATACCTCGTATAATTTAATCATTAGTGAAAGTTCTTTACCTGACATTAAAGGAGTAGGACAGAACCACATGGCACCTATAGGTAAAGCTGAAACATCATAAATATTGGCCATAGCTGGAGTTTTTGTTTTGTTCTGGGGTGGAATATCCTCATGGATGTCCTCCACCCTGGGGCGGGCGGAGGGGTCTGTTAGACTCTTACTGACTAAAAACCACCCCGCTGTTCCCCTCCCACACTTGCACCGGGATGCCCACCTTGCACATGGGATCTAGTACGACTTCCGCGATCCCCGGCTTGTCGATCCCGGGCCACCTCAGGCTCGCAGGGGGGACGCCCGGTGCGCCTGCTGCGGGCAGGGTGAAAGGAAGAGATTTCCCGTTCCCTTTCCGCAGCCTCCTTCTGCGACATGACTGTTTCGCAGAAGGATACCACCGCGTCCCAGGACTCCTCGCTGCCGACCATCGAGTCGACCACGGCTGGCAGCAACCAGTCGCTGCCTACTCCTGAGATGGCATGGCGCGGCCCCTCCCAGGTGGCTTTGCCAGCGTATGGCACGCCGTGTCCTCTCGGGGGTCTTGTTGTTGTTGCATCTAACCTAACTTGAGCTATGCTTGGAGGTTAATATGGTGGTGGTAAGGAGGCTATGATAAGAGGGCTATGATGCTTGGAGTTTGCCTACGTGATCGAATCAGAAATGAAGAGATCCGCAGGCGAACTAAGGTTACCGACATAGCCCGAAGAATTGCCATTTCAGTTTGGCAATTCTTCGGGCTATGTCTGTATGTATGTATGTATGCATATATAATTAGTCATTTAAAACGTGAGAGAAGAACTCCCGAGTGACAAATATATGCTTTTTTTTAATCTCATAAATTTTCATACGGATAACGATTATATCTGTATGTCTAATAAATCGCTGACGTCCAAAAAATGGTCTCTATAATCATGATCTGATATAATATATCTGAGATAATATATCTGAGATAATAATGGTCTCTATAATCATGATCTGATACAGCCATGGATTAGCACAAGTATTAATTAAATGCTGGATTTCAGCTTAGACAAATATTGTAAAAATATAAAGAATATAACAAGACTTACTACCTAGGGTTTGTTGATTTTAACAAAGCATTCGACGCACTAGAACACGAATGTATATGGAATGCACTAAAAACAGGGCGTACAAACAAAATACTTACGAATACTTCAAAATGTATACACCAAGAGTACAGCGCAAGTTAAGCTAGAAACGATAGGCGAAGAATTTCCTATCAAGAGAGGGGTACGCCAAGGAGATCCCATATCACCTAAATTATTCTCAGCCGTCTTAGAAATGATATTTATGAACCTAGATTGGAAGAATAAAGGACTAAATATGAACGGCGAAAATCTGAGCCACTTACGTTTTGCAGACGACTTAATCATTTTCTCTGAGAACCCAAAAACATTGGAATTAATGCTACAACAACTAGCCGACGAAAATGACAAGGCAGGTCTAACAATGAATTTAACTAAAACAAAAATTGTGTCAAACTCTACTCAGAAAGATACCATAATAGTGAATAAAGAGCAAATAGAATATGTACATGAATATGTTTACATAGGACAATTAATATCTACCGAAGACTGCATGAAAAAGGAAATAGAAAAAGAATAGCTAACACCTGGAAACGATATTGGTCACTTAGCGAAGTTATGCAGAACAAAGAAATGTCGATGAAAGAAAAAGAAAGGTATATAATATGTGTATTTTGCCATGCTTGCTATACGGTTGTCAAACCTGGCCATTGACATAACAACTAGCAAACAAAATAAAAGTTTGTCAAAACGGAATTGAGAGAAGTACAATAGGTATTAAAAGAAAATACCGAGAAAAATTAAACGACATTAAAAGTAAAACTAAATTCAAGAATGCATACGTAACATACAGACAACTAAAGTGGAGATGGACAGGACATATGATAAGAGAGAAGAAAGGAAAATGGACAAGACTAATATCAGCAGTGCTATTCTGTAACCTTCTCACCGTGAAAACTTAAGTGAAGTGAACGTGGAGTGAACTGTCAGTGTCATCCCACCTGATACTAGGGATGGACCAAGGATTACATTTACAATCATAATCGAGATTTTAATAATATTTTTATGCTAATTCATCAGATCATAATCAGTTAACTGATTAAATAAACGCAATCCCATGACCCAACCGCGATGTGTTTTGAAGAAGCGATAGTGGATTGTCAAGTAAAGACTGTGTGACGTTATTCAGCTTTGTTATTAACCCAAATCTATTGAATAAGAAGAGATAACCGTGTGTGTCAAGTGATCGAGTGCTAAAAGTGTGCCTGGCTGACGGACCATAGAATTTATCCCCTCACAAACTATGTGGAAACCTAACTAAACGATGTGTGTGTCTGTGTACATAAGCCATTTGAATAAAAAACGTGCGGATTATTTAATAAGTACCTTTCTAATATTTTATTTTAGGTAGGTAAATTTATACCGACCTACGCGTTGCCAATAATAAGATATTATTCCTAAAATCACTGTCATCAATACTATAGTAAAATTCAACAGTTCAACTGACACTCGCGCAGCGCGCGCTCTGGTCGGCTAGGGCGGCTAGGCTCACTTCATCCAGCCCAAGTGAAGTGATGTTAGCAACGAGAATCGAGTGAAGTGATAAGATCACGACACTCGCGCGTCGCGCTTACCGACTCACTTCACCTAGCCGATTCACTTCGGCGCGAGTGGTTACTATGGTTACGAGAATCGGGTGAAGTGATAAGATCACGCCGCGCTTGCGCGTGAGGCGCTGTATTAATATCAGATGAGTATTTTTTTTTTAAACAGGCCTTTTTTATTTTTAAATGCGCGACAAACAAAAATTTGGTTTTACTACCTTTATACCAAAATCCAAAATGGCGGCTACAAACATTTTTCATCAAGGGTGTCGTTTTCGTGGTTTTCGGGGGTGTTACAGCCGATACTGAAGTCAAATCGAAAAAGCAAGATGGCAGCTGCGGAAATGTTCAGATTTTTCATCATGGATATCGTTTTCATGGTTTTCGGGGGTGTTAAACCCGATAGTGAGGTTAAAATTAAAAAACAAGATGGCGGCTGCGAAAATGTTCAGATTTTTCATCATGGGTTTCGTTTTCGTGGTTTTCGGGAGTGTTAAAGCCGATAGTGAGGTCAAATCTAAAAAGCAAGATGGCGGCTGCGAAAATATTCAGATTTTTCATGATGGGTATCGTTTTCGTGGTTTTCGGGGGTGTTAAATCAGATAGTGAGGTCAAAATTAAGTTGATTATTTTAGTTATTTACATAGTCTTATGTCATATGGGATTCTTCTCTGAGGAACCTGTGCGGACATTAATACGTCTTTGTTTTACAAAAAAGGGCTGTTCGAGCTATTTACAATATAGGTCCAAGAGACCCTTAGAGAAAAATTCAATGAAATAGATATTCTGCCTCTCAATATATCGGGTGTAAAAAGACACTTTCCGAAGCCGAAAGCCACATATTTTACCTATTATTTGGATCATTTTTTTTTCCACTAGAACATACCTGGGAATCCACTGGTTCTGGAGATATTGAAGGTCAAAGCCGCATTTTTTTTTTACCATAACTAATTCCAAGCGTTATTATAAAACTTTTTCCAAACAAACATTACCTGAATTTTCGATTTTTCTTAACAAATTACGCATTTGAAGTTACAAAAACGCAATGAATATCAAATAACTGAACTAGAGCGAAGGGGCGGGGCTTTACTCACACAACAGCACTGAGTCCGTTTGCCTAGGTTTGCGTTACATTGTGCGCAATACAAAAATAGCAATTTTTGTATAGCTAAAAATAAAAATCGGTTCCCAACAATATTTTTTGCTCAAAGCTACTTAGTTAGATGTACAGTATGCGTAGTTGACGGCTTTGTGATGTGTCTTTTTACACCCTGTATATTTGATAATATGTACACAAAATGTATGTACGCAAAAATATATCAATTTTTAAGAAAAAATATACACACACAAAAAACACAGTTAAAATATACACATAAAATTAAATACAGAATAAACATAATCTTGCTGTACTTCACACTCGCCTCCACAGAGTAGGCAACTCGTTCGGGGTCGGGTCAATGTATACGCTTTTACAACAAACTTCCTATTGATATTCGAAATTTACCCATTAAACGATTTAAAAGCTGTTTTAAAACCAAACTGTAAAAAAGGGTACTATAAAATTTCTGATTATTTAGAAAACAAAAACCTTGGGATTGTGCTGCTCGCTCTGATAAGCCTTGTGATAAAACCGTAAAACTTGAAATTTTAATTATGCAAAATCATCATTATATAAACTATATATACATATTGACATTGATAAATATTATAAACAAAATTACTTACGTGAATATTTATGTACCTTGAAAGGATTATTACTTACTTTAATTATTGTGAATGTGAGCACTATGTGGATCATTTTTATTTATTTCTTGTTGTTTTTTTTTCTCTTTTATCTTTAATGATAGTCTGGCATTTTGAGTACTTTATGCGGCCTACGCAAATGTCATTTTCTTGGTATTGTTCGTCGAGTCGTTGAGCTCCTTAAGTTTTGAGTTGAGCTACAAGATTACTGACAAATGCTTGCATTGACTGGACAGGTCCACTCAAATTTGTGTGGTTCTTTCCTCAAAATACCATTTCAGACATGGATCTACATGGTCCTCACATGATCTGACCAAGATTATGTCTGGACTAAAGTCTTTTAAAAAAGAGACTTTGACCCTTGAGTTTGTTTCGCCATTTCTTCTCAGGGGTAGTCAGATAGGAAATGTCGACTCCATCTAGCTTATTTTTTATATTTTTTTTTTATATGACATGTAAAAGTGATTCTGATATCCTATTTACAGTATAAACAATTTCATTTCATTTCAATTAAAAAGCGGCTGCCAAAATGTTCAGATTTTTCATCATGGGTGTCGGTTTCATGGTTTTCGGGGGTGTTAAAGCCGATAGTGATGTCAAATCTAAAAAGCAAGATGGCGGCTGCGAAAATTACCTAACCTTTTGGAATAAAAAAAACAAAATTGAGTTTCTGACTGAATTTCTGTTTTGCAATTTTATTTTAACACCCTTTTTTTTTGGGTGGTTAATCATCAAATAACTTCTCCCGCTCTGGGCGGAGCGGGAGGGTGTGTCAGACTCTTACTGACTAAAACCCACCCGTATTCCTTCTTGTTGCCTGTGTTGCGGGGGCCTCGGTGACCCATAAGTACCTTCCCGCGACCCCGGTCCCAAAAACAAACTTAACATTGTAGTTGAAAAACATGCTCTCCCATACATCGATATACGTCACGGTCAATTCTCCAACTGAAAATTAAAGTTGATCGACTATCACTCGTTAACTTGTAAAGCCTACTTAACTGTGATAGTATTCCTTTCCTGGATTTCTCGCGGCAGTGGAGTTACGCTTCCGGCGTTTTGCCTCCTCGCGCCACTCCCATACGTGCGTGAGGACTTTTGCCTCCAGATCCCATGGCGGCAATCCGGCAAGGAGGCTCGCCGCCTCACTGGAGACCGTGCGGTATCCCCGGACCACTCAGATGGCCATGACCCTTTGGGCCGCGCTCAACCGGCGGGCTGACCGCAGCACCAGGGAACGCGCCCACACAGGAGCTCCGTAAAGGGCCATGGACCGCACGACCCCGCGTAGAGCCTCCGGCAGGAGCCGTTTCAAGGCAGCCCCGGCCCGCTCCAGTTTGGGAGCCAAACGTCGGAAATCCTCCACGTAGTTCCACCAGCGGTCGAGGACGAGTCCCAGGTACTTCATCCTCGACTCGACGCCGATGTAAATCCCTCCTAATGTTATTTGGGATCCCGACGGTGGCTCGTTCCGAGGACCATAAAAACACATGGCTTCGGATTTGTGCTGGGCCATCTTGAGTCCCAATTGCCGGATCCTTTTGATGATTGTCGCAACCCCGCGTGCCGCTACTTCGACCGGTTTCTTTTTTGGCTATTGCAGAACGTGATGTCACTCATTAGCAGTCCTACAGTGGCTAGCAAGTGAGTGCTTGATCAGTGAAGCTTGCGGTGCAATGTTTGGCATGTGTAGAATGTGATGTCACTCTTTGGAAGTCCTACAGTGGCTAGCAAGTGAGTGCTTGACCAGTGAAGCTTGCGGTGCAATGTTTGGCATGTGCAGAATGTGATGTCACTCTTTGGAAGTCGTACAGTGGCTAGCAAGTGAGTGCTTGACCAGTGAAGCTTGCGATGCAATGTTTGGCATGTGCAGAATGTGATGTCACTCTTTGGAAGTCCTACAGTGGCTAGCAAGTGAGTGCTTGACCAGTGAAGCTTGCGGTGCAATGTTTGGCATGTGCAGAATGTGATGTCACTCTTTGGAAGTCCTACAGTGGCTAGCAAGTGAGTGCTTGACCAGTGAAGCTTGCGGTGCAATGTTTGGCATGTGCAGAATGTGATGTCACTCTTTGGAAGTCGTACAGTGGCTAGCAAGTGAGTGCTTGACCAGTGAAGCTTGCGGTGCAATGTTTGGCATGTGCAGAATGTGATGTCACTCTTTGGAAGTCCTACAGTGGCTAGCAAGTGAGTGCTTGACCAGTGAAGCTTGCGGTGCAATGTTTGGCATGTGCAGAATGGGATGTCACTCTTTGGAAGTCCTACAGTGGCTAGCAAGTGAGTGCTTGACCAGTGAAGCTTGCGGTGCAATGTTTGGCATGTGCAGAATGGGATGTCACTCATTGGAAGTCCTACAGTGGCTAGCAAGTGAGTGCTTGACCAGTGAAGCTTGCGGTGCAATGTTTGGCATGTGCAGAATGTGATGTCACTCTTTGGAAGTCGTACAGTGGCTAGCAAGTGAGTGCTTGATCAGTGAAGCTTGCGGTGCAATGTTTGGCTGTGCAGAACGTGATATCACTCATTGGAAGTCTCACAGTGGCTGGCAAGTGAGAGTGCTTGACCAGTGAAGCTTGCAGTGCAATGTTTGGCTGTGCAGAACGTGATGTCACTCATTGGAAGTCTCACAGTGGCTGGCAAGTGAGAGTGCTTGATCAGTGAACCTTGCGGTGCAATGTCTAGCATATGCAGAACGTGATGTCACTCATTGGAAGCCATACAGTGGCTGGCAAGCAAGAGTGCTTGATCAGTGAAGCTTGCGGTGCAATGTTTGGCATTATGCAGAATGCAGAATGGAATGTAAAGTTGGGAATGTTGGGATGAATTTATCCCAAAAACAAACTCAACATTGTAGTTGAAAAACATGTTCTCCCATACATCGATATACGTCATGGTCAACTCTCCAACTGCAAATGTAAGTTGGTCGACTATTACTCGTTAACTTGTAAAGCCTACTTAGCTGTGATAGTTTTCCTTTTAATTTCGTTATACATATATACTACTGCCATATTTTTTTCACATATCCATAAACAACAATTTAGCTGGCGTGGTTGACTCCTGCCAGTTAAATAGTTGTTTCGACACTTGACTCTAACAAAAATTAGCACTATAAAGCTTAATATTACGCAAATGGAAACCTGAATCTAAAAATAGGTTTCACAGACCCACAATATTTTTAAACGACCATCCAACCTGTAAATACCCTATACCATGGGATAGACGAGAAATAAAATATCATCGCCATTTTACGTGTAAGGGAGGTACCAAAATATGTACATATATTTTTTTTTTTACCACTTTGTCTGTGTGATTAATATATGTATATACCTACCTATGCCAAATTACAGCTTTCTAGTAGTAAGCGTCTCTGAGCTACAGCGGGGACAGACAGACGGACAGACAGACAGAGGGTCTTGACGAAACTATAAGGGTTCCTTGTTTACTACGGAACCCTAAAAAGGTGCCTATGTACCGTAGCGTGTTTTATTTTTCTTTACTAGGTACTCGGTCAAGCGGCGTAGTTATGTTACGGACGAAAAAGGACTCAAAGTAGAGTAATAACAACAATCAATTTAGCTTGCGCGTCCGGGGAAGTGATTTTGTAGGCTATCATAAAAGCTGCTTTCTTCAAGATCAAATGAGTGCATCTTCTGTACGTTAGTACTATTATTTATTATGTACTATGGTGAGCAATACAGCTGCAGACTTTTGTAGTCTGATTACAGAACGAGTACTAACTTTAGTCCAATCCCAAACCTTCGAGCCAGCTATTGTATTTTAACCTTTAGTTAGAGTACGGTAAAGTTCTTAATACGTTATTGACAACTAAGACGAGGGTTTGTCGTCAGTTTTTGTAATTAGAACTTTGATGTTGTCGGAACAGAGTTCGAAATTAAGAAACGGCTGGAGGGTCCGTGTCAAAAGAAAAATTTTGACAAAAAAAACTTTCAACCTACAGAATACGTACTTCCATTTTTAGTTAGCACCTTTAATAATTCCTATACGATTTTTCCCTATGTATTTTAAATCAATTATACTGAAAGCTGTTTGTCCGTACGCGTGTGTCACCTGACAAACAATATTTTTCTGACTCGACCGCCTGAAGGTCATCGCAATCGATCGATGGTGGTAATAATGGTCATTACTCCTCGTCCCGCAGTCCTACCGTCCCGCCCAGCGTGACGATGTTAAAGCGTGACAGGTGGTAAGTATCTACCTCTTATAGTAATCCTTTATTTGTCACGCTACTAAAGAAACTGTTTCTATAGTAACGTGACGGATTTTTTTGGCTGATGTTGTTTATCTGGTATGGTTATTGTGCGTGAACTCCTAGAGAGCTTTGATATGATATATTGTTAGTATATTGGCGTGTGCTAGCTAACATGTGGCAAGTAATTTAATTTAATGATTTGTATTTCGTAATGTTAATTACTTTGTATACGATTTGTATAGAATCAAGTTTATATAACTAAACAGACAGGTGTGCTGCTGAGGAGTTTGTTCCGCCACTTCTTCTTCCCAGCTGAAGCACTAGGAAGGGGTGAAGGGCGGGCGTTTTTGGGGGACTGTCTTATGTAACTTTGACGTTCGAAAAGTGCTGATTTTCAGCCTAGTTTAAATAACTTTTGATTTTGATTTTATTGTGCCAATATTTTTCTAGGGACTGTCTCGATGGTCTTGTAATTGCTAAATTGAGGAGTGAAATGCTTTAGGTTCAATCTCAAGGCAAAGTGTGATTCAGGTTTTCCATCACGAAATTGTCAGGTTTAGTCAATTTTGGGAATGTGTCCGATTATTGACAATAAACTAGCCCATGGATTATCTACCTACTTACCTACCTATATCTACTTATTATAATTTAAAGAGTTAAAACACGAAGGGTAGACTATACATTTTGCGTAGCTAAAGGAACAAAATATTTCCTTATTTTGATACAAGTAACAATTCTCAATTTCAGATCCCCAATATGGTTCAACAAAAGTGACAACTTTTGTTAACCTCACAAAAGTTGTCACTTTTGTTGAACATGAACATTGGAGAACTGAAATTGCGAATTCTTACTTGATACAGTTCAGTAGGTATATATATTTAAACGGTGTGCTAATTAAAATTATAAAACTGGGTGGTCCCCACTTTATAATTTTGATTAGTTAGTAGGTACATACATAAAAGTAGGTAATGAATTTGGATATTTAACTTACTTAGTACGAGAG
The DNA here is from genome assembly GCA_905333075.3 of Atethmia centrago. Classification (NCBI taxonomy): domain Eukaryota; kingdom Metazoa; phylum Arthropoda; class Insecta; order Lepidoptera; family Noctuidae; genus Atethmia; species Atethmia centrago. Next base: position 4,840,484 of record HG995378.1, on the reverse strand, counting down.
TTCAACAAAAAGGATTTGTATGCAACAAAACTTTACTGGCCACTTTTAAGACCCCATGACAGTTGCTTTGACAATTAATTCTGAAAAAAAAACTATGAATTCATCCAAATAACTGAAAGGCCAAGAAATTAATATTCTTCGAGAAAATTGGGAAACTGCAGCCGCCACGGACCGCTGAGGAATACGGTTACATGGTGCGCTGTACGTTCAAACGCCGTGCGTTGTTGCAGCGGTGGGCTTGTGTGCGCACGTGGTCAAGCGAGGGGCAGCGCGCGTGAGCGACACACGGGGGGGCGACGTCAGCCAAGGTCGGACGCGGCTGTCGGCGGGCAGGCTCGCGCACCGCCGCACGCCCCATGCTGCCCGGGCCACTTGCGCCGCTCGACCGGCATAAAACGCGCGCGCTCACTACGATATACGCGCCGCGGAAGCTCAACACGCGGAAGAACAAAACGGCACAAATGAGAATGCTCGACAACGACATTCAAATCAAAGCGTCCCTATCTCCCTTCCATCCTCTCCCGGCCATCGGACAGAAGCTGGAGAGGTCCAACACAAAAGTGATCGTGTTTGACCTCAACAAGAACGAATCTGGCGCGTTGGACCGCTCCGTCAAAATTCGCGATGTGCTCAAGCCTCTGACTCCATTGCGGATACATGGGTTCACGAGGAAGAGTTCCCTGGACCAGCTAGACGTGAAAAGGCCGCAACAGTTACTCAGAGAGAACACTTACGATGTTATAAAACCGATATTCGTGACTGCAGAAAATGTTAAAGTGAGTAAGGATGACATATCCATTACAAAGAAGACGCAGATGATACAACCGGCGCCAAATTCAGAGAATACGATAAAAAATGTAGTACAGCCAAAAGCTTCACCGAAGACGAGGTTTAAGAAAGCAGCTCTGCAAGTAGCGAAGATGTCGACGATGCCGGAGACAGGGAAGCTGCTGTGTTTGAGAGAAAGACAGACGTACAGGGTCTGTAGAGTAGAAGAGGACAAGAGTATATGCAAACTGCAGGAGTTGCCGCAGAGTCCCGCGCATAATCTAGACAAGCTGTCAGAGATATTCCAGAGCCTAGAAATGAAAAGTCGCCACAGAGACAAGATGAAGAAAGAGAACAGTTGGTTCTAATACTTACTTAGATTAAGAGAGTGCAATCACTGTTACTTGAATATGTGAACATCTGTTGACAAACGTTACGTTAAGTTACCAAGTGAAAGTAAAAGTTTATTTTTTTAACGTTGAATGTATACGAAGATATTGATATTGCTCAAAGTGTAGTGTTGTGTCCTGTTGTGTCCGTCTTGATATTTTATTAAAGTGTGTCGAACTTTCTAGTGGAGGCTCTTATTTAAATCCTTGGAAGAGTAATGTTTATAATCTTTCCGTCATCGATAATGGATGTGTGGGAAAGGTCATGTGTTCAAAGCAGATTCAATGTCGTGACCTTGAATGAGTTTGTCAACAAGTGGCGGCTTGAGACTTGCGTGATTTTCAACCAGTTCAATATGAGCCTCTTACACAATCGCCAATGTTGGCCACACTTCTACATCCATTGAGGAATTATTAACAGGTTTGATTAAGCTTTTGTAAACAAACACCGTAATGGATATCGAATTGACAAACAGCGTGGGTGTACGACAGCACAAAAAGCGCGATGTTATCGGTAGTTTAGGTGCTGTTTCATTTTTCTAGCAAATGATTAATTCCTGTGGTTATTTGTCGAATAGGAATGATCGATTTGAAAACGGAATGGAACTTTTTATACTAAAGAACATTCGTTCTAACAGTAAAAAATAAAATACACTGGGACACTGTATGCAGGCGTAACCGATGTAATAATGCAAAGTTAAAGTCAAATACTTTTAATTAGGCATAAAAAAGGCACTTTTGAATGTCTTAAATTACAAGAATTTAGAATCGATTCTAGTTGGAAGCTTCCAAAATGTAGTTTTGAATGAAGAATAATGGGCAAGATACTCCATAGTTATTCTTTTAAATTCGTATGGTGTCCCAGAAACGAATTAGAATCAAAGAAAGTTGCGATTCCTCGTAGCAAGTCTCGTAGCGTATAGGCTCATTGCGTAGCGTCTCGCGTAGCCCGTAGCGCATCTTTTCGCGAATTATCGGTTTATCTCATTCGTAGACGAAGTCATAGAAGACTGGATTTTTCTTTCGTTTGTCTACGATCTATTAAAGACTTATTTTCCTGTGTACCCTTGGCTGTTCCCTTGAGGGTACAGTGGAAAATAAATTTTAACCGCTGTACCCTTGGCCGTGAAACCCTACCAAATTAAAAACACTTCTTTAGATTTATGTGACCCTGGTAGCTACTTTAAATTTAAAATTATTAATTACAAATACTTTTCACTTCAGTACATAATATACCTAATACAGTAAATAAGTACCTATTACAAGCTCATAACAACATTAACATTAAGTGCCTGTGCACATTAGATTATAGACAATATTTAACGTAATTTATCTAGCATGTGTCCTAATGTTATTTCGCTGTTTATTAGTTGCAATTGAACTTTTCTTCATTTACAATATCTTTTTTCCACCTCTTACTCCCAAATCCTTTTTTACCGCTTTTTATACTGTCCAATTTGTGTTTATACGTGTTATCATTCTAAAATAGGTAGACAGGAAAATGTCGTAATATTGTCTGTAATCTAAAGTGCATAGACACTCAATGTTAACGTTGTTATGAGCTTGTAATAGGTACTTATTTATTGTATTAGGTATATTATGTACTGAAGTAAAAAGTATTTGTAATTAACAATTTTAAATTTAAAGTAGCTACCAGGGTCACATAAATCTAAAGAAGTGTTTTTAATTTGGTTGGGTTTCACGGCCAAGGGTACAGCGGTTAAAATTTATTTTCCACTGTACCCTCAAGGGAACAGCCAAAGGCACCAGGAAAATAAGTCCTATTAAGTTGGTATATTCTCATATTTACTTCTGTATTTATTCTTGATTCGTTTATAGGGTTCCGTACCTCAAAAGGAAAAAAACTGGCCAAGTGCGTGTCGGACCACGCACAATGAAGGGTTTCGTTGATGGGATAAATTTATCTCAAAAACAAACTTAACATATACGTCACGGTCAATTCTCCAACTGCAAATGTAAGTTGGTCGACTACTACTCGTTAACTTGTAAAGCCTACTTAGCTGTGATAGTTTTCCTTTTAATTTCGTATACTACTGCTACGATTTTTTTTACCTACCCAAAACCTGGCCTGCCAACAAAAAATACCACTTTAAAGCTTAATATTATAACGCATACGAATCCCTGAATCGAAAAATGGTTTTCACAGACCCGCAATATTTTTGAACGGCCTATCCAACGTTACACCCACCAAGGGTCAGACTAGAACAAAAATATAAGATCCCTATTTTACGTGTAAGGGCGGTGCCCAAAAAATGTTTTGCTCAAGATTACTTTCTGGCGTGATTAACATGTACCCATGCCAAATTTCAGCTTTCTAGTCACTCTCTGAGCTAAGTCGGGGACAGACAGACAGACAGACAGACGGATAAGGGTTCCTTGTTGATTACGGAACGCTTATAGGAACATTTTATTTTACATCGTCCTCACATTTAGTTATAATTTCAACATTATTTTTGTACTAATCTTTATGTATCAATTTAATTTAAAAGAGTGTCCATGGAGTTTCTTGCCCGTTCTTCTCCATAGGTACCTACTACGCTTTGGAATGGGCAACTAGCTTCATATTTCTAACTGACCGACTCCTCGACAATTCAAAAGTGCCTGTAAATGGTTTAATTGAAATAAATGCTTTGAGTTTGAGTTTGAGTTTGAGTTTTGAGTTTGAACACTTCGTTGTCCGTCTGTCTGTCTGTATTATGACATTGATTGTTATAAAATACCTCATGGTCTTTTTTTTTTTTGGGCAGTAAATCATCAAATATATTTTCCCGCTCTGGGCGGAGCGGGAGGGTGTGTTAGACTCTTACTGACTAAAACCCACCCGTATTCCTTCCGTTGCCTGTCTTATATAATCACGCACGGTCAATCAAATAACTGAACGTGAGTTTATTTAAGAAACGGCTGAAATCCTTACTGGTGAACAAGCGTATTACAGTATTTCGGAATTTTTAACAGATAAAAATCTATGACAGAATGTTGACATGCTAATAAAAAACATTGCTTGTATAAATTGACATTAGCATTGTATAATGACATAGTCTAATTATTGTATTCAGTTTGTGCCATTTTATTTTGTATTATTATTGTGTTTCTCTTTTTATTGACATTTATTTCATTGCTATTTTTTATTAATTAATTTTTATTATGCTTTTATTAATAAGTATTTTTTAGTCCAGGCTTATTCTTTAATTTAATGATTTAAACATGACATTTGTACGCCCTCTGGCATAACATAGCGCACTCTTTATTACTTATAACATCATTAATGTACCTGTGTTAAACAAATGAATAAATGACTTATGACTTATGTGTTGCCAGGAGCCTCGGTAACCCTTTCGTACCTTCCCGCAACAAGTATGTTGTCTAACACAGAAAAATATAAACGAGTCCCCCTTGCTTGATAGCCTTGAAAGGGCTATCCTTACACAACTTTGGTGTAAATTGGCCTCATTAACATTGAGGCATGCGGGTGATAAGTTAAGTTACAGCATTTCACCTTGTTACGCTTGTTTGGCAGTAGATAAACAAATTTTCTTGGGTAACAGAGATAAACGTTTCACATAAAAATATGGTCTTCATCGCTGCGGTGAACTTGTGAGAGGATTTTAGGTAATTGTGCATACCAAATTTTCAGACGCCAATATACTTATACGAGGGCGGCACTGGAAATTTCGGGAATCAAGGAAGTAACACAACATTAATGTTTAAAAATGTATTTATTGCTTTTCGAAGTATTCTCCGCGAAATTTGACACATTTTCCATACGATGGAACCAATCATTGAAGCAACCATTCCATTCGGAAGTTGGGGTCTCCAAAATGGCCGTTTTGTAGGCGTCCACAGCTTCTTCAGGTAATGAAAATCTCTGTCCACGCAATTTATTCTTTATTTTAGGGAAAGTATAGAAATCATTAGGGCTTAGGTCGGGGCTGTACGGCGCATGGTCTAATAATTGTATGTTTTCTTGCTCTAAAAACTCTTTTGTTCTGTGCGCGGTGTGAGAACTCGCATTGTCGTGATGGAGGATGATGCGGCGGTTGCAGTTCTCTTTACGGAGTTCAGAAACGACCTGTGGCAAACAAATGCTAGCATACCATTCTGCATTAACCGTTCTTTGTCCCTCAAGAGGAATAGTAGTAACATGGCCGGTTTTGGAGAAAAACGTGGCCACCATTTTTTTTGCAACACTCCGTGAACGAACAATTTTTGTTGGACTCATGTTCGAACACCCAAACCCGTGACTGGTTTTTTGTTTCGGGTTCGTACGCATATATCCAGGATTCGTCACCTGATACGATGTTGTATACAGCATTTGAGGATCCTGCGTGGAATCTTTCGAGAGTTCTGACGCACCAAATAACGCGAGCCGCTTTTTGCTCTTCACAGAGCGAATGCGGTATCCATCGGGAAAACAACTTTTTTACACCTAATTGTTCATGCAAGATTATTTGTATTTGACTCATGCCAATGTCTAAAATTGCCTGAATTTCGCGGTATGTCACATGTCGATCTTCCTCAATCAGCTTACACACAGCATCAACGTTTTCTTGGGTGACTGCAGTTTTTGGACGACCTTGACGGGGATCATCACTGAGCTTGACACGTCCACGTTGAAATTCAGCAAACCAGCGATAAATTGTGGTTTTGGATGGGGCTTCATCACCAAATGCAGAAATCATCCGGTCAACACACTGTTTTTGTGTTAAACCACTTCGAAAGTCATAATAAATCATCGCTCTTGAATTTTCTCGAGTCAATTCCATTTTCTCAACGACTAAACAAGTTTGACAAAACCTTGTGACAAAACCGAGAATCTTTTTTTAAATAAATAAATGGTATTCGATTTTTAAAACCAAGGAGTTTTCAATTAAAAAGATGTTAATATGACCGGAACAGTGGACATATTCCATTCCCGATACTTTTAGTGCAGCCCTCGTATACAGCAGTTCGACTGGCTGTTCATAATGGTGTGCTGGTGCCTACGCCTATGTATACTCGTAGATGTGAATGTTGGGTGTGGCAAGAGAAGCACGAAAGTAGAGTAAATGCTTTAAAAGGAGTTGTAGTGACAATAATTTGAAAGAGTACGCTTAGATGGTTTGGTCATGTTAAGAGGATTAATGACAGGCGACTAACAAAATGTATTTACAAGGCAGATGTGAGTGGAAACGCCGGGACTACGCCCCAGGAAGACATAGTAAACTCATTGGTGATGTTCTTCAGGAAGGTCAGGTGCGTAGTAGTGTTTGAAGGATACGTTAGCGTAATATTAAGCATTAAGTGATAACTTTTGTTAAAGTCAAGTGTTCCTCCTGCCAGCTAAATTGTTGTTTATAGAGATGTGAAATATTCATGGCCGTAGTGCATATAATAAAATTAAAAGGAAAACTGCCACAGTTAAGTAGGCTTTACAGGTTAGCAAGTAATAGTCGTCAACTTAAATTTGCAGTTGGAGAATGATTGTGACGTATATCGATGTATTACAGATCATGATTTTCAACTACATGTTAAGTTTGTTTTTGGAATAAATTCATCCCAAGTATTCCCACCTACGGAACCCTTCATTGTGCGTAGTCCGACACGCACTTGGCCGGTTTTTTACTCTGTGATGTGTGTTCCTGGCAAAACTATTTTTTTTTTTACGTTTTGACACAGTCATAAAAATATTACCATATTGTCGCCTTAGAGTGAAAACCTCCCGGGCGGATTTCCGGCCACCGTAGGCGCGGGCTTGCGGACGGTGAGCAATGGGTAGCTCACCGTCCGGTAAGGACCAGGCCCGGGTCGACGGCGCGTCGTATTCCACGCGCGCCGCAAAGAGATGTCAGCACAAATGTAGGGGTCCACTAGGGCCGATGCCTGCCGGGGTCGAGTCCCCTGGCAACACAGGCAACAGGAAGGAATACAGGTGGGTTTTAGTCAGTAAGAGTCTGACACACCCTCCCGCTCCGCCCAGAGCGGGAGAAGTTATTTGATGATTTCCGACCCTCAAAAAAAAAAAAAGAGTGAAAACCTCGGGAATGTTATTTGGTCATTTTCATTTTATTACATTTTTGGAAAGCAAAACGTCGCAACGCACGCCTAGTTTCCAACAAAAAAAGTTTAGCCAGCTGTAGCGCCATCTATGGCGAGTTCGAAATTCTCGCAAAAGAACAGACGAGGTTTTCAATTTACCAACACTTAGAATTTAATAATTATTCCAGTAAAGTTGCCTTTTTCGCATATACGAGGTTTTCACACTAAGGCGACGATATGTACTTGTTTACATATTATTGGTATTCCCTGAATCCTAACTAATATTATAAATGCGAAAGTGAGTTTTTTTGTTTGTTTGTTACGCTTTCACGCTAAAACGGCTGAACGAATTTGTATGAAATTTGGCACATGGGTAGACCATGACCTGGGTTAGGACATAGGCTACTTTCCATCCTATATCGCAGACAAAGTCGCGGGCAACAGCTAGTAAAATATCAAATCAAATCAACTCAGCCTATAACAGTCCACTGCTGGACATAGGCCTCTCCCAGGCTGCGCCACAACACCCTGTCTTCCGCTTTCCGCATCCAGTCTGTCCCAGCCACCTTTTTAAGGTCGTCGGTCCATCTAGCTGGGGGGCGTCCCACACTACGCTTGCCAATACCCGGTCTTCACGCCAGGACTCGTCTGCTCCACCGGTCCTTTGACATACATGGCCAGCCCACTGCCACTTCAGCTTGCTGACTCTGCAGGCTATGTCGGTAAGTAAACTATACAAACAATTTAATTCTCTTCTAACACTTTATCCCTAGAATTTCGTCGACCTACACAGCTGCGTGCAACAGCTAGCGTGATACCGAAACAACAGATAAGTGCACGCTCCACGTCAGCATGTTCACGCGATCTGTCGAACGACGCTCTTTACATTACCTAGATAATTATAGCGATTGTTGCCCAAATTAAACGTTTTTAAGACTCCATTGTTCGGATAGTTTTGAGTAATGAAACTCTCTCTTTTCATAAAAAAATTGCAGGTTAAGGCGCTGACAAGATCCAATTGACCAAAATAGGCTTCACTTAAGAAAAAAATTGCCAAATCTGTATAGTTGGTGGTAGCGGAAAAAATATATGTTAATTTTGAACATATTTCCCAGAACATGGTTGTTACCAAAACACGTTTTGAAAAAAAATCTCGATACAAAATAACGTTAAACTAACCTCTTACCTTGAGTTCTAATCCAAAATATCTGTATTCAATATCAACATACGTTACGTATTTAATTAATAACAAGAACGTCTTATTTAAATGCAGAACTTGGTTGTTTTTATTTTGGATTACTGAACTCAATTTTGAGTAAATTGATAATTGCTTCATATTTTGCAATAAATTACAAGCGTTGTGTCATCACGCTTCTCTTTCTTTTCTATGCAATCTGACAGTGACCGCGGTTTAGGTGTTGTTAGCGTCTTAATTAGTAACTTCAACTCCTCGTTGTTCTACTAGCTGCAGGCACGCTTGGTGATCGCGGCGTTCTGGCTTCGATTACCAAGTCGGGTAAATTATACAAGGTGTCGTTTTGCATCCTCGTCAAATTCAAGGAGGTAGCTATGCTAATGATTCTCGACACGAATCAATAATAAAATAAGTAGGACTTTATTTTTCTTTTTTTCTTATTTTCGGAAATCGGCATGTGTGGGACACGCATGTTAAAACGTGGCTTGTGTGATACCGCACTGTAACTGCCCTTTTACACACACACTACCGCATACGCAACGGCATGATTCTGTTCTGTGAAAGTGGTGTATTCTAAAATACTGTCAAACTTAAATAACTAAAAAAAAGTATGTGTTAATTATTGAGCAGGTATCGTAATTTTATTTGACTATATACGTCTTTCAAAGCGGCCTCCTGAAATTTGACGAGGATGCAAAACGACACCTTGTATTTAGTTGTGTCTTTGGATTTCTCAGTAACAGCACGGAGTTTTGCCTAGATTTATGCCCAGTTTATGGCAACAGCTTCGCCCCTAATAAATAACGGAGCATACCTAACTGGCAAAATATGGTTGTAGGTTATGGGAACACCTGTGCCTACCCCTCCGAGAAATACAGGCGTGAAGTTATATGTTAGTTACCTATCACTTAACATACAATGCTATTTTAGTTTAGTTGGCAAACTGACGGAAAACTCCATTAATGTAATAGGTAATTCTTTTGTGTTAGGCTTTCATATTTGAATGCAACGGTGAATGTTTTCATCAATGTGGGTCAATCAGGTACCTGTATGCCAATTCTATTGAATTAGGTAGTTCAATGTACCGAGGTTTCAAATCAATAGGTTTGCAAAATTAGGTAGTTTTTATAGCAACAAGATATAGAGGGTGTGTCGTAAATAGTGGTCCAACGTTATACACCGTATTTAGCGATCACATACCGCAATTTGAACCACTTTTTTCCATAGGTCCAGGAAAGTAGGTGTGGTTAGGTAGGTTTTCATTTTTGGTCGGATTACATATATAAGAGCACATATATTGCAATAATTCTATTTTATGTTTCGTCGATTGAACTACTATGTTCCCAACTCAAAAAAACACTAATGTCAGGGTAACTAACCCAGTGTTACTTTTTAGTTGCGCAACGCGTACCTAATAAGAAAATGTTAATTACTTAACTCCGAGTTTACAACCTCTACATTTATTCATTTAAATCAATTTGGGTTTAGTAAGTAAATTATATTTTATACCCACCCTGCTAAAATGGGGCTAGTAGCTAAGTAATGAATGAATGCCACACGGGTCAATCAATCAGGTTAAGCTACGCTTGCCGCGGTTGGTCCGTAGATGGGCGACCATCTTTACATACCAAGACCTCTACGTGCCTCGGAAAGCACGTTAAGACGTTGACAAGACCCAATTGACCAAAATAGCCTTCTCTTAAGAAAAAAATTTGCCAAATCTGTACAGTTTGTGATAGTGGAAAATATATATGTTAATTTTGAACATATTTCCCAGAACTTGGTTGTTACCAAAACACGTTTTGAAAAAAAATCTCGAGACAAACTAACGTTAAACTAACCTCTTACCTTGAGTTCTAATCCAAAATATCTGCATTAAATATCAACATTCGTTACGTATTTAATTAATGACAAGAACGTCTTATTTGAATGCAAAACTTGGTTGTTTTTTTATTTTCGATTACTCAACTCAATTTTGAGTAAATATAATTGCTTCATATTTTGCAATAAATTACAAGCGTTGTGTCATCGCGCTTCTCTTTCTTTTCTATGCAATCTGACAGTGACCGCGGTTTAGGTGTTGTCAGCGTCTTAAGCCGTTGTTCCGGCTCTCATTCGTGGGACTTTGACAGTCGTTACGGGTCGTCCGAAGCCCGAAAGTCTGACAACCAGTCTTACCAAGGGGTATCATATTAGCCAGTAACTGGGTTGTGGACGTCAGATAGGCAGTCGCTCCATGTAAAATACTGGTATTCAGCTGCTTCCGGTTAGACTGGAAGCCGACCCCAACGTAGCTGGGAAAAGGCAAGCAGATGATGACTCACCCTGCTAAAATACCATATCTAAAGAATATATGTAAAAACGAGAAAAAAGAACAAACAAAATAACAGTTGTAAAAATTAACAAAATTTAATCAAGTAATAACAAAAAACATTAATTTATACTTATGTAATTTATCTTTCATTCTTCAACATCCGGCCGGGGTCGCGGGAAGGTACTTATGGGTCACCGAGGCCCCCGCAACAGAGGCAACAGGAAGGAATACGGGTGGGTGTTAGTCAGTAAGAGTCTGACACACCCTCCCGCTCCACCCAGAGCGGGAGAAGTTATTTGATGATATTCCACACTCAAAAAAAAAAAAAACTTTCAACATCATCAAACAGCTCTCCAATTGCACGCCATTCAGCTCGATTCTCGGCAACTCTCATCCAGCTGCTAACCTGCCCAGCCACCCTGCGAAGATCGTCGCTCCACCTATCCTGAGGACGTCCTACCTTACATTTGCCGATTCGCGGTATACACCCAAGAACACGTCTACCCCAACGTTCATCGGTTCCTAGGCGAATATGGCCGACCCATACGGCGACAACTTTGTTTCTCTGCGGGATCACCTCGTTCCGGATTCGTTTACTCAGAGAGACTCCAAGCATAACCCGTTCCATAGCTCGCTGAGCGACCTTGAATTTATGGACCTGCCGTACCGTGAGTGTCCACGTTTCGATTCCGTAAGTCATAACAGGCAGGACGCAATGGTTGAAGACCTTCGTCTTAAGGCTCTGCGGAATACGTGACGAGATGACTCGACGAAGCTTCCCAAACGCTTCTGTTAACCTCTATCACAGTTGTTCTTACCAAACCGCAGAGTTTGCGCGAGGTAAACGTATTCTCGGACAACCTCGAGAGCACCGACATTGACAGCAATCGGTCTCGGGGTGACGTGTTCGTCGAACATAACTTGGGTTTTCTCCAAGTTCATCCGGAGACCAATGCGTACAGAAGAATGAACTATGCCGTCCAGCATCTGCCACAAGTCATGCAGCGATTCAGCCAGTATGACGATGTCATTTGAAAATGTCAAGTGTGAAATGTACTCGCCGTTGATGTTGACGCCACGTCCCTCCCAGTTCAGCGTCTTAAAGACATCCTCCAACGTGTTAGAGAACAATTTCGGGGAAATTACGTCCCCTTGTCTCACCCCTCGACGCAGGGGGATATGTTCAGTTCGCTCATCCTGAGTTTGGACGGTCATTGTCGCGTTTTTATAAAGACAGCTCAGTTCTTGGATGTATCGCAAGACGACTGGGCTCGCAGCAGAGACTCCAAACAGACCAGGTCTCTATAGAGTCAAAAGCCTTCTCATAGTTCACAAAAGCAAGACCAACAGGCCGATTATACTCTTCGGACTTCTGAAAAATTTGTCGCACTGCGTGAATGTGGTCTGTATCCTCCTCGAAACCCGCTTGCTCCAGTGGCGGAAACTCGTCGAGTAGTCGCGCTAGACGATTCGTAACGTTTCCTGAAAACAACTTATATACGTGGCTAAGGAGCGAAACGGTTCTGTAATTCTTTAAAAGGATCTTATCACCCCTTCCTCCTTCGCCACGCTTCTGGAGTTCTCCCAGAGAACTTGAGAGAAAAAACGTGAGTTGAAAAGCTCCCGAAGCTCTTTCAGTATAGGACTTCTTCCCGCTTTCAGGATTTAGGTCGTAATCCCGTCCTCACCAGGGGCTTTTCCATTTTGAAGCAACAAAAATACAAAATTGAAAAATACTTATTTCAACTTAAACATTGTGTCATACATAACTCGAGGCAACCCCAGTTGGTTACAATAGTACTTGTGTCGGAGCTGTCTCACTCTTCCCTTAAATTGTTGCTTTACAATGATGAGGCTACTAAGTAAATAGAGTATAAAAAAAACAAACATTAATTTAGCAGCTATTGGTGCTAGTGTTGCCCAAATTCAGTCTTGGTCTTGCAGTCTTGGTCTTGTTCTTGCGTTTTTGCAAGACCAAGACCAAGAACAAGACCGCGTATTTTTAGCAAGACCAAGACCAAGACTGACCGTGCAAGACTTGAGCAAGAACAAGACATAGCCTGCAAGACTCTTGCGTCTTGCAGCTAGGACTTAGCGCTATTTCACTGAGTAGTTAGGTGTAACAGTTCGGTGTATAGGTAGGTACGCTTAGGAATTCTATGAGACGCAAAAAACTGTATCAAAGAATATGAAAAACTGGACCTATGCGCATTACGACTAATACCATAAACATAGCGAATAAAAAAATATCTATTAAAATCAAACTGAGTGCATGCATACTTATGTTTTAACCATCGGCACTTTGATAATGCGGCATCAAAGGTTTTGTACTTACTTCTCAAAGAAATTTGCCGCTTTTCGGAAGTACATGGTTATGATACACGCGCCGGCGGCTTCTTTTGAAATCTAAAACAATCGTTGCCGCCACGCCGAAATCATAACATTTGTGACACTATTTGATTGCCGCCATAGGGCGTAGGTATACTCATGCAAAATAATTTCGAATTTTTTTAAGAGTACCTACAGGTGTTCCAAAGAATAAATAAGTTTCAGAGTGCTTAGAATGAAAATGAATACATTATACTGATCACGCAAGTAGTATTATGATTAGGATAAAATGGTAAGGATAGGTAGTAGATGTCATATTAATTCATTCTAGTAAGTATATATTATAATATTGATTACTTATATGGTTTTAAACTAATTACTTAGGTACTATTATTGTACATTTAGTCATTATATTTCTTAAGTTTTTACAAGAAAAAATAGCAAAAAAGTGTTCAAATATCACCCTAAACGGGTGATATTTGAACACTTTTATTAATATTGTAGCCACTTTTAAATATACTTGAAACGTAAATATTGTAGCCACTTTTAAATATACTTGAAACGTGTAAAAAAATTCTACAAAACTAATAAAATAATATAAAAAGCGTAGGTACTTACCTACTAATAAAATAAAAAGCCTGCGATAAGAGTTTTGTATTACTTACCAGCCCGAATATCTCTGAGAGAGATGATGAGAGTAAGTATTTACTAGCTGTGCCCGCGACTTCGTCCACGAGGAATAGTAACTTTGGAGGTATAGTGACGTTCAGGACTTATTTATTTATTTTAAAACTTCTGTCATCAAACATACAAACGAACTCTTCAGCTTTATAATATTAGTATAGATGTACGCCAAAACATTCACTTATATGTAAAGAATAGTGATTGGCACTAATTCTATTTTATTCACGCGTCGCGTCTGTACAAGTAGGTAATATTTAGTGTGTGTTTGTACGCCGCACGCGGCATTGTTTGATTTGCGGCGGCATCCTTTTCATAGAGCCGGCACGTGGCGAGGCGGCGCGGTAGAAAGCAAGGAAACGTACTATAAATAAAGGAATTATTTTAATTCCAGTCATTTCCAATTGAGCTGTGCTTCGAGTCTAACTTAATAATTGTTTTTACTAATTCTCGTTGTTTTCTAAAAACGTATCACGTGTACAATTTAATATGAGTGACGAAGATTCAAATTATTCTAGTCCGAGTAACGAGAGTTTGAGTCACAGATCTAAAAGACCCAAAAGCAAATTTGAGGAGTTTTTCGAAATAATTCATGCATCCCAAACTGCCTTCTGTAAATTGTGCCAATATAAAAAGATTGAAATAAAAATGAAAAACAGAAACACTTCAGGCTTAAGGAAACATCTAATATCTTTCCACAAAAAGGAATCAGAAATATTTCTTCCTGTTAAACCAAAATTAAGTGGAGATATCACAAGCTTTTTAGTAACCGCTGGAAGAAGTGGACAGGTAAGAATATTTTTTTAACAGTTAAAAGAATTTTAACTCCGCGTAGCTATTCATGCGATACTTTCAAAAACGCCATTAACTTACGTAAGTATTTTTGAGTTAGTGGTGTTTTCATCTAGGGGTGCGACATATTAAGTATGTAATTATCGTCTTAAATATTTTTTATAAACACCCATATTTTCATTTAATCGGCCAGTAACAACTAAGTACTTTATTTTGGTAAATTACAGTACAGTGCAACCTTAATATAACAAATATCAATTTAACGATTTTCTCGATTTAACAACAACAAACCTCCTCCTCTTATACGCTCAAACCTAGTATGTTTTAAATAATAACACAAGATTTATTGTTTTGTTTCAGTCGGAAAACAGCAGTGACAACATCACGACAGCTACAGTTGATTGGGTGGTGAAAAAATATCTTCCCTTCTCATTTTTCGATGACGAAGCTACACAAGTATATTTTCGACGTATTTGCCCTAATATGGTGTTTCCTAAAAGGTCTACACTTAGAAGGAAAGTCAAAGAGCGATTTGAAGAGCTCCAATTGAATCTCAAGGAACGACTTCAACAATTATCATCTAAAATGTCTTTTACCATTGATGGGTGGACGTCAATTGCTGGTAGGAGTTACTACGGGGTTACTATTCATTATATAGACAACGAATGGAAGTATCAATCTGTAGTTCTTGATTTTATACCATCACGCGGTCGACATACTGGGGAAGATATTGCAACGATTTTCCATGAATGTTTATTGGAATATGGCATAATTGATAAAATACAAGGTATCACGGTCGACAACGCAACTGCAAATACCAAATTTATGTATGAACTGGGCAAACAGCTGCCGCCACACTTTGATTCAGACAATCAACATTTCCGGTGCTTTGCTCACATTTTAAACCTTGGTGTACAAGATTTATTAAAGACCTTAGCATTACACTGTGAGTCTGACACTAACGCGCAAGATCAGCAGTACGAAGACTATGCAGACGAAACTGAGGATGAGGAAGATGAAGAATCTGCACCAAATATTGCTGACTCGCGTACATCTGTAACAAAGTTACGCAGTATTTCCAGTAAAATAAAAAGAAGTGAGATAGTGAAGAAGAAGTTTCAGTCTGCTTGTGAAGCAGCTGGCGTGCCATCAAATCTAAATGCCATTCTTGACTGTCCAACGAGATGGAATTCCACACATGATATGATTGGATTTGGTTTAAAAGTGAGAGCGGGCATTGACATATTGTGCAGTTCTGTCACCGAATTAAATGATTTTCAAATCACAGCTAATGAATGGCAGGTACTCGAAAAATTACATAAATTTCTAATAAACTTTAAACTTTTAAGTACAAAACTTGGTGGAGACAAATATGTTACATTACCGCTAGTCATTGTATCATTCAATCTCTTGCTAGATAAAATTGAATCCATGGTAAAACAGTTAGATGAGAAACCTAATCGATCTGAAGTGGATGAAAGGCTCATTCTAGCTTTCCAAGCAGCTCGAGACAAAATGCTTAAACATTACAAGAAGAGCAACTGGATTTATTGTACTTCTTTAATTTTAGACCCAAGGCATAAGGCTCAGACTTTTGACCTGACAATGTGGGGGAAGCAACTTAAAACAGAAAGTCTGCGCAAGTTCAATGAACTTTATGAAGAATATAAAAGTCTACACTCACTGAACAAATCTCTGGAATTACCAGAAAAAGAAAATAAAGTATGTGATGAAGATGAAGACGTAATAGACTTTGATAAACTCTATGAATGTCCCTCGACGTCATCTGGATCTTGTCTTCAAGGCTTAGTGATAGACGAGTTGGAGGAGTACCTGAGAAAACCAAGAACTGCCAGCTCGGAAGACATTTTAGATTGGTGGAGGACGCATGAGACAGAGTATCCGATTTTATCGAAAATGGCCCGTGATTTTCTCTCAATACCTGCAACTTCAGTACCTGCTGAGAGATTATTTTCTAAAGCATCATTAGTAATTAGAAAACATAGAAATAGGTTAAGTGATGAGTCAGCCAGATGGTTACTTTGTATTAATTCTTGGTCAAAAAAATTGATATAAAGTATCATAACCTAATGATAAAGCTGTTGATTTGTGTTGTATTTTATTTTTTATTCAAATAAATGATAAATCGTAAAACTCTTTTATTAAATTTCTTATAAGTTGAGGGTTCAATCTCTTTCTAGACAGATAAGTATTGTTCTTTAAAATACAGTCAAGTTATTGTAATTAGTTTGTTTTTTTACATGTTTTAGCAAATGTAAGCTTATAAATCATAAATGTTTATTAAGAAACAGTTACTTCCATGGAAAACGACACATAGGTCAGTTGATTTTTCGAATTTCTTATCAAATCTTCAGTTATTTATTAATCTGCTTGATCTTTACTATGGCTATGTTAATTCAAGCTCACAATGTTCCAATTCTAATACGTTTTTCTAAGATTTAAAGTAAACTTTAATAAATAGTAATAGACTAATAGGTAATTGCAAGACTTGCAAGACTCTTGCTGCAAGACCAAGACCAAGACCAAGACTGGGAGCGCAAGACCAAGACCAAGACCAAGACCAGGTGTATTGGCGCAAGACCAAGACCAAGACTGGCTAAGTCTCGTCTTGTTCTTGCATTTGGGCAACACTAATTGGTGCATGAGGTGCGCACATGTGTGTAAGTATGTGTGTATGTATGTATGTATGTAAATGTGTGGTATACTATCGGCCAAACTTCCGCATGCTCACCTCTAAGGCGATAATCGGATAGCACGGCTCACGACTCGATCGGCCGATGCATGCGTTTTGACCAATAGGGTGGACGAAGCGTATTTAAATCGTGTTCGTATAAATATAATGATGTATAGAAATGTGACACACACAGGCGCGTGCTTTGCACATAAAGGCATAAAATGTTTATATTGTAATTTTTTGTGTTTTATCGGCGTAAGAGGGATTTTTTTACTTGTGGTATTGAAAAGTGAAAAACAACATTTTAATGCATTTACAATTGGGAATATGTCAAAAAAAGCAAGCTACGTATTTTTTTTTTTGATAACTAACTACGCCAAGTATTTGAACCAATACTCCAGTCCATAAAATCCCATATAGTCCGTAAAGTCCATACAAACACATCGTGTAGGTAGGTTCCCACATAGGTTGTGTGGGAATAAATTATATGGTCCGTCAGCCAGGCACACTTTTTGCACTCGATCAATTAACACACTTGGTTATCTCTTCTGAAGAGATTCAAATCTATTCAATAAGAAGAGATAACCAAGTGTGTTATTCAGCGTTGTTGTAACCCAAGTTAATAACAAAGCTGAATAACGTCGCACAGTCTTTTTACTCGACTCAATCCACTAATGTTTCTTAAAAACACATCGCGATTGGGTCATGGGATTGCGTTTATTTAATCAGTTAACTGATTATGATCAATAGAATTAGCATAAAATATTCTTAACATCTCGATTATAATTGTAAATGTAATCCTTGGTCCATCCCTAGTATCAGGTGGGATGACACTGATAGTTAACTCCACGCTCACTTCACTTAATTTTTCACGGTGAGAAGGTTACAGACTAGTACTGCTGGTGGGATGACACTGACATTTCACTCCACGCTCACTTAACTAAAATTTTCACGGTGAGAAGGTTACAGAATAGCACTGCAGGTGGGATGACACTGTCAGTTCACTCTACGCTCACTTCACCTAAGTTTTTACGGTGAGATGGTTACAGAATAGCACCACAGGTGGCTCCTCCCAAGTTACTTGAACACTTTCGACCCGCGATTTTGCTCTATCGCTTTCTGTATAGAGTGCATATTAGATCGTCGGAGATCGCATCGTACAAGTACATAATAGGTGAGTGTTCCGTCAAGCTCCAGAGTTTCTTCCGAAAGTTTGGACCTCTCGCCCGTACGCCGCATTTTACAAACTCGCATGCCTTCCTCCCAAGG
Source organism: Atethmia centrago (assembly GCA_905333075.3). Lineage (NCBI taxonomy): Eukaryota > Metazoa > Arthropoda > Insecta > Lepidoptera > Noctuidae > Atethmia > Atethmia centrago. The sequence goes on along the minus strand of HG995378.1, from coordinate 4,822,017 downwards.
ATTTTCGTCATTTGGCCAATTCGTAGGTAGGAGGATACTACCGATTCATTGCTTTACTCCCACCTAAGCATTAAAATCCCCCATGAGAACGTTATAGTGGGCCTTAGTAGTGCAATGCAAGGCCTTGGAGATGTCCTCAACCATTTCCTCCACTTCGTCATCCGAGTGTGCCGAGGTCTTTGCGTAAACCTGAATAACCTTGAGGCTATACCGCTCGGTTAGCAGCACTACAATGTACGCTACCCTGTTTGACACACTGGAGACTTCCACAACGTTGTCATAAAAGGATTTGTTTTCCAGGAACCCGACTCCGCCTTGGGATAGCTGGTCTCCCTCTCGAAAATGCAAAGCTGGGACGATTCAAGGGTTATTGTGTCTTCCACCATGTGCGACCTTATGTTTCCGAGCTCTTCCAGATGCACTAGGTGTTCGTCGAGCCGTAACGTGCGTCTGTTATACGTCGCCAAGGTCCCCCTACATTGCCGTCACCGTGATCGCCAAAACCAGGTATAGCAAGGTCACCGAAAACTGGGCCGTGGTTGAATTTGGCTTGCCATTTAGGGTTTGCCCAAAATCGACACGCCGGGCATGTGTCGTTGACGATCGCAGATCACCGCTTCTCGCACTAGTGACGCTACTGCCGTCACTAGTCTGCACCATTTAGCTGATAAGTTTACACTTAGAATGGTTATACCGCCATTTGTCGGTTGTCAGAGCCTCGTTTGTTATTCAGCAGGGTGCACCACGAGCAGGTGAGGTTGACTTCGGGCACTGAGGTGGTAATTGTGCCTCCCTCCACCCCTGTGCCCCCTTACCTCTTTCTTCCATCTTCTCACATAAAATTCTTAATGTCTTTCCGTGACAATTAAGTGCGGAGCTGACTAACGAAGGTAGCAACAAGTTTAGATATCATATATCTTCCTAGTTAGGAAGGCCGAACAAAATAGCAACCATATTTTTTGAAAGCTCATTACAGTTACGTGTTTTATTAAAGGTAGAGCTAATTAGAGTGCCCTTTTGACCGCACCACCAACAGTTATCCGTCCTACCGACATCATATTAATACATAGCCCTCTAGAGACCAATTTGTCCATTTGCCATAGTCATTTTAAATAATAGCCGTGATTTCAGTCTGAGCGAAGTCATAACAGATTGACGTATAGCTCGTGAGGCCACAGGCAAAGGCCACGCGTGGGAATAGGTAGCTGCAATATGAGTAACTAAGCTGTTTGAATGTGAAGGCCCCGGAATAGCATAGTGCATGATTCATGAAAGGTTCTGTAAGTAATGACTTGGTTTCATGCTGGATATTGATCGCATAGAAGTAGGTGTAAAGAATAGACCGGACTTACTGCATATAAAGCGAGATGACTTCGACTCATAAGTGAGACATTTTTACAGTGCGTAGTACTCGCAACCGGCGTGCATATATGACCAGATGTATGAACGTAAACGAAGCAAAATACTATAATATATAATGTATGTAAGACCGTAGCAGGTGGCGTTCTTTAGTGTAAGCCGTGAGTTTACCTAGATACATATGTATGTGTGGATAAATTCCTATTAGAAAATTATTTTTGGGGATCCCATGTAGGACCGCTTCGCGGTCGCGTTTGCGACCACTAAACCAGTAGAACGAGGCTCTTGGTCTACTGCCATGGGAATCTTTGCTAGTAAGTACCTACCCACCTCAGTTACTTAGGAATGTCCGGAATAATAAATCAATTTTTGCGACGTTGAACCTTAGCGAAACATCGATCGATGTCAATATCAAGAGTGGCAGTTAAAGCACTTTTAATGAATAATTTGTTGTTAAATATTGTGAAAATGTCTCGTTTTTCAACATTCAAAACCTAACTATATTATCAAAATTTGTTCACAAAAGAACATCACGCCCTGTCCTCCGAAGGGATTGGTAAAAGTGTATAACACTGACTTTTTTTTACTGAACCGATGTCGACTATTCTGCCAGTTTTGCTATGGTCTTAGGTTCGTTTTGTTTTAGATTTGTCCCTTGTTATAGGAGCGACTCTATGGCCATTTACTGGGCAATGGTAGGTATCTATCCGCCGAAATAGCGAGCGCTAAACAAACGAGGCAGTTTTGCTTATATTATGAAACAAATTAATATATAAACACATTTTCACTTAAGAAACTGTTTTTACTTAAACACTGGTGCCGATTCCCTTGTTCACAAATTAATCTAGTTCAGTGCATCAAGGACAGAAGATAAATTTTAGTTTAGTCCTGTCAAATTAATCAGCGCTTGACGTAAATTGATGTAATTTTAGTAGGCAAGTTTTTAATCACGTCTAAACTTGTATGGAGTAGTGACAGGCGCTGATTAATTTGACAGGACTAAACTAAAATGTATCTTTTGTCCTTTTCTTAATGAAATAGAAAGAAAAAGATGCACTGAACTTAAATTTAGTTTAGTTTGTGAACAAGGGAATCGGCACCATTGTCTACATTCTCAAATATTTTTGTTTGTATGTATGCTCTCTTCTATCTGTAAAACTTTTAATTTGCCTTATTCTGTTACTGTCAATCGTGTAAAAATGTTTAGCTGTAAGTTTTCTTAAAACTGTAAAATACAATAAATAAATAAAATAAATATTCATATCTTGTTTGACGTATTACATAATCACCGCTCCCGCAGAATAAACGTGCAAAAAGTAAATTTTACTGAATAATAAAAAACCCAAATTGATTCATAACTTTAGGACTACACCGAATAGCAGTTTGTTATTATGTTTATAGTCTAATTAATATCAAGTTATTGATTAAAAATCGTTTCACAGAAATATTTTAGTTTTTTTATCGTTAATGTTACTTTGAATTTTTTTTCTTGTCATCTATTGTTTTTTTTTTTTGTTTTGCAATGTATAACTACATATAACTTAAATATTCTTTGCGTTATTCGCAGTACAGTGATACCGTTAATGGGCTTTTTTTCGTGTGGGTAATTATCTAATAACGTCTCTCGCTCTGGGGGGGAGCGGGAGGGTGTGTCAGACTCTTACTGACTAAAACCCACCCGTATTCCTTCCGTTGCCTGTGTTGCCAGGGACCTCGGTAACCCTTTCGTAGTTTTCCCGCGACCCCGGCAGGCATCGGCCCTAGTGGACCCCTACACTTGTGCTGACGAAATCTCTTTGAGGCGCGCGTGGAACACAACGCGCCGTCGACCCGGGCCTGGTCTTTACCGGACGGTGAGCTACCCATTGCTCACCGTCTGCAAGCCCGCACCTACGGTGGCCGGAAATCCGCCCAGGATTCCCGACGCCCAGGGCGACTCCTGCGGCGGCTAGGGGCGAGAGGGCGCGAAATTTGCCTTTCCCTCAACCGTCCCGCCTCCTCCTTTGACCATTAATGGGCTATTACGCGTTTATTCTGGTGCTGTCGAAAAGTTTCTGATAATGTAATAGGTGATTAAGTTTTTGTTCTGGATAATGGCGCCGATTCCCTTGTTCACAAACTAAACTAAAACTCCATACATTGATTGACCTGTCACTTGATTTTTTTTACAGGTCGCGTCTATCTACAACTAGTGTTTTATAAAAACAATTACTATTTATAATAACAAAATAACTTATCATCTTTTCATTTAGAGGCCAGGGAAAAATACTATTGTGTAAATAAGTTTTTAAGGTTAAGCAGCTGTCAGATAAGATTTGACAGCTATTATAACCTCAAAAACTATAAGATAGGGTAATTAAAATGAATTCGTTACATTCAATGAGAAATAAAACACTTAATGGTCGCAAACACTAGTTACATTCTCGTCAAAAAATATCCTGCTGATGCCGTAAAGTGCATTTTGTACTAGTTAAAGCAATTAAGTAGGTATAGCTTATTTATTAATCGAGGTATCGGACAAAATCTTTCGTCAAAGCGGACCAAACTCCAGGAGACTGGAGAACTCGAACCGAGAACAGACAAGAGGTCTATTAGTAAATAATACAACTAGCGTATTAGGGCCCTCGCGCATTACGCGGCCAAATAATTCTTGTGACATGCAAGCTCACCAGGTTTGGCACTAGGCGGCCAGCGACCAAGTGACAACACTTGGTGGTCGCGCGGCAAGGATTCTACATGGTTGCAAATAAACTGATAGGCCGCAGAGACTGGTGGCAAGGCCTGGTCGCTAAAAGCCCGGGAGCCCTTACTGTTCCACAACTAAGCAAAAGCCTCTTCTTATTATACAGAGAAGGAATGAGTATTAATCACCAGGTTTGGTCAAGACGGGTAGAATAGGGAAATTAAATAAAAAACAGGATTTTATTTATTTTTGTTTATTCAATGTCTTCTCGTACAACCACTGCATCCAAAAATGCCGCTGGGGCCTCAATGTTGATTTCATGCCTGGCCCAACCCAGGTACCACACCAACGTCATAACGTGCGCACAACACCCTACAGTGCGACGTCTTACTATGCAGTTGCAGCAATATTCTTTAATGCCTTCTCTTCCATTAACACCATTTGTTATTAAAATGTACACATAATACTGGCGTCTTGAGATATGTCTGGATTTTATTATTCCTTTTATAAGAGAATTTTCCCCACTGCCTAACTCAGGTATACGACTAGTGTCTAGACAGACTTCTATTCTATATCCGCCATGGAAACGTATGTGTTCACCAAAATAAGAACGTGCTTGACGAATTTAATACGTTCCCAAGGCAAACAGTATTAATTCATTGTATTCTAGACGGGGGAACTCAATATTAATATTATCAGCAGTAATGCTTTGAAAAAAGGATGCCCGGCGATTTAAATTATATTCTCTAACTATACTAGATAAATTATTTTCCAGGGGCATCCTTTCATTAATTATATCCAGAATTTGAGGAGCATCAGCTCTATTGCGAAGACGAACACCAAACTTATTTATCAAACTGGCAGCAATTTGGAAATAAGCCATCATATTTGGTACAGTTTTATTAAAATGGTCAAACCTTAATAATCGGAAATCTCTTTTAAAATATCCATTTACAACTTCCACCACCCATCTGCATATAGACATCTACTTCTATTTGCTTGGGCGGTGGTTAACTGGTGTTCGCCTTCCAAAAGTGACTCTGGCATATAAGCCTTACTCGTATAATTACAATGCTCTAATAAGCTGATGCTATCTCTGAATCCCCTGTCTAAAATAAATATGTCATTATCTTGAAAGTACTGTCTCAGTGGGGAATGTTCATTGCTGAATAAAGAAGACATTATTTCTGCATCTGTGGTAGCTTTGTATGGGCCAAAACAATCTAAAATGTAACCATCACATGCAACTATTAAAAATGGTTTTAAAAGATTTCTGTATTTGTGTAATGAATATGATTCTTTTTGAAACATATAATTGCTACTTTTATTTAAAAAAATGTATGTTCCATCACACATCACAATACTTTGCTCATTATTTTGATTATACTCCACCGTATGCTCCACCGTGTCCTCCGGGCGATCCACACAGTGGTGACACCCGGACGTTTCCTCCCGCCTTATCCGACACAGGAACCTCCCGAAGCTGCCGTGTCCGGTGAGGACCTGTGACGGACACCCTGTGATGAAGTCCTGTGAATACAAATATTAACTTTTCTTCGTTTTTTTTTCTGTCATGTAACTATGAATTACCCTTCTGTAAATTACTTACACTTTAAAATTAAAACATGACTGCCTTAAAAACTATCTCAGCTAAGCAGGCCTTACCAGTTGAAGAGTACCTAGGTAATAGCCGACCAACTTAAATTTCCAGTTGGGATGTATGGGAGAAAATGTTTTTCAACTACAATGTAAAGTTCGTTCTTGGGATGAATTCATCCCAATTACGGAACCCTTCTGACACTGGTGCCGATTCCCTTGTTCACAAACTAAACTAAATTTAAGTTCAGTGCATCTTTTTCTTTCTATTTCATTAAGAAGAGGACAGAAGATACATTTTAGTTTAGTCCTGTCAACTTAATCAGCGCCTGTCACTACTCCATAGAAGTTTAGACGTGATTAAAAACTTGCCTACTAAAATTACGTCAATTTACGTATAGAGCTGATTAATTTGACAGGACTAAACTAAAATATATCTTCTGTCCTTTTCTTAATGAAATAGAAAGAAAAAGATGCACTGAACTTAAATTTAGTTTAGTTTATGAACAAGGGAATCGGCACCACTGTATCTTCAAGGCCGGAATTATATCATTATGATACGACATATCGGTAGAAATATAACATTTTGTACAACAGATTGCACGTTGCGGAATTATAGTAAGAAAAAAAAACAAACTGCACCAGAACAAACGCGCAATGGACAACGCCGTTAAAGTGATGTCTCAGTTGCACCTGATACCTAAGTATGGTAAACTTTACACAATGTAAGGCTTTAATTATGGTACGCATATATACTTACTTATATTTATTGCAGATTTTTGATTTTGGTTTTAAATAAAGAATAAAGTAATAACTTTTCGTAAGTTCGTAAATACTTGATATAAAAATCTGGGAAAAATTGAGGTGATGTATTTTGACCTTACGTACGATGTATTTTGACATAACAAATATGGACTAACATCAAAATCGTTTATTCTGCGGGGGCGGCGATATGATATTCCTATTTGATAAGTTACCTACCATTGCATGCGAGTGTGAGTCGATAGTAAACAACTAATATTGTACTGTAGCTAAAAATAGGACTTAATGATGGCTAGGGGTAAGTCTGTTTAGCTGTTGAAAGACCGGACTTCGCTTGCTAAGATAAGACAACTGCTCAATAACTTTATAGGTTGGTATAGGTACCTAAAGTCACAGGGGCTTGTGGCTAAGTAATAACCGCTGCACGTGTCGATCGATCAGGTTAAGCTACGCTTGCCGCGGTTGGTCTGTGGATAGGTGACCATCCTTACATACCTACATTCCTCCGTGCCTCGAAAGTCCTGGCTCATTCGTGGATCTTTGACAGTTGTTACGGGTAGTACTCGTACTTGTTGACAGGCCTATACTGTCCTCCCATACCTATTAACACTGCAATTTGAAAACATTGTAAAAGCCAATTATTTTTAAAATAGTAACCGTGGAGTTTCTCTCCGGCACTTCTCCATAGGCAACCGTGCCTCTAGCTTCTGACGTGTCATAAGTGCCCATGTAGGTTTACGTGAAATAAAATATTTTGATTTTGATGTAGTCAGAAACCGGAACCCACTACCAGTCTTACCTAGTAGTTGGGTTGTGGAGGTCAGATAGGCAGTCTCTCCATGTAAAATACTGGTATTCAGCTGCATCCCGTTTAGACTGGAAGCCACCTGCCGGGGTCGCGGGAAGGTACCTACTAAAGGGTCACCGAGGCCCCTGGCAACACAGGCAACAGGAAGGAATACAGGTGGGCTTTAGTCAGTAAGTGTCTGACACATCCTCCCGCTCCGCCCAGAGCGGGAGAAGTTATTTGATGATTTCCCATCCAAAAAAAAAAGACGAAGCCAACCCCAAAATAATTGGGAAAAGGCTAGACAAATGATGCTGAGATACGGTCAGCCTCAAAACGATGTAGGTATACATCTACAATGATGTGTTCCATAATATTGTTTTCATGTGTAGCCACATAACACATTGGCTACATACGAGTATATACATCGATTCTGTATTATGGAATACAAATTATTGTGGTGCTGACTGTACCAGTAGGTCGAACACGAATATACGTTTTACTAAAAGTTACAGTTTCTTGCTTTTATCGGTATTTCATGGACCGGTATTAGACGGGAACCGCTGCAAACTTATCAAGAAACTACTAAAGCACTACCAACTGGGTAGTGTTTCAGGAATCAAACCTAGGACAGAAAACCGGAATACCGGCTTTTAGCGATAAGACCGCCCATTGTGTCACCCCTTGTAAAATTTCAACATTTGTATCTGTAATTTTTATGGTGTACATAATAAAGAGTATTCTTTTCTACAACTTTTTGTAGAGTAGTGATGAATGTTAATAAAACGACAGATTCCACATCTTAGTTTATTACTTTTATTAAAGTTATCACCTAAGCGAATACAACTTTCAGTACCTAATATTCATTCCTAGACCTAATATAAACTTTCAAAAACCTCACGTTACTACACTCAGTTTTAAAGTTCCGTAGCCAAATAGCAAAAACGGAACCCTTATTTATTTCAGGTTCTAAACTTACATTTCCATCAAATATCGGATGTTCTATTACCCTTATCAGTCTTCTTGCCAGTCAATTACAACTTTTCGACATATTCAAGTACTTTTCAAAATTCGTGTACAGTCAAGTTACCACTACAGATTTTGAACTTAACCACCAACATTTTTACATATAATTATATTATGCACTTGTAATTATTATTAGACACTCTCCCACCGCCGGGCGATCAGCGAGAAGCGAGTAAGCTAGCAACTAAAACGAGTAGGCGAGCAACGAGCTGAGAGTGCGCGACGGCTACTGGCTGGTATGCGTATTTACCAAACTGATTAGCGCAAGTACTCCAATCTTATTGGGACTTATGTTCGAGCCGTTTCATGGGGGTTGAAACACTAGGGCCATGGGGTCCGAATGCCCATTTAGTTTTTAGAGACATCGCCAAGCGGTTGGTCGACTCCTCACGTGACCTGGCTGGTCTATTTTTGGTCAAAGAATCAGCATTGCCATACAACGTGGCAATCCTGTCAGCTTTGTGGGCACTTTTCCTGTTGACAGCGATGCGGACGAATTTTTTGATGCCCTGTGATATTTTGCCCTCCCTTTTTTTAAATAACTGTACATATAATTATTATTATTTTAAGTTTATTAGTTTTTAAATGATGTAAATATTTTTTAAATAAATACACAATTTGACAAAAAAAAACTGATTAGCTGAGTCTCTCAGCGAGTTTTCTGCCCGCCAAGCGAGCGTCGCTGAGCGAGTACTATCTTTGATAGCTCTCGTCACTGCGACAAACCAGTAAGTCAACTGTGACATCTTTACTTTCCATGAGCAACTTTAGCCATGCGTACATAATCAGCCTATAATGTTCCCACTGCTGGGACACAGGCCAGGCAATTTTTATTCTAGGACATGCCGGTTTCCTCACGATGTTTTCCTTCACCGTTTTGAGAGCAGTGGTGATGAAATAATTTACACAAAGTAAAGCGCCTGTCCGTGTTCGATCTTACGACCTAAGATAGTAAAAATCTGTTACAAATAGTCGATTTCTCTACTTTGTATCGCTTTGATATTAAATGGCGTCAACAGATTTTTTGAATCGAGATATACAAGGTGTCGTTTTGCATCTTCGTCAAACTTCAGGAGGCTGCAGGCTATGAAACACATATAATCAAATAAAATTACGATACCTGCTCAATAATTAATACATACTTGTTTTTTTAGTTATTTAAGTTTGATAGAATTTTAGAATACACCACTGTCAAAGACCAGAATCACCCCGTTGCGTATGCGGTAGTGTGTGTGTAAAAGGGCAGTTACAGTGCGGTATCACACGGGCCGCGTTTTACATACGTGTCCCACAAATATCCAAAAATTAGAAAATAAAAAGACCTATTTATGTTATTATTGATTCGTTTCTAGAATCATTAGTATTATTACCTCCTTCAATTTGACGAGAATGCAAAACGACACCTTGTATTTAAGAACTCCTAGGTAAAGTTGCTATCGAAAAGTAAAGATGCCACTGTTGACCGCCACTGCCACTGTTTTTACTCGCCGGAGGTAATGGTAAGCGATTAACTTATATGTTAATATGTTCCTCTTTTCCTTACACGGGACCTACAATCTTTTGTACGTTTCTTGAGAAATCGTTGATATGTAGTCTCTGTCTCGTCGCCGGTGGGACAGAGAGACGGTGCCTTAAGTAGAATCCACCTTATGTCTAAAATCTACGTACAGACATATTTATATTTAAATGAGCATAATCAAAACAACACGAAATGCTTGAGATGACTAAATAAAGGCTGCTTTTTGCTACAGTTGTCGCTACAGATACTATTGGTAAACATGCTTGTATTGATGACTAGCTGCGCCCCAAGGTTTCACCCGCATAAGTCTCGATCCCGTAGGAATAACTGGATTAAAAGTATTCTATATCCTAATCCAGGTCATGGTCTATCCATGTGCCAAATTTCATCCAAATCGGTTCAGTAGTTTTAGCGTGAAAGCGTAACAAACAAACAAACTCGCTTTCGCATTTATAATATTAGTCAGGATTAGAATTATGTTATAGAAGAATTAGGATTTACATCAAATATATGGAAAAACAACCCAAAGGCTTAAATCACACTAGGACACCATGGTGGTGCAACCATGGTTGCGTGGTATCTCTACAAGCGTCAAACGGTTGCGCAACCGACCATACATTTTTGCGCTGCCACTGATGTCCTATTGGCGCCGATTCCCTTGTTCACAAACTAAACTAAATTTAAGTTCAGTGCATCTTTTTCTTTCTATTTAATTAAGAAAAGGACAGAAGATCAATTTTAGTTTAGTCCTGTCAAATTAATCAGCGCTTGACGTAAATTGACGTACTTTTAGTAGGCAAGTTTTTAATCACGTCTAAACGTGTATGGAGTAGTGACAGGCACTGATTCATTTGACAGGACTAAACTAAAATTTATCTTCTGTCCTTTTCTTAATGAAATAGAAAGAAAAAGATGGACGGAACTTAAATTTAGTTTAGTTTGTGAACAAGGGAATCGGCGCCACTGAGATTGGGCCCTAAGAACAAAGTAGAATAAATATTTCGTAGGTGTTTGGATCATTAGGTGACAAAGTCAGACACTAGTCTAAGTTACATAATACATAAATGCAATATTGTTGAGTCTAGTCAGCTATTTAAATTCACATTAAAACATGACATACATACATTCTAATACAGTTTTAGTTTTATATTATTCTTTGTTATCAAAATAACTTATATTCCTGTCAACATGCTACCGCCCCCACTGTTCTGTAGCTTGGCTATTTCATCCTTAAACTTAGATATGGTTTCTTTAGCGAGGTGTAACTTGTCCTTAAGGTCTGATATCTCTGTGCGGACCTTTGTTTGAGCTGCTAAGATCTTCTGTAGAGTTTTGTCTTTCTTGTCTTCAACTGTAACAAATGAGAAAAGTTAATAACATCACGCCAGTATTCGTTGAAGTGTTAGATAGAAGTGTACCTATAGCACAATACACAGTTTCCCAGTTATGTTTAAGTCCCATGTAATAGGGGGCGAGCCTGTTGCCATCAACCGGGCACAAATCCAGACTCTAGGCTGCTACTGAGAAATTCCTGATGTAAGATAACACTTTGCCCAACCTGGGAAGCGAACAGTTCATGTTGAGCAGTAGCGGTTGAGACCTCTAGACTGACGAGGCAATATAAATGAAATAAGGTGATTTCTTTGAACCAGAAACATAATATTATCAGATAAATTCGACTCTTGTTAACAATAAATAAAATAATTAAAGAGATTTTGAATTTTTTTAGTCGGGGGTTTGATTCATTATTTTGCCATAGCATACCATCTATATTATTAGACTTCAGTCAAACTTACAATCAGTGTCATGGTTCCAGGGTCCATTGGTGATGGGCTTTACGCTGTTGAGCAGATGCTGCATCAGCTGTGTCGGCTCTTGGAAGACTATCTCCTCATAGGACTCACTGACTAGGTTCCGGCCCACGGTGGGTTGAGCACTGGCGCCCTCTGTTGCTGGTGATTGGAACAACTTCAGAATGTGGTATAAGGTTACCTGTAATATATTGTTTAGTTAGTTTTAAATGCAAATGTCTAATATTAGGTTGACCAATGTTAGATAAACAATTTTAAGTCTTATGTTTAAATACTGTAAGGTAAGGTAAAAAATTTAATTATGGTGGAAAGAATTAAGAAAAGGAATTTAATAGACCCGCTACAAAAATAAAGCTTTTCATCACTTTAGTTTGTCCAATCCTAGAATATAATAATAATTAATCTTTTATATCGCTAAAAATGCATTACCATTATTTAGAAAAAAGGCTTAAGTCCAAAAAGTGGTTTCTTTGCTATCTGTGCTACGAAGATAACTTGCCTAAACAACTCACTAGCTGCACTGACAGGTTGAGACACTATCACATGGATAGGAAGAAACTGGACTGCATCATCCTTCACAAAATATTGAGTGGAACGATAGCTTTCAGTTTAGTGAACTTTGAGTTCATTAGAGATTAAAATTCCGACTCGGATTCCCAGGCATAACACATACATCGCGGGAAGGTACTAATGGGTCATCGAGGCCCCTGGAAATTCAGGCAACAGGAAGGAATACGGGTGGGTTTTAGTCAGTAAGAGTCTGACACACCCTCCCGCTCCGCCCAGAGCGGGAGAAGTTATTTGAAGTACCATCCGAAAAAAAAAAGGCATAACACATACAATTTATTTTATATCCCTGGCTCAACAATTAAGCACGGTTATAACGCCGCTGTCCCAAGACTTTGTGAGCAATATAGCATGTTACCTAAAATTACGACTTTAGACATCTGCGAGTCTCTGTCTGAATATAAGAAATGTTTAAAAGATTTAATTTCATTTCAGTATCTCTACAGGTTTGATTTTATTCTTTTTTATGTCGTATAAACAGTGATGCCAGATTGGGGGGAATCCCCCAAATTTGGGGGATTTTTGAGTTATGGGGGGAGAATTGGGGGGACAATATTTTTGGAGGATATTTGGAGAGAGAAAACTGCGTGTGGAGGGAATTGGGAGATTTTTATTACCAAAACTGTAATCCGGGAAAAGCCATGGCTCGCCGTGATGATTAAATTGGTAGTTTCAAAAGACATTTAGCGCAACGTTATCAATTACGTTTGTACAGCTTCCGGCCATTTTGATCAATCTTTGACACAAAAGAAAATATTACCAACACAAGTTGTTAAAATCTTCAGGCATCCAATTAAATAAATAAATATTCTAAAACCTTTAACAAACAGTAATGGAAGCTATTGCTGAAATAATGTAAAATTGTATTTCATTAATAAATAAATATTTTTCCATTTGTGGGGGATTTTTTCTTCAAAACCTGTTTTTTGGGGGGATTTCGGGGAAGATTTGGCGAGTAAGCTGTTGCTGAAAAAGTATAAAATTATATTTCATTAATAAATTATTATTGTGCCATTTGTGTGGGATTTTTTCTTCAAAACCTCCATTTTGGGGGATTTTGGGGAAGGTTTGGGGAGAACGCGAGACGGTCATCTGGCAGCACTGCCTTTAAAAATGTAATAACTGTTTCCAAATTTTACCTACTTTAACTTTGTTAGCTTAGTTGTTAACTTTATTGTGCATGCTGTGGTCTCCTATAAGCGAAGGAGCACACCTGCTTATTACCTGATTTTGCCCTATATTTATGTGTCATGTATTGTGTACATCTTTTATTGGAGATCCTAAATCAATAAATAAATCTATATAATTGTATAAAAGAATCCCTATTTTCATTGGTCACAGCATCACGCTAAAACAGCTGAATGGACATGGGTAGACCATGACCTAAATTAGGACATAGGATACCTTTTATCCCGATATTCCCACAGGATCAAGACTTATGGGGGTGAAACCGTGGGGCACAGCTAGTAATAAATAAATAAAGAAGATTTACATAATTGTATGGGAATGCTAGTTCTTAGTTGCAAGTGTGCTTAATAAAAAAGGATGGTTCTTCCGCTGTTTGAGGGCAATGACTAGCTAAAATGCATGTGTTATAGTTCAGTGAAGCAGAACCTGCCAAGCAAGTGGTTCAGTTTTAGCTAGATGATAGAACACTTTGTATTTCTTGTTGTTGGCGAATAAATTAGCTGTGATATCGCCACCATTCGGCTAACCAAATTATTAAAACTTTACTGTTATAACTTAAAATATATAAATTTTACTTTAAAAGATACTCACAGGCCTCTCATTCGGATCATGGAAGTATATTTTGATGACAATCTCAAATTCTCCCCAGCCAGTCTCCGTTAACTCATACGGAGGCTTTGTTATTATCCGGTTGGGGTTTGTGTAACTCTCGTGCAGTTTGAAGTGAATCTTCTTGATGTAAGCTGACATGTCCTCGTTGTCATAAGGCTTGACGTACACTGTCCATTGATGGGTATGGCCATCTTCTTCACGTTTTTTACCAAAGTATCTCGCTATGTTCCCATATATTACAGCTTTTACAATTACTAGCCCCTGCAATTGATATGAAGTATGTTTGTAAGATGCAATAGCTATGCTTTTCAACACTCTTCTTGGATTGGAGAGTCTTGAAAGATCTCCCGCCCGAGTTTAACCTTTTATCAACATTTAAATACTGCAGACACAGAACTGCCAAACCATCGTGGATACTTAGTATTTAGAGAATAATAACATTGTAACAACTAATTAGTATATTATTATAGTGGTCGCAAGCGCTCCTACTGAGCATGAGGTCCTGGGTTCAATTTCCAGGTCGGGCAAAAGTGTTATTAGATTTTTCCATCTGGAATTTCGCAGTAGCAACCCGTAGTCGGGATTTGTGCCCGGTTGATGGCACTAGGCTCGCCCCCTATTACATGGGACTTGTAACATATCTGGCGAAATGTGGGTGTACTATAGGTACACCTCTGCCTAACCCTTCTGGGAATACAGGCGTGAAATTGTTATGTTATCTAATAACTAATGATACTGTAATAACTCATTTTGGCGATGTACTGGATAGGAGTATGTTCAGTGAAGATACCGGCTATTTGTTTTGGCGATGTACTGGATAGGAGTATGTTCAGTGAAGATACAATTTATTTTCAAAATTTAGCTAGGTATATTTTTACTATTGTAAATGTCCACAAGGGTCCATACAAAAACACTATGAAACAACATAGATAAGGTAACATACTTTGACTCTTCCCCCTGAGTCGGGGCCGAAGTCTGTTTGCAAGCTCATATCCAAATCCTTTTTGGCCGACAGCTTGGAAACTGTAATTTTACTCTTTTGTATACAAATATAACCTCAGTTTTGTGAGAAACTGGTACAACAATCACTTTGACACTATTTTTTTTTACAAGTGCTTGGGTTCATGTCTTTTAGAATAGAATAAAATATAATTCTAAAATAATTATAAAATAAATACAGACACTGTGACGATTACCCTTCACATGTTCAATATCTTATGCTGTAGTTATAATTTTTTCAATATTAGGTGCTAAAAAGATCGAAGGCTGATTAACACAGACTAAGTACCTACTCTGAATAATAATTGATAATAATTAGAGATGGGTGGTATAAACCATAAATAGTTTCAATAGCTATGTATTGGCGTGATACCTTTTTTGTTTTTTTTTTTTTGAGGGTGGGAAATCATCAAATAACTTCTCCCGCTCTGGGCGGTGCGGGAGGGTGTGTCAGACTCTTACTGACTAAAACCCACCCGTATTCCTTCCTGTTGCCTGTGTTGCGGGGGCCTCGGTGACCCATAAGTACCTTCCCGCGACCCCGGCAGGGCGTGATACCTTAAATATGGTATTGCCTTCCACATTAACTATACATGGCGTAAAACTATTTATTGGCTTGAATCACGATAACCAATTACCGAGTACTAAAAACACTTGATTGATGCCCGATACGGTTCGCGGGCGGATCGAGTCAAGCGTTGCTGAAATAATACGAACTGGAACTCGCATAACACATAATCAGCCTATAATGTTCCCACTGCTTGGACACAGGCCTCCTCTCTGTGAGAGGGAGTGGGCCGTAATCCACCACGCGGGCCTAATGCTGGTTCGTAGATGTCACATGTCTTCGTATTCATGGTTCTAGGACATGCCCGTTTCCTCACGATGTTTTCCTTAACCGTTTTGAGAGCAGTTGTAATGAAATAATTTACACAAAGTAAAGTGCCTGTTTGGGTTCGAACCTACGACCTACAACTCGTAAGTCGCAGCCGTTACCACTGGGTCACCACTGCTCTCGAACTGGAGCTCAAGGCTAAACTAATTTGTAGCCAGTCTTATGCCTGGATGAAGTATGAAGGAAAGTTAATTTAAGTAGTCAAAAATAAAAAAAAATAAAATGTTTCTTTCAACTTATTTTTAATACCGACCAAACGTCCAAATATTGAACCCGAGCTCAGTATCAGCAATACATAGTTACCTAATAAAATAAATAGTTTTTAAACCATTCCACCTAAACCAAACTCGATACTTGGTATCACCGACACATAGTTATCAAAACAAATATGTAGTTTCAACACCATTCCAAAACCTACTTATTTAAAGCGAACTCGGTGTTCGATATCACCAATACATACATTCAAGGACGGCTAATGAGACACAATTGATTTTCTATTGTTTTACACCGAATCGGTGTCACGCTTAACAGGTTAAAATAAATAGTTTCAAAACCCGTTATTGGTAATCACCGAATTCGCAATATCGAAACCTATTTTATTGGTAAATGGTTTCGGTATTACGAATTCGGGTACCGACCTACACATAATCACCCTATAATGTTCCCACTGCTGGAACACAGGCCTCCTCTCTGTGAGAGGGAGTGGGCCGTAATCCACCACGCGGGCCCAGTGCGGGTTGGTAGATGTCTTCGATTTTTTTTATTTTTTTTTGGTTCTTGGACATGCCGGTTTCCTCACGATGTTTTCCTTCACCGTTTTGAGAGCAGTAGTGATGAAATAATTTACACAAAGTAAAGCGCCTGTCCGGGTCCGAATCTACGACCTACAACTCGTAAGTCGCAGCCGTTAACACTGGGCCACCACTGCTCCGACCTATGTCTAATAATAATTATGATTGGATATTCAGATTCAGATTCAGATTCATTTATTTGCAAAAACATGTGTAGATAATATACATGGTGTGATGCTTATTATAGGTGTTACAAGGTAGTTTTTGGCTCAACATGTTTGAACATGGCTTTTTTTTTGGGTGGGAAATCATCAAATAACTTCTCCTGCTCTGGGCGGAGCGGGAGGGTGTGTCAGCCTCTTACTGACTAAAACCCACTCGTATTCTTTCCGTTGCCTGTATTGCGGGGGGCCTCGGTGACCCATTAGTACCTTCCCGCTGCCCCGGCAGGCATCAGCCCTAGTGGACCCCTACATTTGTGCTGACGACAACTCTTTGAGGCGCGCGTGGAATACAACGCGCCGTCGACCCGGGCCTGGTCCTAACCGGACGGTGAGCTACCCATTGCTCACCGTCCGCAAGCCCGGGCCTACGGTGGCCGGAAATCCGCCCGGGATTCCCGACGCCCAGGGCGTCTCCTGCGGCGGCTAGGGGCGAGAGGGCGCGAATTTGCCTTTCCCTCAACCGTCTCGCCTCCTCCTCCGCGAGCATTACTGCTTCGCAGCAGGCTTCGTGAAGGCTGCCCATGCCCTCTCGCTCCGTATCATGGCCTGAACCAGGGCCGGACGCGAGAGATCTCTGCCGCCGATCGCCTCCACTTTGACCATGGCTGGTGTACAAATTATGTCAAAATTACAATAAGATTAAAAAAAAAATACAAAGAATAATAATATAAATAAATGAACAATTTAACATTAATAGCAAATTAAAAAAATAGGTCAATAGTCATGCGATTCAAAATAAATAGAATAGATTCAATCAGTATCTTCAGAGCGATTTATCATTTATCAAAATATGAGGGTCAATTTTGGGGACAAATTAGAAAAAAAACAAGTTTAGCAAATTGTACCGTGTGACTTATGAAATGAAAGGGTTTGTTGTGAAATAAAAAGTTTTAAATCTATTTAAGAAAATAGATATATAGAGAACATGGTCTGGCAGTTTTGAGTATTTTTTTGCGGCCTAGCCAAATGTCCTTTCTTTGGTATTGTTCGTTGAATCGTTGAGCTCCTTTAGTTATGAGTTGAGCTGCACAACGACTGACAAATGCGTGCACTGACTGGACAGGTCCACTCAATCTGTATGGTTCTTTCATCAAAAGACCATTTCAGACACCAATCGACATGGTCTTCACATGATCTGACCAAGATTATGTCTGGACTTTAAAAGAGACTGTGACCTCTGAGTTTGTTTCGGCCTTTCTTCTCAGAGTAGTCAGATAGGAAACGCCGGCCTCATCTAGTTTAAAAAATATGTTTTGACGTGTAAAAGTGTTTGTAAAAACCTACTTACAGAAATAAAATCATTTATCATTTAGATGAAAATTGGTAATTCTCTCCGAAACTACTGAGCCTAAAATTGAAAAAAAAAGTAAATAATTCTTTACATAAAGATTACAGGAAGATCTTAAAATAATATGGAGAATCTCTCATTGGTGCCGATTCCCTTGTTCGCAAACTAAACTAAATTTAAGTTCCGTGCATCTTTTTCTTTCTATTGCATTAAGAAGAGGACAGAAAATACATTTTAGTTTAGTCCTGTCAAATTAATCAGCGCCTGTCACTACTCCATACGAGTTTAGACGTGATTAAGTACCTACTTGCCTACTAAAATTACGTCAATTTACGTCAAGCGCTTGCCTTGGCCACAAGTCAAAGTAGTGTTAAAATAATACATATAGTAAATCTCTCAATGGTGCCGATTCCCTTGTTCACAAACTAAACTAAATTTAAGTTCAGTGCATCTTTTTCTTTCTATTTCATTAAGAAAAGGACAGAAGATAAATTTTTGTTTAGTCCTGTCAAATTAATCAGCGCCTGTCACTACTCCATACAAGTTTAGACGTGATTAAAAACTTGCCTACTAAAATTACGTCAATTTACGTCAAGCGCTGATTAATTTGACAGGACTGAACTAAAATTTATCTTCTGTCCTTCTCTTAATGAAATAGAAAGAAAAAGATGCACTGAACTTAAATTTAATTTAGTTTGTGAACAAGGGAATCGGTGCCAATAGTGTGCGTACAAACTTACCTACATACATTTACAGTTAGAATGTATGGGAGAGTTTTTCATTGTTATGATTGTTCTTGGGATAAAAAACATGGTAGATAACATATTTATAGTACGGAACCCTCACCACGCGAGTTCAACTCGCACTTGTTCGGTGTTTCAGTATATACCTCACAAATGTAAATTAACTGCTAAGATAAAGTTTTCGTAATCATAACGAAAATTTTATATTAGCACTTTGTCGGCGTGATTAATATGTATACCTATGCCAAATTACAGCTTTCTAGTACTAAGCGTCTCTGAGCTACATTGGGGTCAGACAGACAGACAGACAGACGGACATGGCGAAACTATAAGGGTTGTTTACTACGGAACCCTAAAAATATACTGACTGACTGCACAATTTTTGGATTAAATGGCTACAAAAGTCACACGCCTGCTTAGCCTCGCATTTCCAATTATCTTTAAAGACTGGGTCGCGCGATACCACTGTGCTTTACGACAGGAGTTACCCACTTGCTCCATAAATCGGGGAGTACTGCGGAACGTAAAAACTATAGACCAATTACATACCGACGGTCTAAGTTCTAACATCCATTGTTAGAGCAAAAATTGCACATCATATTGATTGTAACTCAATTATATCTGTGTCTCCGAATGGATATATGAATGGGTCCCGCGGCCGGAACTGCTCGTTAGAGACATGGCCATATGTCAACAGGTTCGTAGATTCTGGAAGGATTTTTTAACATGTTGGATAGAAGGCCTATGACTCGGTGCCAAATAAAGGGCTCATTAGGGTGCTGGAGTTGTACAAAAAGAGACGCAACTCTACGTGTCTTCTTGATGTCGAGTATGGGGCAGTGGACGACACTCCTTCTTTATCCACGATGTCCACAGATCCGGGGGAATAATGAATCGATCAGGATTGAGCGGGGAATATTTCAGGGCGATATATTTAAGCCCGCTTTGGTTTTGCTTAGCCTTGAATGATCTTAGCACACTGCTGGAGGGTTCAAGTCAAGGCTACTCGTATCAGTTGAGAAGAGGTGGTCAGGTGATATCTCACCACCTTTACATGGATGGTGCTGAAGTTGTCGAGAGACGCAACTTTACGCACCTTCTTGATGTCGTGTATGGGGTAGTGGAGGACGGTCTTTCTCTATTCTTCCTTCTCGAGAAGAGGTGGTCAGGTGATATCTCACCTCCTTTACATAGATGACTTGAAACTCTTTGCGACTGATGGAGCTACAGGATGGAATTTGCTGTGGACAAATGCGCAGTCATGCAAGTAAACCCAGGCGGATTACGGAATCCGTGGGAACCCAACAATCGGAATCCATACATCTTAGATTCCTCTCCTCAACCGAAACCTACAAGTATTTGGCTATGTTGGAAGCATTAGGCATCAATGCAGCCGACATGAAACAATTGTTGAGGGAGCGCTTCTTTGGCCGCCCGAATAAAGTGTTAAATTCATAGTATTTTATCAGGTAGATACAGGAGCGTGCCGTCAACGGTTGGGTCATGCCGGTTTTGATGTATTCTTTCGGCATACTCAAATGGACTCAGACGGAACTTGACGCTCCGGATGGGAAGGTCTGTATTTTGCTGACGGCATATCGGATGCATCCCCCACGGTGTGCCCACGGTAATCAGTGATAAGATAGGGAGGTGTGGGGGTCGAGTTTTCTTAAATGCTAAAACCCTCCACAACCACAACATTTGCCGTGGTTTTCAACTGACGCGGGGATGCACCGAGATCTGATCGCAGTCGACAAGGGCCTCGTCCCGCTCTCCTTGGAAAAAGAGAACTGGCGCAAACCTGCAGTACTTGATACTATAAACGATCGTAAGGAAGTCTGGCAAGACAGAGCTTCACGGACGCTTTTTAAAATTATATTTCAGCTTATCCACAAGTTTGTGGATAAGCTGAAATATAAATAAAATTCTTGGTATCTTGGTAGTAATGACACCCGTCACACCAAGATACCATGGGATAATGTAGGTAGTATGGCCGTGTGAAGTATATTTATTTGGACAGAAGAAGCTTTCAAATGAAACATATGTATGGTTTATTTTTCATATTTATTATTCGGTACATCTTATTAGAAGGCAAGTGAACAATGGTCCAACAAGCTCTTTTCTTAATCGCAATATTATATTTGAATAATTAACATTAAACTAACTACATAATTGCATAGGCTCTAAGATATAATGAGCACAGTAAACAATCATAACATTAAGAATTGAATGTGTTATCATCACACGACGGCTACGGTGGGGGGTTCACTGTTTAGGCCCTTTGGCAAAAAATACACCAATATTAAAATCTTACGCTATTACATGCATCTATTAACATCGATGGGGATCATAATCAAGGGTCTGATTAGAGCGCATTTATAAAAAGTAGGTATATAAGCAATCATTAGTCTCGTGTGACATTTAAAATTTGTGGTCCGTCCATGTGTTTTCTAAATCTGCCAGTAGTGGATCGCTCTCCTCCTTGAACTTTGACGAGCGTGAGCCATGTCGCGACGCTGATACTCTCTGCGAGAACGTGAGCAAGGTAGGCACAAGAGAACTGCATGGTGTAGCTGGTGCAGAGCGCGATGAAGTCCGAGTTCCGGGTGAGATTCGTGAAGTCCTCACGGGGTAAGCGACCGACAATGGCATGTATAAGCTCGTTTTTCGTTGCCTTGGCGTTTTTTTTACGCTTTCAAGGCGTCTATGACGACGTTCGTCGCTCGTCCTCCTCAAAGTAGAATCCCTGGATGTCTGTGTGGGACTGGTAGGCTGCGGGGGCGACTCGGGTGGATCCGGTTTACCGGTATAGTACTGTCGCAAGCTGCCGTATGCCTCATGCATGTACATATTGTTGTCATCGTCTTCATCGAGGTTCTGTTGAATTGGTGGGGATGACCCGAGCCTTGGTTTGCACCCACCATCGCAGTACATCTCGCAATCAATAAGCTCCAATTCAAGGTCAAAGTTAGAGTCCTGCAAAAGTCAAAAAATTAAGATACTACGGCAATTCATCAGTCATCAGTCGTAACCTAAACTGTTTAGGCGTTAATCTCATTACACGTTTCATTGTAACAAAATAAATGTCCAGCAGTAGACTAAACCCACTAACCAAGGGTTGGACTGGCGAAGTAATTAGATTGTCCCGGAAGGCGGCGGGTGGTTCACGGGGTCTGGTGGGCGTGGGTTCGGTGCGGGAGCGCTGAGGGACGGGGGCAGCGGTGGCGCGCTGCTCAGTCAGCGAGGACAAGGATCGTAGCAGCGGTCCGCACCCCACGCCGCACTCTTCGTAGTTGCTCGCGCACGAGTACGGTGGTGGAATGATTGAATTTGCCTGAGGACAGAAAGATATTTCATCATTTTCGCTCTAAAGCCAGCAAAGCTTAGGATTTCTAAAACAGCGGTAGAGAATCTCTAGAAAAAGCGTTTTTTTTTTTTTATGACAACTTAAAGTCATACTGCTGGTTCCACTCGTTTCATGACGGCCTTCATTGCGGCAGATAGGTGGCGGCCGCAATGAAGCGGTATATTAGTAAACCCCAGCCAAGAGCATACTCTAAATAGTTTATAGGTAATTGTGATATTTTTTTGTATTCTCAGATCCCACGCTCAGCAATTAATATCGCCATTGGATTATGGTATGTTTTCCAACTCGAGATTGAAGATGACATATTACGAGTATATCGACGGTTAAAAGGTAATACGGCATAAGCGACATTTTGGTCGAAAACGGGTTATGAATGCCATCCTACTTAAAAAAAGAGATTAAGTAGGATGGCATTCATAACTCATTTTCTACCAAAATGTCGCTTATGCCGTATTACCTTTTAACCGTCGATATGTATGTGATAGGTAGATATGAAGACGGAAGCCCCACTTATGACAACAAAAGGTATATAGGTAGGTACCTATGCAAGTATTACCTACTTACCAGTTTTTTAGGGTTTTATACCTCAAAAGAAAAAACGGAACCCTTATAGAATCACTCGTGTGTCTGTCTGTCTGTCCGTCTCATGTCACAGCCCATTTCCTCCGAATCTACTCGACGAATTATGTTGAAATTTGGTACCTACACATATTAATTTCTGTGACCCAAACACGAATGTGTAACGTAAAAAAAATACTTTGAATATGGGTTTCACTTTTGCAGGACAGATTAGAAACAAAAAAAATGTTTTGCAAACTGCACCGTGTGATAATCAAATGAAAGCGCTTGTAGTAAGGTGTTCAGTTATATATATATACTTTTTTTATTTTAAAATAGTTATTTTTAAAGTTATTAAAGAAAATTTACCATCCATTATCTCCGAAACGGCTGAGCCAAATTTAAAAAAAAATAACACGTAACATAACATCACGCCTGTAATCCCCAAGGGGTTAGGCAGAGGTGTAACTGTAGTACACCCACATTTCGCCAGTTATCTTTGAGTCCCATGTAACAGGGGGCGAGCCTATTGCCATCAACCGGGCACACATCCAGACTCCGGAAAAATGACATAAATTTTTATTAATAAATATTATATTGGTTTTGAAAAATATACAGATAATATAGTTCTATACATATAGATTACAGGAAAACCTATAAGAAGTCTATGGTCTTAAAATAACCTCAAAATTGTGCGTACAAACTTACATTTGCAGTTGGAATGTATGGGGGAACATGTTTATCAACTACAATATTAAGTTAGTTCTTAGGATAAATTCATCCCAACGATTCCAACGAAACCCTTCATTGTGCGTGGTCCGACACGCCCTTGGCCAGTTTTTTATTCTAGTTACTGTGACATCATTAAACTAATGAATTCCAGTAGCGCACCCTTACGTATTAGACTTTAAGGCGCTGACAAGACCCAATTGACCAAAATAGGCTTCTCTTAAGAAAAAAAGTTGCCAGATCTGTATAGTTTGTGGTAGCGAAAAAAATATATGTTAATTTTGAACATATTCCCAAGAACTTGGTTGTTAGCAAAACACGTTTTGCAAAAACATCTCGATACAAACTAACATTAAACTAACCTCTTACATTGAGTTCTAATCCAAAATATCTGCATTAAATATCAACATACGTTACGTATTTAATTAATAACAAGAACGTCTTATTTAAATACAGAACTTGGTTGTTTTTTTATTTTCGATTACTCAACTCAATTTTGAGTAAATTGATAATTGCTTCATATTTTGCAATAAATTACGAGCGTTGTGTCATCGCACTTCTCTTTCTTTTCTATGCAGTCTGACAGTGACAGCGGTTTAGGTGTTGTCAGCGTCTTAATGGATGAATATGCAATTAGTTTAGCTAGCTTCTGACGCCTTATCATGTTGCCGAAAATTGACATTGTATCATCTTTCACATTGCATAGCGACCCTGGCAATCAATCAACCAATGAGGTTGAAATGTTAGATTCAATAGTTACCTCATTTGCCGCGTTGCATATAAAACTGGAGTTGAGAGATTCTGCAGTACTCGTCGCTGATAGAGAGCCTGAAATTACGAAGAACTTTTTAAAACACTGTACTTTTTAACCTACGTTGTTGAACAAATACTGAATACTGACACTGGTAACGTTAAGTTTGGCAAGTCTCAACACTCCTTCACGTTTTTTAAAAGCTTTTTTGAGGGGCTCCAACATTTTTGAACATCGCAACCGTTTGAACTGATTTACGTTTTTACAACGACTGTCTGCGCTGAGAGTGTAGTTACATTATTACTAATAAGTAATTCAATTAGGTTGAAAACTGGTTGCGCTGTCCGTCTCGTCGATATAAGCCCTCAAGGCGATTAGATGTCGGTAGATCGCTTGGGTGGAATTTTAACGATTGGTTTGAAGAATATGTGTAGTAAGAATATCTGTTGCAAGGTCCGACTGACTATAATTTTCCATTAAATTGGGAAAACTGAAATGTTTAATAAATTAAAAATATTTTATTTCAGACAGAAAAAGTCCACAGGCAAGGCAAGGTTGTTAAGACGCTGACAACACCTAGACCGCGGTCACTGTCAAATTCCATAGTAAAGAAAGAGAAGCGCGATGACACAACGCTTGTAATTTATTGCAAAATATGAAGTAATTATCTATTTACTCAAAACTAAGTTGAGTAATCGAAAATAAAAAACAACCAAGTTCTGCATTAAAATAAGATGTTCTTGTTATTAATTAAATACGTAACGTATGTTGATATTTGATACAGATATTTTGGATTAGAACTCAAAGTAAGAGGTTAGTTTAACGTTAGTTTGTATCGAGATTTTGTTTTCAAAACGTGTTTTGGTAACAACCAAGATCTGGGAAATATGTTCAAAATTAATATATATTTTTTCCGTTACCACAAACTATACAGATTTGGCAATTTTTTTTCTTAAGCGAAGCCTATTTTGGTCAATTGGGTCTTGTCAGCGCCTTAATAACAAGAATTTTGGTTATAATTAATGTTAGTAAATAAAAAGAAGAGAAAAGAACACTAGACACACCTTCTACCCCTGCACAGTAGGCTCATTGGTCTCGCAACACGTGGAGTTCAGTGAACCTACTGAGCAGAACAGTATCGGTTCTCTCGCCAATCATCCTTAGGACGCTATTCGGGCTCCCCCGTACTTGTCGCATTACCGACGCAACTTTTTTACGCATAATTGCGTAAAGTCATCTACGCTAGCGTCAGTAAACATGCACTGCAATATCGAAGGAGCCGAAACAAAGCCCTGAACACATTGTTAATGAGGGCCTTCTGTAATTATTTAGCTACTAGGAAATGTTGAGTACAAAGTGTGTTAGAATCACTTAGATATCCACTTCTCATTTATATCTAATTTATGTTATAAAAAGGCAGCGTACATAAATGGAGTTTACTCCACTATTATTTAATTAATTTATGTATGATTTCTTTTGAAAGAAATCGCGAAAATATAAGTACCTGGGGCACGAATAACGTAGTTCCTGAAGTAATGAACCATGAGGTAGTTTCCGGCTTTACCATCGCCTTCTCCGCAAGTGATGACAAGTGGATAAAGATCAGGCTTAGATGCAACCTACGACAATAGAAGATTGTTAAAGAATACAGAACCAAAAAAAAAACAAAATTTAACACTTGTGGAAATCTTAACATTTGTATCTGTAATTTTTATGGTGTAGGTAGGTACATAATAAAGAGTATTTTTATTCTATTTATATATGTATTATTTATATTACTCCTAGCACAGCTTTATCTTTTACTTAAAAGGGTCCATAAGTAAGATTTATAGTAAAAGTTGTACAAGTTTCTGCAATAAACCTTTTTAGTTATTTATTCTATTCTAACCTCCTTTTTAGGGTTCCGCACCTTAAAAGGAAAAAGGAACACTTATAGGATCACTCGTTTGTCTGTCTGTCTGTCTATCCGTTTGTCACAGCCGATATGCTCCGAAACTACCGATTCAGTTGAAATTTGGTTCACATATGAATTTCTATGACCCAAACACGGACGTGTGAAATGAATTTTGAATATGAGGGTCACTTTTGGGGGGCAAATTGGAAAATAAATTAAATAATCTTGCAAACTGTACCGTACATTTACCTATCAAATGAAAGGGCTTGTTGTGAGGATCTCATTTTTTTATAATTTTAAAATAAACAGTTTTAAAGTTATTTATGAAAATAAATGAAAATTGACCATCCCCTCCTCCCATTATTTCTGAAACTACTGAGGCAAACAAATTGATAAAAATACAGAAATTAGTTATTTGCTTATAGATTAAAAGAAAACCTAAGAAGTCTATGGTGTTAAATAACATGGTAAACCTCTCAGTATTGTCCGTACAAACCTACATTTGCAGTTGGAATGTATGGGGGAACATGTTTATCAACTATTATGTTAAGTTTGTTCTTGGGATAAATTATCTTGTGATAAAAAACATGGTAGATAATATATTCATTGTAGGGAACCCTCACCACGCGAGTTCAACTCGCAACATGTCTGGTTTTTTTTGTAGTAAGTTAAAAAAGATAAATAAAAAAAACTATTGCTAAATAATTATTGAAAACATACTACTATAAAAAGCATTTTACATCATTCTAATTTTTAAAGAATTTAAAACCTTTAAACAGTCAGCTGAGAAACATGCAAACATGGAAAACAAAAAACAACCCAATTATTTTTCACAGAAATGCTAAGTATCAATGACAACAAAACTGGCGAAAACAAATAAACCTCCAACTGTAGTAGTTTCACAATAAATCACTTCAGAATAGGGTGGTGGTGCCTGATGGAAGGATCCGCAACGGCTGTAGCGAGGCGGAGGGTACACCGAGCCAGCTGAGTCGTGCTCAGAGGTCGGCCGACGCACGCAGCATGCCATCGAACACATGTACACCCCATGAGTGGATGACCTCTTGAAGAATAAGCACCAGATGCAGCAAATCAAAATACCGCCGAGAGTTCCCAGAAGAAAAAGCACGGGCCTGTGAAATAACAAACAATAAGAATTTAATTTAAGAAACTGTAATAAAAATGAAGGTAAATATCATGAGGTAGATATGTGCCACATTAATGCAATTGACTTTAGTTTGTACGACAACTGAGGTCCAAATCCTAATAGCCAATATAACTTTCACACATATAGACTAATTTCTTAATTATTACATATATTCTATTTCACGAAGTCCGTTCGGCTTTGATTGTAGTAGTGACGTATCCCGACAAGCGCGCTTGTGTGTGTAAAAGTAGGTAACGTTAGCAAAAAAATCTGATATATATTCAAGTCGAGATTTAATAATCTAAATAAAATTTTGGTTTTAAAAGTATATACATTTTGTAAATAAATTAGATTAGGTTGCAATAAATACAAAAATATTAAGAATATGTAGGCATTTAATTAAGCATTGGTGTTACAGAATGGAAACGAAACAAGTAGGACTATTCAGTATTTTCAATCACTATCAGATAAATTTTCGATTTCCGATTCCGTTTTGCTGTCGTCAGAATCATCTTGTACATTGATTATAAATTCAAAATCGAGATCAAAATATTTCAAGTAGTCTTTTTAAATTTTTTCAACATGAGCACAAGTTTTTTGCCACGTTTCACTGCTAACTTGGCCCAAACTTTCATTGATCAGTCTTTCCGTATTCGTCATGTTTTGCTCGATATTTTTAGATGCGACATAATTTTTAACGATCCCCAAATATTTTCAATCGCATTTAAT
Organism: Atethmia centrago; assembly: GCA_905333075.3. Classification (NCBI taxonomy): domain Eukaryota; kingdom Metazoa; phylum Arthropoda; class Insecta; order Lepidoptera; family Noctuidae; genus Atethmia; species Atethmia centrago. The sequence goes on along the minus strand of HG995378.1, from coordinate 4,793,992 downwards.
TCTGGGTGATAAGGGGGAAGGCGTAAGACATCAAAACCCTTGCTTTTTATAAAATCGTCAATCTTGTAGATTACGTGTTGGGCTTTGTACTTCTTTATTGTATCGTACAATTCCAATTTAAGAAGAGATTCATCAAATGCTATACCCTTATCCCTGAGCCATTGCTGCATATCGGCTTTCTTTGTAGATTGCGTCGGTAGTCGTTCAGCCCGTGTGTTGTGATAAGATGCATTGTCTAAGACAATGACAGAGCGCGGAAGTAAATTGGGTAGCAACTTTTCATTTAGCCATTTTACATAGTTATCATAGCTCATATTTGAATGATAATCAGCAGCTGTTGAGTTGGCCTTATAAACCAAGGAAGCATTTTCAATAAAACCATCCTTGGTTCCCGCGTGCACTAAAATAAAGCGAGTGCCTGTGCTATTTTTTTTTTAAAACTGAGTTCTTTCCTTTTTTTTTGCCCAGGTGTTGTTTCGCACGTGTGTCGAAAGGACGTAGCTCTCATCGGTGTAGACAATGGGCCGACTTTGAGAGCGGTACTCTGTTATTTTTTTTAAATATTTTAAACGCCACATTTGTATATCATGACGCTCCGTCAAGACTTTACGGTTGTTCTCTGTTTTGCGCCACTTGTAACCTAATTTCAACAGTAACTTGCGAACAGTTTCTAAACAACCTTCGAATCCGATTTTTTCATTCAATGCTAATGTTGGAATTTCTTTATGGACAATATGGAAATCTTGTACAGTACTGCGAACCACATCGGCTGTAAAATTATCTATATCCACTTTATTATCTCGCTTTCTCCTTTTCTTCATAGGTGAAGTGAATTTTGATGAAGTGGATGGCAATTCCTTCTCTTCTTTTAATATTCTTTGAACTGTTTTTTGGCTCACACCCGTAGCTTCAGCTGTACGGCGTGTAATGTCTCGTAAATGAGACAAATCACAGTTGAGTTCCATTAATGATTTTGTAAATTCATATTCTTCTCGCAGAAAATGATAAACACTAGCTATCATGTTTCGACCCTAAAACAAAATGTAATCAAAATAATTAAGTAATATAAACATTTTATAACACAAAAAAACATTCATTTTATAAATACTTCTATTGCTATATTAAGTATCTTTGTATAACATTTTAATTGAAAACGTATAAATAAATATTACCTCACTATGGACAACTCTTCTTCGTTTTGTTGCCATGCTGACCTTACTCCGTGAAACAATTTGGCGCGAACTAAAAACCACTACTGATCCGGACCGTGTCCCGATCGACACTGAGCGCTCTCGAGGTTACGCACACAAAAACAATGTGCATGTGCACGCTTGACAACATTCATAGCCAAACGGACTTCGTGACATAGAACATCTTGTAACTCATAACTTGTAACTCATCAATCAATCTGCCTAGCCTTTTCCCAAGTATGTAGGGGTCGGCTTGGAAGCCAACATAGTTGGGAAAATACTGGTATTCAGACGCATCCGGTTAGACTGGAGTCTAACCGGATACGTCTGAATATCAGTATTTTACATGGAGTGCCCGCCTATCTGACCTCCACAATCCAGTTACTGGGTAACATGATACCCCTTGGTAAGATTGATTTAATTATGTTATCGACTCTAAAAGGGTAATTCTTTAAACGTGGCAACACCAAGCATGATTTTACTCTATCACAAAGCTCTAGACAAAAGTTTATTCTGCCGGGCATGGAATTAATAAGTACTGTCGTACCTACAACGACATTAAATCGTTTTTGGCAAAACTTAGCAAAAAAGTCTTTTTTACTTTTTCTTTAAATATTTGAAACGCTCACCACTGCGCATACCAAGCATAAGTGTATGGTAAGCTATGCTCCTTGAGCGGTGTATCGTCGGCATCTCGCGGAAGCGGCGCGGGCGGAGTGTTGTTGAAGTGCATCTGTGTCGTGTTGACGCGCCGCGGCTTTGCCATACCAGTGCCGATCTCGCAGCAACCGAGGTCGCAGCACACCCAGTGTTGTGGACATAGATGCTCTTCCCTGCATTCCGCTTCAGATACGCACTAGAAAAAAAATGGGACTTGTTAGACCTTTTTAAGCGATTAAAAAGTTAAAAGTCGTTACTAGAACCAAATATTGGTTCTGGTAAATGGGTAAGGTCTTCGCTGCAAACTCGCTATTAGGTTCATGGGACGAATTAAAGACGATGTCGCACAACTAAATAGTAAATCCATTACTATAGCAGAATCTCATTTAAATAATGTATACCTAGTAATTGTCCTCAAAGCAAGCAAAATTAGACTCTTGTAACCAGTGAGGAACCTATGCTGTGGTGGTACGGTGGTTGTCATTCAATCTACAATAGCACTGAAACTTTTAGAGGTACATATAGCTAAAAACCCTGAGCCCAAAAGCCAGTCCCTGCGTCATTCCAGTTCCATTTCCGAACGGACAATCCATTTTGGTAAGTATTTTTGTTTGAAAGACAAAGTAAATACGTACTTCTCATGTCAGAAAACCGAATTTGGTATAACTGTTCATCCCAATTGCCCGCCTCATTTTAATTTCTATTCGATGTCGTTATTTTATCGAAAATGAGTTGGAAAACGCGGCGCACCCTCGTTGATTGAAATGCCATTTTTAGCTCTCTGAAAAGCGCATGAAGTAGGCTCTTACATCAGAGAATGTGACCTATAAATACGACAGAATGCAGACTGGCTTTTCGTATTGAAAGCTATGCATTTTCTAAAAGATGCTTCAAGAGCTTGACTTCTTTCTGAGTGGCACACTTCGTGTGAGCCAAAAGATTGTGGTCGTTTTCTCATCTGTGACTTGTTTACTTTTCTTGGTTCTTTTGGTATTTCCTTTTGGGAAGACTTGGCTTTAATGGCCTTTAGATTTACACAGTACTTTCACATTTATTTTACCCCTGATTTTGCATCATTGTCAAAATCAGTGATCTTTATTCTTGTTACAATAAGGTTGCTGTTGGATAGTTGCTGTCAGAAGAAAAATAGTGAACGGACTGTTATTGTAGATTGTACGTATAAAAACCGGCCAAGTGCGTAACGAAGAAGGGTTCCGTAGTCGGGAAGTTGGGTTGAATTTATCCCAAAAACAAACTTAACATTGTAGTTGAAAAACATGTTCTCCCATATATCGATATACGTCACGGTCAATTCTCCAACTCCAAATGTAAGTTGGTCGACTATTACTCCTTAATTTGTAAAGCCGTCTTAGCTGTGATAGTTTTCCTTATATTGTTGTTGTTATATATTACAGATTTTTCACATATCCAAAAACAACCACTTAGCTGGCAGGGAGAGGGTGTGGGCACTTGACTATAACAAAAATTATCACTTTAAAGCTTAATATTACGTTTACGGATCCCTGATTAGAAAAATAGGTTTCACAGACCCGCAATATTTTTGAACGGCCTATTTAACGATACCCCATACCATGAGATAGACGAGAAATAAAATATCATCGCTATTTTACGTGTAATTTTTTTTTTTTTTAAGAATTTGTTTTACCACTGTCGGCGTGATTAACATGTATACTTATGCCAAATAACAGCTTTCTAGTACGATACGTGTCTGAGCTAAAGTGGAGACAGACAGACAGACAGACGGACATGGCGAAACTATAAGGGTTCCTTGTTTACTACGGAACCCTAAAAATATACAAGCTCATAATATGGGCCCCCTATTCGGCTTGAGAAAAATACTGTGAAATCCGTATTTTAGTAGTTCAGTAGAGTTATATACATGAGTGGCTCAAATACGCCATCAGATATCATCAAAGGTGTACCTAGTCCCCGAAGGTAGGTAGGCTGAGGTAAGACGTCAATAAATCGTGTAATCGTAGTACGCACAGTATGGTCTGACTGTGTATCTCTGCTTTCATTCTGCTTCGCATGGAATCCTTGTTTGTCTTTTTATTTCTGTCGTGAAAGGCTTTCAGGATATTAATTATGTTCCTATCATTGGTGTTAAAGAAATAAAATGTACCTATACAATGATCATATAAATTGTTATGGGTTCCCTAGACTGGCAAAATTCGGAGGCTCTACGCGGGGGTCGTGCGGTCCATGGCCTTTTACGGGGCATCGGTGTGGGCGCGTTCCCTGGCGCGGCGGCCAACTTGCCGGTTGAGCGCGGCCCAAAGGGTCATGGCCATCCGGCTGGTCCGGGGATACCGCAAGGTATCCGGTGAGGCGGCGAGCCTCCTTGCCGGATTGCCGCCTTGGGATCTGAAGGCAAAAGTCCTCGCGCACGTATGGTAGTGGCGCGAGGAGGTAAAAACTCTCGCCCCCTCTTTGAGGAGCGGCTAGAGAGGCACTACGGCGTCCTCACCTTCCACCTGACGCAGGAGTCACCGGACACGGCAGCTGCGGGAGGTTCCTGTGTCGGATAAGGCGGGAGGAAACGCCCGGGTGTCACCACTGTGTGGATCGCCCGGAGGTCACGGTGGAGTCTTGGGCAGAGCACCGCCGTGTCCTCGTGTAGGTGATCGGCGGCGGAGATCTCTCGCGTCCGGCATGGGTCCAGGCCATGGTACGGTGCGAGAGGGCATGGGCAGCCGTCACCTCCTTCTGCGAGCATTACCTTCTGCTGTAGGTAATGCTCGCGAAGGAGGAGGCGGGTCTGTTGAGGGAAAGACAAGTTTCGCGCGCTCTCGCCCCTAGCCGCCACAGGAGACGCCCTGGGCGTCGGGAATACCAGGCGGATTTCCGGCCACCGTAGCCGCTGGCTTGCGGACGGTGAGCAATGGGTAGTTCACCGTCGGATAAGGACCAGGCCCGGATCGACGACGCGTTGTGTTCCACGCGCGTCTCAAAGAGACGTCGTCAGCACAAGAATAGGGGTCCACTAGGGCCTATGCCTGCCGGGGTCGTGGGAACAGGCAATGGAAGGAACATGGATGGTTTTAGGCAGTAGGAGTCTGACACACCCTCCTGCTCCGCCCAGAGCGGGAAAAGTTATTTGATAAATTCCCAACTAAAAAAAAAAAGACGTGCTAAATTGCTTGACAAGCATGCTTGACAAGGCTTGACGCAACGTCAAGCATGCTTGTCAAGCATCTGCATTGTTATTAATTTTAGTCACCACAGAGTAACCCAGTCTTAAACTTGCGTAAAATAGATAATAATAATAATTCGCAAAATCGCATGTTCCAGAGCGATGAGAGGTGGGTATATAGAGCTTGGGAGCGACCTAAACAAAACGAGACAGACGTGTGCCGCCCGGATGATGCCACCACAACTGCGTTCTGGCGCAGCATCTGGTCGGTACCTGTCTGCCATGCTGAGGCTGACTGGATGCGGGATGTCGAGCGAGTGTGTGAAACTATACCAGAAATGGAAGTAGTCATTATCACGCCATCAGATATAGCTAGAGCGGTCCGTCCGTTACCGAATTGGAAATCACCGGGACCGGACGGACTGCACAACTTTTGGCTGAAATGGCTAACTAGTTCACACACTTGCCTGGCATCTCAGTTCTAGTCATCCTTAGAGTCTGGGTCGCTACCGCAGTTTATGACGACAGGCATTACCCACCTGCTCCATAAGTCAGGTAGTCCCGCGGAACCCAAGAATTATAGACCGATCAAGTGTTTGACGGTCTATAAACTTCTTACATCCATTTTGAGAGCGAAAATTAACACACACATTGACAGTAATTCCATTATGTCTGCCTCTCAAAATGGATGTAGGAACGGGTCTCGTGGCACTAAGGAGCTACTTCTCATCGACATGGCCATTAGCCAACAGGTTCGTCGATCCCGCAAGGATCTGTCGACTTGCTGGATAGATTATAAGAAGGCCTACGACTCGGTGACACATACACGGCTCATGAGGGTGCTGGAGTTGTACAAAATAGATACGACTCTACGCACCTTCCTTGAATCGTGTATGGGGCAATGGAGGACAGTCCTTCGCTATCCGGGGTGTTGACAGATCCAGGGGAATGATGAGCCTGTATGGATTAAACGGGGAATATTGCAGGGCGACAGTTTAAGTCCACTTTGGTTCTGCTTAGCCCTGAATCCTCTAAGCATGCAGCTGGAGGATTCAGGTCTAGGCTATCGGTTGAGGAGAGGTGGTCAGGTCATATCTCACCTCCTCTACATGGATGACCTGAAAATCTTTGCCCCCAACAAATTGCAACTGATGGAGCTACTGGAGGTAACTTTCAGTATCGCCATCAGAATGGAGTTTGGTGTGGACAAATGTGTAGTCATGCATGTGAAGCGAGGGGAGATAATGGAATCCGAGGGAATTCAACTTTCGGATTCCATACACCTTAGATCCCTCTCCTCACCCGAAAGCTATAAGTATTTGGGAATGTCGGAAGCGTTAGGCATCAACGTTACTGACATGAAGCAATCGTTGAAGGAGCGCTTTTTTGGCCGCCTGAAGAAGGTATTGATTAGTCTTCTTTCAGGCGGAAACAAGGTGCGCGCCTTCAACGGTTGGGTCATGCCGGTTTTGATGTACTCTTTCGGCATACTCAAATGGACTCAGACCGAACTAGACGCCCTGGATAAGAGGGTCCGTACACTGTTGACCGCAAACCGGATGCATCATCCACGATCATCGGTGACGAAACTGTACATCCCGCGGAAGTGCGGGGGTCGAGGGTTTTTAAATGCGAAGACCCTCCACAGCCGCGAGATATGCAGTCTCAGGGAATATTTTTTGAAAACCGAAGTGGGTATGCACCGTGATGTGGTCGCAGTGGACAAGGGGCTCACCCCACTTTCCATGGCTAAAGAGAACTGGTGCAAACGTGTAGTACTTACTACCGATGAGCGCAAGGAGATATGGCAAAACAAGGAGCTACACGGGCGCTTCTATCGGGCTCTTCATGAGCCCGATGTAGATTTCTTAGCGTCCGTATCCTGGTTACGTTTTGGGGACCTTTTCGGGGAAACTGAAGGTTTTGTCTGTGCAATTATGGACGAAGTTATCTTGACGAATAACTACCGGAGACATATTATGAAGGACGGGACGGTTGACGTGTGTCGGGCATGCCACCGTCCGGGTGAGTCTATCAGACATATTATCTCTGGTTGTTCTCGTCTGACTAACGGCGAGTACTTGCACAGACATAACCAAGTAGCTAGGATTATTCACCAGCAACTTGCTTTGAAATATAAACTTGTGAACTCTGAGGTACCGTATTACAAGTATGTGCCCGACCCAGTTCTCGAAAATGACCATGTCACGTTGTACTGGGATCGGTCTATCATTACTGACAGGACTATTGTCGCCAATAAGCCTGATATAGTGGTGATAGATCGATTAGCGCGCCACGCAATGATAGTCGATGTTACCATTCCACATGACGATAACCTCGTGAAAGCTGAGAAAGAGAAACAAATAAAATATCTCGACTTAGCACACGAGGTTGTTGACATGTGGAATGTGAATTCGGCTGTCATTGTGCCGATTGTCGTTACGGCCAATGGCCTGATGGCCAGAAACCTCAACCATCATATCTCGAGGCTCTCGTTAAACGGCTGGATTAAGGGCCTGATTCAGAAGGCAGTACTCCTCGATACGGCTCGCATCGTGAGGAGGTTCCTGTCTCTGGAGCCCTAACCACCGGTAGCTTGGACCCTGCTCCCGATACCGGCGGACCACTATTTTATATATTTTTAAATGTTTTTTTTAATATTTTTTCTAAGAAATATTTAAAAATGTATTTTATAAGACAAAAAGTGTAATAAACGACAAAATAATAATAATAAATATTTATTTGACATAAAAGTACAGTTTTACAGGTTGACACTTAATTTAAGCAAATAGTCTGGTACAAAATAAATGATCGATGACCCCATGCTAGGAAAAACCTGTGTTACAGGGGTCATCCATCCGTCCATTATGGATCTATTGGTTACTTGCAAATTAGCAATGTGCACATTAGGAAAAAAATAAAAAAGTAAAATTAAATTAAATTAGCTTAAAATAATTAATTGTGGGGATATGAAACGGGACGAGGAAAGTTAAAGAGGTTTTAAATGAGTTAATAACAAGGGAAAGGGAGTATGTATTAAGTGCCGGACATGTGTTGTTAGTGTGAGTGAAACTGTGTATGTGTGAGTGTAGATATGTGTCAGTGAGTGTAGATGTGTATGTGTGACTGGGTGCCTGATTTGTTTAAGTTAAGGTTTGAGTAATTCTTCCGTGTCGTCATAATTTAGAGTGAGCAGATATTCCTTTATTTTTTGTATGAATTGGAATTTTGTTCAAACAATGGATGTTTAATGTGTTGTGCAGTTTATTGTAAAGTAATGTACTTAAATAACGGTTATGCCGTCGTGCAAAGGTGGTATTTGTACAAACATTGGGACAAACGGGTTTGGGTCTTCTTCTGAGCGCAGCGTTTTTACATCTATTGAGGGGGGGGTCATTTTATGTGTACGTGTGATAGCTCGAAGTGTATACATTTGTCGGACTGTCGGGACTTTAAAGTCTGAATAAACTTGCTGAGTGGGATACCTAAATGGTTTGCTTAATAGAACTTTGATTAATGCACGTTGGGCTCTTTCAGCTGGTATAAGGATTGTCTTGGCTGCACCACCCCACGCAACGATACAGTAACTTAGTGTTGATTCACATAGAGCGGTGTATACCAATTTTAGGATACCTTTGTCTGCAGAGGTTCTTAACTTTTTAAACACGTAAATGAGTTTTCATGTGCGCGCAGACAAAGATTTAATGTGGGTCTTCCAGCTTAGACTGGAATCAAGGTAAAGACCGAGATACTTGACGGAGGAGGCTCTCGTCACAGTCTGGCATGAACAGAGATTAATTCTGTCACGCTCGTCACAAACATGGGCTTTGATTTGTAGTGAGAGGTCAGATGGAAGGGTAGAGGGTCTGGAACCAAAGGCTATAAAGTTCGTTTTGCTGACGTTCAAGGTTAAGCCATTACTGCCCAACCAGATCAGCGGCCTCCCTAGCTGTTTCCCAGTCGTGACCGCTGGACAGTAGAACAGTATCATCGGCGTACGCTATAATGTGAGTAGAAGGGAGAGTAAGTAGACAAAGTTCGTTAACATACAAGTTGGTCAGCAGACAATAGTTTCTCATTAATTTAATGCAATTCAATAGTATTTTAAACCTAAGAGAAAGTCTAACTTGAATCGTAATTTTGCACAGGTGTTGCAGTTGGTAACTTAACATACTAAAAGAAAAAAAGACCCTAATTTAAAACATTAAAATTATTTATTTTGCCCTATAAAGAATTGATATCGCCTTTCGAAACGCTCTATATAATAATTTTATTAAGAGTTAATTGTATGTGTTTGTAATAATTGTAGTTAAAAGAAAATATAGAACAATATAAATTTAAAAATAGATTTGGAAGAGAAGAGGGCTGAGCAAACTTCCTTGTGGCACACCGAAATCTAGTGGTTGTTTACTGCTGATATAATCGCCTATTTTAACGCACTGGGTCCGGTCTGATAGAAAATCCTTAAGCAATTTGAGAGCTGGGCCGCATATTCCAACCTGTTCTATTTTTCCGAGTGTGACAGTGTCGAAGGCCTTAGACAGGTCCAAGAATATGCCATACACATTTGTGTTTACTGTCAATTTTGTTGACAACAGGATCCAGATACATTCTGGACGTATACAAAACTATAGAATGTGTCTATTTTAAATGCAGATATGGCATTTCTTGCTCTCACAACTTCTTTGTGCAAGAAAACAAAAATAAACGAACAAGACGATGGCTATGACTATCTCCACTCGTGTCGCGTGCACACGCCATGACATTCCTTGTCACCCTTAATGACAAGCATTGCAAAAATATATTTAATATTTCATTAAGAATTATCAAGCTCGTAGTTTGCTTGTCAAGCACGCATCAAGTTTAGTTCTAAACGGTCAAGTGTTTGACAAGCACGAAAAATTCACGTGCTTGTGAACTTTGGGTGTACAATTTTGATTGTCTAGATCCCTAGACGGTCAAAATTGCTTGACAAGCCCGTTTAGGTACAGAAAGAATCAGTCAAACTTGATGTGAAAATGTCGGTAGCAATCTTATCAGTTTTGAGTGGCTAGATAAATGATACTTAGGTAGCTATTTTGTAGATTGGTTAAAAATAAAAATTATACAAAAAAAAAAAATAATTCAAACTAGGTCCGGCCGACTCTGAGAAGAAACATAGAAAAGAACTCAGAGGTTGAAATCTCTTTTTAAGTTCATAAAATTACAATGTAATGGTCAGATCCTTAGTCGTTTCCGTTGATATCCTAAATTAATTAAAATCATTATCAATAAGTAAATATGTCCAGCGGCGGCTATACACATGGCTAGGTTCCGGGCGGCAGATCTTTGCGAGGCCCTTGTTCTTTGCGTAAAGTATCAATTCATTGAAAGCAGGTATTTATTTATTTATTTATTATAGAACTCCAACAAGTAATTAAAAAACATTAGCAGGGAAAATTAATCTTAATATATAATTACTACAGCGAACTTGTCACTTAAAGCCAAGGTTTGCTAAGCACTTAAATAGTTTGCCTATTAGATATAAAGATAATCATAAAATCAAATTAATCAATAATAATACAGTAAACTGGATCAAATTAAATTAATTAATTACATTAATTAAAAAAAAATATGTTTTAACAAAATAAAGAACAACAAATGAATGATGGAAATAAAAAAAAAATACTAAAATAAATGTTTATTGAACAAAAACCCTACATACTAATACAATGTTATATTATAACTAAGTGGCTTATGCTATGCACAACTCATTAAAACCCCGATCTCCAAACTAGGGGTAACCCTGTATCTTAGAGTTCAGTGTCCTTCGGGGTGTCCCTCCTATAGCGGGGAACAGATACATTTATGTTTTGTAGAAGTTTTGGAACATGGATCAGTCCATTGAGAATTTTGAAGAGCATAATTTGATCCTTTTTGGACGAGTTCGACTCGATCGATATGGACCTAGGTGGGATTCCATACCTGCAATGTATAATCCAGTACACTCCTGACGAGGGTGAAGTAGAGAAGTTTGAGGGAATCCTAACATTTTATTTGCCTTTTTGACAATATTGTCTATGTGGGGAATGAAAATGAGCTGACTGTCGAGTCAGACCACCGCCGTGTCCTCGTGGAGGCGATCGGTGGCAGAGATCTCTCGCGTCCGGCCCTGGTTCAGGCCATGGTACGGAGCGAGAGGGCATGGGCAGCCGTCACCTTCTTCTGCGAAGCAGTAATGCTCGCGAAGGAGGAGGCGGGACGGTTAAGGGGAAAGGCAAGTTTCGCGTCCTCTCGCCCCTAGCCGCCGCAGGAGACGCCCTGGGCGTCGGGAATCCCGGGTGGATTTCCGGCCACCGTAGGTGCGGGCTTGCGGACGGTGAGCAATGGGTAGCTCACCGTCCGGTAAGGACCAGGCCCGGGTCGACGGCGCGTCGTATTCCACGCGCGCCTCAAAGAGATTTCGTCAGCACAATGTAGGGGTCCACTAGGGCCGATGCATGCTGGGGTCGCGGGAAGGTACTAATGGGTCACCGAGGCCCCCGCAACACAGGCAATAGGAAGGAATACGGATGGGTTTTAGTCAGTAAGAGTCTGACACACCAGATATGTATATCCTTTCTGCAAGAGAAACTAAACTCAGTGCACAACAGACTGGTGTATAAAGAAGAATTCCCGACGCCCAGGGCGTCTCCTGCGGCGGCTAGGGGCGAGAGGGCGCGAAACGTGCCTTTCCCTCAACCGTCCCGCCTCCTCCTTCGCGAGCATTACTGCTTCGCAGATGGAGGTGACGGCTGCCCATGCCCTCTCGCTCCGTACCATGGCCTGAACCAGGGCCGGACGCGAGAAGTCTCTGCCGCCGATCGCCTCCACGAGGACACGGCGGTGCTCTGCCCAAACCGGGCAGACCTCCACCGTATGCTCCACCGTGTCCTCCGGGCGATCCACACAGTGGTGACACCCGGACGTTTCCTCCCGCCTTATCCGACACAGGAACCTCCCGAAGCTGCCGTGTCCGGTGAGGACCTGCGTCAGGCGGAAGGTGAGGACGCCGTGGCGTCTCTCCAGCCACTCCTCAAAGAGGGGACTTATCGCCGCAATCGTGGCGTGCCCAGCACTGGGTTGCGACAACCGTACTTTCCATGACGCCATGAGATCCCGCCGGAGCTCCGTCCGTTGTGCCGCGATTTCTCGCGGCAACGGACTTACGCCCCGGCGTTTCGCCTCCTCGCGCCACTCCCATACGTGCGCGAGGACTTTTGCCTCCAGATCCCATGGCGGCAATCCGGCAAGGAGGCTCGCTGCCTCACAGGAGACCGTGCGGTATCCCCGGACCATCCGGATGGCCATGACCCTTTGGGCCGCGCTCAACCGGCGGGCTGGCCGCAGCGCCAGAGAGCGCGCCCATACAGGAGCCCCGTAGCGTATACCTACAACACACCTATACCTACACCCCTACCCCCTACCTACATACCTATTCAATTCTTCTATATAATCGTCAAATCTCAGGATCGTTAATTTTGATATCGTTATTCATCTTTTTATACCGAACTTATTTTATTGTTTAAACTAACACATAAAAACACGGATAAAAAGAAGCTGTAAAGGTCAAGTTTTGTCCACTTGGGTTTTTGTGCGACGCCCCTGCAAGAGCGAGGTCTTGGGCGCCACCCCCTAAGGCCTTCACTGAGTAGGTATGTCGTACATAAAAATAATTCAATATTTATTATAGAAATTACGCATGGCAACCAGTAGCTAATATTGCCCATTATTAGCAGGGAGTTACTGGTTGCCATAGCAACACACGTTGTATGTAGTTACGATAGCCATTGTTTTGATGAAACATTTTCAATTTCTAAAACTTACAAAAATACTTAGTTAAAGAGAACTTCGAGAAATCGCCTCCTAAAATTCTGATCATCGTATATTGCGAGATGCAAGGCTTGAATTGAAAAGATACAGTCACGTTTTCATCTAGAGTTTTTAATCAGCTCACGTTCAACTCCCCCTCCTTCCCCTCATGGAACACAGCAAAGGGCATAGTTCATACAGCCATAAATCAATACTCCGTTGCATCCTTGTTAAATAATACAGGTGACCAATGATAAAAATAGATTGTACGTAGGTAGTTTTAGCGGGAAAACCGGGCGGCCTGCAACGCGCATGATTTCCACCGATCGATCGCGCCATCAAACCGGGTAGGTACAGACAAAGCTACAAGTGCTTATATACAGGCTTGTTACCTAGCTAAAATTAGCTTTTATCTCATTTATTATGTATTTCAAGGAGATGTGTTGTTTTAGAAATTGTCTTAGTATGAGGAAATATGGTTTCAATTGATGCTGTGATATTTTTAATTGATTGCTCATGATTGATTGCTATTTGCTTCACGGTGTTTTGTTAAATGTTGATAGATCGTGTGAAATATTGAGGTTCTGCGATAAAAAAAATATTGTATTTGAAAGGCTAGTTAGGTATATTTTTAATTACTATTAGAAAACCACAACGAAATAAAGACACAAAACAAAAATATAAAAAACAAAATACTTACAGGAGCAGGTTTTGTCATTAAAATCCCGATCATAGAAAAAGCATATAAGACGAAAATCATTGTGGATGTAATGAGCAGCAACTTCTGGCACGACATGGAGTAATTAATCACATAATTAATTATGGTTAACGAAAGTGCAGTGTGTACTAACACCTAAGTCACGGGGCGGCTGTTAAGGCTAAGTTTTGGCCGCCATATTAATATGTGACCTCACCGCGGGCGCGCGTGCCACTGACTGTCTCTCTGCCGCTATGCCGACGCCACTACTGTATCAAATGCCAAAGAAGGCCAAGTCGAACCAATATTACACTGCTACAAGGATGACGTTAACAGCGCGGCGCTGTAGGCAAACATTTGTGCAATTGTTTTGTGATATGAATTGAATAACCAAGATGGGTTATTTGATGGGCGATTTTAGACACGCGGCAAAATAGCCTTGTAGCGCTATATGTCTCACAGTTTCAAAGTCAAATTATTTATTTCAAATAGGCACATAAAGGGCACTTTTAAACGTCAAAATTTACGAAAAAATTGAATTGATTATAGTCGCCTTTTCCAAAAGGTAGTTTCGTATGCAGAAGAATGGGCAAGAAACTCCTCCGTTACTCTTTTAAAAATGTTTTACAATATTTTGCTAGATGTACATTGATTATATAATTATATTTGAAGACGATGCATCTAGAATAAAATTACTATTCCACAATAGGTAAAAAGAAGTAAAAATTAAGCGGTGACAGATAAATAAATTATGTGATAGATACATGGTGTTCAAATATTTACAAACTTTGTAAAAGTACTTACATATTTTCCTAAAAAAAAAATAACTAAAGTTTTGTTTCCAGACCCACCCATATCATCAATCATACATAATGATATGTCAATCAATTAAACAGCTGAACCAAACCAATTTGCTAACAACGTAAATATATTATTTTTACTGAGAACAGTCGCTAATTGCCTAACAATTCACTTTACGGCGTCATGAGCATGTTTTCCCTTATTAAGGGTCGGGTAATCGCCGTTGACCTTGGCCATACAAATGTGCGTCATGCCCACGCCGCGCCGCCGTTCGGTTTCATAGGGAATATTAATTTTTAGTAACGAAAATATGAATATTTGAAAAAAATTACAGATAGTATTATAGATACCTATTAATACAAAAAAAAATCATGTAAATATCTTAAGAATGTATTTATTTACATAACCAAATTACAAGATGATTATTAACATTAACTAAATTAAATAAAAATTAAGTTAAGCCTAAAAAAGGCCCTCGGGGCATTGTACCGAGGATGCTGGCGGCATTTCCTCGCTGAATTGCGCTGCGCCAGAAAGCCGCCAGCTTTTCGGTCACCAGTTACATTATCAACTAGACGTTTCTGGAGTAGTTTGAAAGTAATATCGTTTTTTATGCTTTGGGTAGACATAACCTCCTGAATTTATTTCATAAAGTATTTTACTGCAAAACTTAAATATTCACTAATACAATTGATGTGTATGCGTTCTAGTTTAACATATTCTTTTTTGCATTATTTACTTGCATTATATGAAGGCGTAATAACAGATTTAAAAGTCACTAAAATCTGCGCCTTAAGCAAAGCACACATTACACCTGCAACGGACCGTAGCAGAACGCATTTTCATACAAAAAAGTGTGGTGCGGCCCGCTTGTAGGTTCAAAAAATATGTACGGTAAGTATATAGAATGCGGAGGATTTATGCAATGTGCGGCGTTGCGCCCTATCTGCCTTTGGTCATCGGGGATGTCGCTGCGCCCCCGCAAGGGGGCGCGGCAGCGGAACCGGAGCGTCGCTCCCTGGCCGCGGAGGGTGTACGGTGGCCCGTTAATACGGATCCCTCATTTTGTGCGCCTATGCGGCGATTTAAAAGCTTCGGCCGCGTTTTAACGCGTCCGTGTAACTGATTGCTATGAGTAAATCTGTAGGCACGCCACGACGCTAGTACATTAGCGCCGCTTTCTTCACGACTCCACGGCGGTCAGTCCCCGCCAGGTGAGACCCCCGGTTACCCGGGGGAGGCCCAACGAAGACGACCAGCGACAGTGGAGCCGACTCGACGTTCCTACAGACTAGGTGTATAGTCCCCGCCCGCCCCGCTCTCAGATCTAGCCGATTACGGTCCGGACTAAGGGACGGATGTGTATGTGTGAACGGCATTGTGTTGTGTGTAACACCGTTCAGTGTCTACATGCGTCGCAGCCCGCACCGCGCCCGCATGTGTGAGTTGACTGCTTGTCTAGTAGTGGGTGTCTGGTTTAATTACGTGACGCGCCTATATTAACTTAGCACGCGCCACGCAATAGATGTATGTCATCTGTAGAGTTCAGTTGAATCGAGTAAGCCGCGTGTAACCTGGGTGCGACTTACTCGAGGCGTCCAGTCCGGTGTATGGGGTCACTCGTCCGCTACCAGGTCGCGGGGCAGGGGTCTCGCGTCAGGGGGTCGCGTATGCCAGGGCGCTATCTGCTTGACATGGGGCCAAGCAGACACGTCGGCACGCGCGTACATCCCCTTCGCGAGGCGCCGCACAAACTCATCCAGGCTCTCGATCCCGAGGTCCCGCTGGATGACATCATTCCTCACGAAGCGAGGAGCGTCAACTATGGTCCGCAGCGCAATACTCTGTTGCGCGCGGAGCAACTTCCGGCTCGACTCGCTCGTGAGGGCGAACCAAGCGGGAGCGGCGTACGTCAAGATTGGGCGCACGTACAGTTTGTACACGCCCAGCTTGACGCGCGCCGGGATGCGGGACGAGAGCACAGGTTTGAGCAGGTTGCGGGCGACCCGGCCCTGCGCGGCGACCTTGCGGACATGTGGCCCCATAGTGAGCCGACGGTCGATGGTGACCCCCAGGTATTTGACCCGGGGCGACCAATCGATGTCGGCTCCTTGTAGATTCAAGGGTGGCGGGAGGCGCGCTGATCCTGTGACCATCGCCTGCGTCTTACCCACGTTCACCGACAGCCGCCACTTCGACAGCCACTCGGGTAGGAGCTCTAGCGCGCGCTGCATCTTGACCGCCGCGTACTTCGCATTAAGCGATGTAGTTATGTACGCGGCGTCGTCGGCATACAGCGCGAGCATCGCGTCGGAAGTGGTGGGGATGTCGTCGGTGTAACATGAGTAACACGTCGGCGACACACAGCTGCCCTGCGGCACGCCCGCCAACACCGGGCGCGCGCTAGACAGCGCGCCGTCGACCACCACCCTAAAGGTCCTATTGGAGAGAAAACTGGAGACCACCTTAATAACGCGACGGGGCGCGTCTGAAGTGGCCATCTTGTATATGAGGCCGTCGTGCCACACACGGTCGAAGGCCTTCTCCATGTCGAGGAATACTGCCACCGAGTATTCCTTCTTGTTGAGCGCGGCTGCGAGGTGGTGCAGTACCCTCGACAGCTGGAGCGTCGTGCTATGCTCCGCCCTGAACCCAAACTGCTCAGGGCGCGGGGCGACATGTGGTTGGAGATGTCGCAGCAGGAGTGCTTCAAACACCTTGGAGACAGTCGGCAGCAGTGTAATGGGCCGATAGCTCTCCGGCTTCAGGATGTTTTTTCCCGCCTTGGGCAGCATGATGACGCGCCCTTCCTTCCACGAGGCCGGAAAGGCCCCCGTGCGCAGTATCGCCGTATACAGGCGCGCCAGTGCCGCTACCATTCGGAACGGCAAGTGGCGCAGCACTGCGTTGGTGATACCGTCAGCACCGGGGGCCTTCCTCGGTTTCGTTCTCAGGATGGCGCGTCTGACTGCGCCCGGCGAGAAAAAGATAGGATCCTCATCGGGAGCTATCGGCGTGCCGAAATAGTCCCCGAGGTGTCTCTCGACTGCTGCGACATGTTCGGTGTCGTCGGTCGGGTTAGGGCGGAACTGACGCTCCAGGTGTTCGGCGAAGACCTCCGCCCGGTCCTCCGCTATATACTTAAGCGCCCCGTCGCTGTTTAGTAAAGGTCGCACCGGAGCTGGGGTATTTGAAAGTTGCCTACAAAGTTTGTGTATCGACGGCCAGCTATCTCTAGCGGCGTCGATACGGTCCTCCCAGCCCGCGGAGGTGAGCGCCTGCAACTCGGCCTTCACCCTCTCCGCGAGACGATTCAATTCCCTCTTTATAGTAGGGCATCTTAGTTGCTGCCACTGCTTGCGAAGGCGCCTCTTCGCGGCGATCATCGCATGTAGATGCGCCGGCAGGGGCGGCAATAACACTCTCCCCTGCGGCTGCGTCGTAGTCGCCGCTTGCAAGGCGCTTTGTATGCAAGCAGTGACGTCACAGGCCATCTGGTCCACGTCTGCGGAGGTAACAATAGGCCGAGTGGGCGTGGTGGTCTCCAGCTCTTCCTCAAACCTTGTCCAATCCGTGACACGACGTGGCGCTATGGGCTTCAATCGGGTCGGCACACCCGATAGGACGACGAGTACCGGTTGGTGGTCCGACTGTAACTCGTCGTCTATCACTTCTTGTGTGATCTGGCAGTGTAGCCCTCGGTGGACTACGATGTCCAGCACATCGGGAATGTGATGGGACACGTCCGGGTAGTGTGTCGGCATCTCCGGACCGGACACCGTATAGCCGAAGGCTTCCGCGTCCGCGAAGAGCCGTCTCCCCTCGGTGTTCGTAGCTAGACTGTTCCACGCTGGGTGCTTACTATTGAAGTCACCGGCGAGGATGGTCGCCTGCTGTCCGTCGCCTATAAGCGCCCTCAGCTCCCGTAGGTCAATATGAGCCACGGGCGGCTTATAAGCGGCATACACGTTTCTGCTTATAAGCGGCATATAAGCGGCATACACGTCTGCCTTTGGTTGCCCTTCTGTGTCCATTTTCTAGTGGTTCGAGACATCCCCTCCCACCCCCGTTGTAAATATAGATACTGCCGCGAACAAGCGCGGGCGTGTACCACTGGACACGTGGTTTCATTCCACCAACATAGCATCTGCGGCTGAGAAAAAGAAAACTTTCCTCTAGTTTGTTGCGGGTAACCATTGTCCGTAACTTGGTTTAATGTAAAAGCGAGCTTTTTTTTCTTCGTATGGCTATCCGCTGTGTAGATACCAGGAGTCCACGAACGGTAGGCAATAAATTGTTGTGTTCAGTACGATAAGAAGATACGGTAAGGAGGTTTTGCAAGATATAAAGGTCGAAATAGACGCATTACAAAATTCGTAAAGGATGGACTTACCTACGTACAAATTACAATGTAGGGTAACTGCTATAGTAATTGTCCACGCTGTAGTAACTGGCCACTCATAACAAAAGAGGTAGAAACAAGGCAAGCCCATGAATCAAAAGGACAAAAATATTCCTGTATCTATTGTATTTTCGTTTTAGTTCACTTTACCTTATACTACCTATATTATAGGTTACTCTATGTAGTCTTTAGTTTTTATAAAGAAAAAGTTATTAGGCTTAGTTTTAGCATTCGTTTGGCTTGGTATGGGCATGTGACGAGGAGACAGGGAATTGCATGTGACTAAAAGAATTACGGATACCTGTATCTTTTCATTGGCAGGCAAAAAAAGGATAGATTGTACCTATACAATCTATCCTTTTTTTGCCTGCCAATGAAAAAATGGATGGACTGTGTAAGGAATGATTTGAGACAAAAGGTAGTGAGTGATAGCGTGACGGTTGACACGACGGGACAAGGGCAGGAACATTATTTAGAGGTAAGTATTTTTTTTTATTAAAACGGTACAGCACCAATTACATTAATTAACATAAACAATTATTTATATAATAATGATGTTGACAATAATTGCGTTGAATATATATTCTGAAAAATAGGTAGGCTTCGATTTTTAATGGTAAAAATGACTGTAGGAATATCGCTATGAGATTTCGTAGACGGGGTCTACGACACGCGTAGGCTGCAAACATTTTATACCTATAATAAATTATTTATTTACCATTTTCATGTCATAACTTAACTAAATCCAGTCTGTTTTTATGCAAGCGGAGTGTTTTCTTATTAGATTACTTAAAATATACCACACAAAAACACAGTGGGTCTACGGATACATAAACTCCTTCAAAGTATATTACCATAAAACCAGATGTCCTCGTACATTTACGTACTATCCCAGTTGTCTGTAAACTTAGCCTTGACCTCTGCCAGACCTTGATTACATATGGCGCAATGAAGTCGTATAAAATACATAAAATATTTTATTCAGGCGCCGCGCTGGCTACGGCGTAGCGATGTCGTAGCACCGTAGCATCGTAGTAAACTAACTGAATTACTTATTCAATAAGTAATTTGTAGGAAAAAATATGTCCGATTCCCTTGAGATGTAAGGTTCAAATGTTAGAGGAAATTGGAGTTTTCTATGTAGGTAGTTTTGTCCTTAATAAAAAAAATACATTTATTTCTTCTAGAATATGTGCATACTAGCTTTTGTCCACGGCTTCGCTCACGTTATTGTAGAATTTTCTGGATGAAAGGTACCCTATGTCCTTTTATGTACCTCTGACAACGTCTATGCAAAATTTCATTATGATCGGTTCAGAAGTTAAGACGTGACAGTGTAAAAAAAGTCCCCACGATTACTCGAACAAGTTTCTCCGCATAAGTACATTCTTCTAATAAAAATACTTAAATAGTAACATCAGGCTTAGCATGACACTTTTCCAGCCCTGGTTCAGGCCATGGTACGGAGCGAGAGGGCATGGGCAGCCGTCACCTCCTTCTGCGAAGCAGTAATGCTCGCGAAGGAGGAGGCGGGACGGTTGAGAGAAAGGCACGATTCGCGCCCTCTCGCCCCTAGCCGCCGCAGGAGACGCCTTGGGCGCTGGGAATCTCGGGCGGATTTCCAGCCACCGTAGGCGCGGGCTTGCGGACGGTGAGCAATGGGTAGCTCACCGTCCGCTAAGGACCAGGCCCGGGTCGACGGCGCGTCGTATTCCACGCGCGCCTCAAAGAGATGTCGTCAGCACAAAAGTAGGGGTCCACTAGGGCCGATGCCTGCCGGGGTCGCGGGAAGGTACTTATGGGTCACCGAGGCCCCCGCAACACAGGCAACAGGAAGGAATACGGGTGGGTTTTAGTCAGTAAGAGTCTGACACACCCGTCCGCTCCCACAGCGGGAGAAGTTATTTGATGATTTCCCAGACTCAAAAAAAAAAAAAAAAGCATGACACTTTCTATTTCTACGAAGAATAGACAGCTCTTTCTATACAAAGTGACATTTCGTTTCTCAATTTTTGACATCGCGCCGTAGAAATCCTCCAAACTGTCATTTTGTCATTCGTTTCTAACGATCTTTGTCTAGGTCCTTTTTTATGTAAACTATTTCAGAAGATATTAAATCACACTGACAACTGACAGTTGTCTAAGGTTGACAATTTGATTTTGTAATCGCCACGCTAAAGACAGTAGAATCTTTATATTCAACGGCCACAAAGTATAAGATACGGTTATCTACAAAATTATGATTTTACAGGAGAACGTTTTGAACGCAAAACTGTGATAATTAATAGAAGTAAAAGCTATCTTCTCCTATTTTACATCATTTAATAAGGCATTACCAAGGAAATGGTTCTGGCCAATATTACTGTATTATTTTTTTGTTTCAAAATACAGTAAATCAATACTTTGAGAAAAAATGTTGTAGTTGTCTTTATATAAAATAATGTTGTAGTAGGCTTAATAGACTAGATCTTTTGTAGACCGTTTACTTTTCTTTTTTTTTTTGTTAAGTACTACTCGACAGGCCTACACTGTCCTCCCATACCTAATTTTTGTAATTTGAAAACATTATAAAAGCCAATTATTTTTAAAAGAGTAACCGTGGAGTTTCTTTCCGGCTCTTCTCCATAGGAAACCACCAATTGGAACCTGCACCTAGCTTCTGACGTTTCATAAGTGCCCATGTAGGTTTATGTGAAATAAAAATATTTTGATTTTGACTTATAATATACGTGATTTAATATCAATTATAAATTAGGATCAACCAGAAAAGTCATTTATTCAAACTAGGCTGAGAATCAGCACTCTATCAGCATACAACTCGTAAGTCGCGGCCATTACCATTGGGCCACTACTGCTCTAGAAAATACGATACACGAGGTTCCCGGTTAAGAAACATCCCATTCTGCCCATAGATTTGACGCTGCATCCTCGTTATTTTTCCAAAAGAATAAGTTATCTTCGTCTGCTAGTGCATTACCTTTTACGGTACAAATACCTAGCTATCGATATCAAAATCAAAATCAAAATCAAAATCAAAAGTCATTTATTCAAACTAGGCTGAAAATCAGCACTTTTCGAACGTCAAAGTTACATAAGACAGTCCCCCAAAAATGCCCGCCCGTCACCACTTCCTAGTGCTTTAGCTGGGAAGAAGAAGTGGTGGAACAAACTCCCCAGCAGCACGTCTGTCTGTTTAGTTATATAAACTTGATTTTATACAAATCGTATGCAAAGTAATTAACATTACGAAACACAAAACATTGGATTAAATTACACACTTGCCATACGTTAGCTAGCACGCGCCAGTATACCAACAAAACAATGAACAAACTGTACTCAAGCAGATAAAAATTTCAACATAAAAAAAAACGTAAATAGAACTTAATACCTAAATAAAAGCCTCCAGGCATAAAGGGCGTGCCCGCTTACATAAGGCAATTGCTGTAGCTCGAAGTGAGAAATGATAAACTAGCCCCATCGAAGTAAAATAAGTAAACAATTACTAATAACAATTAAAACCATGATCAGCAAGACGACCAGTCACCACAAGCAGCACCCGTTCACGAGCATAACGCAAAGATCAGCCATCACCCCCCTCGCCATATTGGAGGGAAGGAGGCAACCCGATCCCCGACGCTACCGCAGGCAGTGACATCTAAGGGAGCATGACGAGCTTGCTGCCGGTTGCTCAGGCAAGAATAGTATAATCAATAGTCGAGGACGCTAGCTAACCACTTATTGCAATACAACTCATAAAACACACATTGTAATGAGTAGATTATGTAACTAATAAATTAAAATTTAACTAATTAAATTACATTGACTTATACAGTCAAAATAAAAAAAATAATCAATTATATGAACTCATATAACCTGTCAGTAGGAAAGCTAATTCTGGAGAAAGAACATAAACATTGTCTTGAGTTAATCATAGCGACCAACTATTCTTATCGTTTAAGTAGTCATTGATACAATAGTATGCCTTTGAACAAAGGGTGGATTTTACTTTAGTTTTAAACGCATTAAAAGGCAAATCTAGCAAAGAAGAGGGCAGCATGTTATAAAAAGTTATACCAAGCCCAACAAATGAGTTATGTACCTTATGAAGCCGGTGAAATGGAGCTCGTAATTTGTCCTTATTTCTGGTGTTAATATTGTGAATATCACTATTTTTAGTGTATAAGTGTATATTTTGCCTAATATATAAGATGTTGGCGAAGATGAATTGTGATGCCACCGTGAGAATACCAACATCTTTAAAAAAATCTCTCAGAGAAACTCTGGCACCAAGCTGGTAAATAGCTCGAACAGCTCGTTTTTGAAGAACGAATATATTTTGAATGTCAGCGGCTTTGCCCCACAGCAGAATACCGTAGGACATAACGCTATGAAAATAACTAAAATAAACTAATCGAGCTGTATCAACGTCAGTGTATTGTCTTACTTTTCTGACGGCGTAGGCGGCCGAACTGAGCCTGCCCGCTAGGCTTGATATATGAGGGCCCCACTGAAGTTTGGCATCTACTGTTATACCAAGAAAAACTGCCGAGTCTACAGTTTCAAGCACCCCATTATCTAAGACGATGTTGGGACCTAGATTCCTAACATTTGGCAAGGCAAACTTTATACATTTCGTTCTCTTGGCATTGAGAACTAGGTTATTCGTCGTAAACCAATCCGTGACCATTGAGAGTGCACTGTTTACGTCATCAAAATCTTGTCTATTCCTGTTTACTTTAAAAAGAAGTGAGGTGTCATCTGCAAACAATGCAACGTCACAGATACCCTTTAAATAAAATGGTAAGTCATTAATATACACTAAGAATAAGAATGGACCCAGTATTGAGCCTTGAGGTACACCTAACTGAACTGGTAACCCGGAAGATTTTACACCATTCACATCTACACATTGGAACCTATTATGTAAATAAGAATTTATTACTTTGAGAGCTTCATTTTGGACACCATAATGACACAGTTTACGCAAAAGCGTGTCATGGTCCACGCAATCAAAGGCTTTGGAGAGATCACAGAAAACTCCAATAGCATTTTGCGAGTTCTCCCATGCGTCAAATATGTGTTTCAGCAGTGCAACACCCGCATCTGTAGTCGAACGACCTTTTGTAAAGCCATATTGTTCATTATGAAGGAGGCTGTTTAAATTAAAATGTCTTAGCAATTGCTTGAGTATTAACTTTTCAAATATTTTGCTAAATGCAGGTAAGATAGAAATAGGTCTGAAATTGCCAACGTCATTTTTATTACCTGATTTAAATAAAGGTATGACTTTACTACTCTTCATGAGGTCAGGAAAAGAGCCCAAATCAACACATTTATTAAAAGTAACAGCTAGATAGGGGGCTACGATTTCTATTATGTTGCTTAATAGTTTAATGGAGATACCCCAGATATCACCAGTGTTTTTAGACTTAAGTGTGTTAAAAATATTAACTACATCACGAGGTGTTACATGTTCGAAGCTAAATAAGCGACTACATTTAGGCACACTACTATGCAAAAGGTTTTCAGCTTTAGACGGGGACGAATTCAAGGAGCGAGTCGTAGTTATAGGTATGTTGGCAAAAAACTCATTGAATGCTTCAGCTACGTCAGCTGCTTTATTAACTAATTTGTTGTCGACCATAATCTCAAGTTGTTTTTCTTGTTTAACCGACTTACCCGTTTCATTGTTAATAATTTTCCAAGTGGTTTTTACTTTATTATTGGAATTTTTAATTGTATCGCTTAAAAATTTAGATTTAGCAAAAACACAAATCTTTTTAAATAGTTTTGAATAATTTTTGACATACTCTAAGAAAGGAGTGTCAAACCTGAATTTTTTCAAACCGTATAACTCGTATAGTCGCGCTCTACTTTTATAAATACCTGGAGTAGCCCATTGGTTAAAGCCAGCGGAGGTGCCATTAATGTTAATGGTTTTGGTCTTGAAAGTAGATTGGTACTCTTTTTGCACAACATCAAAAAGAGCTCCATAGATATCATTAGGATTCACGTGTTCTACTATAGATGGTGTAATTCTATGAGCTATATTATTTTTAAACTTGTCGCACCGACTAGCTGTATATGGCCTGCATTCTATTTTATGCGGCTTTTTATGTAATGGCATAGGGAAGCTAGCTAATAAACCACAGTGGTCAGACGTTAAGTTACTTAACACTAATTTATTTTTGGCATCACAATCACTAAAAATATTATCAATACAAGTCGACGAGGACGCCGTGATCCTAGTAAGTTCAAAAAACAAGTTAATTAAATTATAAGACCTAAACAGATTGAGAAGCCTAATACTTAATGGAGTAACATCTAAAATATTAATATTAAAATCTCCACATAAAATTATACTTTTGTTACTACTTTTTAACCTGTTGAGTGAATCCTCCATTACCGATTCGAAAAGAATAAAATCTCCAGAGGGGGGTCGATAAACGCAAATTATAACGTATCGCTCGAGTTCAACATATGTACTTAGCACCGCCTGGCTTATCGTGACTTTGGGATTTATGATTAATCAATAACCGGCAGAATATTTATAATCTCCCAGTTTGATATTTTTTTCAAATGAAAGATTATACGAATTTTGTACGCCCATAAAAATATCTTGAGTCAGCCAGGGAAGCAAGCAATCATAGCTAAAATACCAGAAAGATTTATTATAGTCCTTGGAGTCTCTTAATTTGTTTGCTACGCATGGCGTAGCACCTGTGCTACGGCGTAGCAACGACGAAATACGGTCCTACAATATAATTATTAATACAAAAACGGGATATTATGCAATTCATCATGATTTTTTATTTATTTTTAGGTCAGTAAGAATCCGACATAACCCTCCGTTGTTTCCAGACGGAGGGTGTCCATGAGGATTTCCCAACGGAAAAAAAAACACCGGCCAAGTGCGTGTCGAACCACGCACAAAGAAGGGTTTCGTAGTTGGAATGAATTTATCCCATAAACAAATATAACATTCTAGTTGAAAAACATGTTCTCCCATACATCGATATACGTCACGGTCAATTCTCCAACTGCATATGTAAGTTGGTCGACTATTACTCGTTAACTTGTAAAGCCTAACGGAAATTGTGAACCCGTCTCTTTTACACTACATCACGATATTTAATACTTTCTTGTCTTTCAATTTTATAACCTGACATTTTATTTTAATCATATTGGTTTCCACGGAGATATAGTTTATAGGTTGACGAAAACCAACGAAACCGTCAGATAAGGAAAAATATGTTTTAAGTTTTTTTTATAATTTGTATTTATTTTTATATGTGGTGTGGCAAGTTATTGCCCCTTACATTTTTTTGATTGTGGACGGTTTATAAGGTGTCTGTAGTCTGTCTTAGGCTTATATTGCAGCCGCGGATATTGTGTGTCGCGGGATTTAGAGAATCCTGCGGCTAGTGACAGCTAATGATGGCTGTCAGACGTCATAGTGCACCGGCGCCGAACGGAAGCATTTCGTCTCACCGCAAACCACGTTTTTTCAATCTCAGTTCATCGCGCCCGCAAAACCGCAAAACTTTATTACGTTATCCCGTAATCCTTGGGGATATACTGTGCTACGTTTTCAAAATTAAAAATAATAACCCGCGTCCGATTAAATCCAAAATATAGACTTTCAAGTGACCAGTGTACGGGCAAGCAAGGTGGCCACCTGCCCAGAAGGATTCTTCAAGACTTTCGCCAGGAGAAGCACAGGTACCGCTTTTGCATTATTTGCTGGAGTTAGGCTACAAACGCCACCTGACCGTCACCAATTCCTCTTTGAAAGTTTGCTCAAAAAAAAAAGGCAAATTGAATTATTATGCATTCCAGATAATAATTTTTCTGTCGTCCTCGACCCGCAAGGATACACGGCTATTTTATACGCCTGTCCCTCCATACTTATGGTCCATTCGAGCCTGGATAGGTATCAGTTAAACAAGTACAAGTCATTGCAAGTACTTACGATAATTTACAGCAATTAATATTAGATAGTGCCTTATAATGGCAACTCAAAAACAAGAAACTAAATTAGCTCAGCTTATTGCTAAAAAAGAAGTAATTTTTGAGCGAGTTAATCGCTTGTATAATTCTTCCAAAAGTATATCTAATTATGATTCACGCTCGAACGAGTTATTCCTAGCGCAGTCTGAATCTATTGGTGAATCTTACAGCAAGTTTGAAACAATAATTGACCAGATCAATGAGTTGCAGTTTGAAATTGATGAAACCCCACCCGACTATGGGAGTCTAAGTTCTATTGAAGACTTATATTCAACTATTAAATACAAACGTAATCTCATTCTTTCAAGTGGCAAATATTAACATCAGATCAGAAGGGAGGTAGAAGCATAAAGTTACCACCAATCGAGTTACCATCGTTCGACGGTAGAACTGAAAATTGGCCCATGTTTTATGAAATGTTCCGTACTAATGTTCATTTAAATACTGATCTGACGGATTCGCAGCGTGTGCAGTATTTAATAAGTAAATTAACTCATGATGCCTTAAAACTAACTGCAGGTATTGTTCCCACGGGAGATACATACAGTGTTATGTGGAACAGTCTTGTCAAAAGGTATCAAGATAAACGTAGTTTAGGTATTCATTATCTCAATAATATACTGGACATTAAAGGATGCGCCGGCAATGCTGCTAGTCTGAATGCATTTGTAGAACGATATTCAGCGTCTGTCGCTGCATTGAAGCAGTTAGACATTTCAGACTTATTAGATTTTGTGATATTACACTGTGGTTTAAGAAAGGTTGACTCACAAACTGTTCAACAATTTGAAAGCCGTGTGAGTGGCAAGGAATTGCCTTCCTATACGGAGTTTATAATATTTATGCAAGACTATGTCAAGGTACTCCAGCGCTCACACGTTAATAATTCACAGACGGAATCGCGTGCTAAGTCTAGTTTAGCTAACAATCGAAGTAATACTCAAAGTACCGCTAAAGCGTTTGTATCTTGTAGCGAACCAGCTTCGAATAACCGCTGCCCGCTGTGTGACGGCGATAACGTCGATCATCGACTGTTTGATTGTCCACAATTTAAAAATATGAATTCTCCGCAAGCTCGTTTCGAATTTATTAAAAAGAAACATGGCTGTGTAAATTGCTTAAGTCTATCCCACTCTTTGGTTAAATGTAAATCACGGAGTGTTTGTAAAACTTGTAAGAAAACACATCATTCATTGTTACATTTCTCCGAAGTAAAAAGTGATTCAACGCCGAGCGAGCCTGCCGCTACGTCTCTCTCGCTTAGTGCCGCCGCTAAAATATGTTTACCGACAGAGACAACTATTTTGTTAGCTACCGCGCAGATATACGTATATGATAGCAGCGGCCGAGATAAGCTTGTTGTCAGGTGTTTAATAGACAATGGATCGCAAAATAATTTAATTACTGTGGACTGTTGTAAACGTTTGAACTTACCCATAATTAAATTACGCAATTCGTCTTTACAAGGTGTTGGTATGACCTCACGACCTGTACACGGCTTTATTTATCTCAATATAGAATCTCGGATTAATCCTCACAATAAGTATTATATACACGCATTAGTTGTTGATTGCATTACAGATAGACTTCCCGCTAGTTTTATCAGATTAAATGACGATATGTCATATTTAAATAATTTACCGCTTGCTGACTCAACCTGGAATGTACCTGGTGGAATCGATGTTGTGCTTGGAGCACAGCTGTTCCCTTTTACTTATTTAGGTGATAGGGTTGACTCAGGCACCCGCACACCCCCAGCTATACTGACTAGTTTCGGATATGTACTGATGGGTGATATTGATTGTCATAGTAGTGACGTAACACACATGACATCTTCGTTTACCGCGCTTGCTAGCATTGACGTCGAGTCAAGTTTGCAGAAGTTTTTTGAGCTAGAGGAAATTCCATCTCAGCGTTTTATTAGTCCGGACGAATTAGAGTGTGAAAATAATTTTAATTCTTCAGTTTTATTTAAAGACGGTAGATATTTTGTCGATTTACCTTTCGCGCGCAATCCCTCCGAATTAGGCAATTCACGCGGTGTCGCTCATCGACGGCTACTTGCGCTGGAGCGTAAATTCACGTGCGTGCCAACCCTACGCGAGGATTGCAATAAAACTATCACCGATTATATAACTCAGGGGTATTTATCGGAGGTACCCGACTCTGAATTAACAGAAGAGGGTTACTACATACCGCATCACGCCGTTATTAGACCGGACAAAGACAGCATTCGAGTGGTTTTGGACGCTAGTGCCAAAACACACTCGGGGTTGTCACTCAATGACATTCTGCATGTCGGACCTAATTTACAGGCCGACTTGTTTTTATTATTACTCGATTTTCGTACCCTCCCTGTCGCAATGACAGCGGATATAAAACAAATGTTCCTACGGATCGGTGTAAATGAGCACCACCGCAAATATTTACGAATTTTATATCGATTCAACAAAAATGAACCTATACGTACTTTTCACTTTAACCGCGTTCCCTTTGGATTAAAGCCTAGTCCTTATTTAGCGATGCGCACAATACGCAATTTAGCGTGTGAGCATGGCGACCGCTATCCTGAGGCTTCTAAATTAGTAGAAACTCAGTTTTTTATGGACGATTATGTCTATTCTGTTCCTGATGAACAGATTGCTATACAATTATCCCGCGATTTAATTGAGTTATTTAAGTTAGGATCCTTTGACCTGGTCAAATGGGCTACTAACTCACCCGCTTTGTTGGAGATTCTCCCAGAGTCTCACCGCTTACCAGTTAATTTTTCTGGCATGGATAATGATAAACATAATTTCAAAATCCTTGGATTAACCTGGGAACCCGCTGATGATTATTTCTAAGCGTGCGATTCTATCGCTAGTAGCCCGCTTGTTCGACGTACTTGGCCTCGTAGCACCCGTCGTGTTGTACGCGAAAATCCTAATTAAGGAACTTTGGTTAGCTAAAATAGGTTGGGATGAGGTTCCTCCGGACTCCATCACCAATCAGTTTTCCGTTTTTTTGCGCGATTTCCCCTCACTCTCTTCTCTAAAGGTTCCTCGCCACATTGGCGTCTTTAGAGAAGCTGTAGTGAATATCGTAGCCTTTTGCGACGCCAGCTTTAGTGGTTATGGTTGTTGTATTTATTTACACATAACTGACTCTAAAGGCAATATCAGCGTTCGGCTTTTATGTGCAAAGTCCAATGTTTCCCCCGCTAAAATAACAACGCTAGCTCGATTAGAACTTGTCGCCGCTTTACTTCTGTCTAAGCTTGTTCGCGTGGTCAAAGATAAACTTTCCGCTCGTGTACCTATTGCAGGTGTCTACGCTTTCTCGGACTCCACCATACCTCTTTCGTGGATCCACTCATCTCCCCATAGATGGTCTATTTTTGTCGGTAATCGCATTGCTAAAATACAGGAAAACCTACCTGCCGCTAGTTTTAATCACGTGTCCGGAAAGGAGAATCCTAGCGATTGTCTCTCCCGCGGCATGCTGACATCTGATTTAATTGAACACTCGTTATGGTGGAACGGTCCTACTTGGCTCCATCGACCCATTAGCGAGTGGCCTTTAAAATTCTCTCCTACTGAATGTGAAACATTGCCAGAGTTTAAATCAAAGGTTTTTCTTGTAGAAACATCAAATACTGAACCGCGTATTTTAGATACAATAGCTGACCGTGTTTGTTCATGGAATAAATTGTTACGTGTATTTATGTACATTCTTAAATTTACGAACAGACTACTTAGTCATAGCTCTGTTAAAAATATACAAACCGCCGAAAATTTCATTATTCGAATAGTTCAAAATACGCATTTTTCTAACGATTTAAATTTAATTAAAGCAGGCGAACTTCCATCTAAGAAGTTGCGCTGTCAGTCTGTCTTTATTGATAGCTACGGAATCTTACGTATTGAGGGCAGATTGTCTAAATCTGACTTACCATATGAAGCCAAGCATCCCGCGCTTTTACCTAAACGTGACCGCGTAGTTGATCTAATTATTGATCACTATCACAATACGTACTGCCACACGGGCCCCGGATTATTGATGTCTATTATAAGGCAGCGGTTTTGGATATTAAATGGACGAACAGTCATACGTTCCCGCTGTCGGAAATGCAACACTTGTTTCCGTCTAAATCCTACGCATCTAACACCCAAAATGGCTGAACTTCCTGGATACCGTGTCCGTGATACTAAAGCCTTTGTGCACACTGGAGTAGATTTCGCCGGGCCGCTTGCTTACACACCTATTCGCCGTAGAGGTCAACGTTCGCAAAAACTTTATATATGTTTGTTCATATGTATGGTAACTAAAGCCATACATATCGAACTCGTATCGGACCTCACATCCGAGGCTTTCTTATCCGCATTTAAAAGATTTATTTCTCGCCGCGGTCCAGTGTCTGTCATGTACTCAGACAATGGTACCAATTTTGTTGGCGCTAAGGCGCAACTTGATGATATTTATTCTTTCTTATTGAACTCGTCTGTTCAAACAGATATTAAAAATGAGCTTCTAAAATCTCGCATTGAGTGGACAAGAATACCGCCGCGAGCTCCGCACTTCGGAGGTATTTGGGAGTCGAACATTAAGAGTGTTAAAACTCACTTGTATAGAGTCATAGGAAAGCAGCTTCTCACTTACGAGGAACTCTCTACCGTACTGGTACAAATCGAGTGCCTTTTAAATTCTCGACCGCTTAGTGTTCTCTCATCAGACCCGCATCCGGGCGTGCACACGCCTGCGCATTTTCTAATGTCCAGTCCACTTAAGCATTTGCCTTCTTCTGAATTGACAGAACAAAACATAAATTTAAAAAGGCTTTTGGATCAGCTTGTGTTATCCTACTGGAACAAATGGCGAGTTGAGTACTTGCACACGTTGCAAGTTCGCCAGAAATGGTGCACTCCCGATCGCCCTATAGAGATCGATACTGTCGTTCTCTTGGGTCAAGATAACGTACCACCATTGACTTGGCCATTGGGCATCATAGTGGAAGTTTTTCCGGGATCGGATGGTGTAATTCGAGTAGCTTCAGTAAAAACTGCGTCAGGTACATATAAACGTCCTGTCACCAAGTTATATCCTTTGCCAACCCAATAGAACTATATTATTTCGTAGTTTAATTTAGTTTATAATTTACAATAGTATATTTTCTCAATGGTACGCCATTACATAGTTATAATTTAGCTTAGTAATTCAACTTTGTCTTAATTTAATCAAACTGCAATTTCATTCTTTGGAATCTGATAATTAATTTCGAACGCCGTTTCCTAGTAATGGTGTTTTGAACTGCTGCTTGGGATTCTCTTGATGCTTTCAGACTGCCAGATATATAAACATCATCTCATCCTCCCAACCGCACCAGCTTTTCAGCGTATAGATTATCATCTTTGAAAGCTCGGGACCTTTCAAGGCGGGGAGTATGGTGTGGCAAGTTATTGCCCCTTACATTTTTTTGATTGTGGACGGTTTATAAGGTGTCTGTAGTCTGTCTTAGGCTTATATTGCAGCCGCGGATATTGTGTGTCGCGGGATTTAGAGAATCCTGCGGCTAGTGACAGCTAATGATGGCTGTCAGACGTCATAGTGCACCGGCGCCGAACAGAAGCATTTCGTCTCACCGCAAACCACGTTTTTTCAATCTCAGTTCATCGCGCCCGCAAAACCGCAAAACTTTATTACGTTATCCCGTAATCCTTGGGGATATACTGTGCTACGTTTTCAAAATTAAAAATAATAACCCGCGTCCGATTAAATCCAAAATATAGACTTTCAAGTGACCAGTGTACGGGCAAGCAAGGTGGCCACCTGCCCAGAAGGATTCTTCAAGACTTTCGCCAGGAGAAGCACAGGTACCGCTTTTGCATTATTTGCTGGAGTTAGGCTACAAACGCCACCTGACCGTCACCAATTCCTCTTTGAAAGTTTGCTAAAAAAAAAAGGCAAATTGAATTATTATGCATTCCAGATAATAATTTTTCTGTCGTCCTCGACCCGCAAGGATACACGGCTATTTTATACGCCTGTCCCTCCAATATGAGTTCATGAATATATTGCCTGCTGATATATATAGTACCGATTTATCACTTATTATAACGTCGAACAATATAAAATACAAATAGTTTATCAGCGGTACCTCATAACGTCAATTTATTTTGACAGTACTAACACTAACCCAGAGTTAGCGACTTAACTCTCCCACATCGGTGGGTTAAATATTTAAAAGTATAACTCTATGTTTACTTCCAATTCTTGGTGGCAAGATTAATTATTTGATTAACTTCGAGATAGCTGTTAACTCGGAGTTATTTAGTGCATGAACCCATTTACCCATGAACGTGCAAGTGGCTTAACAAAATTATCACTTTAACGCTTAACAAACGGATCCCTAAATCGAAAAATGGTTTTCACAGACCCGTAATATTTTTGAACGGCCTATCCAACGATACCCCACAGCATGGTATAGACTAGATGAAAAAATATTATCCCCACTTTACGTGAAAGGGACCTCTACACAACAATATCCCCCAACATTTTTTTTTAAGATTTTGTTTTGCCACTTTGTCGGCGTGATTAATATTCCTATGCCAAATTACAGCTTTCTAGTACCAAGAGTCTCTGAGCTAAGCTAGGAACAGACAGACAGACAGACGGACATGGCGAAACAGTGGCGGCGCAAGACCTAAACTTAATGTGGGCAAGGTACATTTCGCGAGGCCCTCTGATGGTGCAAGAAGGGAATATAAAATAAAAAATCACTAAGTTTTTTATTCATTAAGAAACAAACCTAAATTTTTACTGCTATCTACTTCTTTGGAAAATTAAACAAACATGAAAAAAAAATAAAGTAAAAATTTAAGAAACAGAGATTTTCTACTTTTGGTTTTACTGAACTTCTTAGGGATTGGCTCGTAAATTATCTTAGATGCTATATCTGCTTCAATAGATAAAACTGCCAAAGCTGAGAGTTTTTCTTGACCCATAGTATTTCTTAAATCATTTTTAATTTGTTTCAATTTTGAAAAGCTCCTTTCAGCGGAAGCAGTACTTACAGGTATTGTTAACAAAATTCTAATGACAATGGATTTGGGTAAATTTCTTTTAAATCGTTCTTTATGATATATTGGAGCAAATGTTTCTAGTCTTTATTAGAGTTCGGTAAATTTAGGATCATATTTTGTAACTCCTCATACAACTCACATGGTTGGAAGTCACTGCTCTTATCAGAAATATCGATTGTTTCATTCACATTCATTTCGTGCGCCGAAGAGTGTAATATCTTTAAATTGAGAATTAATTCTAATGTATTATTATAAGAAAAACCTTGTAGCGTGTGCTTTTGGATTTTCCATCCTTTCTCAAATGTATTTTCGGCTGTGTGGCGCGAGGCCCTTTGCACCGCGAGGCCGTGGGCGGTGGCCCACACCGCCCACGCCTTACGCCGCCTCTGTGGCGAAACTTCCTTGTTTACTACGGAACCCTATAGATTAGGTTAGGTTTACAAGAAATTATAACTACTTCTTCAGCAAAGGTCTATCTAATTGCAGATATCTTGATCAGCATTAATAATTATGTAATTCTGCCCGGTTTAATACGGGTGAGTAAATTGAAAGCATCTTGTTCGGACACTTATTATAATGATGGCCAAGCGGCAGCAGTTTTGAGGAGGCCCGTTTTCAATTGAAGTTAGCGATACATAAACTTCGAAATAATTATTCCTTTATAAAATATTGGTTGATTCTTACTTTCCATTATGAATGATAACGTCGAAATATTAGATGATATTGAACATATTGCAGCGTCGGAATCATATCAGTGTTCCACGGAACTAGTTAACTCATTTTTACACAACGTAAATTATGGTCTAAAAATTTTCCACGTAAACATTAGAAGGAGATTGTTAAAATTGGCAATGCTGCCGATTGCCAATTTTAACAATCTCCTTCTACTACTGCATCGAATAAGGGTTCAGTTTGACGTCATAGTCTTGTCAGAGTGCTGGTTACGTAAATGTCCACCTTCCCACCATTCCGGGCTTCGTATCCACTTTTTCCGATAACCTAAAACAAAATGATGGAGTGGTCGTGTACACTAAATTAGACTTACAACTCGCTATCGAAAAGCCAGTTCTCGCTGACGCTAACTGCCAAGTAATTATATTACGTAATGATGTGGCTCTTATTGCAGTATATAGATCTCCTTCAACGAAAAACATCCAACAATTTGTCACGAGTCTAGACTTAATACTCAAATCCCTAAGCACTTACAAGACTATTATTCTGGTTGGAGATATAAATATTAACATTGCCCGAAATTGCGTGACTTAAATTCTGACTTTTATTTAAATACTGTTGCGTCACACGCTATGCTCCCTGGTCACCTTTTTCCCACCCGCAACGATAGCTGTATTGACCATGTTATTCTTAAATCGAATAAACCAGCCATTACCCTAGTACTTGACTCTTTAATTAACAACATCAGCTATGCGGATGACATGGTGCTGCTGGGTCCGTCGGCGGGGGCAATCAGAGAGCTTATTAAAACTTGTGAAGCCTACGCTGCCGCACATGGCTTAATATATAATATTAAGAAATGTGAATACATGGTCTTTAAGGTCGGCGGCAAGTGCCGTGAGGACGGACCCGAGTTGGTCATGAACGGTTCAGTCATCAATAGGGTGACTACTTTTAAATACCTGGGCCATGTTCTTGCCGACGACCTTAAAGACGATGTAGATATTGAGAGGGAGCGTAGGGCTCTAGCGGTCCGGAGCAATATGCTGGCCCGTAGATTTGCTCGGTGTACGGACCTAGTTAAAATTACACTTTTCAAGGCTTATTGCCAGAGTATGTACACGGGCAATCTATGGGTCGGATATACCAAAAGATCGCTGGATGTCCTGCGCGTCCAATACAATAATGCTTTCAGGATGTTGTTGGGACTGCCTCGCTACTGTAGTGCCTCGGGAATGTTTGCGCAAGCTCGTACGGACGGATTCCATGCCGTTCTACGCAAAAAAAGAGCTTCACTTCTGAGGTGGGTGCGGGGCAGTCACAACAGCATCCTGAGGACTGTAGGAGAGAGCTTCAGCTCTCAGATAATGAAGCAGTTTGTGAGGAGGGTGATAGGTACTAACACTAGATAGTAAGCTTTTGTATGTTACTAACACTATATGGATTCTGTGGTCCGAAATAAAAGTTTATTATTATTATTATTATTTAATCACAGACCATGCTCCTGTTGTAGTTTTTTGTGATCTAAAACTGGACATCCCTAAATTGCCCCTTTTTTTTTTTTTGCTCCCGGGGTGGAAAATCCTCATGGATGTCCTCCGCCCTGGGGTAGGCGGAGGGGTCTGTCAGACTCTTACTGACTAAAAACCACCCCGGTGTTCCCGTCCCACACTTGCACCGGGGATCATGGGATCTAATACGACTTCCACGATCCCCGGCTAGTGCCGGCCCGCCTCTGCGGGCCACCTCAAGTCTGGGAGGGGGTGAGGTGTTTAAACAACCCCCGCGACATCTGAAAGGGGCGCGCGTGGAAAACTATGCGCCGTCACCTCGGGTCCAGTGTGATGGGGGGCGGCGGACATCCCCAAGTCCGCCGTCCCTAGACCCATTTAGGGGGGCCGGAAGAGGGCGTTGTCTGCCTTCTGCCGAAGCCCGGTGCGCCTGCTGCGGGCCGGGTGAGCGGAAGAGATCTCCCGCTCCCGTTCCGCAGCCTCCTTCTGCAACACGACTGTTTCGCAGAAGGATACCACCGCGTCCCAGGACTCCTCGCTGCCGACCATCGCCTCGACCACGGCCGGCAGCGACAGGTCACTGCCCACTCCTGAGATGAGGGCACGGCGTGGCTCCTCCCAAGCGGCACACTCTGCCAGCGTATGCCGCGCCGTGTCCTCCCGACAGTCGATGCAGTGGTGACACCGGGCGTCCGGCTCCCTGTTTATGCGACACAGGTACTTCCCGAAGCAACCATGCCCCGAGAGCACCTGCGTCACCCGAAACGACAGGGAGCCGTGCCTCCTCCCGAGCCAGGGCTCGAGCACTGGCCGGACCGCCTCGATGGTGGCGAGGCCGGCGGTAGGGCGTGAAAGCCTGTCCCGCCATTCCGCCACCAGGGCTGCACGGAGCTGTGACCGACGCAACTCCGTATGTCGCTGCATCAGCCACTCGCCCCGCGCCCTCGCTTCCTCGCGCCACTGGTACAGTGACGCGAGTACTTTCGCCTCGAGGTCCCAGGGCGGGGATCCGGCCAGTACGCAAGCCGCCTCGAAGGAGATCGTGCGATATCCCCTGATGACTCTGACGGCCATCGCTCTCTGCGGCTTTCGCAGGACAGCGATGCTGCCGGCCGTCAGGTCAGCCGCCCAGATCGGGGCCCCATACAGGGCCATCGATCGCACGATCCCCACGTAGAGCCGCCTACAGGCAGCGCTCGGGCCCCCCAGATTGGGAAGCAGCGTTGGCAACGCCCCAGCCGCGCCCAACAACTTGGGCGCCAGCCGCCGGAAGTGGGGGCCAAAATCCCACCGGCTGTCAAGCACCAATCCTAGGTACTTCATGATGGACTCGACAGCGATTTGAGCACCCCCGACCACGATGTGTGATCCCGGCGGCGGCGCCCGCCGGGGGCCATGAAAGATCATGGCCTCCGACTTGTTGAGGGCAACCTCCAGGCCCAGGCGCCGTATGCGGCTCACCACCTGTGAGACCGCAGCCGTCGCCAGCAACGCTGCCTCCCTGTACGAGCTCCCCCGGGCTGTGACCAGTGTGTCATCTGCATAACACGTCAGGTCCACGCCCGGCTGGAGCTCACCCCGCAGCACCCAGTCGTACCCGATGTTCTACAGGAGCGGGCCCACGACCGAGCCCTGTGGAAAACCGCACGACATGCGGCGCTGACTTCCGCCATCACGTGCCGTGTAGGTGACACACCTCTCCGCTAAATAAGCCCCAACTATGCGGCGGAGGTAGGAAGGCACCCGATGATAACGCAGTGCCTCCCTAATACAGCTCCAGGGCAGGGTGTTGAAGGCGTTGGAGATGTCCAAGGACACCGCCAACATCACCCCGCCCCGGGACACCGCTTCCTCCGCCAGGACTCTCACCCGCGATATAGCGTGAATGGTGGAGCGCCCGTGCCGAAAGCCGAACTGGCTCTCAGCCAGGTCAGGCCCCTCTCCGCACAAGTGGCTGACGAGGCGGGCAGCGATTATACGCTCAAACATCTTACCCACCTCGTCTAGCA
Organism: Atethmia centrago; assembly: GCA_905333075.3. Classification (NCBI taxonomy): domain Eukaryota; kingdom Metazoa; phylum Arthropoda; class Insecta; order Lepidoptera; family Noctuidae; genus Atethmia; species Atethmia centrago. The sequence continues at coordinate 4,755,995 of HG995378.1, read as the reverse complement.
GCACTATGGGCCTGTACGCGGACGGTGAGTCCGCAGGGCGCCCCGCCTTCCTGAGCAGGACCAGACGACCAGATTTCCACAAAGTGGGAAACGTACCACAGCGCGTGACACAGCGTGCCTTGAGCAGGGGCTCAAGGCACGCTGTGTAGAGTCCTGTCAAGTGGGGCTCTAGCTCCTTCAGAGCGAGGGCTAAAGCTTGGCCGTGGATCCCGTCGGGCCCCGGAGCCACGTTCTTGGCCCGGAGCCGCACCACGGCTGCCCTCATCTCTGCTTGTGTCACCTCTGGGACGCTGATGGCGTTCTCGTCTTCCTCTGCAAGCTCTGCAGCTGTGGGCAAAGCCATCGGCGGTGGAGTACGCTCCGCTCTTGCCGGGAAGAGGGCTGCGACTACCTCCTCCAGCAGCTCAGGCTGGAGACTCTCCGTGAGTGTAGGCACTGCGGCTCGAAGTTTCCCTCGAACCGCACGATAAGCGCCCCCACGGATCTGCGTCGAGAGTCTCCAACATCTCCTTCCTGGCTCGCGTTCTCGATTCGCCAATGGCCAGCCACAGGGCCTGCTTCGCCGCGCGGTACACCTCATACAGCGCGGCTTCTTTGTCAGGGACCCGACGACGTCTCCTCCGGTATCGGGTGTACTGGCGTCTGACCGCTACGCAGTCGACACGTAATTGTGCGATCTCGGCAGACCACCAGTACACCTGGCGCCTTGCTGGGTGGTTGCTGACGCGGGGCATGGACGCGTCGCAGATTTGCGTTAACGCCCCGCGGAACCACAGCGCCTCCTCTTCGACGTCGAAGGGTCCGTTCGTCGCCGACTCCCGAATCCAGGCCTGGATGATAGCGGCCTCCTCGAGAAGTTCCCTGTCGATGCGCTTACGCGCCCAGCGCGGACCATCCCTTCGCGGGGCCGATGGACTACGGCCGCCGGTGGTCTGGGCGGAGACGTCGAATCGGATGTATCGGTGATCCGACAAAGTCTCCACCTCCACGGCGACATGCCAGTCGTGGACACGGCTCGCGACAGCAGGGCTAGCGAACGAGACGTCCACTACAGACCCACCCCGCTGCCGCACGCACGTGTAGACCGAGCCCCGATTGAGGATGGTCAAGCCTGTCATGACTGCCCATTCCTCCAGCGCCTCACCCTTAGCATCGGTCACCGGAGATCCCCACGCCGCAGACTTGGCGTTGAGATCCCCGAGCAACAGCACCGGGTGAGAGTGGAGTCGGCCTACGACGGCACCCAACTCGACAAGGAAGTTCTCGAAGTCGGCGAGGTTCTTGTTGGGCGAGAAATACGCCCCAACCGTGCCAATGCCATCCGCGAAGGTGGCCACCCAGCCATGCCCTCGGGACGGGTTGACGAGAGCCCCGCCAATGATAGCCACCAAACCGTCCAGGTCTCCCACCCAGTTATCCCTGGGGGGGAGAAAGTATGGCTCGGCGACCACAGCCACGTCAATCGACCACTCTGCCATGCTCTGGAGTAAGAGATCTTGAGCCCTGGCAGCGTGGTTGATATTTCCCTGGAGGAAATGGTAGAGCGCCATTATGCGCAATCCATTCCCTCCAGACAATTCCTAGGCCGGGAGTCGGCCGTAGGGCAGCCAGGCTGAGGGGGGGGGTAAAGAGCCCCCGGCAGCCTTGGCACCCCTTCTCTTCTTTTGGGCGGGCGCGCCACAGGCCCTTCCGCCCGCTCTGTGCTCAGCGGACCTCCCTGCAGCTGTACAGAGGCTGCAGTTTGGCGCCGCGGAGCACTGGGCCGCTTTGTGGCCGGGCTGACCGCAGCGATAACACTGCTCGCTGCGGTCTATTTCGGCAGTGCACCGTGCCCTGACATGCCCAATGTCCAGGCACCGGTAACACCGCAAGTCCCTGGGTTGCAGCAACTTGACCCTCGCTGCAACTCAATCCACCAACAGACGCCCACCGCGGGCGATCTTGTTTGCCGCCGCCACCGGGCACCGCACCCAAATCACGCCGAGCCCGGAAGCGTAGGCGCGGATTTTGCCCGTCCGCACGTCCTCAGGTGGACATCCACCGGCTCTGGCGACGGCCGCCACAACCTCAGCCGGGGTTGCTGAGTCGTCCAGTCCGTCGACACGCAGCTCAGCGGTCTTCATCGGCCTGGACACTCGAACGTCTTCCGGGTTGAAGACCTCCCTCAGCTTGGCAGCCAGAATGTCCGCCTTCTCGCCACTAGAGGCACCCGACACCTCGAGCAGCCGTGCCCCCGTGATCGCCGGCCTCACTTTGAAGCCGGATGGTGTGCCAAGGTCGCGGAACGGGATTTTGGCCTTTGCCTCCGTCAGGACCGCCTGGTAGGAGACGCCCCTTGCGACGGCTCCAGGCTGCAGTGTGATTACCACAGCCGCAGAGCGTGGGGCTCTCGTCTTAGGCGGCCCCTGCGTCCTCTTCGTTGCCGGTGCCGGTGCTCTTACAGGTGCCGGCGGCGCCACCTTCTTCTTTTTTTTTCCCCCTCTTGACGACCGTCGTCCAAGTCTCCGAAGTGGGCCCAGGTGCGGTCGCCAGGGGAGGAGCAGCCGCCGTCCGGGAAGTGGGCGCGGACTTAGCCTCCGCAGGCTTTCTGGCCCCCACCACGGGCTTTTTGGCCCCTTTCCCGGACTGGCTTGACTCAGTCGTCGCGGCCATTGGCCCCGGTTTTGCGGGTCCCTCCTTCCTCCGCTTGTCCGCAGCGAGCGGTGGGCGGACGATTTCGGCCGGGGGGAGCCTTAGCTCCATGGCCTCTAACCGAGCCCCCACCATCTGCCCGCACTGGATCATGCAGATGCGGACTATCTTCTCAACCTCCGCATCCGCAAGTGCAGGAGCCGACGATGGGGTCGGCAATGGAGCCGACGACGGGACCGGAGTGGGGCCAGTGGCAGCGGGAGCTGCTTTCTGAGCGGCAAACTCCCGCTTGAGGTCCTCCAGCTCGGACCGGAGACGGCTATTCGCCTCCCATAACTTCGCCGTCTCCTCCGTGCTCGTGCGACTAAGGAGGACCTGCACTGCCTCCCTAATGTCGTCAGCCACCTCCTTCAAGGCACGCGTGAATGTGCCCTTCAGGTTGCCCGATTTGGTGGCAACCTTCAGGACGACATCCACGCCGTCTAAAACTTGGCGACCGAGCGCCACCGCCGATGGCCTCTCCCCGGCAGTCATCCGGGCTGAGCGCCGCTCCCGCGCCTGACGAGCCAGCTCGCTGATTTCGTTAGCCGCTACCGCCTTGCGTTGCGCACGCTTAGCGGCATTCGCCTCCGCCTTATTCGACCCCAAAAGATGCCCTCGCTGGGGTCCACGATCGCGGGACTGGGGTCGCTCCCCACGCTCTCGACGCCCTCCACTGGAGCCGGCGTATCGGGTCGCGAAACCGACGAGAATCGACCCCACACGTCGCGCTCCGGCAAGCGAGCAGGAGCTCCACTCGCCACCGCACGACCTCGCCCGCGTCTCCCTGTTGGCACTTTAGCGGCCGGCAGGCTCTCCTCGCTAGAAGAGCCAGACAGCCCCGCGCGCTTCTTCTTCCGTGAGCTTTTCTTCCAAAATCGCCAACCCACCTCCTCTTCAGTTTGCGAGCGCTTTGAGCCTAAGCTCGCCACGCTCGCCAAACTCATCCTTCCGGACGCGGTGTCAGAATCTGACACCGCCCCCATGTGCTCAAAACGATCGGCACCTTCTCCGCCTGTTTTTTTTCAACGTTTGTGTTTTTATTATTTTTGTTATCCATAGAGTACCCACGAGTAGATATAGGATTTGAAGTCCACCGGACAGAGCCTTGATGCCCGGTAAGCCTATATACTGCAGAGGGCGGCAGGTATCTGCAGGTGAAACGCTATCGACTGAACTCCCTCCAGCCATTCATCCTCTCGCCGCGCTTCAGAACTTAGGATTGGGTCCCTACTTAAACCTAACCTAATTATATATACATTTTTTTTTTTTTTAATAATACCTAGCCTAACCTATTCTTACCTAACCTACCCTGTTGGCCCCTCTACCGCGGACCGTTCGTCCGCCTCCCTACACTGCGCCCACTCGGCCTCCCTCTGTAAGCAGAGGGGGGAGTGGACGACCGTCGATCGGCCTCGAAAGACACAAGAGCCATAGGCTCTCCCCCCCCCCCCCCCCCCCCGCAAGAATCCGCCGCAGTCAATACCCTCTCCGACATGGAGAGGATATTGGCCGCGCCCAGGGTGCACCGGCCCGACGACTGCTCTTTCCCCCGAACGTATTCGAAAGGAACGAGCAGCTGTCAGGCACACGAGGAGGTTTTCTGCACGCACCCCATCCCTAAATTGCCCCTCCGCCAACGTCGAGTGGACATTTCTGCATGCGTCGAGGCACTTAAGAAAACCGATTTTTCTGACGTCATGTGCTGTCATGATGCCGATATTGCTGTTTCTACCATGGTTAGTTTGATCTCTTCGGTTGTAAATAAAAATTGCAATAACTCTATCATCCCGAGTAGAAAGCGAATTATTAAGCCGTGGGTCACACCTGGGCTCCTTAAGTGTATTCGCAACCGGGATAAACTGTACCTTAAAACTAAGAAAGACGCTGATAATGATATTCTTAAGACATCGTATAATAGATATAAAAATTACTGCAATAACTTATTACAAAAACTAAAAAGAGGATATGAACGTAATGAGTTTGAAAAACATCGTAACAATCCAAAGGCTACCTGGAAACTTATAAAAACTATCTCCAATCTTCAAACGAATAAGACTTCTGCTAGTGAACTGCTGTCCCTTATCCCTGATTTATCTCAATCGCTTGATTTGGTTAACGATTATTTCGCGAATGTGGGGATGGAATTGGCATCTGACATCAGGAATTCCTCAAATTATGACTCGACAACCACTGACGCTGGTTCGGTTGATGTCCACTCCAGTTCAATGGCCATCTTAAACACAGACAACGAAGAATTCGAGTGACTAATTCTTAGCCTTAAGCTTAATAGCGCTGTGGGATGGGATGGTATCCCGGCTACTGTGATATTTAGTGCCAAAAACATTCTTGTACCAGTCATCTGTCACGCTTTTAACCTTGCCCTTTCATCTGGAATATTTCCAACTGTTTTTAAAAAAGCCGTAGTGCACCCTATTCATAAGAGTGGTGACAGAGGCAGTGTCAACAAGTACAGACCCATATCGGTTTTATCTATCCTATCTAAACTCCTAGAAAAAATACTAAATAAACGCTTGCTTGACTACCTCAACTCTCAAAATATTCTGGCTGATAACCAATTTGGGTTTAGATCTGGCAAAAAGACGGAAGATGCTATACTAAAATTACTGGGTACAGTAGCCCAAAACACTAATTATAAAAATAAGAACATAGCTATCTTCCTTGATCTCTCCAAAGCTTTTGATACTGTCTCTGTTCCCCTCTTAATTACAAAAATGGAAAGGGTTGGCATAAGAGGCTTACCGCTGGATATTTTCAGGAGTTACCTTAGTGGTCGTTCTCAAGTAGTAAAATTGAAAACCATTCCAGCAAAGAAGCATTTCTCTCCTACGGTGTCCCACAGGGTAGTGTTCTAGGACCCACCCTGTTCCTAATATATATTAATGAGCTTTGTAAACTTACGCTTGTCAACTCCAAAATAATTACCTACGCTGATGACACCGTAATCCTGGTTAATGGCAGTGACTGGACCGGAGCTTGCAAATTTGCGGAGTCTGCGCTACGTACCATCGTGTTGTGGTTAACGCAAAACTTACTCACACTTAATCTGGATAAGACTAGGTTCATCACATTTAGTCCGAGGAAAGCATCACAGCCAGCTCCAACTTACAGTCTGACTGCACATGTATGCGGTACAATAAATAATATTGGTTGTGATTGTACCAAAGTTATACGCTCGGATTCCATAAAATACCATGGAGTTCTTATTGACAGTGCGCTGACATAGAGTGAGCAGATAAATTTGCTGGTCTCTAGAGTAAGAAAGTTAATTTTTGTTTTTAAAAATCTTAGAACCTCCGCCAATTTTTCTACCCTGAGAACAGTTTACTTTGCTCTTGCTCACTCCATTTTAACGTACTGTATATCGTCATGGGGTGGAGCTGGAAAGTGTTTGCTATTGCGCTTGGAGAGAGCGCAAAGGGCCGTGCTGAAGGTCATGGCATATAAACCCATTCGCACACATAACTTATATCAGCTATGGAAATTACCTACTGTTAGACACTCTTTCGTATTGAGCACGGTGTTACGGAAACATTCTGACCTGCTGTTTAACCGTGATTTGAGCAGACAACGACGCAGGACTGCCAGAGTCTGCCAAACAGTTCCGGCTAGACTTGAAATTGTCCGGCGACAATACATTTTCTTTGGTCCTGTGTTGTACAATCGAGTAAATGAACAACTCAATATTTATTCTTCCTCTTCCCGGGATTGCAAGAAATTAACTGATGATTGGCTTCGCACCCTCACCTACGACGAGTTGGAGACTTTAGTTAAGCCATAAGAATTTCCTGTGTTAGACTTTTCTTCCGTAACATATATGCACATCACACACACCTCCGCACAAACTCACGCTTCATGCACACTCACACGCCCACACACCACCCCTAGGTGCACACCATCCATCTACACATCATACATGTACTCACACTACTCATACAAACTATACATACGAACTCTTAAGTTTTATTTAGTTCAGTTTTTAGTTTAGTTTTATTTTATTTTGTAAATAAAAATTCTAGTACTTAGGTATAGAATTAAATATCTGGAACACTGTCGTCTTCCTCACGGAGGTGGGCGTTAATAGCTGCGACACAGTTTATAACTAATGTGGCTATTATCGTACGCAATCAATTGTAATTGTACTGTTTTTTGTTCCAATAAAGATAATAATAATAATAATAACATGGAAGGTGTAAATAAAATAACCTTGATTTTTTGGTTGCCTTTATTAAGATCATCAAAGTTCTACAATACTTATTAGTTATACATTATGAGTATTTCACTTAGGTAATAATATTATTTGTGGTTTGACACATTTCCTTGATGTTAATTGCTTGCTTGGCAACGAGATTGGTAGTTCGGTAATTGCGGGGTACATCGATAATTAATTATACATCTAAACATTCATACTTTCAAAATTGCCTGTCGGCGTTCCTGTTCATTCATATTTAAGTTTAACTTACTACTTAATTATTAATGAATGATTAAAATAATACGTAAATATATAGTAGTATATTATAATAATAAAAAAAAGTTTTGTATAGAGCTGACCCGAACGTATAAGAGATAATTAACTAAATTAATATTAAGATAAAACACACTAACTAATTACGATATCATAATTTCCTTATCCACTATGAACATTGATAATGAATTGATGGTCTCTAACACTGACAATAATAATAATATGATAAAAATGCGGTTAAATATATTTGGCTTTCGCCCCTGTATAACCAACATCATTCGACATTCCTCCTCGTTCATTCGTATATATTAACTCACATTCAATGTGATTCATTCTGCAAATGTAAAATTTCTATATCAAACAAATTCCGCCCTTATCAACCACCCTGATCAGTCCGAAACATCAACCCTCATCCTCCTCCATCCACCCGCATCCTCATCCATCCATCGTTTAGTTATCGCCGCAGCGGTGCTTCCACAAGTCCTTAATCATGTGGATGCGGCTCTGAATGGTAGCAATGTGCTCCTCGAGTTCGCGGGACACTATCTGGAGACGGTCCAATTGGTTCTCCAGGATTTGCTTCTGAGGCTCGCCATCATCTGTAGATAAAAATGGACACATAATTAGTAAATGGAATTTATCGCATGTCGTGCAATGCGTAACTCTTTTGTAGATAAAATAAAAGAAAGAGGAGGAAAGAGAAGGGGAAAAAGGGAGAGAGAGGAGACAGAGGGAGAGAAAGGTAGTGCATTTGTACGGCTGTGTTCCGTGCAGGAATCTCGTCACCTGAAAATCTCGCAATAAATAAAAAGATACCTACTTATGAACGCGTAAAAAGCATAAACCTGTCTTTGCTGTCACGCAGTCCAGTAAAAACCGTGGGTAAAAATAAGAAGACGACTTCTCGTCCTAATTCTATCACAATACTTATGAAGGAAATAGCTTTTGAAGCTTGCGTAGCTACGGGGGCTGCGTTGCAGAGTGCTTATGTGCCCCCGTAGGCCCCGGTGCAAGTGTGCGAGGGAACACGGGGTGGTTTTAGTCAGTAGAAGTCTGACAGACCGTCCCAGGGCGGAGGACAACCATGAGGATTTCCAACACGTTACCAAAAAAAAAGTGTAAGGTACCTGTACATGCTTGTGACTGCACTTGTAGATTCGTTGGTTTAAGTCTGATGAACCTAAAACGAGATCAGTCATAACATAATCTAGAAGAGAAGTCGCCTTTTATTGTTTTTATTTAGTGTGAGATTTTTTTGTATGGTTTTATATTATTATGAAATAGTTATTTCTCAAAGTTGCAATCGTTGAATTTTGCGTGAGTGGAAAGTATTTTTTCTCGGCTGACTGACGGTACCTAATTAGTTTCGTACTCACCGATATTTTCATCAAATATGATCTTGAGTTTCTTTGTCACATCAGCTGGGTCTGAAACCATATTATTTATATTGAAAGTATTTCATTTCCCAACTTGACTGAAATATAGGATTTGAGTGTTAAATGTTTCGAAAGGATAAATCTTTTACCAATAGGATCGTCTTCTTTCACGTGAATGGTCCTCTTCTTAGGTCCATCTGGGCAGGTGTTCTCGTCATTCGTAGCCTGGGATACATTCATAAGCTGGACTTTCACCTTAATACAATTATCTGAAGCGCCAGAGATGTCATGTTTGGGCTGCTCGGCACCGAAATTTCCGGTGTAGGTCACATCCTGAGAAAAATAACGTTAGGTATGTAAATGCTAAGACTGGCTTAGAAAGATCAAATTAGATCAGTGGGGTATGCAGAATTGTGCTTGTGAATTTACCACATCTTGTTACCTAGATGTGTTACTTAGGTCCTACAGTTTGTGAGACCGATACCTAAGTGGCCTCGATTGATTGTGTTGTTTCATCTGCTCTAAAATAATTGTCTGTTCTATATTAAAATATTTTAGACTGTTTTAAACACTGACAAATACCAGGACCTACGGTAAAATTATACTTCACTGTGTGATTTAGCCTTGAAATTATTTATAGGTAAACTTACGACGATCTCCTTGGCATCTTCCCTCTTCATGAAATTGTAAAACCGCCTCTCCAAGCGAGTCAGTTCCTTTGCTTCTTTAAGAGTGATGGCCGGATTTGACTTGTTAAATGTAAGCCGCTCTCTGGACATTACGTTCACCCCTTTCTTTACATTTTCGGCCCAATAACGCAACACCTGTTGTAGAAGATTTACGATTTTAGGCTGATCTAAGTTGATCCAGTATTTCAATCCAGCGTTTTAATCCAATGGACTGGCTATCAGCTATTCAAACCCAGCGCTAGATACTGCTGAACTGGATGGTTTGGTGTTTGTACATTGGTCCAATATCGATCCAGAGGTTGAAATACTGGATCAATGTCAATCGGCCATTACGGAGGGGATCGTCGAATTGACATGACGTGTTAAATAACAGGGATATAAGAGACATCAGTGAAAGGAAAATCTGACATTTTATTTAGTAGTTCCTGAGACAAATGCAAAATAATAATGGCATTGTAATTCTAATTGGCTAATATTTTCGCAATGAATAATGAGATTTGTGTTTCTGTGCGTGCACAATGAATGCGCAATGTTCATATCAGTTCGACAAATTAGACAAAAAAACTTATGTTTCACAGCCAGAAAGACTTACATATTTCCAGCTCTGAGTATTAAGTAGCGCGCCGTCGAAACATTCATTCAATGTATCAGAAAGTTTCAACCATTTCTGGATGTTCAGGAATGTGATCATGTCAGACTCTGAGGCATTGTACATTGACGGGTCGCTCTCGACTGCCGATAACAGTATGCGTAGCTGAGATACCGACACCTTCGGCTTGGGTCTGGGTCTGAGTCCTGCTTTAGTGGCCATCTGGGGGTAAAGCAATAAAATATTTATGGGTTTTCTTTGTCAAATAGAACATTTCATTCGCCAAAGAAGAAGCAAGCGCCGCACGCAACAAATTAGATTACTAAAATAATGTATAGGTAATACAAATCCTCTCGTTTCCGCTCTTTTCACAGGTCCACTCCGCTCATCTCTGCTCTTCTCCGCTTCCGTGGAAACGCACCCTTAGGGTGTGTGTGTTTGTTGTGTGGGCGGAGTGGAGAGGAGCGGACCGTGAATTGGTCAATCGCAGTGCTAGAATATCGGAGTGGAGATTTCGAGCACTGTGATTGGTCAATTCACGGTCTACTTCTCTCCACTCCACCCAGGTCCGCGTCAGTGGAAACGCACGCTTAGATTCAAATTCAAATCATTTATTGTGGATCATAGGTTCATAAGATGTTATATTAGTTACAGGTAGGTCTGCTATGTCCCGCCACTGAGGCATACATATTATAAGTTCAGTACATAGATAGTTAAAATAGAATACATCAAATTGTCATGCAATACATTAAGATTAAATTAGTATAACCAAATTACAAGATGATTATTAACATTAACTAAATTAAATTAAAACTAAGTTAAGCTTAAAAAAGGCCCTCGGGGCATTGTACCGAGGATGCTGGCGGCATTTCCTCGCTGAATTATATAAAATATTAGTATAATATTTATGTCAAATTACAAATTAGTCATGTTACAAAATATATTCAATGTATTGTCATTTAGGAATTCTCATATATAGTAATTACATTTGCTTATCAATAATTCATGTAGTTTTTTTTAAAGGTATTTATATCGCTCACTGTTCTGAGAAAAGGTGGAAGATTATTAAAGAGGGCCCATACAAAAGATGCTTTGGTGCAAAAGCTTTGTTTTACTGGCTACGGTGAGCAGCTTGTCTTTGTGTCTGGCCCTAGTGCAAAATTCAAATAAGTTTAGATTTGATTTTATGAACATTACAGTTTCATATATATATATACACTAGGGAGAGTCAGTATTTTTAAATTTGTAAAATGTTGTCTGCATGAATCAATTTGATGTATATTAAGTATATAAGTATATAAAGGGCATAAGAGCTCTGACTAAGTCTTTTGCAAACTTGCTCTATATGTGACTTCGAATTTACTTTGCTATCAATATAGAGACCCAGAAATTTGGTAACTTACATCGATTTCTTCTATGCTGGTTTGAGAGTAACATATATATAAATTGGTATCAGGTTGTACTCGCTGTTTAAAATTCATGATTTAGTTTTTCCTAGGTTTATTTTTAGGTCATTTTCATCAAGCCATTGTATAATTGTTGTTATGGTGCTATTTAAGTCAAGTTTTAAATTAGGTCTGTCGTTACCGGTAAACAATATAGTACTATCGTCAGCAAATAAGTTCATATGGTGCATTGTAACTGTTGGCATGTCATTTATATGTATACCTACCTAAATTAGAAAAAATAGTGGGCCTAGAATGCTGCCCTGAGGGACACCGGAAAGCATATTTCTAACCTCAGAAACAACCGTTTCTTTAGTTCTGGTAGTTAATGAGACTCTTATCTGTTTTCTGTCACTGAGATATGATTCAGCGTTACATACTCGTAACGCCTTTAGGTATAAGTGGTATTTTATACCTGGCTAGTAGGTATCAATACCTATAATAATAGGGTACCGTCGTGGCTATGTACAGTCATGAAGGAAATATGGTTAAAACTTCAGTTTTCTGGGATTCACTGGTATGCACCAGCATACAATACCTTAATATAGCATAGGTACAGTCAACCGCACAACCATGGTAACTCTTGAAATACAAAAACCACTCTTACTGCTACGAAATCAAGACGCTATCAAAATCGAACTTACACCAAGGGTACCTATGCAATTTACTGTACCTACCTGCCTTAAAATAACACTGGATCTCAAGAATCTGTGTTATTTTAAGGCAGGTATTTGACCTACTCAAGTAGGTCGTGAAATACTGGAATCCAGAGTAGGTATTGAAAAAGTTTTTATGCAGTTTTGACGCTAACGTACCTACTGGCCATCATTTTGGTATCACCAGTGTTCCAAATTAGAATTCTTAAAAGAGATTCTCGAATTTGTAAAAGAGAAGATAATCGAAGTTTGGTCGCTCTTAAAGAAACAACAAGCTTTGATTAAACCATCTATAACTCAATAGTTATTTACTTTTATAGAGTAGAAAGCATTTTATATATAAATATTTATTTGCCTAGATAGAGAGAGTATCGAAAAACCAGCGGTTAGCAATGCTAGGAGACCTTTTGCTTTTGATTATAGTTATTTTTTTTGTATGTTCCTCATGCCTCTATAACACTATAGAAACAATAAAGGTTATTCTATTATATTCTAAATTGTTTTTCCTTCTTTTTTATCCATTTCGAAGTTCGAATTATGGATACTGCACCTGAAGTAGCGAAACGTAAGTGCACAACTTCATGTAAGCCGACCTTTTGCTTTTAATTATAGTGTTTTTATGTTCCTCTAAAGAAACAACAAACGTTATTCTATTCTATTAAAAATTTTTTTGCTTCTTTGTTATCCATTTTGATGTTCTAATTATGAATACTGCATCTGAAGCAGCGAAACGTAGTTGTTCAACTTCATGTAAGCCGTTCTGCGAAAAAGGATAACTGGCCTTGAGGTTTTGACGGGACCTGCGCGGTTGCCACCACTAAATAGCGACCGATACATTCGTCAATGCCTAGAGGCTCATGTGATGGTATATGCTGAGTTTGTGGGCTAATATTTCATTTATATGCATGATAAGTATGAACGCAAGGGCGCACACTGCAAGAATACATGCATGACGTTACTATTGCAGTAATGGGATGGCTAGCAAGAAACCCTGATATAAATCCAATAGAGCACCCAAGGGATGAGCTGAAGCGGCGGCGGCGTGTTAAAGCGAACCAACCAGCTCCAGAAACTTTGCAGGAGCTGAAACTGCCATCTTAGAAAGATGGTAGAACATTCCACAGCACGTCATAGTGGAATTTATTGATTAATAATAATAATAAAAATCTTTATTTACAGTTTAACAATTTACATTACAACTTGAATAGCATATACCATATTTTATAGTCTTATAAGATTGTAGGTTTATACATAGTTATATACTTCTGACATCCAAGCTAAGATTGAACTTGTGTTATGGGTGTCAGGGCTCTCAAGTTAATACGGGTAGACAAATATCAGTTCGGAATTTCGTATTGTAGGATCCATATACAGAAAAATAAAAATATATATTATACATTTATTTTTTTACGTAAACTAATCCATGCCGAACCACATGACGGCCGTAGTAATTTCTCTTGGAGGTCACAAAAGTTACTAAATAAACGTTTTCTCTATGTAAATCGTTGTATTCTTCTAAAATTCCACTCTAATTTTATCCCCGTGAAACGCAAAAAGACGACTTATTGCAATACGATCTTACACACATTTTTGAAAAGTGTCTTAATTAAATTCTATAGTGCTAATAAGCCCCAAAAAAAATCACAAAAATTTTATTCAATCGATAAGTGCCATAAAAATGCATTTAAATTTTACATTTTCAAATTGCGCGCGTAGTTTGACGAAAACGCTGGACGCAGTGGATGCCATGTTGCTCTGTGGTCATGACGTCACTTGGCTATGTAAACAAATGCGCTGATCTATTATCTAACTATCAGTTGACAGTTGACACGTTTTAGTTTACATAGCCGTAGGTATGACGTAATAACATGGCGGCTACTATTTCATGGAGTTTTTATCAGATTAGAAAAACTGAAAACGTTGAATTGAATTTAAAAATTTATTTTGTTATTTTATGAACTAAAACTAACATTTTCCGACTCCTTTTTGCCTAAACTATCTCAATAATACATTTATAGATTTTTTCTCGTATATAGTAAAATACCCGTATTTCAATTTAATTTGGAACAATGATAAACGGAAGTGATGGTGAGTGCTAGGTGCAAAACGACATATATTTTTTTCTTTATATTTCATTATTTAAAAAGATAGAGATCTGTTAAACAAAAATATGCAAGTTGGCTCGATTCAGGTGTCCGGGAGTTTAGTTATATACTATTACCGGGTGGATTTCTGAGATGGGGCAGTAAGGTACTTTTACCCTACCCTTACTGTCCTGTCTCAAAAATCCTCCCTGTATACATGTATAACTTCGGGTGGACCATGGGACCTAAGTTGAAAATAATAGCAAATAACAAAGAATAACCTCGGCGCAGCATTTAAAAAATATAAACCACCTCAATGCCTTAATTAAGCAGCATCAAAAATATTCACACACTTTATCACAGCCTATTTAATATAATATAATATAAAGACACAATATGCAAGCCTTATTAGCTATTTCTGAAAAATATGATAGCTGTAAACTTCCCTAGCAAATGGCCGCCCGCCGTACAAATATTATCGTGGGCGGAGGTGGGCGCCAAAATATTTTATCCTATAAAATATTGGTGATGTCGAACTTTCAAGTGTCAGTAGTTTTAAATTATAAAGACTATTATTATTATTCAAAACTTAAAATAATGGCACATAAAAAACATACCACAAAAATGGGGCTTAAAATAAAAGGAACATTTAATAGAAGAGGAATTTATAGATGGAAAGAAACAAAAACAATATTTATTTTTAAGAAATTAAAATAATGACATTTTGAAAGTAATTAAAATATTACCTTTAATATTTTGTGAAGTGCAGTGCGATGCAAAAGGCACCAGCAGCGAAAAGGAAAACAGTATCAGAGATTTATCGATCCAAAAGTGAAGGGACAATGCACTAAATTTTTCTTGCCAATGTTTGGATGTCAAAATATTGGCACAGCCTGTTTCTCTGATTATCCCACAGTGACAAAAACCTAGAAGATGATACCGAACCATGGCATTGTCATTTGTGACATGCATGCAAGAAAAGTATTGTGAAAAGTTGACATGTAAATAAAAATGTGAAATTCAAAAAATTGTTTTGTTCTTACATTTGTTATTTAGTATTTATTCTTAAGGTAAGCAAAATTACCCTATAATTTGAGCTATAAAGTTACACCATTAAGATATACGCGTTTGGATTATAAAATAATATTATAATAATGTTTTATTATTTTAATAATCTGCGAAAACCGTATTAGTCGATTAATCACAATAAAAACTTGTTATAGTGTTTGATACCAATAACATCACTATGGTACAGCCAGCTGGTGAGTTGTCATTGTCAAATTCATGTGTAGTGAATCCGTCAAAAAAAGGGAAACCGCAGTTTTGTCCCAATATTGCACAAAAGTAACATGATTTTTAAATCAAAAATAGATTGAGCTAGGCTTTTTAACATGCGGTGGTGTTTATTGATATTTTGTACGCTCATTTTGGGCGCGAAGGCGTGGGATGACGGTGACTTAGAAGTGTTCGACGTGGTCGAAGAAGTTAACCAGAACTTTTACGAGTTAATAGGTGTTGCACAGGTAAGAGCTAAGCTTAGCTTCACAGAGTAACTAAAAATCTTCATTTTACATAGGATGAACCCATCGAATATAATAAGAGAGGAGTTTCAGACGGTGGCTTAGCTAGACTAGACTGGTACCTGGCAAGTCTCGACTTCCTTCGGCAGATTTAGTCTTTATCGTTAAATATAGATAATATTCTTGTATAAGATAATTTAAATCTTAATCCAAGTATTAATTAAAAGAGTTTAGTGATTTTTTAAATACCTAATCACAATGGTGTTTATGATTCATACTTAACATTGTTCAGCTGCTACACTTATTATGCCATTGTTTCCCAATTGACCTCTCACTATAATCAACTTTTATTTACTACAAGCCATATAGACATACCCGTATAGTTCTCACAAATAGCGCCCCGTGTTTCTGGAAGCCTGAACAAGTTCCAGACCAATAAATTGGTTGTCAAATCTTATGATAGAAAAAAAAAGTAAATGTGACATAATGTACAATATTCTTATTTCAATTAATGTTTACAGGATGCATCACCATCAGAAATTAAGTCTGCATTCAAGAAGCTCACACTAAAACTCCATCCGGATAAGAATGACTCCCCTGATGCAGATGTTCAATTCAGGAACCTGGTGTCCGTACACAACATTCTCAAGGATCCAGGGAAAAGAGAAAAGTATGTAGTTTCAAGTTATTTTAAATGTACATAAAAAAAATTACTATAAAATTATTAATGTTTTAAAAAGTTACATATTAGCTAAATATGGCTAGATTGTAATCTGGATAAAGTATCATTAGTTTGTGTTTAATAGAATAGACTTTATTATGTACACCATAAAAATTACAGATAGAAATGTAGAAATTTTACATAGGGTGACACAATGGGCGGTCTTATTGCTAAAAGCGATCTTATAAAGACAACTTTGGATGGATTAGGGGGGAAAAGGAGGGACAATACTGCAAGTAGTCCGTGGTGTACCATTATTTTTTGTTTTTTTAATAATCATCATCTGCCTAGCCTTTTCCCAAATATGTTGTGGTCGGCTTCCAGTCTAACAGGATGAAGCTGAATACCAGTATTTTACATGGAGTGACTGTCTATCTGACCTCCACTACCCAGTTACTGGATAGCGGAGGTCCAGTGCCCAATGCCCCATGGTAAGACTGGTTGTTAGACTTTTGTGCTTCTGATGACCCGTAACAACTGTCAAATATCTACAATTGACAGCCGGGACCAACAGCTTAATGTACTTTCCAAGGCACGGTCTTGGTATGTAAAGATGGTCACCCATCCATGGACCAACCGCGTCAAGCATAGGTTAACCTGAATCATGGACCTGTGCGGTTGTTATTACTTTGTGATGTAGGGGTAAAAATATAATTTTGGATAAATAACCAAAAACATTGTACAGCAGACAATGATATTTTTTGCCATTGTTTCTTGTCCATGACTTCATGTGTTTGTATCAACAAACAAAATAATGTTAATAACACATGCCAATTTTTTTTGTGCATTGTTTTCATTGTAATGAATGGGCTCTGACTAAAACACCATCACAATCAGTTCTTAGTTCAGGACCAACCTCATTACTGTAAAAAAAAAACCAAGGTGGAGTAAGCTGTCCGTGCTTCATCAGGTGGAATGATAACTCAGTTCACCTAAGTTTTCATAGTGAGATTTTTACATGATCGCATGACAGGTAAACTTTATTCAAAACTTCAGGTATAATGAGGTGCTCAAAAATGGTCTTCCAAACTGGCGCTCCGCCATATACTACTACCGCCACGTGAGGAAGATGGGCTTGGCTGAAGGCTCCATCATCCTGTTCATCATCATCACATTCAGCCAGTATGCTGTTGGCTGGGCTGCTTACGCTGAGAAACGGTTTACTGCGGTAAGTGTCTACTGCCTAGTATAGCTTTCTAGTTTGTTAATCAGTAATCTCAACGTCATCTTTTGAATTTGTTTATAATGTGGAACAAGGTTTTCCTTATACACACCTGTAATCCCCGAAGGGTTGGGCAGAGGTGTAGCTATACTACATGCAAGTTTCGCCAGTTATGTTTATTGTTGTGAGGAATTTGCTTTTTTCACCAATTTTTACAGACAGAATGATGCCTGGTGAAAACAGCATATGATTGTGAATATCTGTGCTTATATTACACAAGCAACAAAATATTGCTCACCTTTTGCCAAATCCACAGAAAGGCAGTGGACACTTTTTATTCGGTGACCTGACAGAGAATCTTACAAGCAATTTTATCAGGGTGTTGATTACTTATGTACTGTTTAAATACATGATTTGAAATCTCGAATTTCTATCAAATTAATTCCGTTTTCTAGGAGCAAATACTGAACAGTAGAGGCAGGAAACACTCCAAAAAGTCGGGTTTCGACCAGGGCTTGTCAGAAATCTTGGACCAGCTCCCTAAACCCAGCGTTAAAGACACATTGCCGTTCCAAATACCCAGATGTGCGTGGTGGATGGTGACAGCCATTCCTTATGGAATCATAGAGCTTAGGAGGCGGTTGAAAGAGCAAGAGGAAGAAGCTAAAAGGCAGAAAAAGAGGTATGTTCCACTTTGAATAGAAGTTGGTGTATGTTTGAAGTTAACCCAATCCTTATTCAAATGCTTGTTTCCAAAGTAATGTTATTTCCACTTAAACAAATATTAGCTGTGTACTAGTGCATTTATTCATATACACATCCCCACATCCCCACGCACATATAAACCCGCACTCACAAACAGCAAACACTCACACACACGCAGTACACAAACATCAAACACTCACACATACTCAATCACATCTCACATAAAACATTCTCTTTTTTACTATAACTTTATACTTATTTTTTTTTATTATTTTATTTTTTCTCCGAATTTGTAACCAATTACAGTATTCAATTTATTAGACTTATTCTAGTCAACAACATTGATAATAATGTATGTAATTTGACTAATGACTTGACTTTGGAGTCAACATATAGCACTATATTTAAGATCTTTATCTAGGGAAGCAAACTGTCTCCTTAATACAGGTTGCTCTGCTACCTAACTAGGAGAACAGTAGTTCACTCCTACAGATATTTTTTAGTTTTGCTACTACGCTTACTTAATTACTAAACTCTAATACGTACGTACTAAAATACCCTATATATAATAAATAATAATAAAAATATATTCAAAAATATAAGGTACAATGTTAAATAACAGTTTTTCTTAAATCTATGTCAAGTTCACCCATGATTTGTGCCTGAACTAGGTAATCCTGTGTTTCAGGCTTCTGTGTTCATAACTAACTAATTAAAAAATAACAATAATACAAACAATATTTTACTTTAGCACTAGTAATAACTTCTCTGTATCTTCATAGGACATAGTTTGAAGAGTTTCCTTAAGGATTTTCTTGCAGTTCCTGTGATTTAAGGAGTAGATCCTTCCTTTTTCATTTAGCCTGTTATAGAGTAGCAGACCGAGGTACATATAAAATTTGGGTGGGGGACGTGAGATTCGGTGACATTCGACTCGCACCCCTCCCCCTCTAAGCGCCTCACGTAATTAATGGACTATTGAAAAAGTCATTTAATAAATTGAAGTTAGTTACCGCAAACTGAATGTGTGGGGATTAGAGTTATTTTCCAAAAACACATTTTTTGTTTACATGTTTTTAAGCAAATTGTGACCGCAGGATATTATGTTTATATTGGTCATAGTCATCATTTTGCTTCCTATTAGCGAAATACCCTATTAAACACAACTTAATTTTAAGTCACGACTTAAAATCCGTTGCACGAAATCATTTGAAATGGGTCGAAGTTGTTCAATACTTGCGGCACTGCAATAGTTACCATAGTGACGCATGAATGACTTTCGTTAGAGTATTGCAGATAATTTAATCAATATTATGTAACAAAAGCCAGGCAATAAGTAGGTGCAATAGTTGTATTTAAATAACGAACACGGTGGCTAACGATTGCCAATTTGATTAGTCAAGGGTATAATACGATACTTGCGTTGCTACTGTAATGTGTAACGAAGCGTATCGTTTCGGATTTACTTTTTAAGTTTTTCGTTCACTAAAATTATTATGTATAGAAATGTTTATTTTTGGCGCTTATCACTAATTTCATAAAAGCGTAGGTATGTTTGCTGTTTTTTACATTACACAAGTACGTAACGAGTTATTAATTTAAATTAAACTTTTTTTGTTCATTTACACATTGTGTCCCACTGTTGGGCAAAGACCTCACTTTTCCCTTCCAAACCGTTCTCGCAAACATTGGTGCCGATTCCTTTGTTCACAAACTAAACTTAATTTAAGTTCCGTGCGTCTTTTTCTTTCTATTTCATTAAGAAGAGGACAGAAGATACATTTTAGTTTAGTCCTGTCAAATTAATCATCGCCTGTCACTACTCCATACAAGTTTAGACATGATTAAAAACTTGCCTACTAAAATTACGTCAATTTAGGTCAAGCGCTGATTAATTTGACAGGACTAAACTAAAATGTATCTTCTGTCCTTTTCTTAATGAAATAAAAAGGAAAAGATGCACTGAACTTAAATTTAGTTTAGTTTGTGAACAAGGGAATCGGCACAATTATCAGATTTGTCATAAAAATCGCAAGCAAAAATTGCGAAACACAACCTAAAGATATTTTTTTTTAGACAGCGTCTAGAAAAAAAAAATCTTTCGGTTGTGTTCCGCAATTTTTCTGCAGTCTATAACTACCAGTCACAAAAAAAAATATCGTCTAAAACAATGCCAACTGCATCAGTATCACATTCGTAGCCCATCGAACTTGCCCAGTTTTATTTAATTAAATTAATCCTCAGGGAAGAAGACGACAGAGCTCGTGCCGACCGCGAGGCGGCCGCGGCGGCTGAAGCCAAGGCGGCCGGCGGCGTGCGCAAGCGGCGCGGGTTCGTGCCGCCCGCCAGGGACGCGGGCTGTCTGCTGGACCCGGCCGACGGGCCGGAGGGGCCCGTCGTCGTGCCTGTCAAACAGGTAAGGTCACGTTCTGAGTTGAGCTGCACGACTACTGACAAATGCGTGCACTGACTGGACAGGTCCACCCAGTCTGTGTGGTTCTTTCCTCAAAAGACCATTTCAGACACCAATCTACGTAGCTTTCACATGATGTGATGATTATGTCTGGACTTCACTGAAATAGACTGTGACTTCTGAATTTGTTTCGGCCTTTCTTCTTAGAGTAGTCAAATAGGAAACGTCGAGCTCATCTAGTTTAATTTTAATATGATTGATGTGTTTGTACAAATGGTACTTACAGAAATAAAAATCATTTAACTTTTAAGTTATAAATTCATCAAAAAACAAAATCAAAGGTAGTTTATTAAAATAGGCTGAGAATCAACACTTTTAGAACGTCCAAATTACATAAGAGAGCCTCCCAAAACGCCTGCCCTTCACCACTTCCAGTGCTTTAGCTGGGAAGATGAAGAGTCTTCAATATAATAATAATTACGGCGTGCGCAAATGACGCGAGTTCGTTAAACAGATAATTTTAAAGTTCTAACCACACTATCCTTAGTCACAGACTGCCAAGGGATGCGTCCTTAAGTTTCAGTTGGCTGAAAACTATTTCATCATCTAGTGGTAGTTACAGATATCACGCCTCACTTAAATTCGTTGTTCGTAACTACCTGAAAATATTACCTGAGCTATAGAAATTTTGTTCTGTCTTGGATGGGCTGCATAATTTAAATAAACTCCGCAAAAAAAACTCGCTGTCTTTTTTTTTGGATTTATGAACAGAAGAAGTTCACAAACATATAATCATACATTTATTTCCTCCGGAGATCGAATCGAGATCAACCAGCAACTTGCACTGTATCACACATACCAATTTACAACAATAAATGTAATTTATCATAACTGGCATTCATTGTGTTCAGTTCAGTTCAGAACTGACCTTGAACCTGACCCTGAACTTTTAACGTTTTGAATACGAGGCTTTTAATAATAATTATTATTATTATTTATGAGGGGCTTGTGGCTAAGTAATAACAGCCGCACGGGTCGATCGATCAGGTTAAGCTACGCTTGCCGCGGTTGGTCCGTGGATGGGTGACCATCTTTACATACCAAGACACCTCCGTGCCTCGGAAAGCACGTTAAGCCGTTGGTCCCGGCTGTCATTTGTAGATCTTTGACAGTCGTTACGGGTCGTCAGAAGCTCGAAAGTCTGACAACCAGTCTTACCAAGGAGTATCGTGTTACACAGCAACTGGGTTGGGAGGTCAGATAGGCAGTCGCTCCATGTAAAATACTGGTATTCAGCTTCATCCGGTAAGACTGGAAGCCGAACCCAACATAGTTGGGAAAAGGCAGGCAGATGATGACTTATTATTATTTAGTATTTTGTCTACATTTTTTATGTAATGTGCATCTTCTTTTTGCAGATTATCCCAATTTTTCTTTCTTTTTTTTTTACTGCGCGGTGACTTAAATATTGATAAGTAAAAGATTTTTTTTAAATCTTAATTTCCAGCCCGCCACCCCATTGATAACCGGGGGTCTCTGGACTGACGACGACTTAGCTGAGTTAGTGCGCCTCGTGAAGAAGTACCCGGGCGGCTCCGCAGAGCGCTGGGAACGCATCGCGGAAGCTATGTGCCGCAGTGTGCCGGAAGTGACGCATATGGCCGCCAAAATGAAGGTAATCAAATTGATTCATTAATATCTTAAAATAATAAACATTACAGGGTAACATCACGCCTGTGTCCCCCCGGAAGGTTACGCAGAAGTGTACTATAAGGTACACTCACATTGCGCCAGTTATGTTTCCAAAAATCCAGACTCCGAGCTACTACTAAGAAAAAAAAAGTAATGATGTCAAACTAGCTGTTGCCCGCGACTTTGTCTTCGATCCAGGATGAAAAGTAGCCTATGTCTTTCTCCGGGTCATAGTCTACCCATGTGCTAAATTTCATCCAAATCCGTTCAGCCGTTTTAGCGTGCAAGCATAACAAGCAAACTCACTTTGGCATTTATAATATTAGTTAGGATTTGCACGCCGAAATTAAACGCAGAATAGAACTCTCTGTCATCTTTAGGAACTTTCTGTACCTTATTTACGCAAATAAATGATTTTGATTTCTGATTTTTGCAGGAGAACTGCTATAAGGTCCCAGGACAGGAGCCAGAAGTGCCGGTAGTGGTGGAGGCGCCTAAGAAGGTATGTTTAAATATTGTGTATAACTTCCTATATGAAGTAGTATGCTGCTAGAGAATTCCAACGTAAACTAGCAAATTACGTTGAATGACGACTTCCTACGCAGCGGCGACTACCGGAGTCATCAAAAGCAGAATAGACATTCTTTTCAGAGAGAACTTCTGTCTACTGCTTTAAAAATTGCACATTGACATGCTCTTCTAATCAGCGGTAGTAAAATGACACTTCCTACTGTCATTTCGTGAGTAAGTTAGAAAACATTTTTGAAAAGTCTTTTTTTTATCCGCCCGAGATTCCCGACGCCCAGGGCGTCTCCTGCGGCGGCTAGGGGCGAGAGGGCGCGAAACGTGCCTTTCCCTCAACCGTCCCGCCTCCTCCTTCGCGAGCATTACTGCTTCGCAGAAGGAGGTGACGGCTGCCCATGCCCTCTCGCTCCGTACCATGGCCTGAACCAGGGCCGGACGCGAGAGGTCTCTGCCGCCGATCGCCTCCACGAGGACACGGCGGTGCTCTGCCCAAGCCGGGCAGACCTCCACCGTATGCTCCACCGTGTCCTCCGGGCGATCCACACAGTGGTGACACCCGGACGTTTCCTCCCGCCTTATCCGACACAGGAACCTCCCGAAGCTGCCGTGTCCGGTGAGGACCTGCGTCAGGCGGAAGGTGAGGACGCCGTGGCGCCTCTCCAGCTACTCCTCAAAGACGGGACTTATCGCCGCAATTATGGCGTGCCCAGCACTGGGTTGTGACAACCGTACTCTCCATGTCACCATGAGATCCCGCCACCTCCTCGCGCCACTCCCACACGTGCGCGAGGACTTTTGCCTCCAGATCCCATGGCGGCAATCCGGCAAGGAGGCTCGCTGCCTCACAGGAGACCGTGCGGTATCCTCGGACCATCCGGATGGCCGCGATCCTTTGGGCCGCGCTCAACCGGCGGACTGGCCGCAGCGCCAGAGAGCGCGCCCATACAGGAGCCCCGTAGAGGGCCATGGACCGCACGACCCCCGCGTAGAGCCTCCGGCAGGAGGCGTTTGGACCCCCTAGATTGGGCAGGAGCCGCTTCAATGCAGCGCCCGCCCGCTCCAGTTTGGGAGCCAAACGTCGGAAATGCTCCACGAAGTTCCACCGGCTGTCGAGGACCAGGTACTTCATCGTCGACTCGACGCCGATAGAAACCCCTCCTACCGTTATTTGGGACCCCAACGGTGGCGCGTTCCGAGGACCATGAAAACACATGGCCTCGGACTTGTGCAGGGCCACCTCGAGTCCCAACTGCCGGATCCTTTCGACGATTGTCGCAACCCCGCGTGCCGCTAATTCGGCCGCCGCCTGGTGCGACCTCCCCTGCGCCAGGACCAACTTGTCGTCAGCGTAGCACACTACGCTGACGCCGCTAGGGAGGTCGGCGCGCAGCACCCAGTCGTATCCGATGTCCCACAGATGCGGCCCCAGGACCGATCCCTGTGGGACACCGCACGACATCTCTTGCCGGTTCCACACTCCCTGGTGACCGGAGTAGATGACGGCCCTGTCCGTCAAATAGGCCTCGACCACACGCAACTCCAGGGCAGGGTATTGAAGGCATTGGCGATGTCCCTCCGCCAAGACGACCCCACCCTGGGCAATAGCATTCCCCGTCGTCAGGGCTCGCACACGCATGATGGCGTCCACCGTAGAGCGCCCTCTGTGGAAACCAAACTGGCTCTCCGCCAAATCCGGCCCCACCCGCACCAGCTGGCCGACGAGGCGGTCTGCAATGACTCTTTCAAAGAGCTTGCCCACCTCGTCGAGCAGCACGATGGGCCGATAAGCGGACGGAGAGTCCGCAGGGCGCCCTGCCTTCTTTATAAGGACCAGTTTTCCCGTCTTCCAACGAAGCGGGAACTGGCCCCTCTCCAAACATGCGCTTAGGAGCCCCCTAAGTCGAGGTCCGAGAGCCTCCAAGGCCAGGACCCAGGCCTTCCCAGGTAAGCCGTCGGGTCCTGGGGCGGTATTTTTGGCATTAAGCCTGCGTACCGCCGCTCTCATTTCTACCTCGGTCACCTCCGGAGCATCGTCGTCGTCGTCGTCGTCGTCGTTGGCGGTGTGGTGCTCATCGGGCACCGCAGTAGGCGGAACCATAGGCGGGGAGGTGTGTTTCCCTCGGGAAGGGAACAGAGCGCTCACCACGTCCTCCACAAGCTGGGGCCGTAGACTCTGCGTCAGCGGGGGAGCCCATGGGCGGAGTTTATCCCGCACCACTTTGTACGGGCGTCCCCACGGGTCCCTGTCCAGAGTCCCCAGCGACTCCTCGCGGGCCAACCCCCTGGCCCGCAGGATCTCCGCTTGGAGGGCGGTCTTCGCTGCTCTGTACCCCTCGTACAGCTCCGCCTGAATGGCTTCCGTATCCGGAGGTTTGATACGGAGCCTGCGGTGCCTGGTGTACCGGCGTCGCGCAGCCACGCACGCAGTGCGCAGAGCCGTCAGCTCCTGCGACCACCAGTACACCTGGCGCGAGGCACGTCCAGGCTGGACCCGGGGCATTGCCACGTCACATATGTCGGACATGGCCTCCCGGAACCACTCCGCCTCGTCGTTGATGTCGGCAGGCCTGTCCGGTGGTGACACCCAGGCCTGCACGATCGAGGCTTCCAGGAGGAGCTCCCGGTCCAGCTGCTTCAGCGCCCACCGCGAACCACTCGGGGCCCGTCGGACCGGCGCGTCCGAGGTCTGGGCGGAGACGTCGAACCGGATATACCGGTGATCGGAATAGGTCTCCACCCCCTCCATGACACGCCAGTCAACTACACGCGGCGACAGAGCGGGGCTGGCGAACGAGATGTCCACCACTGATTCACCCCGCATCCGCACACACGTGGGGACAGAACCCCGGTTTAGGACGACCAGGCCTGTCTCCAGAGCCCAGTCCTCCACCATCCTGCCCCGTGTGTCCGTTAACCGGGAACCCCAAGCCAAATTCTTGGCATTGAAGTCCCCGAGGACGAACACGGGGAGGGAACCAAACCCGACGACGACGTCTCTCAACTCCGCAAGGGAGTTGTGGAACTCGGCAAGAGTTCGGTTCGGAGAGAGGTAGACCCCTACCACGACAATCTCCCCGAACCGTGCTGCTACGCAGCCCCGTCCTCTCTTGACGGCCTCGAGGGACGGGGTACCGGCGACGGCCGACGAAATTAGGGTCACTGAGCCGCTCAGGTCCTCCACCCAGTCATCCCTGGGCGGGACAAAGTACGGCTCAGCGACCACGGCGATGTTAATCGACCACTGCGCCATGCTCTGGAGCAACAGATCCTGAGCGGCGGCGCAGTGGTTGATGTTCGCCTGGAGGAGGCGTAATGGGGCCATTAATGGCACTTCATGTCAGCCCCCTCTTGGGCCTCCTTCCCAGCCCCCTGAGAGGGGCCTGCCGCAGCGGCCACGGTGGCGAAGGCGACGACGGCGCTCGCTCGCTCGGTCCGCTCGGAGCTCCTCATTCTCTTTTTTGAGAAGCTCCATGGCGGCTGTCAGGCGGGCGACCTCCGCCCGCATCTCCGACATGCCGTCTGAAGGAGGCCCTAGGTGAAGGGCCTCCGCTGCTGCCACGCTGCTTCGTGAGTAAGTTAGAAAACATTTTTGAAAAGTCTAGCGTTGCGAATGAACGGGTGGGTTCTGCTATGCCTTAATTATTAATAAAAATAATGGCATTCTCGCAATCAATCTTTTATCCTTACAAGATTTTGGTTTACATTTGATTTCTTATCATTAGCTAATAATTAAAGGTTTTTTAACCAGTTTTTTGTCCAGCCTATTTCAGGATGAAACGAATGCTTAATCGTACATCATATTTGCAGGTAAAAACGCGCAAAGCAGAGGAGACGAGTAGCGGCAACTGGTCGCAGACGCAACAGAAGGCGCTGGAGAACGCGCTCGCCAAGTACCCCAAGGGCGGCGCGGGCGACCGCTGGCTGAAGATAGCCGGCACTGTGCCCGGGAAGACCAAAGTATGTAATTTTATACAATTAGAAGTATACAGGCATGAGGAACAGGGGGTAAAGTTCACTCATCCTCCATAGAAAAGGGAGGATCCTCCGAGTAGACGGGTGTCGTGTCTGGTGGGCAACTGCCCCACGGTTGATGTCGGGGATATTGTATTTAAGCTAGTTGCGCGGTAAACTTTGCTTGGTCGATGCAAGATTTTGCGTAAAGTCAGTGTGTTGCGTAGTTCGCAGGTGGCGATGTAGATGCCGCCACAGAACTACTAACAATGAATAAAATAGATATGGGACGAGGCAGCTAACTAAATAGCTTTTTTAAACCATCTGTGTGTATTAAGTAGTCAAATCTCCGATATTATTCGTCTGAATGTGTGTTATGATCAAAAAGTCAGTATCAGAGATTTTAGAGGAGGTATTATTCACTCACGCGATTTGCGCGCGAATCAGCTGTAAACGAAGCGTCACGGAAATTTCCGAATACCTCCAAAACCGTGATCGACTTGGCCGACTAGTCGGCCAAAGTCATAGTCGGCACATCTCTAAAAAATAAGATATAAATGTTAAGTTTCAAACAAGATTATTCAAATTACAGGAGGAATGCATGCAAAGGTGTAAATATCTGTCAGACATGGTCAGAAAACAGAAGCAGAAAGAAGAAGAAGAAGCTCAGCAGAACGCAGAAGGTGACGTCATCACAGAAGATCAACAAGACGACGAGTGATATAGGAATAGGCATTAATTGAAACATTAAAACGACACACGATTCACAACTTTATGATGTAAAGCATAAGGTTCAAAATAAATTTTATGAAATTGAATCTGTTTTGATATGTTATGTCATGGTATCCGGGTTTTGTTTTGGTACCGCTGAATAAACTATCGAAATTAAATCTTGAATGTTTTGTTTTTAAATCATATTAACACTAATAATCTTTTGATCACCCAAAGTTGACTGGCAGATATAAGCTATGGAATTAGAGTCTGCACATTGTCTTCAAGAGGCTCGCACTAAAATTTCATGGATTCTCTAAATTGGCAGCACAAACTAATATTCATAGAAAAACTTTTCAAGATTGTAGCTATGTACGTAGTGCTTTAACCCCTCTTTGTTTATTTCAATACTTTTGTTTTCAAATTGCTACCTTTTGTGTGCTCATTCGTAACATAGAACGTTAACAGAGAACCGGAGTTACCGACATAGCCTGCAGAGTAAGCAAGCTGAAGTGGCAGTGGGCTGGCCATATTTGTCGAAGGACCGATGGCCGGTGGAGCAGACGAGTCCTAGAGTGGAGACCGCGTATCGGCAAGCGTAGTGTGGGACGCCCCCCAGCTAGATGGACCGACGACCTTAAAAAGGTGGCTGGGACAGACTGGATGCGGAAAGCGGAGGACAGGGTGTTGTGGCGCAGCCTGGGAGAGGCCTATGTCCAGCAGTGGACTGTTATAGGCTGAGTTGATTGATTGATTGATCGTAACATGTTCTCTAACAAAACTTCCAACATGCATGTGAAATACGAGCTTCAAACTTTATGGCGATTCTGAAGTGTCACCGTCACCCCCGCTGTCACATGAAGTGAGCTACTCGCTGCGCGGGTACTGCGTCACCCGTCACCCCGCTGTCAGATGAAGTGAGCTACTCGCTGTGCGGGTACTGCGTCACCCGTCACCCCGCTGTCAGATGAAGTGAGCTACTCGCTGCGCGGGTACTGCGTCACCCGTCACCCCGCTGTCACATGAAGTGAGCTACTCGCTGCGCGGGTACTGCGTCACCCGTCACCCCGCTGTCACATGAAGTGAGCTACTCGCTGCGCAGGTACTGCGTTACGCGTCACCCCCGCTGTCATATGAAGTGAGCTACTCGTTGCGCGGGTACTGCGTCACCCGTCACCCCCGCTGTCATATGAAGTGAGTTACTCGTTGCGCGGGTACTGCGTCACCCGTCACCCCCGCTGTCACATGAAGTGAGCTACTCGCTGCGCGGGTACTGCGTCACCCGTCACCCCGCTGTCACATGAAGTGAGCTACTCGCTGCGCGGGTACTGCGTCACCCGTCACCCCGCTGTCACATGAAGTGAGCTACTCGCTGCGCAGGTACTGCGTTACGCGTCACCCCCGCTGTCATATGAAGTGAGCTACTCGTTGCGCGGGTACTGCGTCACCCGTCACCCCCGCTGTCATATGAAGTGAGTTACTCGTTGCGCGGGTACTGCGTCACCCGTCACCCCCGCTGTCACATGAAGTGAGCTACTCGCTGCGCGGGTACTGCGTCACCCGTCACCCCGCTGTCACATGAAGTGAGCTACTCGCTGCGCGGGTACTGCGTCACCCGTCACCCCGCTGTCACATGAAGTGAGCTACTCGCTGCGCAGGTACTGCGTTACGCGTCACCCCCGCTGTCATATGAAGTGAGCTACTCGTTGCGCGGGTACTGCGTCACCCGTCACCCCCGCTGTCATATGAAGTGAGTTACTCGTTGCGCGGGTACTGCGTCACCCGTCACCCCCGCTGTCATATGAAGTGAGTTACTCGTTGCGCGGGTACTGCGTCACCCGTCACCCCCGCTGTCATATGAAGTGAGTTACTCGTTGCGCGGGTACTGCGTCACCCGTCACCCCCGCTGTCACATGAAGTGAGCTACTCGCTGCGCGGGTACTGCGTCACCCGTCACCCCCGCTGTCACATGAAGTGAGCTACTCGCTGCGCAGCATGTCGTTTCTGTAAAAGTCTCACCGTGAAAACTTGCGTGGAGCGAGCTGTCAGTGTCATCCCACTGGTGCTGGGGATTGACCAAACATTACATTTTATAATCATAATCATTTTATAATCGACAGAACCTTTCATATGCTTCACTTTCGACCTAACCTAACCCAACATTATCCCAGCAAAACATCCATAGGTGAAACGTTCTATCGACGAATCTCTCAAAAACGTAACGTCCTGTCGGTGACCAGTCCAAAGGAGAATGACTGTCGGAGAACGGTTGCAGACCCGACGAAAATCTCGAAATATTCATGTACAAACAACATCGATCGCTCGCCGCATAGATAGAGGTCTACCATGCAGTGGAAGGATTCAATCAAGGACGACCAGCCAAGTCAGAAACTGTGCAAAGAAAACGTGTTCATAATATTGCATCTAATATTGATGATAAAGAAGCCTCCTGGCAAAAATATTGATTTTATAAATTTTTTTCATTACATTTGTTTACGTACGTTGATTGCCTACAATACAATACCATACTCGTACATCTTTGAATGTAGATTTGTTTTGGTCCTAATAAAAAGTAAAAGACTGAATTTTCTTGCCCATTCACAAAAATGCCTTCAAACAAACACGGATTTGTGGCGCTTAATCAAAGCGCATACTCCTTGCAAACCCATGCGCGATTGGAAGACGCGTACCTTGAATTGAATACGAGTTTGTAAAGGCATTCAGCACGACAAATCCGTGCGTGTTTCTATTATAGGCAGTACTGCCTCCTAATGTACACGGAAATGGAACTACGCGGTCCGTCAGCCAGGCAAACTTTTAGCACTCGATCACTTGACACACTCGGTTATCTCTTCTTATTTAATAGATTTGGGTTAATAAAAACGCTTAATAACGTCGCACAGTCTTTACCACTATCAAGCGATGGTGGTCCCATGACCCAATCGCGATGTGTTTTGAAGAAGCCTTCAAAACACATCGCGATTGGGTCACGGGATTGCGTTTATTTAATCAGTTAACAAATCGATCATAATAAAATCGCGATGTGTTTTGAAGAAGCCTTCAAAACATATCGCGATTGGGTTACGGGATTGCGTTTATTTAATCAGTTAACAAATGGTTCATAATAACAAACTACATACATACAGGTGATTGTTTTGCTTTTTTATGAAGTTTGTCTCTATGCGTCATACATCGTACTAGTCCCGATGTTATCCACGGTTTGATATACTATCTTTCGTTTCGATAATTTATATGACAGAGTTACCAAATACAACGCGTTAAATGGGTTTAGTAAAATATTCTATGGCAGAATTTGCATTCAATCAACTCAGCCTATAGCAGTCCACTGCTGGACATAGGCCTCTCCCAGGCTGCGCCACAACACCCTGTCTTCCGCTTTCCGCATCCAGTCTGTCCCAGTGACCTTTTTAAGGTCGTCGGTCCATCTAGCTGGGGGGCGTCCCACACTGCGCTTGCCGATACGCGGTCTCCACTTCAGGACTCGTCTGCTTCATCGGCCATCGGTCCTTCGACACACATGGCCAGCCCACTGCCACTTCAGCTTGCTGACTCTGCAGGCTATGTCGGTAGCTCCGGTTCTCTTCCGGATAACTTCATTTCTGATCTTATCCTTCAAAGAAACTCCGAGCATAGCCCGCTCCATGGCGTGCTGAGCGACCTTTAACTTGTGGACCAGCCCGACTGTCAGTGTCCACGTTTCGGCACCGTATGTAATAACGGGCAGGACGCACTGGTTGAAGACCTTAGTCTTCAAACACTGCGGGATTGGTGACGAGAAAAGACTTGACGAAGTTTTCCAAACGCTGCCCAACCCAATCGGATCCTCCTGTCGGCTTCTTTCTCAAAGTTGTGTCTACCGAGCTGGATAACTTGTCCTAGGTAGACGTACTCCTTCACAACTTCGAGAAGCGACCCTTCGATGTGGATTGGAAACGGCAAGACGTGCGAATTGTACATGACTTTCGTCTTGTCCAAATTCATGCCGAGGCCAACCCGCCGAGAGGCTCCATTTAGGCTGTGCAGCATCTGGTCTAACTGTTCCAGCGTCTCTGCCATTATGACGATTTCATCGGCAAAACGAAGGTGTGAGATGTACTCGCCGTTTACATTGATACCCTGTCCAGAACAGTCCAGCGTCTTAAACACGCTCTCCAACGCATTGGTGAAAAGTTTCGGAGATATCACATCGCCTTGTCTCACCCCCCTCGCAGTTGGGTAGGGCTGGTTTTTTCATACAAACACCTCAACACTTCGATGTAACGCCAGTCAATTCGACATCGTTGCAGAGAGGCCAGAACTGCCCATATTTTGACGGAGTCGAAGGCTTTTTCGTAGTCCACAAATGCCATACACAGCGGCTGGTTGTACCAGTGGCGTAGCGTGGGTTTTCGCCGCCCGGGGCCGACCGTAAATTTGCCGCCCCCTATTTTAATTATTGGTTATTTAAAGTTTAAATATTTTATTCAACGGATCTAATGTATATCGTACAACTTATTGCAAGTCAAGATAAATTACCACTGCTTCAGAAGGAAAATACATCTATGAGAAGCAATGGCGCAAGACACCCACAGGAATTTTTTTTTTTTAAATGTCTAAACTTTATTAAGTTAACGCTAGGTATACACAACAATAAATAACAAGTACTACTCGTATATCCGTTCGTTCTTTTTTATCGATAGGTTATTCTTTTCCAAGCCTATTTTCTAATAACTCCTTCCATTTGCAAAACATTTTCGTTATGTTGTGCACTTGATTCATGATTGGCTACCTTTTTTTTTTGAGTGGGAAATCATCAAATAACTTCTCCCGCTCTGGACGGAGCGGGAAGGTGTCTCAGACTCTTACTGACTAAAACCCACCCGTATTCCTTCCGTTGCCTCTCGGTAACCCTTCAGTACCTTCCCGCGACCCCGGCAGGCATCGGCCCTAGTGAACCCCTACACTTGTGCTGACGACATCTCTTTGAGGCGCGCGTGGAATGCAACGCGCCGTCGACCCGGGCCTGGTCCTTACCGGACGGTGAGCTGCCTACAGTGGCCGGAAATCCGCCCGGGATTCTCGACGCCCAGGGCGTCACCTGCGGTGGCTAGGAGCGAGAGGGCGCGAAATTTCCTTTTCCCTCAACCGTCCCACCTCCTCCTTCGCGAACATTACTACTTCGCAGAAGGAGGTGACGGCTGCCCATGCCCTCTCGCTCCGTACCATGGCCTGAATCAGGGCCGCACGCGAGAGATCTCTGCCGGCGATCGCCTCCACGCTCTGCCCAAGCCGGACAGACCTCCACCGTATGCTCCACCGTGTCCTCCAGGCGATACCCGGGCGTTTCCTCCCGCCTTATCCGACACAGGAACCTCCCGAACCTGCCGTGTCCGGTAAGGACCTGCGTCAGGCGGAAGGTAAGGACGCCGTGGCGCCTCTCTAGCCACTCCTCAAAGAGGGGACTTATCGCCGCAATTGTGGCGTGCCCAGCACTGGATTGCGACAACCGTACTCTCCATGTCACCATGAGATCCCGCCGGAGCTCCGTCCGCTGTGCCGCGATTTCTCGCGGCAGCGGAGTTACGCGCCGGCGTTTCGCCTCCTCGCGCCACTCCCATACGTGCGGGATGACTTTTGCCTCCAAATCCCATGGCGGCAATCCAGCAAGGAGGCTTGCTGCCTCACAGGAGACCATGCGGTATCCCCGGACCAGCCGGATGGCCATGACCCTTTGGGCCGCGCTCAACCGGCGGGCTGGCCGCAGCGCCAGGGAAATGATTGGCTACCTTGGGATTCAATTTCCACCAAGTATTAAATATCCGTCGGAAGAGCAAAATTTCGATGCATTTGAGATTTATATATTTTTTATTTGAAAACCCCAATTCAGGGTTTTCAAATAAACGACAACAGAAGCAAAACAATGAAGCTTTCGAAGGAGAATATAATATAAGAGCGTAAACAACTTTTTCGCCGTTTGGCAATATGTGACAAAACCAATGGTTAGTCAGCCGTCTCGATACTACTTTTGAATTTGTAGACTCCATGTCTGACTGAGTCGTGCGTGATACTGTTGACTCTTCAGATAAATTTGTATTCAT
Organism: Atethmia centrago; assembly: GCA_905333075.3. NCBI lineage: Eukaryota > Metazoa > Arthropoda > Insecta > Lepidoptera > Noctuidae > Atethmia > Atethmia centrago. Next base: position 4,722,502 of record HG995378.1, on the reverse strand, counting down.
GTGTTGAATGACTTCCTGTTATTCTCCTCCTTTGCTTTCTTCTTATTCCGATAATATACTCCACTTTTGCTCTTTTAATTTTTAGTTAGAGATAAGCTTTAAAAGATAAAAAAAAACTAAATCATTTTTTATTATTATTTACTGGCCCCATAGTATATTCTTAGGTTTAAAAATGTGTTTTAGTTTTTATTTACTCCTCTTTATTCTGATTCTATAGTAATTTAATGAAAATGCTCTAAAAACACGAAACGTTCTTTTGACAATTCTCAAAAGTTAGCATTTTTTATTCAGTCAGTATTTTATTACAAGTGCGACACCGACACATTACCTAATTTTTTTATTAAAAATACACAAGCAAGTAACAAACTCCGAGAAAATTACTTCCACCGTAGTTTTTGTTATTTATCTACTATATAATTGTTACGTCTATTTTAACGTTTTAAATCGATAGAGTTTACCGACTCCCACCACAAAAAAGAAGAAATTTAAATTATTCTAACATAGGTCAACTGTAGGATTATGGGACGCCATGCAATTATGAGGTTAATTTAATAACTCGTGACGCAAAGATTTATAATTACTAAATCTGTCAGATGTCGAGTCAATTTAAATCTCAGCCGAATAAGTATTTTTTTTCTCAAACATGCAATAAAATATTTTCGTTATATTCCTTATCCGCCGCCCCCTTTCGTATGCCGCCCGGGGCCATGCCCCCCCCCCCAAACGCTACGCAACTGGGTTGTACTCTTCGATCTTCTGTACAATCTGCCAAACAGTATGGATGTGGTCCACGGTACTAAAGCCTTTTCGAAAACCGGCTTGTTCTGGTGGCTGGAACTCGTCAAGTCTCCTGGCGAGACGATTCGTGACGACCCTCGAAAACAGCTTATAAACGTGGCTCAGAAGTGAGATGGGTCTATAGTTCTTCAGCAAGGTTTTGTCGCCTTTTTGAAGAACATAATCACCGCACTTCTGCTCCACGCCTCCGGCGTTGTGCCTTCTTGGATGATGGAGTTGAAGAGACTCGCTAGCTCTTTCAGGACTGGAGCCCCGCCCGCTTTAAGGAGCTCTGTCGTTCTCTGTCGTCTGTCGACATTCGGGATGTTTTCCGTGTAGTGGCGCGTTAATTCGGCTCGATGGTCATCTTCACTATGCCCCGCTGGTTTCGCCATCCGCGTTGAGTACAAGTGCCCGTAGAAATCCTCGACTTCCTCGAGTATCTCGGACTTCGAAGTCACGATCCTAGCATCCGCAGTTTTCAGTTTCGTCAGATGGGACCTCCCTAATTGCTGAGCGAACACTTTCGACCCTCGGTTCTGCTCAATCGTGATTATAATATCACGAGTGTTAGAGCACCGAAGGTCGCGACGCGTCAGCTTTCTAATTTTTAGGTTTAAGGCGCTCTTATCTGACGAAGACGGCGGCGAGGATGGCAATTCTCGTCTTTCCCTCATAAGTCCGAGAGTCTCCGAGGAAAGTTTGGACACTTTACTTTTTCGTTGCGACGGGAAAGTCTGCGGGACACGATGCGAAGTGCTTTGACCATCTTGTCGGCTTTCTCATCAATAGTGCCTGTGGTTTCCTTCTCGGAATCGGAACTTCTCGGATCCTAGAGCGGCTTGAAGCTGCGTAGGTCGGAGAGTAGGCCTCATCATGCGGATTCTCTCGGCTCGAGAATTGATATTTAGAGTGCCTCGGACAAGCCTATGATCGCTTCCGGTATTAAACCTGCTGATCACGGAGACATCTCTAAATATGTGCCTCTTATCCGTCATAATGAAGTCTATCTCGTTCCTTGTCACGTTATCGGGGCTTTGCCAGGTCCACTTCCTTTGGGGCTTCTTCTCGAAGAACGAATTCATCAAGAAGAGCTCCTGAGACTCTAAAAAGTTGACCAGCATTTGCCCCCTGTGATTCCTGCGCCCCAAACCGAACGGTTCAACTTTCGTTTCGCCGCATTCTTGTACTCCCACTTTGGCATTGAAGTCACACATGTTATGGGTGACTGACCCATGTTATGGTGACGTTGTAGTGGGCCTTTGTCGTACTGTGCATTGCCTTGGCAATGGCCTCGGCTGTCTCGTCAGAGCATGTAGAAGTCGGCGCATATACCTGTATCACCTTCAGGTAGTACCTGTCAGTGAGTTTCAGTACAAGGTACTCTACCCGTGTTGACACACTACTGATTTCCACAACGCTGCTAGTGAGTTCCTTATTGACAAGGACGCCGACACCGCCTTGGGAGAGCTGATCGCCTTCGCGGAAGTAGAATCGGTGACCTGACTCCAGGGTTATCGTGTCTTCCCCCCTGTCTTCGGACTTCAGATAACCCCAGTATATGCCAGTTAATGCGACCTAACTCTACCTCGAGTTCGGCAAGGTGATGGTCCAGCCTCATCGAACGTCCATTGTACGTCGCCAGATGTAGTCGTCGTTGGTAGCCTACTGTAGCCCGGGGATTATTCGCACGGGTCCCGCCGTTACCGTGACCGCTACCTTGACCAGGAATAGCGGGACCACCGGGAACTGGGGGCCGTTGTTTTGACACTATATTCATTATTGGGAGGTTTTTAATGCCCATAGTCACCACGCTGGGCAAGCGGGTTGGTGACCGCAGTGCCAATCCTTTCGCACCGATGACGCTGCTGCCCGTCATCGCACTAGAGAATTTAAATTGGCTTCTTGGATGGTTATACCGCCATCGGTCGGTCGTCAGCGCCTCGTCCGTCAGTAGCAGGGTGTACCGCGTGCAGGTGAGGTTGACATTTGGGGAGTCCGGTTGTTGTGTGCTCCCCCTTACACCCTCCGAATTTGCATTACTAGCACGATAAATAGCTAGTAAGGTTACTAACTTATAATAAAAATAATGTAGTCTTACAAATAAATAGATAATTTCAACATTTTTAATCGTGCCATTTCAATTGTGCTACGCGTCCACATTGAGTGTCAGGTTTTTTGTAGAGCCGATTATCGGGCCGATTCAAATTCGACTTTTGCGACTTTTTGTAGAACTTGTGCCTTTACCGTGTGAAATTCTGTTTTATTCGCACCGCTAAATAATCGGTTTCCGATTGTCTGACGTGGATTGTCTTAGTCGGAAAAGTTGCGCCGTTTCACGTTTTTGTGACATCAAATTTTTACTCCGAACTAGTCCTTTGTTTGGATTAGTTCGGAAGTTGGATGAGTGAAATGGTAAAATCCCCGTCCACATTATGCGTAACATGTTGGTCACTTTGTTGGGAGACTTATCGCGGACCCAGATTCAATCTGCCTATCTAACCCGTTGGGGTCGGCTTCCAGACTAACCGGATGCAGATAAATGCCAGTATTTTACATGGATCGACTGCCTATCTGACCTCCACATCCCAGTAACTGGGTAACACGATACCCCTTATGCCTGGTTGTCAGACATTTGCACTTCTGCAATGGCTAACCGTAACGGTTGTCAAGGATTTATGAAAGACAGTCGGGACCAACGGATTACGTGTTTTCCGAGTCACGGAGGGGTCTCAATATGTAATGGATGGTCACCCATCCACGAACCGAGTCAATAAATTAAAAAACATTATTTTCAATAATTGCTGTATTTCTTATTTAGAAAAAATATATTAAACTGTTTCGAATATTATCATCACAGAGTAGTCATAACTATTTGAGCAAAGTATATGTGATTACATATTTAATTTGTACTTTATAGCGTCGTGTTAAGGAGTGTTATCATTTATCGTATCGGGCGCGGGGACGATCCAAATCGTTGGTATATATCGGGTATTAGGTCCTCTTCGTAACTTTGTGGCCTTGCAGGGGATTTGACGCCAGCGTAACCTGTAATTAAAATTATAGTATTTTGTTAAAGCAGACGATAAATTAGTTGATGAAATTGTGTATTAATAATATTTTTTTTAAATCTGTAATTAGTCTTGCTAGGTAAAAGAAGTTGCAGAAATATTGCTCAGCTCAGCTCAGCTTTCATTTTACAAAAAAAATCTTATAAAGAGACTCGCTCACAACACTAGCTCAAATGTTTCTTTAATACTCCTTTCCAGCTGTTAATTTGAAGTTGACTCATGCAAGCGGGTCATAGAATAGGGAATATGCAAGTAATTCAAAACTTATCCATTATTTAAATATACATTGTGTAGGAGTCAAGAAACAAATTCCTATTCTTTTACATTTTTTTAATGCATTACTTGCAATTCATTATTTATGTTGCGTTTTTTTGGTGGAATGGGACGCAAACTCAAAACGCGTCGTCTTCGAAAATGCTGGAAGTGACGAAAGAAACTACGAGTATGTTAATCAAATGTATTCTTCTTAACAAAGTGCTTGAAATCTCACTAAAGTAAGTAAGTGCGATTTCTGCTTGAATAAAGCACAACAAATAATTTAATTTATATTCTTGAGGCTACAAAGTGATGCAAACAAAGAAGATTCGTGGTAAATGATGTCACATCATGCCCGCGACAGAAACGGACGTTTGAACTGTAGTAGAAAATTGTTGGAGCTTCATAATTTTTTTGAGCAACAAGCAGTAGTTGAATTTAACTTTTAATACTTTTCTTGTGTTTATATAACTGTATATTATTGATATAGTGAAAACAAAAATTACATGCCAAATATTGTTGACACAGATCATATGATATCAAAACTATGTGTCATCTGCCTGGCGTTTTATCAGCTACGTTAGTGTCCAGTTTCCAGTGTACCTGGATACAGCTGAGTACAAGTATTTTACATGGAGCGACACCCTGATTGACCTCCATAACCCAGTTGCTGGGGAACACAAAAAAATCTGCTTCTCCTACTGGATTTAATCTACGTAATATGACTATACAGGGTGACATTGAAAACATGCGACAAATCGAAATGGGAGATTGTACTCATCATTATGAACAACTTTTACTAAGGGACCAAAGCTACAATCCCAAAAAAAAACTGCTGTCCCCTACATTTATGTTCGCAATACCTCATCAAAATGTAGGAAAAGCAGATTTTTTTTTTTTGGGATTACAGCTTTGGTCCCTTAGTAAAAGTTGTTAATAATGATGAGTACAATCTCCCAATGTCCCATTTCAGTTTGTTGCAAGTTTTCAATTTCAACCTGTATAATAATTTAATATACGAAAAAAATCATGAAGAAACTGGATTTATAGTTAATAGAAGTCTGAAATAGCTAACCAGTCTTGAGTAAGCGTGGTGATTATGCTCGTGACTTCTCTGAGTGAGAAGACGCGTTTGCTCTGCAGCGATATAATAATGGGCTGGTATTATGACGGAAATATGGAGTGCACGTTACCAGGCGTGGTGCGGCCGGGCCAGGCGGGCGGCCCGCAGGCGGCGCAGGCGCAGCGCAGCGGGGACGCCACGCGGTGCGCCTGCGCCGAGCCGTCCGCGCAGCTCAGCGTCACGTCTAGCGGGCCGTACTTGGTCGCCTGGCAGCACTCGCATTTGGAGTCGTGGACGCCGGTTTCTAGGAGAAAGTAAATAGATTTCAAACTGGCTAATACAAAATTAGAAAGTTGTCCAAAAAGTTAAACAACATCAAGAAAATGATCAAGAATGAGTACTCATTCTTGATCATTTTCAATATTTTTTTTAATTGTTTAATAAACTTACAGTTAAAATTATTGAAAGATTAAAAAAAACTTCGGAGTGATAGAAGAGACTAGTGAAAAGAGAGTTAAATCAATAAAAAGTTCACTCAGTATAATCTCCTTAGTAATTTTACGTGAACTTATTGAGCGATGGTTAAACGGGCCCTAATAAACTTTGGATTTTATGATACAACATTTAGAAGGTGTAAAAAAGTCGCTTTTCGTGTTTGTCGATGTGGCCACTGAGATCTTCTAAAATAAACAATGCGGTTTTCACCATCGTTCAGAGCAGGGATTCCCAAACTATTTTGGACAAACGACCCCTTTTTTCAAAATGAACTGATACCTCAAACATCCATAAACAAACTTTTTCATGTTGTACGAACTTGTGCACGCTTATCAACTTGTTTAATTTTTTAAAAGTACAACAGTGATACTTCCTACTAAAATATTAAGGTTCCTGCAAACTGGCGCTACTTGTCGCGCGACGCCACACCGGTAAAACAATTTCCATGAAGTTTTCATCTGATGTCGCGTCGCGCGACATGTCGCGCCAGTATGTAGAAGCCTTTGGTCATTCTTATAACAAGTTGGTACACGTAACACAACTTATAAGCACAGTATCTTGAAAGTTTCAAATAAGAATTTGTGTTAATTAATAGGGGCCGATTTTTAGACCTCGTTGACCCCTGTAATCAGTTTTCGTTTATGTCGACCCCTGGGAAACCAATTTCAACCCCAAGGGGTCAATATCAACCACTTTGGGAATCGCTGGTTTAGAGCATTGATTCCGGAAGGTTGATGTGTATAGTACATAATTATTTAACTAAGATTTAGCACAGAAATCTTGATGTTTTGAAATGTCGCCAAGGCACCCGCGCGAAGCAGGAGCGGATCGCTTATAAATAACACTACTTACGGTTATTATAAAGAGTGCCCGAGTCGCAAGTACCGCGACACTCCTTGAGCCCCCGGAGCGGCAGCTTGTTGACGCACAGGCCGTGCGGGCCCACGCGCCTGCGCACCAGCCCCACCGACTCCGCGGGGGCTATGCTTGTGGGTACGCATTTACCTGGAAAGGGGAGATTTGTTAGAGTTTCCTATGAAATTCTTGACATCTGTTGAAAGGGGTTTTACGAAATAAATTATTATCTTATCAATATATTAGTAAAGTGAATTATATTAAAAGATATCGAGCTATGGAGGTATTTCTTTTTAAATATTTTTAATTGATGTGGGTAATCTGCAAAAAATATTGAGACTATATTACGTATCAAACAAAGTTTCTATCATATATTATGTAGTTGCTATTGAAAGCATAATTATTTTTTAATGGTAATTTTACAGGAATTTAGTTTTAATTATGCATTAAGTAGGTATTCGTTTTATTGTATTAATGTTGTGAAAATGTATATAATTTTTATTTTTAATATTAAAGTTTATGAAAATATTCCAAGTTAATATGAAATACTTAGACTAAGATAATTGAATACTTTTCATTCTGTGGAATTTTAATTTCTTTTTAAATAGGGGAAAATATTGTATTTCTTTAATATCTTTCGGCAATTCGTTATACATTTTGGCACCCTCATACTTAATATTTCTAGTACCGTAGTTTGTCCGTAGTCTACTGTAAAGGCAATATCGTTAGCATTTCTCAGTAACCGGGTCTGAAATGCGCTTTTTTAGTAAAAAATATTTGAGAATGTGTATCTTTTGTCAGTATCTTCGGTATAAGGATGCAGGTATGGAATTTATATATTTGAGCAAGCGTCATTAATTTGGTTTTATGAAAAACAGTTTCGGTTGGCGTTAAGTAGTTAAGATGAAAGAGTAATTTAATGATTTTATTTTGAGTGATTTGTAAATTTCGTATGTTGGTTTTGGTGAGATTTAATAATGGAATTATAAATTATACTTTACTGATTGAGGAAAGCAACGGACGGTACCTCGTAGTATTCCCATCAACGATGCCAGTTTTCAACGTATTTTGTCCAAGTGTGACTGTATTTTTCTAATTCTACTTTGGTAAACGGTTCATTAGTAACATGTAATTGTTGAAAGTTTGGAACATTTTTATTTATTTATTACTATATCCTCATGAGAGAACTTATTCGTGATTCCGTGATCGCAGTTTCATTGTTTCTTGTCAAACGACAAGCTACTCCTCATGCCATGATTTGAAGTTACGATAACCCTAGGGTTACGTGTTTGTTATGTATCAGTTTGTTAACAAGCAATTATTATGGTTGACAAATGGCCTCAAAATAAATTAATAGTTAAATAAATCCAAATCAATGTCCAAGGTGACATCATCTATTTACATTTTTAATTACTTAAAGTAAAACTGTTATCTTTTAGAAAAAAAGTTAACAAAATTATTGTAACTTGATTCTTATTTCTGATTTTTTTCTTGTTTTAAATCAAGTTACAATCATTTTGTTAAGTTTTTTTTTAACAAATTTGTTTATTCTGTTATTCCTTACTTACTAAAATAACGCTACTTTATTTTCTTCTTTTATATAATTGAATTTTCCTAACACTATATCTAATCAAATTTCTATAACAATCAAATACTATCCCAACATCAGTAAAATTATTGCTCCAGGCGAGGCTCGAACTCGCAACCCCGGCATCGCTCACGAACACTGTCTTATAAGTACCGTGCGCTAACCAATTGCGCCACTGGAGCTATGGGTACCCTGGTCTATTGTAGCTGTGCCTTCGAAACTATTTTATTGGTGGATTTTGGACTATGCCATTGTTAGATAGTGTATTGTTGAAATGTAGGGAGAAATGCATCAATAGCCATGGTGAAATGCCTCACGAAAAAGGTGGTAGGTAATAATTATATTTGTATTGCTATTGACAATGTGTTTACATTCTGTAGAATTTAACACTCGTAATAGTAGATTATACAACAAGTGAAAAAAAGGGAATTTAATTCGAGGGACTAAGTTGGATACCCGAGAGCAGTGAAAGATTTTAGATTAGAATTCTGATCAGAGCGAGGGATACAAGGACTGAGATGATTTTTTTTTTCGCGAGTTGTATACATTTCTACTCTTTATGTAGTATAGTATTCATATTTATCACATTTTATTATATGATCGGTAATGAGAGAACAAGGATTAAAAATAATTATTAAAAAACCGGCCATGTGCGAGTCGGACTCGCGCACGAAGGGTTCCGTACGAAAAAAATCTATAAGAACGGCAAAAAAATCATGTCTGTTGTATGGGAGCCCCTTAAATATTTATATCATTCTGTTTTTTAGTATTTGTTGATGATGCAGATGATGTATTTCTGTGAAAATTTGAACTGTCTAACTATCAAAGTTAATGAGATACTTCTTCGTATAAATCGACACAGTTAGTCCTCTTTCTGTTTGAATGGACAGAATAAAATCTATCCGATTCGAAGCGAATGTAATAATTATCGAGGTCGCTTCGCTCGCTCCGGCATCCTAAGTCGCCAAAGTTACTCCTCTATGAATGAACAAACGATAACCTAACATATCCGAGATGAACTGCAAAAATAATCGAGCTTCGTGGAACTGAAGATGCACCCTCTGAAAATAAACTTGCCGGCGCCCATGAATATATTAATTGTTTGTCCGAAACAGTTTGCTTTTGTAACGATTAAACGGCAATAAACCATTTCCTATGTATGCAGTCCACTCTTTCATTCCACCCTCAGCTAACAGTTACCGACCCGGATAACCTGGTCAAGTAGCGTTTCATTTGAGGAGTGGGTAAAGTGATAATACTACATTAGGTACGATATTCTCTGCCGGGGTAGCGGGAAAGTCCGAAAGGGATACCGAGGCCCCGGGCAACACAGGCAACGGCAGGAACACGGGTGGGTTTTAGTCAGTAAGAGTGTGGCACCCTCCCGCTCCAAAGTTTTCTGTAACCCTATAAATTGCATGCACAATAAGAACACGTCCATATAAAGTTGAACGTACTCAAAGCCTGAGGCAGCTCCTGGCACAGCTGGCAGCAGGTGTCGTTGACGAGGTTCTCGGGCGCGCACGACGACACGTCGGGACAGAACTGTCGTGTTGACGTCACGAACACTTCGTCGCCGGCTTTGTCGCAGGAGTAGGTGGTGCAGTTGTCTTCGGAATGCCATGTTGTGCCTGAGGATGGTGAAATTGAGGGGATAAGTAAATTGGTGGTGATTTCCGAGATTTTACTTCGTCGCCGGATTTTAATTCTGATCTTTTGTAAAGTTTCGTGTCGTTTGTTTTGTGCCATCTTTGCCTAAAATTTAGTTAAGATTGACTGATTACAGACGCGATCAGGCTTCCAGAACCCTTTGTGGGTTAACAGCTTCTAAAAGCGGACCAGAAAATGACTTATCTAGACGGCTTAAATAACCCGTCGTACAGCAGCGGTTTATAAGACTGATTGTCTACAATCGGTCCTATAAAAGAAGTTGCAGTAGTGGAAAAAAATATAATTAAGATCAGTTTATTTGTAAGACCGACTGCTGTATTAGACGGCTTCATTCGTTTCTTTGAGGAACCGTCCGCGGTACGTATTCTTATGAATAGACCCGACCGCGGACCATAAAAGATATTAGATTGTGTCATAAGGGACCAAAATAATGTATTGAGGGCGAGAGCGATTGTTTGAATCCAAAGCGATGCGAAGGATCCTAGAGTAGAATCCCGAGCCTAGCGAGGGATTCTTAGAGTAGAATCTTAAGTAGCGAGGGATTCAAAGTACGTCGCTCGAGGTTAAAAGATTTTGGTACCGTGTGGCACCCTCTGCTTTTCATCCCCCTCTATGAGAAAAATAACTAAGAGATGCTTTTATTAGTGACGATTATATATTTGCATGACCAAATTACAAATTTATATTAATATCAAATTAAAATTGTAATATTTTGACCAAAAGTAATGAAAAAAACGAATAAGAAGTTTCCGCGTATTTTTTTTTTTATTTGTTTGAGCAGTGCCGCGTCGGCAGGCGCGCTTTTTGTTATTACCAGCCAGGTCTTTATCGAAGCAAATTGCGTTCAAACTTTTTAATTAATTTGTGTTCCAAATTCTAAAGTCATTTTGTCACTGTTATTAAGTGCGCCGGAATAACCCATTTTGCTCGCACTTATCGAGAAACCCTTCGCCACTTTTCGAAAAAAAAAATTACAAACAATAATATCATCCCCAACGTGCAAGGGAGGAACCCTTGCACGTAATGTGGGGATGATATTTTTTTTCTCGTTTACCATATGGTGTGGAAAATCGTTAAATAGGCCGTTCAAAAATATTGCGGGTTTGTGAACACCACTTTTTGATTTAAGGATCCGCTTGCGTAATATTAAGCATTAAAGTGCAAATTTTTCTTAGAGTCTAATAATAATAATAATAATAATAATACTAATAATACCATTTATTTCAGGCGTCACAGGCCCATAGAAAAAATACCATAACCTAAAAACATACATATTTTAATATACTTGAAAAGAATGTTAATAAATAGCTTAAAATTATGTTAGTAGCACTTCACTTCACTAGCTTGTACTTGTGCTGACTTGTGGCACTTGTCCGCGGAAGCGACGGAACACCACGTCCTGCGGCCAAAAGTCCTCTTCCATGACGACGGACAGATAACAATTCGGTACTCGCACCACAAACGCCTTGAAGTTGACGTTGCGGTGTGAATCCAGCAACTGCACCCTCGGCGAGTACCTGGTCTTCTGGCGCACGTACTCCACGATGTCCTCCGCCTTAGTGGTGTAGTGTAGGCGGGATATGTACACCGGTGTGTTCGGCTTTGCGGCACGCAAGCTAACTTCTGGTTGTGTAGGTGCTTTACCACAGCGGTTCTTGATTGGTCGCGATCGGCGCTTCCTCTGCACTGTCACGAAACCCTCAGCATCTGGTCTGTTCGGCGCTTTATCTGGCATAAGCAGCATACTTGAAGCGCCTGGGACACTCGCGGTAACGCTAGCGAAATCCTTTTGTAAAGGTTTCGCCAGGGCTGTAGACACTGTCAGCGGGACGGGGCGAGGAGTTCGGGCAACGTTGCATGGAGGAGCTGCGGTGACGGGCGCTGGGCTGCGAGGCACGCGGTGGGAACGTTCCGCAAGCTCAGCAAACGACGGATGCGCTGGCGACAAAACTGCTGATGCGGAATTTGACGACGATATATCGAGGCCAGCTCCGCGACACATGTTTACGTTTGACGCATCGACTGTTGACCTAGTTACCGCTACACTGTTGCGCAACTCGCAAAATTCTTTGCGCAAAAAAGCGACAGTGTTTTGGGAAGCATCTAATTTCGCCAGAACATCCGTGAGGCGGGCCTTCAGAAAGACAATGTCCTTCAGAAGGCTCGTTACATCAACGTGGTCGAAGGTGACGGGAGGAAGCTTGTGTAGCTCCTTCGCCACAAACGTCGGCACGTCGTCCGGGTCGGTCTCCTTGAATAGCGTGATAATGTCTTGCACGCTTCTCTTAGTCCCGTCACGCCGGCGGGACACCATCTGGTCGCGCTTGTTAAGCACACTGAACAGCAACAGCTTGGCAGCAGCTATGTCATCTTCGCTGAAGTTCGTTGCGCAGATCTGGACAGCGGACACCTCGTCCATCACATCCAACTTCTGCTGCAGGAACGCCAGCAGCTCATTCGGCACAAGTTCATTGCTCATGGCAAATAAATTACGAGCGACAACTTGCGCCGCGCTAGTCAATACACAGAATATGCAAACACGACCGCATTGGAACGCAGCACAAGCTGCCAGCTAAATGGTTGTTTATGAAAAAAATCATGGCAGTAGTACATATAATGAAATTAAAAGGAAAACTATCACATCTAAGGGGTTTACAAGTTAACGGGTAATAGTCGACCAACTTAAATTTGCAGTTGGAGAATTGATTGTGGTATACATCGATGTATGGGAGAACATGTTTTTAAACTACAATGTTAAGTTTGTTTTTGGAATAAATTCATACCAACTTCCCAACTAAGGAACCCTTCATGCGAAAAAACCAGCCATGTGCGTGATATCTGACACGCACTTGGCTGGTTTTTTTTATTACCGGCCAGGACTTGTATCGAAGCGAATTGTGTTCAAACTTTTTAGTTAAATAGTGTTCCAAATTCAAAAATCATTTTGTCACTGTTATTAAGTGCGCCGGAATGACCCATTTTGCTCGCACTTTTCGGGGAACCCTTCGCCTATTTTCGAATAGATGGGATGAAAAGATATTTTATTTTGCAAATATGGGTACAGTGTTATAGGGAATAAGTTTAACCATATTTTACCAGTAAAGTCAAAGTCAAATTATTTATTTCAAATAAGCACATAAAAGGCACTTTTGAACGTCAAAATTAACAAAAAAAAGTTAGTTAGTTTCGTATGGAGAAGAATGGGCAAGAAACTCCACCGTTACCCTTTTAAAATGTTATATAAAATGTTGTATGTACATTTTTAAAATTATATGTGAAGACGATGCACCTAGAATAAAATTACTATACCAAAACAGGTACAAAAGAATGAAAAATTAAGCAATACACAGTAGGCATACACAGGTTACAAAATTATAAACTAATATACTTAAACCTTAACAGACAGAGGAAAAAAAAACAACACAAAACCAAACATATAATTCTTATTTTAAACATTATAAACAGGGTAAGTTAAAAAAATATATATATCTCAAGAATTCTGTTACTATCTGTCGCGGACGTCCGCCTAACATATCGGGCTTACTCTTATTTCTACTGAAGGCCAAAAAAATGTATAATTTCTCACCAGGTTCCACCAGCTTGTCATCGAGCACACACGCAGCCTGCTGGCAGTGCCCGCAGCAGACGCCGGGCGCGGGCCGCACGTAGGCCCAGCCGCGCTTGCAGTCGCGGCTGCAGGACGCCACGCGCTCCGCGTGCGTTAGGCGCCCGCTGTAGTCGCGCCCGCACGTTATGTTCTTGCACGGGTCGTCGGGGGAGGGCCAGGTTTGTCCTTCCTGGGAAGTAGGATACGTTTTTTCATTTCTCATACTCGGAAAGTAGTGTTTGTTTGATCCCAGTAGCGGGTGGAAGTTGCTGCTCCCCACCTTTGGGCGGGAAAGACTCATAGTAATTGCTTCCCTCTCTAGGGCGGGAATTAATAAAAACAAAATAGAACTAAATTCGATTAGATAGTCGGCTACGACATTTTTTACGTGATTAAGAAAAGTATCGATTAAAATAAAATAAAAATGCTGCGGTCTTGTGAGTGTATGAACAGCTAGTGTGAATTTAAAAAAAAAACCTAAATACGGAACGGCCCGCGGCGGTGTGTTCCATATTTAAAATAAAAAAAAAACTTTTTATTTTGACAGGATACTAACTCTGTAAGCTGTACCGACATTCAAAATCTTGGTTTTATAAACTAATATTTGATTAAACATGAGTTCAAGCGATTCTGAAATGTTAACCAAACTACAATTTTTTAATTTCCTTATATTCGAAATGAAAAGTAGAGTGTTTTAACACGGGTGAAAGTCACCAATTCCTACTCGGACTATAGCCGCGATTATTTTCGACCCTTGTATAACAATCTACTATTTTGTACCTATGAATAAATCACTCTAAGCCTACACTGGCGCTCTTTTTAAAGCGACGTTTCTTGCTGCGCACTAGATTGCTCTGTGCACTTTTCCAACGCGCTAGTCCCTGCACTCTGTTGGATTTTGAACGCTGGGTTCGACGCCGAGAGTTGAAAATCCAGAGCACGGTAAAAATCTTCGTGCTAAAAAAAGCGCTCGTGCGAATGTGAGCTAACCCATATAAAAGACTGTACTGACATGTGCACACAGAGGGGCGTAGGTTAAAGAGATCTAAGACTGAAAAAAAATCAAAATTTTAAAGTAAATTTTCTTAAAAAAAAATATTCTGACTTTCAATATCTACGTAGGTAGGTATACAGTAGGTCTCTAGATATAAGAAATTGAAAAGTAAAAAAAAAATTGCAATAATGTACAGAATTTGTGGCTTGGTGATGTGACTTTTTACATTTGTTAATTAGCCAATCGGATGGCAGGTACCGCTTATTCCGACTTTCGGGGCCCTATGCCCAGTAGCGGACATATTTTGGCATACGTTATGGTGATGATACCTGGTAGATCTTGTTGCCAACCCTGCAGGCGACGGGCTCTTCGTTGGGACAGCACTTGCCCGGCAGCTTCTCTTCCTTCAGCACAAACTGTTTCTTAGTGGCGTCCGACACTTCAGTGCACGTCTCGTTTGAGCATTGTACTTGTAACTAGAATGTTAATAGAAGAATAATGATGAGAGGTGATTTTTTACTTTTGCTTTTGAATGCATACATTTCGATATCTAGGCTGATTGAAAACACATTAAAACACATTGTCATAATATTACACGAGGAAACAATAAGATTTAGGTTAATAATAATGAAAAAAAAAACATTATAATCTACACTAACATTATAAAGAGAAAAGATTTGTATTTTTGTTTGTAATGAATAAACTCAAAAACCTAAGGTAAATTTTATAATTGAATACTTATATCTAAATAAATGTCATAATTTATTTAAATAAATAAGAATAAATACATTTTAACTAGGTATACGAGTATACAAATAGGTATAAGTAACATTTGTTTTTTACTATTTAATAGATAGTAAAAAACATAATACCTAAAAATATCAATACACCAACAAAATAAAGGCTCCTACATACTGGCGCGACATGTCGCGCGACGCGTCGCGACACAAAGGCACCGCTTGTAGCGCTACACGCGGTTTCTTTGTGTTGCGTCGCGTCGCGCGACAAGTCGCGCCAGTATGTAGGAGCCTTAAAGGAAAATTAACTATTACTAAAAACATACTTTTAGGAGAACAACCTGTATAAATTTCAAACATTCCTCCACCACATTTTTGTTCGCTCGTTAGTTAGTAATAGATAAATATCGCTTAATACCGTCATTGTAATTTCCTTGTTGTTTCAATTTAAATTAAGAACTTATGTCTCTTGGCTACTTTACCAGTCGACAGCGATGCGGAGGAATTTGTTGACGCCATATTTTAGTTTGTTAATTGTTTTAATTTGGTGTAAACGTTAATTCAGACAGTTTGGTTTCATATAGAATTAAGTAATTTTTCATAATTCGATCAAGATTATAATCTGTGTTCATTATTATATTAGTTTCATTTAATTCTCTAATTTATGTGGTGTGTGTCTAGGTTTGCACCAACATATATGTATAAATATAACTGAGTGGATAAATAAATAAGTAAAAATTAGATTAAAAAAGTAGTCGACAACGAGACAACAATAAAAAACACAAGAAAAGCTTTTTGAATTCTGATAATGAATGATTACCTACGAAAAATCTTCGGTGTCCATTCCTATAGTAGAGTAGGAGTTACTATTAGCTTGAGAGTTTAAAACTAGTGTAAGACATTTCGACACAATGTAAAAATTAGGAAAATGAAATAAAATTAATTATTTGGTAGCAGATGACTCACCGTCCCGTCCAAGTCGACACAAGTGTAGTTAGCACAGAAATCTGAAGAAGTCCATTTCTCTCCGATGGCTCGCTCCTTGCCGTCCACGACGCATGCGACTGGTTTGCAGTTTCCGCAGCATTCGTTACTCTCAGGAGTTGCTGGGAAGTACTTCGAACCCTGGGAAAGTAGAAGACGTTGATAAAGTGGAGATTTGGGTGATCTATATCTACAGACCGCAGTAAGCGTAGTGTTTGAAATGACTCAAAAGGACTAATAATAAAAAGCATTGGAGTTTTTAGATGAATTTCTAATAATTTGAGTGGATGGAGAAATTGGGTCATATAGTTACCAATTTTTTTTTATTGCAGTTCATTGATTTTGAATAATGACGATATGAAATTTTATACGATGATGAATAACAAGTAAAATTATTTATAGTGGTATTTATCGATTTCTATACTTTTGGAAAGTCCTGGCAAGGCTTAGCACGAGGACCGTAGAGAAGCGTTTTGTAAGACGGAAAAGTCGACAAAAATGACGTTTCCGTGTAGACAGTTGACAGTTTTCTACCGAGAAATGTAGATAAGCGATTTCTATTCTATAGTAGAGTAGATATAGACAGCGTCATGCTAAGCCTGCTGGAGGTAACAGTCGTATCACCGCGCGAGAAGTTAACTCACCAGCTGGCATTCAGAGGGGCATTGTTGAACAGTGGTGATCTTCTCAAGCTTGTCACCCGTGTCGGTCTGTTCACATTTGTAGCTCTCACACGGGTTCGTTGGAGACGTCCAGTTTTCGCCGACCTATACAGATTAAATATCTATTTAATTGTTTTTAATGGAATTAAATCATATAATTATTATTATTTCTGTTAACACTTTTTTTAAATTAGACGAAGTCGATGTTTTCTATCCAATTAGGTACTCTTAGATGAAACACTAAAACAAACAAAATTTTTTGTGTCAGAAATTGCTGATAAAACTTAATGTGCACTTACATCTAGCACCGCTTACACAGTGAAGGTCGTGAGCATCCGTTGTTTGCGGGAAGCACAGGACCGATCGTTGTGGTGAGGTCTGTGTCCAGCAGTTGACGACAGACGATGGTGGTGATGTTCTTACATACATAATCTCACGCTTCCTTCCCATGGGCGCCACGCTCCACGTGTCTTACCTTGTAGATGTTATCGGCGTCTCTGCAGGCGACGTGCTGCGGCTGCGGGCAGCACTGGAAGGGCACGGCGCGCGGCTCCAGCACGAACTGCTCCGAGCTGGCGATGGCGGGGCACTCGCTCAGCGAGCAGCGCGCCGCCGGCCCGGCGGGGCTGCGCGAGCAGCGGCACGTGCGGCACGGGCCGTCCAGCCACACGGCGTCGATCTGGGTGGAGATACTTGAAGTTATAGTTCAAAGGTTTTATATTAAGTCGCTGACAACACCTAAACCGCGGTCACTGTCAGATTGCAAAGAAAAGAAAGAGAAGCGCGATGACACAACGCTTGTAATTTATTGCAAAATATGAAGCAATTATCTATTTACTCAAAATTGAGTTGAGTAATCGAAAATAAAAAACAACCAAGTTCTGCATTCAAAAAAGACGTTCTTAATAAACGTTAAATACGTAACGTATGTTGATATTTAATACAGATATTTTGGATTAGAACTCAAGGTAAGAGGTTAGTTTAAGGCGCTGACAAGACCCAATTGACCAAAATAGGCTTTGCTTAAGAAAAAATATTGCCAAATCTGTATAGTTTGTGGTAGCGGAAAAAATATATGTCAATTTTGAACATATTTCCCAGAACTTATTACCAAAACACGTTTTGAAAAAAAAATCTCGATACAAACTAACGTTAAACTAACCTCTTACTTTGAGTTCTAATCCAAAATATCTGTATCAAATATCAACAAACGTTACGTATTTAATTAATAACAAGAACGTCTTATTTGAATGCTTTTTTATTTTGTCTTATTTGAATTATTTTTTATTTTCGATTACTCAACTCAATTTTGAGTAAATAGATAATTACTTCATATTTTGCAATAAATTACAAGCGTTGTGTCATCGCGCTTCTCTTTCTTTTCTATGGAATTTGACAGTGACCGCGGTTTAGGTGTTGTCAGCGTCTTAACGTTAGTTCGTATCGAGATTTTTTTCCAAAACGTGTTTTGGTAATAACCAAGTTCTGGGAAATATGTTCAAAATTAACATATATTTTTTCCGCTACCACAAACTATACAGGTTTGGCATTTTTTTTTTCTTAAGAGAAGCCTATTTTGGTCAATTGGGTCTTGTCAGCGCCTTAATAACACTTCAAATGAATAAGCTCGAAACGAAACTCAGGAGCTTCTTAATACCATTTTGGACTTATTTGCGAGTTAAAAAGATACAGGATCATTCTGCGGTACCTTTAGTTGGATTCCCAACACTAAAGGTTACCTACTAAATAATACGAACATCACTAGCGTGCGCTCTCGCTGGCCATTTTTATTTGAATGAGTCGCTCAGTTTCCTCGCGGGTAGAGGTGGGCAAAGTGTATCATTTTTGAGATTGGAACATTTGCATCTCGATCACTGAAATGATCCGAAACACTGATATGTTTCATTTGGCTCATTTGGATTATCGGCTCAAAGGATATAAAATACAGAATGCTACGTATACATTAGTACGTTATTCAATGTCTATTTACAGAAAATTCTCATGTAAAGTCTCTTTTCTATATCTTTATAAATAAAAAGGAAGAAAGTAAGTCACATTATTGTGACTTACTTTCGTAGTGATTATTCACTACGCGAACAAATCGTAAACAGAACATAAACAATCTGCCGCGTGCCGCAACAACGTAAAAGAATAACTTGTCAAGGCTCAGGCCTGGCCTAGAACACACCTGTAATGAAAGGATCAAAATCATGCCGTTTACACATGCTATTAAAGTTGCTACTTGCACGCACTTTAAATGAATTTTGCCTGTAATTCGTAGAGGCAAATGGGACACGCAACGGTGCGTTCTATCGCTTTGACCTTCCGGGAACGTTAAAATAAAATTTGGATAGAATATCGGAATCATAGAATTATTGAAAATTTTTAATAATGAAATACAGTCAGAGATTGCTCGCCGATTAATTAGGGGTAATATAAGATACTTCTTACAGAGATTGAGGTAATCGTCAGACCGGACCTTTCTGGATGCTCTCTATACGATCAATGTCCTTGTGATAACATGGATCCCAGATTTCAGACGCGTGTTTCAAGTACAGTAAAGGATTTTTAAAGTTTTGGCTTGAGGCATCTGGACAGACGTATTATGAAACCTAGTGCTTTTGATGCTTTAGCGACTATGGCATCAACATGAAATTAAAAAGTAAGCTTAGAATCGTGATATACCCCTAGATCTCGGATGGAATACGTTCTAGTAGTAGTACTTGATCACCCAAGATATACGATGAAGATATAATTGCGCGCTTTCGAGAATATGTTAGAACCAAGCATTTAGCAGGGTTAAGATCAATCTTACTCCCACGACAATACGAGGGTCACACTGAAAGTTCTTAGAAAATCAAAAACTGAACAAACTAGCAAGTTATTAGTTTTATTATATCTTTTCAAAATAGTGTCCATTTACATCAATACATCGCTGCATCCGATAGAACCACTGAGAAAAGCACTTTACCCACTCGTCCTTAGGGGTCTCTTCGACGGCATTTTGAAACGCAGCCACTGCTTCCTCGGCGTCCATAAAACGTTTCCCTCGAAGTTTTTCTTTTATTTTCGGAAATAAATAAAAATCGCAAGGTGCGAGGTCGGGGTTATAGGGCGGGTGACCCAGAAATTCCACGTCTGACGTGGCCAAGTAGTCGATTGTTTGCTTGGCGGTGTGCGACGAGGCGTTGTCGTGGTGAAGGAGGATCCTACTGCGAGGTCGTTTCTCCCGAACTTTTTCCAAGACAAATGGCAAACAATTGTTAGTGTACCACTCTGCAGTAACTGTTTTTCGATCCTCTAAAACAATTGTTGCGTAATGACCTGTCCTTCCGAAGAACGAGGCCACCATCTTTTTTCCTACGCTTCGACCTCTCTTCACTTTAGTTGGCAACTCTTCGGAAGGAAACACCCAGTCAGCAGACTGTCTCTTAGTTTCAGGATCATAACAATAAATCCAGCTTTCGTCACCCGTAAGTATGTCGAACACAGCATTTGAGTCACCTCCGTTAAATCTTTGAACCATTTCACGACACACGACGGAGTTTTTGGGCCTCTGTCAAATTATGAGGTATCCACCGGGCACAAAGCTTCCTGACCGCTAAATGTTCATGGAGGATTTTGTGCGCTTGACTCATACCGATGCCTAAGCTTGTCCGAATCTGCTGATAAGTCACTCTTTTGTCAGTCTCTATCATACGCCGCACAACACTGACGTTATCTTCAGTCGTCGCCGTAGAAGGCCGTCCCTCACGCAGATCATTGGTGAGATTAGTGCGACCACGTTTAAACTCATTAAACCAGTTGTAAACAGTGGCACGAGTTGGGGCTTCATCATGAAAGGCCAATCGAAGTCTATCATAACTTTCTTGTTGACTTAAATGACATCGAAAGTCATAAAAAATCATTGTACGAAAATTTTCTCGCGTTAATTTCATGCTGACGTGACACAGATAATTTTCAATTTGCTGCCAAATCGTAAAAAAATGATAAACGAATAAATTACACAAAAATATTGGTAAAGTGTTCCATTTTCAAAATTTTAACTGTTTTTTTTATGATGTCGTTTACAAGTGGCCAGTTCTAAAAACTTTCAGTGTCGCCCTCGTAATCCTCCAGACGACGTAAATCATCTTGAAGTGCAATCACGTCAACATGTGATGATATTGTGGCATAGATTTTCATATCGTCAGCAAAACATAGCAGTTTGGATGAAATCAAGCAAGAGTCGATGTCGTTTATATAGATAATGAAAAGTAATGGGCCGAGCAGTGAACCCTGGGGGACTCCACTGGGTATAGGCACCCTACCAGACATATAATGCTTAATACTACTGCTTGGGACCTGTTCTCTAGATAAGAGGAAAACCATCTGAGTATATCACCTCGTATAGTAAAATTTCATGGTCAATCCGATCAAAAGCTTTACTGTAATCAGTATAAACGACATCCGATTTGCTTACCGTTATCCATAGCGTCAGTAACAAAATCATTGAGCAGAATTAAGTTGGTGACGGTAGACCTTCCTTTCAAAAAACCATGTTGAAAGGAACTAAACGAATTTTTAAGAGCACTATACACCTGGTTATACATGATCCTTTCGAAGATTTTTGCCACAATACAGAGCTTGGATATCGGCCTGTAGTTTACAATTTTGGTTTTAGAAGAACTGGCTGTTTTCGTTTACTACAAGTAAGTACAGTGCTTCTATTTTCTTAACGTCTCTCGGCAATCATCATACTTCGGCATCGGCAAGCATTTTGAAATAAATCACATAATAAGTAAAAAGTAGTAACAATTCTATATAATTCTAAGTCTATTGAGAGCGTCTGGCCTGCACCAAGTACAAAGGGCAACTGATAGAAATCTGACGACTGATGAAACACGAAGTTTGCCGAGACATTAAAAAAATAAAAGCACTGTGCATCCACTATTACGCACACCTTTTCCACAAAGAAAGTTTGAAAAACATCAAGAATCCAATCTCAAACGGTACTACCGTTTGAGATTGGATTCTTGAACAGAATGCGAAAACTAAATCTGGTTTTAAACTTACGTCTTTCAAGATGGTTTGTGGGGTAGCTCGCGACTTCTCACCGCCTTTAGATGCAGCTTCCCATTCCAATGTTACCACACATTTATCCTTTGGCAGTTCTGAAACAGATGCACTATTTAATGTAGCTTTCGATTTTTTTAGGGTGTAATAGTGAGATGGGGTCGTGGCAGACCACGTAGGAAATGGCGGGACGAGCTGGATAGGTTCCATTAAAGCTGGAAGGAGGACGCGCGGGCTCGCGAAAGATGGAAGAAGAGGAGGGAGGTCTTTGCCCAGGAGCGGGACAGCGTTGGCTAGTAAAAAAAAAAATGTTTACAATATTGTTCTTTTAGTGTTTGTTTTTGTTGTTGATGTTGTTTTGTGTTTATTTTTGTGGTTTTTTTAAGGGCTTGTGGCTAAGTAATAACAGCCCCACGGCTCGATCGATCAGGTTAAAGTAAGCTTGCCACGGTTGATACGTGGATGGGTGACCATCTTTACATACCAAGACCCCTTCGTGCCTCGGAAAGCACGTTAAGCCGTTGGTCCCGGCTGTTATTTGTAGATCTTTGACAGTTGATACGGGTCGTCAGAAGCCTGAAAGTCTGACAACCAGTCTTACCAAGGGTTATCGTGTTACCCAGTAACTGGATTGTGTACGTCAGACAGGCAGTCAGTCCATGTGTTTCTCTTTTAATAACCAGGTCTCTAGTTCGAGTCCTGCTCAGACGTTGTGGTGAGTTGCCCAATATCAACTGGTCATGCAAGTAAGTCAACATGAGAATTGTAAGGTCTCTCTTTCTCCCAACCTAAAACAAATCTATCAAATCTTTCTTTCAGATTGCAAAAGTACAGAAAATATTAAACGCCAATTTTGCAAATCTAAAGACGAACTCCTGGCTGTTATACCACTTACCGCACTTATACTCCGCGCAGCACTTCCCGGTTACATTATTGGTTTTCAAGTCCTGGAACTGGGGGCACTCGGGTGGCTTAGGGCATGTCTCAACCCGGCACAGGTACTGCACACGAGGACAGCAGCCACTGTTGTCTATTACTCGCTCCATGCCTGGTTCGAACACTTCTACGTCTTTGTCGTTGAGGGAGGCGCATTGGTCGGTTGGCATACATTCTGGAAAGACAGGAAGGTTTTATACACCACTAGTTTTAAATGCGCGCGGCTTCACCCGCTTGGTGTTCGGAAATGATGCCACGGCAACGAACGGAGTGTGAATATGAGTGCCAAATTTCATCGAAATCTGTTCAGCCGTCAAACGGATATGGATGAAATTTGGCACATGGCTACACCATGACTTGGATTAGGACATAGAATACTTTTTATCCCGATATTCCCACGGGATCGAGACTTATGCGGGTGATTTATAATAAAGCAATTACGAGGTCGACTGCCTTTACTAATAATTATAATTCTTGAATGAATGGGCCCTGGCGGCTGAGAGTACGTCATGCTCACTCAGATGTCTCGCTGATGGTGGCGCGTGTTTTGGATCATTTAGCTCCCATGAAAATGGTTGAGCTGAATGTTGCTGATCCATGCGTCATGCTCGTGATCGGGCGCCGTCAGTTGGGACTGGTCACCTCTTAGCTTCCTCGGATTATTTGTATTTTTTTTATTTAGAAATTGTTTTTGTTTATTTTTCTGCTATGGACGCGATTTTTATTTTACATCGTCCTAACATTTAGTTACAATTTCAACATTATTTTTGTACTAATCTTTATGTATCAATATAATTTAAAAGAGTGTCCATGGAGTTTCTTGCCCGTTCTTCTCCATAGGTACCTACTACGCTTTGGAATGGGCAACTAGCTTCATATTTCTAACTGACCGACTCCTTGACAATTCAAAAGTGCCTGTAAATGGTTTAATTGAAATAGATGCTTTGAGTTTGAGTTTTGAGTTTGAGTTTCTTCTGTGCAAGGCTGTTATGACATCGAGTTTTAAGGGTCCCCGAAACGATCAATTGCAATTGTCATTTTTTACGTGATTGATGTGCAAATTGATCGTCTACAAAATGCAATTAAAGCGATTATTTTTAATTCGAGCTATTTGAATGTCATTTTCACGACATAAAACAACAAGGTCTATTTGTGTGACTGTTGTATAATTTCAACCTTTGTGCGGTTTTAATTTACGGGGAATTGTTGTCATTATACTTTACCATGTGACTTTGTTATGTGGTCGAAGCACCCAAAATATGAACAAGTATACTGATTATGAAGAGGTAAAGTTATTTGTTTGTGTTAGGTCATATTGGTACATATTGATCCTATTATAGATTTTTTTTTCACTGATGGAAAGGTACACTATTCCCGGGTGATATAAGATACTTTTTGCCAGAAAAGTTGCCTTTTTGCATAGTTCCTGACGTCCATGAGAGTGAAACCGCAGAGCACACTAAGATTTAAATAAAAGACAACTGCCCTTTTTAGTCGACTATCGATTTTTCTGCGGAATAGCATTGCATTATTTTCTTCAAATTGTGTTTAAATTAAGTTTTCAATGTTTTTCTTGCGACTTAAGACATATTTGTATGAAATGCTTACCACAAGCGAATTCGGTGCATCCATCAGGCGAGGTCTTCTGTTTCAAAACCTGTCCGAAACCGCAGTCCATCTTCTTGGCTTCAGTGCAGTTTTTCTTTGGTTTTGGTACTAGAACAGAAAAATATTAGTTCAAATATGTTTGGCATGATTAGAATGTTTTTTGTTAAACCTGGGCTCATCACCAGGTATTGTTTGTGTTTATTATTATTGATAAGTTCTCGTGTGACGACAATTTACGCCGGGGCAATCCGGGCCGCGACATCAAATCTGACTTGCTATAAGAGTTCATGGTAGGGCCATGAACTCTTATAGCAGGTAAATTTTGATGGGAAGGTTCACAACTGTTTTCACGTTGTCCTTCCACCAGATATAACAGTGGTTGACAGAATCTTCTATATTTTTGTCCCGTATAAGCAATGATATTATAAGTTAAAGAAGTAGGTA
This sequence comes from Atethmia centrago, assembly GCA_905333075.3. NCBI lineage: Eukaryota > Metazoa > Arthropoda > Insecta > Lepidoptera > Noctuidae > Atethmia > Atethmia centrago. Next base: position 4,697,700 of record HG995378.1, on the reverse strand, counting down.
TATAGGCTAGATACCAATAATTACGACATGTCATTCTACTTCCATGTGTCATCTAATAGTATGACATTGCACGGTGGTTTCGCTAGAGGACAAAATTAAAAAAAAAACGAATATAGTATTTTCAAATCTTGAACACTGTCATGTCGTTGGCCGATGCATATACTTTATTTAAATATAAATAGATCCCGATAACTAATAAACAAGGTCAACTACGAGATGACATTCATAAAAAAAAATCAGTGTCATTATTTAGTGAAACCCGAAAGTGAACACAACTTCCGTTGCACGTACACCCTTATCAGTGATTCATTACGTAACCGGTAATTAGTGGCTGTTTTCTCAGAATTCTGCTAATTAAGAATCCGGCTATATCTGCTGAAATTACCGGTATTAAGCAATGCCTTATCGAAAGGAGTGGAAACATCTTGGAGTGCATGTCATCTGGCTACAAAATGAATATAGCAAAGTTTGAATAATATATTAGATACGGCCAGGCGACTCGTGACAGAATACCCTTGGTGTAACTTACCTTCATCCGTGCATAAAGTGCTCGTTCACGGAGCCGTAGTAATTAATAACGCATAAGTTTATATTGGTGAACTTTCTGAAGAAGCCGCAGAGTCAACTAATAAAAATATCAAGGCGTTTAGGCTCAACCACACAAGAAAAATGTCAAGAGTCTCCACTAACACAGACCTTATAAACAGACTTCTGCTGAACTCAGATCCTTTGATCACTTCCAGCAGGAAATTGCCCCGATCAAAGAAATCTCAATTGTCTAGTAGCGTTATAAGTTTATTACATAGTACTAAGTAGTATAGAATGGAAGATTCTATTTTACTTAGATGTGTTTTCATTAAAATATCCTATAACTATTTATACTTTAATAGCATTTTCAATTGAAAAAAACAAACTTTTGAATATATAAATAATTATGACCGCCTTACGAAGGCGCGCGGACCACCGTGCATTGTGCCGTTTTCGAAGATCGAATGTTGGTAACTTATCGAACTCTTTTTACTTATAAATATCATTGGTTATGAGTGTAACTTTTCTCACCGACCCCGATGACCCCATTACCCTCCTCCAGGAAAGCAGTAGGGCAACGAGTACAGTGCACAAATCACACCGACCTACGTTCCGACCTCGCCGCCGAGGTCCCTCGCGTAAACCCCGACGTAATTGTCCCCCCCGACCCTTGCTCGACGAAGTGCCAGCCCGCGCCGCAGCTGAGCCTGTAGCTTTAAATTCCCCGATTAATAATAATAATATTAACCAGATCCAGCCTGTCCCATCTCGCTGTCCTCCCCCCAGCGACGCCCTAAGCCGAGGTCCGTACCCCACAGGGGGTGCCCTTAGCGTGCAGTCGCTTAGTACTATAAGAAATTCGCCCCTGGCTGGAGGCTTTGAGTTCGCTTAAGGCAGCCACAGGAAAGTCCGGTTAAGTAGTCACGACCTCTCAAGGTCAACTACGAGATGCCATTGGAAAAAAAAAAAGTGTAACTTTTGTGAGCGAATGAACTAACATACCGTGTGACACTTCCCACCTAGATGGAGCTACTGGAAAAGATTTGATGCGGATGGCAGAAATCCTAGTGTTGTGGCGCAACTTGAGAGACGCCTACGTCTGGCAGTGGACTGCAATGGTCTAAGTTGATTTAAATGGCTTTTAAGATATATCGGAGGTTCATTTTCAACACTAGGTCGTGTTTCATCTTCTCTTCTGCTTCCAAGAAGACGTTGTACTTACTGCACATGTAGTCAGCACAGCAGTCTCCAGGCCTGGCAGGCTTGGTGAGCAGGTCTTCGAGCTGTGAGCACACGGGCGCCACGCACGTTTGTTTAGTGCACGACACGTGTGCCGTGTTCTCTCCTGACAGTTTGCTGCACGTGCATTTTGTGCAGGCGTCCTCCTGTCAATGGAAATTGTGTTTAAACGTCACGATATTCTTTAAAAAATAGATATCTCGGATGTCCTTTGGATCCTGTACTAAGGCTGATATTTTAAACTTCGCAAAGGTTTTATTTTCCACAATAATGGTGCCGATTCCCTTGTTCACAAACTAAACTAAATTTAAGTTCAGTGCATCTTTTTCTTTCTATTTCATTAAGAAAAGGACAGAAGATAAATTTTAGTTTAGTCCTGTCAAATTAATCAGCGCTTGACGTAAATTGACGTAATTTTGGTAGGCAAGTTTTTAATCACGTCTAAACTTGTATGGAGTAGTGACAGGCGCTGATTAATTTGACAGGACTAAACTAAAATTTATCTTCTGTCCTTTTCTTAATGAAATAGAAAGAAAAAGATGCACTGAACTTAAATTTAGTTTAGTTTGTGAACAAGGGAATCGGCGCCATTATATCTATTTTAAGTTTAAAATAAATACTTTTTGGTGTATAACATCTTTCGTGAAAAACGACGGAAGTTTGTAGACAGGAAGTGACAGCTTGAGCATGGAATAAGTACTTTTCAATAGCATGAAATTAGTAAGTACTTTATAGATTGTAAGTAGAGGAGTCGAATTTCGACCAGTGGGTGACCACAAGTAATGAATAAATTATTCGAATAAATATTTCAGTATTTAGCTTTTTTAATTCTGAGGTCAATTTCTGTCGCTGCTCAGTTACTTATCACCAAGGTGAGATGTCATATGTCATATGATGACACATCATATGCAACTGCTGTAAGGCTCGCTCGTTTTTTTTTTTTAATATACCTATTTATTGTTAACTTCCGTTAAGGAGCCTGGATCTCATAACACAGGGGACCCTAGTGTGACGTCTAGGAATTCAATCTACTTGAATATTAACTTAGCGAAATAAATTCTTATCTCACCATGGGATCTCTGATTCCTAACTCTTGATCCATATGTGGGACAGTTAATGCCTAAGCCTAAATCGCGACGAAAGAGAATCTGCCGATTTTGAGTTAATATTTGGTGTATTAGTGTCTTTTTTTAGCTTTTTTAGTCATAAGGTCTGATGGCCTCGTTGGTTTCGTGGTTTAGCGCTACTGCTGAGCATGAGGTTCGCTTCCGAGGTCGGGCAAAGTGTTATTGGGTTGTTCTATCTGAAATTTCTCATTAGCAGCCCGCTTCCTGAGCCTGAGTCTGGATTTGTGCCCGGTTGATGGCAAAAAGTTTGCCCCCTATTACATGGAACTTAAACATAACTGGCGCAATATGGGTGTACTATAGGTATACCTCTGCCCAACCCTTCAGAGAAACAAAGCGTGATGTTATGATAAATTATGTTTATTTCTATAGGTAGGTCAATCATGTTTTACGATGAGGTCGGCGTTTCCTATCTGACTACTCTGAGAAGATAGGCCGAAAGAAACTCAGAGGTCACAGTCTCTTTTAAACTCCAGACATAATCTTGGTCAGATCATGTGAAATGTAGTCTTGGGCTTACGTATTAGTTTTTTAATTAGTTTTTTGTGGTGTAACATAAAGAGTAGTTATTTATCTTATCTCATCTTACCTGCCATTCGTCGCCAGAGTAGTGTTCCTTGTTAGCGTCACATGGGAAGCATTTGGTTGGTTCGATACATGTGTTGTTCACTTGCACCTAGAATTAGACCATAGTTTGAAACTCCAATATGTTTTAAATCCAAGTTAATAAGACATGCAACGAATTGGCAGCGAGCGAAAAAAGTCGCAGCTCATTTTAGAAATTTGATAATTTATTATCATTAAAGGTAATAATGGTTTTAAATATGTATATCATAATTTTAGTTTTGAAAGCATTCTCTGCTCTTAGTTTTTATTTATCAACGGCTAAGTTTAGCATATTTTACTTTCATTCAAAAATCGCTAGTGACTTTGCTTGGCCATACAAACGCACGTCGCGCTCACGCCGCCGCGCTGCCGTTCGGTTTCAAAGGGAATATTTATTTTTAGTAGGTAAAGAAAATATGAATATTTGAAAAAAATCACAGATATAATTATAGATACTAAAATAGACTGTTCGTGTCTTAAGCAGAGTAATATCGTTTTTTATGTTTTGGGTAGACATTACTTCCTGAATTTATTTCATCGTCATCATCTGCCTGCCTTTTCCCAACTAAGTTGGGGTCGGCTTCCAGTCTTACCGGATACAGCTGAATACCAGTATTTTACATGGAGCGACTGCATATCTGAACTCCACAACCCAGTTCCTGTGCAACACGATACCCTTTGTAAGACTGGTTGTCAGACTTTCGAGCTTCTGAAGACCCGTAACGACTGCCAAAGATCTACAAATGACAGCCGGGACCAACGTGGCTTAACGTGCTTTCCGAGGTAAGGAGGGTGGAGGGTGGAGGCTTGGTGTGTAAAGATGGTCACCCATTCACGGACCAACCGCGGCAAGCGTAGCTTAACCTGATCCATCGACCCGTGCGGCTGTTAATTTAGCTACAAGTCCCCTGAATTTATGTCATAAAGTATTTTAATACAATACTTAAACATTCACATATATAATTGATGTGTACGCGTTCTAGTTTAACATACATTTTTTGCATAATATAATAACTTGCATTATGTGAAGGCGTAATAACATATTTAAAAGTCATTAAAATCATACATCTCCGCCTTAAGATAACGTTGCTCTTGCTGGCCGTATATTTCTTGTAAAAGGCCTCAATATAAGAAAGAATTTGAATTACCTTTCCTTCAGGACAGAAGCATCCTTCAACAGCGGGTTTGTCACACTTCTCAGGGTTCTTGGTCAGCTCGTTACTGTTTTCACACGTCATCTCGCACTTCACACAAGCACGGTATACTAGAGGCTTCTCACTAAGAAACAAAGAGTTATCATTACCCACACACTCAGTATCGTTCAATTGTAGTCATTAGGACACGAGGACTTTTTGTACGGGGCACTAACGACAGGTATCATAACCGTTTTAAGCTACGGTAAATCGTTCTGGGTGGCAACCATCACCTCTTGGCAGTATTATTTCAATAATAATGCTGCTATAAGAGGTGATGGTCGGCCCCCTGATGAGATTTTCTCATTTAAGCTGAGGCTACAGTAGGCAGCGATTTGCGATGCGACAGAAAGAGCGAAACGAGATGGTATGGCTACATTATAAGCGAAAATTCGGCGTATATTCGGCGATGACGTGGCCACAGTACACATGCTACACAACGAATTAGCCTGAGCGATTCATGCGGTAATTTCGCTGATATGTTGATGTAGCCGATGCCGTGATTACAGTAATGTTGTTCCGATCGCTTAAAGAAATCAAAGATCGCTAGTAATATTTGATGTAGGTACGGTGTAGCCATATACGTGAGCATTCATTTCGCTTATCCCTATTAACATTGTCGGATATGTTTTTTTGCCATTTTCTTTTTATTTCATAAATCACTCTTAAAAAGTCCCTTGTTTTAGTGGAGTCAAGAACATTTATTAAAATTCTGTTGATTATTGACAATCTAATTTCTATATGAAAAAATGCAATTCAAACTTTGACACGCTCTCTTGCTCACGCTCTCACGCTTTGACAATTAATAGCTCATGTGTCGCGGGCACTCGCGGGTCGCGTCGTGGTCTAATGTAGCCTCAGTCTTACAAATTATCACTATAGTTAGCAAGAAAATGGAAGATTTACACACAAACAATTGTTGAATGATTGGCATTCAACAATTGTTTGTGTAGATTGTTTCTTAAGAGAATAAAAAAAAAACTATCAAACTAACTGAGGTTAGAGTACCTACCTTCTAGAAATGGCACAAATAACTTTTCCCATACATGTCAAAGGAAAGGTTTAGATATTAGCATAAAACTTTGAAAAAATTGGAAGTTTCCATGTAACATTTACCGGTATTCATTCTTACTATATTTTTATCTGACTACTGTAATTTTCTTAAATATTTATTTATTAAAATATCTCTTTCTATTAATTTTTAATACTTTTTATCTATTTACCACATGAGTGCAATAAAGTATTTGATTTTGAGTTGAAATTAAAATATTTTATTCCACATAAACCTACATGGACACTTATGAAACGTCAGAAGCTAGGTGCGCGGTTCCAATTGGTCGTTTCCTATGGAGAAGAGCCGGCAAGAAACTCCACGGTTACTCTTTAAAAAATAATTGGCTTTTACAATGTTTCCAAATTAGTGTTCATATGTATGGGAGGACAGTGTAGGCCTGTCAACAAGTACCACGTACTTAACAAAATAGGAAATGGTCTACAAATCCAAAAAGTGTCAGATTATCATATTATTTTTGCTTTTTTAGGGTTCCGTATCCAAAGGGTAAAACGGGACCCTATTACTAAGACTCCGCTGTCCGTCTGTCACCAGGCACTGAACTGTTATAGTTAGACAGTTGAACATTTTCACAGATGATGTATTTCTTGTATTTCTGTATCCGCTATAACAACAAATAGGTACTAAACAACAGAATAAAATGAATATTTAAGGGGGCTCCCATACAACAGACATGATTTACGGATAATGGTACGGAACCCTTCGTGCGCGAGTCCGCCTCGTACTTGGCCGGTTTTAATTATAGAATGAACATTATTAAACTCACCAAGGGAACGGACAGAGGTCAGTCCTCCAGTGTGGCAGACAAACTCCTTGCCTGCTGCACTCCGCGACGTACCGCTCGGCCGCGACACAGAAGTCCGTTGCGTTAGCGCACAGGTCCGCCTCGCACGCTTCCACAAACGACTGCGGCTCTACTAGCGCGTGGCACTACACATGCGAGACATTTATTATAACTCTTAGTATAATTAGAAACTTAACTAGGAACATTACAATAATTGATCATCATTTTATTGAGTTATTGTTATGAATATATTTTAAGTTAACTTTCATAAGTCGTATTTCTATAGAAAAATCACTGAAAGAAGTTCAAGCCCCGCAGGACTTTCAGTCCTTAATAATTATCCTAATATTATAAATACGAAAGTGAGTTTGTTTGTTTGTTACGCTATCACGCTTAAACGGCTGAACGGATTTAGATGAAATTTGGCACATGGGTAGACCATGACCTGGGGAAGGACGTAGGCAGCTTTTCATCCTGGATCTCAAGCAAGTCGTGGGCAAAAGCTAGTTTTGATATAAATCCCAAAACTTACCGGCTCTCCTCACTGTCAACTCGTAGTCCAGCATAAGTTGTACCATATTTAACCATTGGTGTAATATCATGCACCGTTGCTGTGTTGCAGTATGCAGGGTTTGGGTGCCGATGTAATTAAAGGGGCATAACACATTTCTACTTTGTCTCTAGGCTGGCAACGCTTCTGCGATGCCTCTGGTATTTATTCCAGACTTCGCCCCGCGGTTTAACCCGCGTAAGTCTCAATCCCGTGGGACTATCGAGATAAAAAGTATCCTTTGTCAAAATCCAGGTTATGGTCTACCCATGTGCCAAATTTCATCCAAATATGTTCAGCCATTTTAGCGTGAAAGCGTAACAAACAAACAAACTCACTTTCGCCCCTATAATATTAATAAGGATGACGATGATCCACTGACGTTGGTACTGGCCACTTATCACCATCAGAAGACCTACATAATAAAATAGGAAATGATCTACAAATCTAAAAGTGTAAGTTTATCGTAACTATTATTTTTCTATTTTATAGAATAAATATTGTTAAAACTCACCAAGGGAACGGACAGAGGTCAGTCCTTCAGTCTTCCTTGCCTCATTTTTTCCACAAAATAAAACATACAAAATGAAATATACTTACAGCTCCAAACCTATCCGCATTGAAGAGGTTGTAGCAAGGGTTAGACTCGGGCGGCGGTAACACACACTCCGGTATGAGAGGCTGGTCACACTGCGCTTGTTCTGATATGTCCAGGGTTTTCAGGGTCGTCGGTGAAGCTTGCCAGGATTTTCCGTACTATTGGGGAGAGATAAGGGTTATTAATTGCACAGTTTTTGTTGGAGTTGGTTCGGTAAGACATTGTGTCAGTATACGTGTCAGCAGCCATTGTTTTCTCCAAATACCATAAACTTGAAATGAGACCTTGATCTTGAAATTCGGTATTTTGTGCCACGTCACGGAGAATAAGTCGAAGAAAATCGCGTGCTCAAACCGTTGTATTTGACATGAAACCGATTGTTACGTAATTTCGGCAACTCAATTTGAGTGGTCCCAATTTGTAGATAGCCCTAGTGGAGATTCAACGCTGTCTTACTACTTGCAAATGAATATTCCGTTAGAAAATTAGACTTTTCCAAATTACAAACAAAAAGGCAGTCATAGACTGCCGACAGCAGTAAAAAATTATGGCTCAACGCGCCTATAGAAGTTTTGACTTCAATAAAATATTGATTAGCTAAAACACAATTTAAACAATGCACAATAGCTATACACAAATTAAACTTTTCACGTGATCAATTTAACTTCACTTACTGCTGTGGCGGCATCTACATCGCCACACGTCAACTACGCGTTTCACAGACGTCACGCAAAATCGTGCATTGTGCAAGCAGAGTTTACCGCGCGACTAGCATATGTCCCGACATCAACCGTCGGCCCCCCCGACCGACCCTTGCTCGACGAAGTGCTAGCCCGCGCCGCAGCTGAGCCCTTAGTTTTAATTTCCCCGTTTAATAATAATACAGATCAGATCCAGCCTGTCCCACTTTGCTATCCTCCCCCCAGCGACGCCCTAAGCCGAGGTCCGTACCCCACAGGGGGTGCCCTTAGCGTGCAGTCGCTTAGTAATGTAAGTAATTCGCCCCTGGCTGGAGTCCTGAGTCGCTGAGTCCGCTTAAGGCAGCCACAGGATAGTCCGGTTGAGTAGTGACGTCCTCTCAAGGTCAACTATGAGATGACATCCAAAAAAAAATCAACCGTCGGGCAGTAGCCCACCAAACGCGACATCCGTCTGGTCGGAGGATCGTCCCTTTTCTATGGAGGATGAGTGAACTTTACACCCTGTTCCTCATGCCTCTATACTGCTACTACAGCATGTCGGCGACGCGAATCCATAAGTTTTCCCTACCTAAAATTGCCCGACGCGCCTAAATAAGTTTTCAATTAAAAAATGTTCTAATAGTTGGAATATTTTATCTTACCTCTTCAAAGTCCTCAGTTTCAGTGCCATTGCTAGTCACTAATACTTCTTGGTAGCCGGCGCACACGCCGCACAGACCCTCTGTCTTGTTAGCGTACACGTAGGAAGGCACGCGGACCCTGAACTCCATCTTGGATTGGAGGACTGTTAGCTGTTGAGTGGAATAAAAGACGGAATTATATTGACGACATTTTCATTATTATTTGAATGGAAAAGTTATACGTATCCCAAAAAAAAATCGGCACCAAAAATTTGAAAATCTTATCTTGACTCTTGGCGAAGACAATAATTGAAAACGGTAAACTGTATGAAAAGATTAAAGACAATTTGTCTGCATGTCCCGCCACTGAAGAACTAAATGTTGGTGAAGGGAGAGCATTAAGGACCACCGAGTGGAGTCTCAGTAACGATTTATCTATAATACTACAATTTTTCTGCATACTTATTCTCTCTTACTCTCTATTTCCAATAAAATAAATCAATAAAATATCAAGTACAAGCAATAATTTCAATATGATGGTTTTTAAAAACTCCTTCATCGGAATCTTACCTCAACATGTATATCCGGTAGCAATATGGTGACGTCTTGTCCGTTGTCTTGGCTGATGGTGACCCAGTCCTTCTTCACTGGGTACTTGAATAGTGCCTCGTCGTCGATCGTCGTTAGCAACTGTCGAACAAGTTATGATCTATTACCACCAACTACCAGGGTATTATAACGCTACGGATACAGACTACTTCGCACTGAAGACGCAACTAACGTGAGTGAGCAATAGATTTCTAAATTGTTTTTCGACCCATGCTCAGGAAAAAGTACCAGGGCTACAGAAACAACAGAGACTCATTACGACCATATAAGACTCATTACGATCAACTACATAAGGATCCACAATTTCGTCATACCTTTCAGAGTCTTAGTGGCTCGTTCGCTGAGCGCTCCCGTCGGCAAACGCAGACGTGAGAGTCCAAGTTCGAATCCTGCCCGCGGGGTACACTTTTTGTAATTTGAAATTTATTTATCTGCCTTATTTTTCTTTTCTTTCAATTTACATTATGCCAATAAACCGTACACCACCTCCGCCATCGCCATCAGTGCATTATGACTCGGAACCTGACCTGTCCATAAAATCACTCGAGCAGGAGGAAATTTGACCAGGTGGATGACATTAACGTGTTTATGACGGAAATGAGAAACCTTTTCTCAAATTTTGAAAGGCAACAGAATGAAAAATATGCGTCACTCCAGGCAACTGTAGCCGAAATAAAAGAGCTTAATGTGGCCTTAAAAGAGTCTGCTGACTTTGTCTCAAAAAAATACGATGATCTCATGTTGGAATTCAATAAGTCATCAGCTGAACGTAACGATAACCTCGCATATATTCAGGTCTTGGAAGAAAAGGTTGAGAGCCTTGAAAGATATCAAAAAACCACTTGTCTAGAACTAAGAAACATACCACCTACAACCCATACCCATGAAACCAAAGAAAATCTAACAAAAATCGTTATTGATACAGGCAAAGCTTTAAACGTTCCAATAAATATTTCTGACATTCGAGATGTATATCGCTTAAAGACAAAGTCAGAATCAAATAAACCTATTTTAATTAACCTCACAACAACAATTATGAGAGAAAAGATAATTCAATCCTTGAAATCCTATAATAGATCCAACCAAGATAATAAATTTTCTACCGTAAACCTGAAATTAGGAGGTCCTGTGAAACCAATTTATTTATCAGAAAGCTTAACCTTTAAAGCAAAACGCCTACATTATCTGGCTCGAGATTTTTCGAAAACTAATAGCTTTAAATTTTGTTGGATTGCGCATGGAAAGATATTAATTCGCAAGAAAGAGGGCGCCACAGCATATACCATAAATAGTGAGTTGGACTTGAAGAATATAAATATAGAAGACTGACTATTTTTATTTAATATCTTATTTTATAGTAATTCTTTAACTACGAAATTCCTTTTGAATAATGCATGCTTAAATTTTTATTTCAATTTTTATAGTATCAAACATTGTGATTCATTACTTGGATATACTCACACTATAACACCCGCAACCTGCACACAAACACTAATAACCACTACACATAACATTTACTCGGTGAAATCATTATTTCAAACTCCTGGATATAAATATATAAACCTTACCTACTTATGTGAAAGTAATATTAAAAAGTATACTGAACCACATCAGACAAAATTGCGAGCATACAAAAACATATTGATGCAAACAATACCCCTCCAAGAGAACCTACCAGAACCCCTCATTAGTGTCCTACTATTATTTAATCATTTAAGTGGATAACATACGCGATTTAAACGATCTTATTGATAAATTGTCAGTGTCTACTTCATTATGCTGTGAACCTGAAGAATGTTCCTCCTATATTAATGACCCTGCTAAGCAGTTTAAGATTATAACCCAAAATATCCGGTCAGTAAACGCAAACTTTGATTCTTTTCTGACACTTCTATGTAGAATTAACCTTGACTGTGATGCTGTTGTGTTGACGGAGTGTTGGCTAAAATCTAACTATAACATTCCATCGATCGAAAATTACTCCCACTACTACACTACTCAACTTAAAAATCAGAATGATGGAGTCATCTTGTATGTCAAAAATGTCGGCAGCTACTCTGTCGTGGAACCTGATTTTATGGACGCAAGTTGTCTCGTGCTGACGATTGGCACAGATAGAGCCTTTATATGTATTTACCGGTCACCCTCTACATTAGACATCGGTAACTTCTTACAATCATTAAATTCTCTTTTAATCGATCTCTCATCTTATAAAAATATTGCTATTCTTGGAGATGTGAACCTTGACATCGGTAGTACTCCAAGCCCTAATCGCATTTCCGACTATCTCAACTTGATAGCTTTTCATGGTCTTCTACCTGCCCACACTTACCCTACTCGCGAGTCCGCTTGTCTGGACCATGTCATGCTTAAGACGAACTCACTAGCACTCACAGTAGTAATTGACTCTTGTGTGACAGACCATAACTCAGTCTTGCTTTGTCTCAGACAAAGTAAACAATTGAATACTGGTGTCAAAACCATTTCAGGAGTCAATTACAACTCTTTGGACTCTGAAATGAATAGCATGGATTTCCAACTCATCTATAAATATACTGATGCTAATCAAGCCACAAATTATTTTATCAACACTATTGTCAATATTATACGCTCTCACACAACTATAGTTAAACTCCCAAATCATAAACGTTTACTTAAACCATGGATGACTACTGGCATGCTTCGCTGCATGCGTAACAGAGATTCAATGCATAAAAAATTGAAGCTGTCAATATTATACTAAAAGTAACTTATAAAAGATATAGGAACTACTGCACTAAAATTATTAAAAATCTTAGGATCCCAATACGACAAGGCGGAGATGGGCAAGGCTGCCAATGATAATAAAAAGATTTGGAAAATTATAAAGAGAGTCACAAACACGGAAGTTCCAAAAAATCCCACTATTGACTTACTTGTTCCTTCTGCTTCTCCCCAACAGTCAGTGGACTCCGTTAACGAGTTTTTTTGTCGACATAGGCAAAAATCTTGCGAGCGTTTTTACTAACCATAGTATTACCCGAGGCCCACCGCATGTCACTAATGCCACACCTGCGCCACTACACTCATTTGTGATGGTCGACACTGATGAGAGTGAGGTTGAAGGGCTGCTCATGTCTCTTAAAACTGATGCTGCTATTGGATGGGACAGCATCTCTACTAAGTTTCTAAAACGCTATAAAAAGTTGCTTGTCCCCCCACTGACGTACTTATTCAATCTTTTGCCTCAGCACCGGTGTATTCCCCTTATACTTGAAAAAAGCTATTGTGCATCCTATACACAAGGGAGGGAATAAAAACTGTGTTAATAATTACCGTCCCATTGCTGTCCTGCCTTCAATATCTAAAATCCTAGAACGCATTATAAACAATAGACTCGCTAAATACCTAGAGGAAAAAAAGCTTTTATCTTCCAGTCAATTTGGATTCCGACGAAATAAGTCGACGAATGACGCTGTTCTAAATTTAACGGGTCACATTGTCAAAAGCATTGAAGCGAAAAAGAAGGTAGTGTCAGTTTTCTTAGATCTAAAAAAAGCTTTCGACACAGTTTCTATTCCCAACCTAGTGTTGAAACTAGAGGAACTGGGAATACGTGGTCTCCCACTCCAAATTTTTGCCGACTACCTAAGCAATAGGACTCAGTGCGTGAAAATTTATAATTATCTGAGTAGGGAGCTTCCTGTTGCTTTTGGGGTTCCTCAGGGTATATAGTGTGATTGGGCCCACACTTTTTTTGGTTTACGTAAATCAACTGTGTAATCTGCTTCTCCTAAATGGAAAAATCACGGCCTTTGCTGATGACACTGTACTAACCTTTACTGGCGATACCTGGCACGAAGCTTTTGACGCAGCGCAGGGAGGACTAGATCAAGTTCTGAATTGGCTTAATGGCAATCAACTTACCCTCAATACGGATAAAACAAAAATAATCTGCTTTACCCTACGCCAATCTACACAACCGCCGAACTCATATTCCCTAATCGCTCACTCAAACGTCTGCCCAGGCACCGTAGCTTGCTCTTGCCCTAAACTCGCACGTACCTCCACAATCAAATACCTCGGGGTGACTCTTGATGACAATCTGAGTTTCTCAGCCCACATAGATCTACTGACAGCACGGGTCAGAAAACTAATATTCGTCTTTAAGACTCTTCGTCATGTGGCAGAAGCACAGATGGTCAAAAGGGTCTACCTTGCCCTTTGCCAATCACTCTTATCATATTGTGTTTCTGTCTGGGGTGGTGCTCCTAAGACCTCAATGCTGAAATTGGAGAGGGCCCAAAGAGCCGTGTTGAAAGTGAGCACATTTCGCCCAATACTTTTCCCAACAGAAGATTTGTATCAATGTTGCAAAGTACTTTCTGTCAGACAACTCTTTGTTCTTAATACAGTCCTATTGCAACACAAAGATACCCCCTACATGACAATAAAAAAAAGACGTAAAGATATAGTTTGTCGGAACTACAGATGTAAGTACTCATTCACAAAACGATTTCTTTGCTTCCAAGGGCCACAATTATATAATAAACTGAATAGGAAACTGAAACTTTACTCTCTTTCAACCTCGTCGCTCAAGAAAACTGTGACAAACTTACTACTTACATATAACTACCTGGAAACAGAACGCCTGCTTTTCTCTGATAATAACCCACCTTAAACCCTTCCACCGAAAACATAAAACACATTCTGCACCGACACAATACACACTACACACACTCACACACACACACACACACACACACCCACATACATACATACATACATACATACACACACACACACACACACACACACACACACACACACACACACACACACACGCACGCGCGCGCGCACACAAACACGAATAATCCAAATGTCAAATAAATGATTTGTAATTTCTGAATTTTGCAATTATGAGTTTATGTTAACTTTCGTTTCTTCTTAAACACTTGTTCTGCCTGCAATTCTTTTGTGTAACTGAATTATGTATGGGCTTGTACCACTGCCCTTAATACAAGTTATTCCATAACTTAGTAAGGGTGCTGGTTGCAACATCTACCTGTTTTGTTAACTATCATAAGTCAAGTGTACCTACAGACGATACCATTTAATGTTAACATTGTTATTTGATTGATTAAATAAATTATTATTATTATTACTGTGGTACGTGTGACCAAGACATAGCAATGGTTGTTAAACATATTTATATCCCAAAGATCATAAAATAACTTTCATTCATTTATTCATCATTCATTCAGTATTCATTTATCATTCATTCATCATTTATTCATCATTCATTCATCATCATTCATTCATTCATCATCATTCATCATTCATTCATTCATTCATTCATAATCTCATGCATTCATTCGTTCTCAAAGATCATAAAAGAACTGGAGGAGGGGAAAGATAAAAAATTGCGTGAAACTTGGTCGGTATCAAGAACTCTATCTATTTATATGGCATTTTTAACCCACTAGTTGTCCCGACAGACGTTATCCTGTCCAAATTTCAAAAATTCCATAGGAAAAAGAACTTTCAGTTTTTCCCGAATTTGAGAATTTCCGGGAGAGATTTCCAATTTTCCTTTACATAAAAACCTAATTCGGACTATTACGATTTCTTATATAACAAAAATAGCCAAATCGGTCCAGCCGTTCTCTAGTGATGCGCTTACCAACGAACAGCATTTCATTTTTATTCATATAGACAGATAACCCGACTACTATAAATAAACATTTGCCTGAATTTTTGGCCACTTCCAAACAATGTAAACGAATTCTAACATGTTTTAAGTTTCGGGCTATAAATCAACACTGCACTAAATAATAGTAAAGCCTTTAAAAACCCTGACCTGGTGTTAAAACAAAACTCATCATAATCAGCCTATAATGTTCCCACTGCTGGGACACAGGCCTCCTCTCTTCGAGAGGTAGTGGGCAATAATCCACCACGCGGGCCCAGTGCGGGTTAGTAGATGTCACGTGTCTTCGAATTTTTGGTTCTTGGACATGCTGGTTTCCTCACGATGTTTTCCTTCACCGGGCAAAACAAAACTATAACAAGCTTAATCGTGATGAAAAGACTTACCTTCTTAGTCTCCGCATTCTTGCTCACATGTATAACCTTCTTCTCATAGAGCAGATGCACGACTTTCGTACAGACAACGTCACCGTTATCCTCACAGGGCCCATTCGTAGAGTACACTTCGTACTTATGCTGACCACTCTCGTTCCTGTCTCTGGAGGCTAAGTAGGTGCAGTTCCCGAGGAATGGAAGGTCGTCACCTTCGAAGGTCACGTACTTGGCTGGGGTGCCTACGCCGTTACAGGCACCTAGAAAAAGATAGTGTTTGATGTGATGATGAAAGTGGTTTTAGTCTTTAAGCGAATATGGAGATTGGTCTGCCTCGTTGGTCTAGTCTAGGTCGCAAGCGCTACTGCTTAGTATGTGGGCCTGGGTTCGATTCCCAGGTCAAGCAAAATGTTATTATTGGGTTTTTCCATCTGGAATTTCTCAGTAGCAGGCCGGTGTCTGGCTTCCTATTATAATGGAACTTAAACAAAGCTGGCGCAATGTGGGTGTACTGTTAGCACACCTCTGTCAAACCCTTTTGGGAATACATTTTATTACATAAAATATAATTATTGTTAATTCGAGTTAACCTTGTTTTTATTAACTTTAACTAAACAGTACAGAAAAGTGTTGCTGGTTTTTTTGTGATACTTTTCCAAGCCACTTACACCACAAATCGGCTCATTAATCATGTACTTAATACATCATTTTGTCTCTGTCAACTATGTTTAGCGTTAAAGGCATTTAGTGATTTGTGGTGTCAGTGGGCCGAAGAAGTGATAAAACGCGGGGACTGTCTTATGCACTTTTTACCTGCTGATTCTCAGCCTGTTTATCTTATTTCCTCAATACTCACAATCTAGACATTCGGTAGGCGGTACGCACTGGTCCTGCCTCCTCAGCTTGCCCTCGGGGCAGTAGCAGCCTGGGAAGCACTGCCCGTCCTCAGTGGGGCAGGAGCGGGTGACTGCGCCGTACTGCGAGCACGTCGGCTCGCACTGTTTTCGGTAGCAGTCGTAGTGGACCAGGGGAGCGGGGCAGTCGGCAGCTGTGGGAATAAAGGGTAAAATAATCTTAGGTACAGAAGATTTGTAAGGCTTTAGACTTTTATGCATTAATAGCGAATGTGAAATGGATTTTCTAGGCAACAGCATTAAATTCCTTCGTTTGGGCAAAAGTTTTCCTGTCGCCCGGGCATTCCATTCCTCTCTCCATCTGCTCCAGTCAGTGTAAAGTCGCTTGCTCGCGATACCAGCGTAAAATTACAATCTGACGCGAGATTTTTAGTTTAATTTCTAAGATGGCATATTGACAACTTAGCTAAAGTAGCACGGGTCATATTTTAGAGCGGCGATTTTTTTCCACGCTTTGTATTTTCAACGCACTGTTCAACGCCAAAAGTTGAAAATCCAACAGATTTTTTTGACGCACTGGGATGCGCCAAGAGTTGAAAATCCAACAGTTTTTTATTGACGCACTGTGATGCACTCTGTTGGATTCTCAATGCTCGGCGAAAAGACCGAGAGTTGAAAATCCATTGCGCGATAAAATCCCGCCGCGATATTTTTACGTCCATGCGAAAGTGGGCTTCCCGTGATCTGAAATTCTTATGTTATTGATGTCCGTAGCTGGCAGAGATGGGTTGCTTGCATTTTTACTACATTTTTTTTTACTAGCCTACGCTGTCCCACTCCTGGGCAAAGGCCTCCCTCCATTCTTTCCATCTTTCGTGAGCCCACGCGTCTTCCTTCCAGTTTTGACGGAACCTATCTAGTTCATCCCGCCATCTCCTACGTGGTCTGCCACGACTGATTTATTTAAAAAATAATACAGCTATTACTCACGGCAGTCCATCATCATCCTCCAGTTGGACAGGTCTACATTCTTATCGGCGGCGAGACACTCGGCCACCAGTTGTTCCACCAGGAGACAGCGACATTCTTCCTCAGTGCGGTGGGTTCCATTCACGACCAGTTGTGAACACTCGCAGATCTTCTCCAAGCAAATGTTGCGCCATTTGTGCAGGTTTAGGACGTTACCGCATTGGGAGAGGGGCTCTTTCCTAGAGGGCAACAGAAAAAATAAGTATTTCGAAATGCAAGCGAGAAAACGTAAAAAAATGTATATCGTTTTATTAAAGATCTACCACTTAAAAACTGTCGGAGAGATATATGAGCGTGTATGATACGTCAAGTTTTTTTTTTTCATTAAAGCGACAGTTATCTTTCTTTTATGCGGTTTTTCTTACTAAATCACCCTTCGTTTGAACACTAAAATCCAATCGAACTTTGATAAGACCTGTTTCATATACAGTTCTTGGTTCCCTTGGTATTTTAATAATTACATTCTTGCTGTACTAAAACCGATACTGAGATTTCGTCATAATTACTAAGTATCATAATTTGAGTTTTTTATATGCACGAGTTTTTTTTTGTGCTAAGGCAAGAAATTATTAAAATATAGGAATAGGTATTTCATTTATTTTTATTTTGAATGATTATTCTTACGTTATAACTTCACACAGCTCCCAAGCCTTCCTCTGCTTCTGATCCGAGATGATCTGGGTTTGGCACGCATTAGCGGGCAGGCCAGGCTTGGCCCACGCGCGGCCAAACTCGTCGATGCTGGTCGCCAGTCGTCCGTCAGGGAGGCGCCTGTCGTTGTTAGGTTCGCCGTCGAAAGCGCCGCAGAGGCCGTCTACAGCTCCCATGTAGCTTTTTAAGACCTGGTATGGGGAGCGTTTTAAAGTTATTTTCACGAAAATCTGATTATAAAATAGGTTGTACATTACGGTGTATGTTACGGTGCCATGCCAGGGTTCATGATATATGTTTAATTGACCTGACTAAATAATTATTATGTACCACAACCTATAACTCATCTCACAAAAACAAATGTTTATATTTACTTAATTAATGTTAATAGTGTATATAAAATGGTAAAAATGATTGATTGTTAATTTCTTTTTATTTTAGGAATTATTTTAATATTACTTTTTTGCTGTGCCCTAACGGGGCCGTAATTGTACCTTAGCTCTAAGCCTTTGTAACACATTTGAAAACATTATGGAATGCAATTAAAAATATGAATATGAACATGTTTGGAACATATATTTTGTAACATCTTTGTAGACAACATGAATGTAATGAAAAAATACATGAGGTATTAGGGAAAAAACCGCAAAGAGTTTGATATTTAACTGTTATTGTAACAGTGAAATGGTAACTCCTAAAAACACAAAAAATAGGAGGACAAAAAATTACATTTCATTAGCATTCTAGTTATTATAGCATAAGTTAAACTCGACTAAAAATAAGCTTTTTTTGGACCTTTCATAATTATAGGCCCTTGGGCTTGCAGGTAATAAATTGGAAGCCTGTTTGCTGAAGCAGGCTTCCAATTTTTTTCCATCATATGCATAAGGGCTCCCACACAAAACTGCGAATTCGCATCGCATCGCAAAAATCTGCGAGCTCGATGTCAGTTTTTCATAATAAAATGACAACGAGCTCGCAGATTTTTGCGATGCGATGCGAATTCGCAGTTTTGTGTGGGAGCCCTAAATATCTACAAGCCCAATGGGTTTGCCAATACGTTGTCAACTTTAGAGGCTAAGTTGAAATGCTTCATAAGCAAGATATATCATAGTTTTCATTATATTCCATAATGGGGAATAAAAATGGGGTCTCCATTTATTTATAACTAATTGCTGCCCGCGACTTCGCCCACGTGAAATTTCTTGTTCCCCGAACCACTGCGTCGCATTGCATCGCCCGCGCTATTACTTCGATTTCGCTTAGCATTATTTCTAACTGTTTCTCTCTTTTTGCTCGGCTCCTCAGGGTCGTAGCGTGATGTTAAATAGCCTTCCTCAAGAATTGGGCTATCAAATGCAAAAAGATTTTTTCAAATCGGACTGGTAGTTCCAGAGATTACCCCCTACATACAAACTTACAAATTTTACCTCTTTATATTTCTTTATTATATTTATGTGGGTCTTGTATGGATCAGAATGAAGGGCTACAAAAGGGATGAATAAAAGGCAATTGCATGCAGTTGAGATGAGAATGCTAAGAGCGATGTGTGGTGTGACACGAATGGATAGAATAAGAAATGAGTAGATAAGAGGAAGTCTGAAAGTGGCACCGGTGACTGAAAAGTTGTGCGGAAATCGGTTGGCATGGTATGGGCATGTGATGCGGAGGAATGAGGAAAATGTCGTGAGGAAAGTCTTAAGTATGAATGTCGATTGCTATAAAAGTAGGGGAAGACCAAAGAAACGATGGATGGACTGTGTGAAAGATGATATGGCTGGAAAGGGGGAGACTACCGAGATGACAACTAATAGAGAAGTATGGAAGAAAGGGACATGTTGCGCCGACCCCAAATAAATTGGGATAAGGGCAGGAGAATGATGATTATATTTATGTGGGTGTACTACAGGTACACCTCTGCCCAACCCTTCGGGGAAACAAAGCGTGATGTTATGATATGTTATAATATTAGTATAGACGAAGCTTAAACTCACCCCAATCTTAATATCTCCTTCTGAACTATACAGCACGGTAAAGTTATACTTCCTAGACTTGATAGCTATGCCATTTCCGAGTCGGTCCACATTGAAACTGTTCTTCTGGAAGCAGATCTTACTGGTCTGTTCCACAGTATACTCGTAGTTGTCATACTCTATCATCATGTTGGGTTTCACCAGAATCAGCTGGTCATCTTGCAGGATTAGGAGCTCGTTCTGGCAGCCGTCTAAGCGGCATTTTTTGCGGACTGTCGGGAAAAGTATGTTTTAGTTTTTGAAGAGTAGTGAGTCAGGCCGTTTATCCAAATTAGTGTCTCTGTTCATTGTGGTATAGATTTTTAGGCTGTGTGTCAAGGTATCAAATTATTTTTCAGACAAAGAATTAAGAAATATTTCGCCGAATTTATTCTGCTCATCATGACATGACCCATTCATCGTTATTTGTTTTAAGTCTTTTCACCCTTCGAGTTACTGGTTTTAGGGTTCCGTACTTCAAAAGGAAACAACGGAACCCTTTTAGGATCACTCGTGACTGTCTGTCTGTCCGTCCGAATCTACTGGACCGATTATGTTGAATTTTGGTACTTGAATATGAATTTCTGTGACCCAAACTCTATGTGTATTGTAAATGATTCTTTAATATGTGGGTCAAATTAGAAAAAAAAAGTATTGCAATCTGTACTGTGTGACATATCAAATAAAAGGGCTTATATTATGAGGATCCCAAATATTAATATTTTATCATTTTAAAATAAATAGTTTTAAAGTTATTTAAAAAGATAGATGAAAATTGACCATTCCCCCCTAAACTCCGAAACTAGTGACCCTAAAATTTTAAAAATTTGATTCTTTACTTATAAATTACAGGAAAACCTATAAGTCTATGGTGTTATAATAGCTTGGCAACTCGCTCAATATTGTGCATACAAACTCTCATTAGCTGTTGGATTATTTGGGGGAAAATGCTTTTCAACTACAATATTAAGTTTGCTCTTGGGATAAATTCATCCCAACTTCGTTGTGTGTGGTACGACACGCACTTGGCCGTTTTTTTTTTTAATACTTCTTCTTCAACAGATTTTCAACAGTTCCAATGAACCTAATCAAAAATGGTGACTAGCATTTGCCATCACTTTGTTGTCAGCCAGCTTACCTAATATAGTCCATGCGTCGAATCTGTTCTCCCTGGCCAGGATGTGGAAGCAGGCGTCATACTTGTACTCGGAGCCGTCAAACGTGTTGAACGTGCGCCCCGTCACGTTGCAGAACACGGCGCGCTCGGCCGGGGGCACGCACTCGTATCTGATGGTGGAAATAAAATGGAAGGTAGAATTCTTGTTGTTTATAGAGACTGTGTGATCGCCATGATAGACCGATAGCATCGGCTAGCCATTTTGCTAACAAGATGGCATTTAGGAAATATTTACTCAACTTGAGGTCTTAGGCTAGGCATAGGGGGTTTAACAATCAAAGCTGACCTAAATTATATTGAATGGTCTTCATTAGCAAATTTAAAAGAACACGAGGAAATGCCTTTGCCCAGGAGTGGGATGTCATAGTATATGTATTTATTAAAAGTTGTATGTGGATTTATATCTGGAAATAAAATATTTAATTTCATCTAAGGGTAGCAATGGTAACATTTAGTTAAGTATTATCAGGAGAAGAAGCGTTCTAGTAGAGAGATGACGAAAGCTCTCGCGGTGATAAAATGTGGAGTGTGGTGGCCTAGCCAACTTACTGGGGACACTTATTGTATCCTTTAGCAGCGGTATCCAACTTCAGTGAGTAGCCAGGTGGACAGGTGACTACAGAACAGATGGGTGCAGTAGGCACAACTCCAGGTTTGTAGGGAGGAAGCTTCGGGATGCACTTAAACTGCTGGCATTCTTGTTTGGAAGTCTGTGGGGTTGTGTTCACGTCAGGTTTGTCGAGGGAGAAGGCCTGGTTTGAACGAGGTGGTGGTGGTAGACCTGTAGAAATTATGTTAGAAAACTGTTTTAAAAAGATGGTAGAAAACATTCGAATTGTCTTCACAACCGCGAATATTTGTGTTGTGAGCTGCATCATTGCGTTTCTGCTCTTCTTTAAGTAGCTATAGAAGAACAGAAACACAGTACGATAATGTAGTTGTAAAGTTGGTGTGTTTTCCATAAAAAAATGTGAACGGAATCATTTTAATTTTAAAGAAGCCTTAAAAGTATGAGATCTGAAAGAACAAAGACTTCTTTATTAGCTGTTGCCTGCGGTTTCAATCTCATTCTGGGCTTTTCATGTACTTAAATAAATAGTTTTCTATGTCGTATTATAAAAGATAAAAGAGCGACAAGAAATAACAAACAAATAGTCATACTCACTTTCGGTTTTACGCATTTTTTTATAGGACCTGGACCCGGCTGTATGCTTTGCAATGCACATAAAGTAAGAATGTTTGGTTGAAACATGATTTTTTTTTTTTATATATCTTTTTTGGGCCAGAAATCCCTACCAAAGTTTCATCACAATGAAATGGATCAATAGTTTAGGAACGCGTAGAGGACAAACATACAAAACATTCATTTTTAGTTATATAGATAGATGGATACAAGAAAATAATAATAATAAAAAATCGCTTACCATAACCTCCTTTAGAGTAACCACCCTTAGAGTAACCTCCCTTCGAGAATCCAGTCTTGGCATATCCTCCCTTAGAATAACCTCCTTTAGAGTACCCTCCTCTCTGGTACCTCTGGTACGAGTACCTAGGTCTTGGCGGTGGCAATTCAGTCGCAGAACCGTATGAAGGTCGAGAGGAACTGGGTTCAGTGGTGGTGTAATGGATGCTATAGCCAGGAGGACATTCCACCTTTGGACATACTAGAGCTGAAAGAAATTGTGATGGTTAGGATTTAAGTTGCGACAGTTTAGTTGTGGTTAATTTGAGTGTTACAAGTGTTTTAAATTGTTATGTTGAGTTGTGTGTTATAAAGTCAGAGATTTCGATAGTCAAATTGCCAATAAGACGTCGTTTCATATTTAAATAATTAAAACAATGGTACCACGCATATGGTTTTATATAAATGTTTTCTATACAAAACTGTCAAACCGACATATGTATTCTTTACTTATATAAAAGTAATCTGACGATTGAAAATCGATAGGCCCTTACAGTGGTAAATTATTCCTCTTATTTGGTCAAATACAAATTAACGAATAGTATTATTATCTCACGAAGCGACGCGCGCTTTTCTTGTAGTAACCAAGTGTACAAACATGTTGTGTGCATGAAGATGAGTAGGGTCAGCACATAACACACACACACTCACACACACACACACACACACACACACACACACACACACACACACTTCCCACTTCACCATTGTCTCGGACGGTACTGAGCGCTCCCGCGCTTACACACACATTCACAGCGTGTTTGTACACTCGGTAACCACAAGTAAAGCGCGCGTCGCTTCGTGAGGAGTTTAGAAAATATTCATTATCAAACTCTCGTTAGCAATAAGCAAATGGATGAAGCTCTTTTTATTCAGAAATTGTTACTGGGATTAAACTGCCATGTGCAAGGTTTGCTTGGCGACTTTGTGGGAAATTAATGACGCCAAATTAATAATTGCAAAGGGCTCAAACTCAATTCATGGTAATAATCAGTCCTTACCACGTGGTTTAGTATTTATTTTGTGGTACAATAATTTAGAATGCCCATTGGTTTTGAGGAGGCGACGTCGAGAAGATCTCCTTCTTGAGAATGCTAACATTCTTGTATTGGGCCGAGACTGGCCAGCGAAATGGTACCCTAAAACCATATACACATCATTGTTTTTCGTCCAGTTCCATGCCAATTTAGTAGGTCAAAATGTTCAAATTTGATTTCATCATCACAGTCCAGTCAATTTGTTAGATGGATATGTAACTTATACATAGTTTAATATTAAAGAATTGCTAAAAGATTATCCTAACTCTCCACCACTTCTGGATATATAAAAAGTTTTTAGTAAATCGAGTGTTTTTTTGTGTTCTTGTCGCTCGTCTTAGTATTTTCTAATTAAAAAAATAAAATTTAAAATCATACCTAATTAATTCAGTCTTTATATTTTAAAAGAAGTAGTGTAAATGTCATGCATGAACAGTTTACCTCCTAGTAGCTTTAAAGTAGTATTATCAATAATCTGTGAACAGCACTGTGGGCTGTTACTTTTTAAGTTATTTATTTTTTTCTGTTTTCACTATTGCCTAATGTAATTGTATGTAGTGCCTATTTAATAAATTAAAATACAGGTAAAACAGAGGGGTAATTGTGTAACACACTATGTGATTCATTTTGACAGTTCAACTACATTGATTGCGTTATTTACGTTGTCAAGCAAACATATTTTTTGAACATATGAAGCAATGGATTAGCAATATAGGATAACTGCTATAGTCATTGGCCACGCTATAGTAACTGGCCACTCATAACAAAAGAGGTAGAAACAAGGTAATGCAAGCAAGCCCATGATTGAAAAGGACAAAAAATATTCCTGTATCTATTGTATTTTCGTTTCAGTTCACACCTTACCTACCGTACCTTTTGTAATGAGTGGCCAGTTACTATAGCGTGGCCAATTACTAATAATAGCAATTACCCAACTTCAGATTGTGCTTGATAGTGTGTTACGCAGTTAGGGTGCTGGTTACACGACGGTAAATGTCATTCCTTCCTTCACTACTCACGTTTAGCCGTAGTAACCGCAGCCGCAACCGTAGCGGGAGCCTGCGTGGTGACCAGCACAGGCTCGGCGGCCGTGGTGCGCGGCGTGGTGAGCGTGCTGCTGGTACAGTCCTTCTCATCGTCAGGGCAGTCCTGCAGGCCGTCGCACCACTTCTCCAGAGGCAGGCAGATCTTGCTTGTGGGACAGATCTTGGTACCAGCTGGACAAGGCTCGCAGACGCATTCGCAGGTTGATGGGGCGAGTTTTGGTACTAGATCCTGGTGAAAATAGTGGATTGTATAGTTGGATTTGCTGTTGTCCGTGTTTTTGCTCGAATCCTAGAAGAACTTCTGGGGGGTACCGATACGATAAAAGTACCTTGTCTTTTCTGGGTCGTGTTTAAGTTCAGCGTCAAATTTCGTTAAAATATTTTTATTCTTCACATCAGAGTGATCTAACGATTGAAAATCTATCGGCCCTTAAAACGGTACATTATCTCTATTATTTGGTCAAATACAAACTAACGTATAGTGTTTTTCTCTCACGAAGCGACGAGCGCTTTATTTTTAGTAATCAAGAGTACAAACACGCTGTGAATGTGTGCATGAGGACTAGTAGCGTCAGCATATCACACACACACACACACTTCCGACTTCACCGTTGTCTCGCACGGTACCGAGAGCTCCTACGCTTACACACACATTCACAGCGTGTTTGTACACTTGGTAACCACAAGTAAAGCGCGCATCGCTTCGTGAGATAAAAATACTATAATGAAAAATCGGTTCAGTAAGACATCAAGAAGTATCAAAACTTTTCAAGTCATGTGTGTCGTCCAATCTGCACTTCTTCTCACAGGGATGAGGCCAGAGACCAAGCAGTAGGAACATTATAGGCAGATTATAATATGTTTTAGTTCAGAATCATGGACTGCTGACTATTTAATATCACGTGAAATTGAACCATTTACACATACAAAAGAAAATTACTACTATTAGTGGTCAATACAGGCTGAAAAAAAACTACGTAAGAAAATCTGAATAATTACGTTCTTCTATCACTTACCGGTGCACATTTGCATTTTTTAACGGGTTCGCAAGCGGTGATACCGCCGAGTTTGCACACGCATTCATCGCAGTTCGCACCACGGAAAGTTGATCCTACTGGGTACCTGTTGAATTAATAATGATAAAAATGTTTATTACAGACCACATGATCCATAAAAAAAAACACAAAAATACAGTTACTCAATTTAAAAAAAAATACTACAATAAAATGGCATACAAACGAAACAAACTCTCGCCTATCTTAACATTTACGCGGCTAACTCCAACTACCACTTGTAGGTAATTACCACAACCTATAACTGATCTCAACAAAATATTTTTTTATATTTACTTAATTAATGTATACCTATTTAAAGTATATTTAAAATGTAAAAAAATATTTATTGTTAATTTTTATCCATAATTTATTTTTATTTTAAGAATTATTTTATAATTATTTTTTTGCTGTGCCCTACAGGGTCCGTAATTGTACCTTAGCTCTAAGCCTTTGCAACACCTTTAAAATATTATGGAATGCAATTAAAGTTATGAATATAATAGGTCTTGGTAACATACGTCCTATCAGCAAGGTCCTTATTAAACATGTCATATTTTATAATCTGCACACTAATTGCCAAACACAACCACAATCCCCTTAATTTTGACAATTCATAAATATTAATTGCGTTATGTACGGTCAGCCCCAAAAAGATGTATCATACACGGACAATGAATCATTTTAATGTCTACAACCATTATTCCATAACATTATATCCACCGTACGGTACAAAACATAGTATACAATTTATTATACCAAAACAAAGTAAGGATTTTGTCCCAAAACATATAAAATGGTTCCTTGTCCGTACACGGACAAGGAAACATTTTATATGTTTTTGGGTCTGCGTGCAGATGATTTTTTCAAACGGACGGAAACTGTGGTTGTGACTGTGAGTGAGTTACCTACACAATTACTGGGCTAATACGATATTTTTTTTTAGAGAGAAGGCTATAAAGACTCTTACAAACAAGCGCGACACGCGACGCGACACAAAGGCACCGCTTGTAGCGCTACACGCGGTGCCTTTATGTCGCGACGCGTCGCGCGACAAGTCGCGCCAGTATGTAGGAGCCTTTATAGTCGCCGGCTATCGCTGAAAATTAGCGCTGGGGCTCTGTCTCGCATAGGGTCGCAGCATTATGCTGAGCGTTGGCCGTTTTGCGTGGATGTGACGCGTATTCTCCCCCAAATTGTTTCGTTTTTGTATTTGTGTTCCTTTTTTGCGTCATGTTTACCGCAAATAAACGTATTTTCTTTCTTTCTAGTACTGAATTCGACTCTAGTTCAATCGGTTTCAATTCTGACCGTTTTTAGATAATTTAGAGAATGGCCAAGCAGAACAGTAAGCGTTGAATTAAGATCTTTAAGATAGTCTGTATACGTGGTGTTAAAACTCAAGTAGCAACAAAAGCAGTATCAGTCTTTTCTGCGTAGGTGGGACTCAGCTATGTCTGGTGACATTAACTTCTTCTTTTAAATTTAATTAAATTCTTTAGCACTGTACTCACGACATAAACGACTCGATACAGGGACACTGGTCCCTAGTGACGCAGTTCTCTCCGTCATAGTACTTGGCAGGTGCCTTGCAGTCGCAAACGTCTTCTTCAGTCTTCTGTACGCCGGGACACAACTCGCAGGCTAAACGTTCTGTGACTGCTGGCTCTCGGTAGCGGGATGTTGTGACTTCTGGTAGCTTCTCGGTTACGGCTAGAGAAAAATGTCTTTAATTAGTACATTTTTGTGTTTGTACGTTTAATAAATCTGGATCCATATTTAGGTAAACAGTAGCAGAATGAAAAGATTAAGTTTGTTTGATTAAGTTCTCACTTTGCATCTTCATAATACGCTCGGGAAAGGAATGTGTAACTTTGTCGTTTCGCCAGTGTACAATATGCATTTAAGACGCTGACAACACCTTAACCGCGGTCACTGTCAGATTGCATAGAAAGAAAGAGAAGCGCGATGACACAACGCTTGTAATTTATTGAAAAATATAAAGCAATTATCTATTTACTCAAAATTGAGTTGAGTAATCAAAAATAAAAAACAACCAAGTTCTGCATTCAAATAAGACGTTCTTGTTATTAATTAAATACGTAACGTATGTATGTTAATATTTAATACATATGTTTTGGATTAGAACTTAAGGTAATAGGTTAGTTTAACGTTAGTTTGTATCGAGATTTATTTTCAAAACGTGTTTTGGTGACAACCAAGTTCTGGGAAATATGTTCAAAATTAACATATATTTTTTCCGCTACCACAAACTGTACAGATCTGGCAATTTTTTTTTAAGAGAATCCTATTTTGGTCAATTCGGTCTTGTCAGCGCCTTAAAGATCAGACAATTCAGTCACCTAACAGTGCCATAGAAATATATAATCTAATTTTCAAAAATACTCACGGTAAGGCTCAAAGCACCCGATAGGCTCAATCCTCATTTCAATATTATCCTTCCACGTAAGAGGTGACACCTTCAAATACTGCGCATGTATCGGGGGGTAGAACTCTGTGACTTCAGTAGTATCCCTGTCGAAGTTCCCTGGGAACACCTGCTCTGCTCCCTTCCTGTCCACTACAGGGTTGAAGGTGGATAGATCTGAGGTGTACATTATCTTGAAGGTGGACACCCAGCCGTAAGGACCGCCTTTAGTTTTGATGCCCGTTATGTTGCGCGGTGAAGTGAAGTTGAACTGTGAAAGGAAATAATTGGTAAAGAGCTGGTTGGGGAGATTTAATTGTAGACAAATAAGAATAACTATGTTATTCTGGGGAGTAAGCCCCGCTGCCGTATTCGTTGATATGAAAAAAATATTACAATTAAGTACGGAACATTTACGTATTCAACTCCGAAGAAATTTCTGTTTTTCTCCTGTGTGGAGAAGAACGAAGAAGGAATGCCTACAATCTTGATATCACTATTTATTAGTGGCTTTTGTTACTGTTGTAACGGTACGTTTTGACGGTACAGTGGAAGTGTGACTGTAATTTACTTAGTTTAAATAATTTTTGATATAATAAATTATGCCCGTTCACGAACATGACGCGTGGATCAGCACCATTCAGCTCGTCCATTTTGAAGGGAGCTAAATGATCCAACACACGCGCCACCATCAGCGAGACATTAGAGTGAGCACGACATACTCCCAGCCACCAGGGCACATTCAAGTTACACATTGTATAAAGGATAATAAACGTATTATTGAAATCTTTAGAACGCCCTTTAACCCTAAGTTCTAGATGAATAGACTATCTTCAAAAGGGTAAACATATATGGCGAGAACTATTGCTGTAATGTCTAGAAACGTTCACATAAGCTGGCTTTAACACTTTATTTAACACTAGCTGCGCCCCGCGGTTTCACACGCATACGTCTCGATCCCGTGGGAATATCGGGATAAAAAGTATCTGTTCTAATCCAGGTCATAGTCTACCCATGTGCTAAATTTCATCCAAATCCGTTCAGCCGTTTTAGCGTGAATGCGTAACAACCAAACAAACTCAGTTTCGCATTTATAATATTAGTTAGATAACATAAAAATATAACATCACGCCTGTTTTTCCCGGTGGGTTAGGCAGAGGCGTACCTGTAGTACACCCACAAATCCACATATCATATCAACCGAGCACAAATTCAGACTCCAGGCTGTTACCGAGAAACTCTTGATGGAAAAACCCAATAACACTTAGCCCGACCTGGGAATCAAACCCAGGATCTCATGCTAAGCAGTAGCGCTTGCAAATACTAAACCAACGAGGCAGTGAAGTTGCGGCTTTATTTAAATTATCATTTATATATTTGGTTTTTACAAGTCCTCACCATGATCCACTCCCCAGGAGTACTGTACAGCGGCCTCCAGCCTCTGTCTCCGTCCAGTGTGAAGTACTGCCGCGCGTCGTTGTTGGAGCTCACTTCTATCATCTCCACTGGAAGGTCAGCGCCTAAGCCGAGGGGTTCCACGCAGACTTCGGGTGGAATCTAGAGAAAAAAATAATCAAAAAAAAAAAATTAAGAAAAATAAGAACTTAGGAAAGCCATGTACTCCAGCACAAAATCAAAGTGTAGTCGACCTCGAAATTGATTTACCACCCTAAATTGAATCATAACAAAAACAAAAACTATTGACACTTAAAAACTTAAAACTTGAGACCATGAAAGTGACTTTTTTCGAACTTTCTTTTACTTAGCATAGACTGCTTTACCCACCCACATACTCTTTTTAATACAGAGCCATCTAGTATAAGTTTTTAGAAGCTCTCATAATCAATAAAACGCGTATTACGCGAGAGAGAAAGTCGCATAACATTTTTCCTTACGTGACGATTTCTACCAGTCGACTCCTGCCGCAAGTCGCGTTATAGAACTTCGTTCCAAAAAGTGAAGGTCTATTTTTGCCGTAAAACTAACGTGACAGATAAATTCAAACTTAGGGAAGTTTCAATGTACTGGGGAGTCTTTGCAAAAAGTGATAAAGCAAATACGATGTCGACTATACAAAAATAAGTTATTTTTTATTTGGAACTTGGACAAAAATTCTAAATTAAAATTTTCCAAAATGTGGGTATTCTAGACAACACCTTTGCTTACCCCAAGCAGAGGTGTTGTCTAGAATACCCACATTTCGCCAGAGCATAGGAAGCGAGCCCATTTCTAACTCAGAAAAAATCGCTATAACACTTTTCCCGCCCTGGAAATCAAATCCAGGACCTCGAACTAATCTTCTGCTCTTACAAGGCATTACATTGAAAGGGCTTTCAGAAACCCCTGTTTATTTCGCCAGCTATGTTTTAGTCCCTTATAATGGGACGAGTCTATTGCCATCAACTGGACAAATTCAGACACCGAGATGCTACTGCCAAATTCCTAATGATATTTGGCCCTCCATATAACTAAACTTAGGTACCTTAACAGTGGTGGTAGTAGTATCCATATTGGAAGGTTCCCTGCACCCAATGAGCTCGAACCTGACGGAGATCTCTTCGTGCCACGTCAGAGGCTGCACGCGGTACACCTTGGCTTCTATTGGAGGCTCTATCATCTGCTTGGATGGGGTATTGCGGTCTACTGGGCCGCGGAAGACCTGGGGAGAAAAATATAAAGACGAAAGATAAAAAATGTTTTATTCAAGGAGCACACAAATAACCCAAATTTTATAAAACTTTAGAAATACAGGCAGACCAGAAAGTATAACCTTTCGAATGTTAATTACTTTGCATACGATTTGTATAGAATCAAGTTTATATAACTAAACAGACAGCTGTGCTGCTGGGGAGCTTATTGCGCCACTTCTTCTTCCCAGCTAAAGCACTAGGAAGTGGTGAAGGGTGGGCGTTTTGGGGGACTGTCTTATATAGTTTTGACGTTCGAAAAGTGCTGATTGTCAACCTAGTTTGAATTAATGACTTTTGATTGATTGATTGATTGATATGCCTAGTGACGGTTTTTCGTAAGAAATGTTTCTGTATACGTTACTTGTTTATATGTTAATGTACATAACGGAACCGCGAATGATACGCAGGGGTTTGTGGGTATAATAAAGAGGATTTATGAGTTTTTCTCAACTCAAAAATAACAAATAGCCAGCAGTTTCTTTTCGTAAAGAAATCCTCGTATATTCTAGGCAGGGCCGCCTTTAATCTATTGGAGGCCCTGGGCACTTTAAGATATGGAGATTGCAGGATCCAAGAGTGAACCTTGAAATTTATAGCACCCCGCCTCGGATAGTTTAGGATTTCTTTTGACCGTTCATATCAGAAGTAGTAGTTACTTTGTCAACTTATGCAGAAAAGTTTGGGAAGTAAGAAGAAAATTTTAGCACCCCGTCTGAGATTTATTTAGCTTTTCTTTTGACAGCGTCTAGGTACAACGCTGGCAGGAACTAGGGGGCCCCATGGATCCAGGGGCCCTGGACACTTGCCCAGCATCCCCAATGGCAAAAACGGCCCTGATTCTAAAAATCCATTGAAGTCTTACTTTTGTCGCTTATCAAAAATATCATAACTTCTTTCTCTTCGGAACAAATCATTAGGGAAATGCAAAACTCAATGTCTATCAGTAGACAAATATGACTGAAAGCGATCACATTTTTTTTACGAGATCTTCATGTCTCTTTCTCACCTTCGGCTTGCTATCAGGTCCGTTAACAGTGGAGAAGGTGTTGCCATCGTCTCCGTACAACACCTGGTAGCTGGTGACGTACTGGTCAAAGAGCGGGCTGCCCTGCATCACCACGCCATACACCGGTTCCCGACGAGGGAACTGCACTTGGATGTACTGATTCGTGTCTTGGATTGCTGGGTTCCAGCTGCCGGCTAGATAATTAAGATATTTGAAATAAAAATATAGGACAACTATCGTTTTCAAAATATGGGTACTAAGAGTAGAAAATTTCACAAAACTTTTTCAAGCAAATCATGGTTATTTTACTTTGCAAAGTGCTGGAAAGTTCATTAAATCCTGATCAAGTCTCTGTTCAAGAAATCAGCAGATAATTTCTAGGTTTGTCAAAGTGGTCGTCGAAAAAGTATCGTCTAGTAGAGTATAAATATCACAATAAACGAATGTTTTTTTTTTCAATAAATTAACATAATCAAAATTAAGACAGTTTTAAATAGAAGCGTTTTAATACGGGCCTGCGATTTCAGATACGTTTAACTCTTACCTGTGGCATCAAGCGGATGTCCGTTCAGTTTCGCGTATTGCGGCTCAAACAGTCCGCTGGCGATGGAACTGGCGCTGAACGAGGAGTCGGGGAGAGGCTGGTCTCCCCACATGAGGTCTATGTAGCTGTTATGTAAAAAGAAATGCAGGTTTATGTTATTGATAAATAAACTTGTAATGTGGGTTGCATATGGTTTTTGTTAATATGTCGCTCGTTAACAAAGTCGCTTTTCGTGTTTCTGTGACCCGTCTGATCTTCTCTACCGCACAATGGATTTTAATGCGGTGTTCACCTCTTCAGAGAAAAAATATCATCATTTAGAAAATTATTATGGAAGGTTTGTGTGTACTAATCAGAGATCGGAATAGGTAGAGTATATTTACATAAACTTCGAGGAAGGCAGTAACATAGAGTGGATAATACCTCCTCTAAAATCCCGTAATAATAGATAATAATGACGCTTTAATCCCGGGATTTTAAAATCACAGATTATTTATTGGACTTTATTTATGGTTAAAATTATTGATTTGAAGAATCATATAATATTTTTAGGGTTCGTTAGTCGAATAAATAATTTGAGATTATAAGATCCCGGGATTAAAACGTCATTATAATTATTCCGGGATTTTAGAGGAGGTATTATCCATTCCATGTTACTTCCTACCTCGAAGTTTATGTAAAAAAAAGCATACAAAATGGCATTATTTTTTTAAGAATTGAAAACAAACACCTCACCTGTCGGGTTTACACTGAGGCGGCGGAGACACAGTACTCATTATAATCAGTGGAGCAGCAATCGTAGTCTTAGGCGTAGGCGTACTTGGCGTAGTTGGCGTCGTAACCGTAGTTGGCGTCGTAGGCGTAGTTGGCGTAGTCACCGTTGTAGACTCTGTAGTTGGAGGTGGGTTCGTAGATGCTGAAGTCTCTTCAACCTCAGTGGTTGAAGCTAGTGAGATAGATAGAATACTGTAGTATCGCATCAGATTAATCAAAATCATCAGTTTGTTTCGGTCTTTCATCCTAGAGTAGAACTCATCTAGTTTTATGACAGCGATGCGTACGAATACTTTGACGCCTAAGTGTATTTTTGTTTTTTGTATTCATTTGTATATTTAGTTAGTTAGTAATTTAATTAAATACGTAGCTAGTGTAAATAGTTAGTTGCATCAATATTGTAAATTATTTAAGTTATATTCGTTTTAAAGTTATTAAATAAAATTTATCAACATTTAGTTTTAAAACAATATTGATAAACAATAATGAATAATTGAATTTTCTTACCGAAATAAAATTTTACTAAATAAATAAATAAATAAAGGGAAAAAAATAAAACGGATTCTTGCTTAACGCCTTTAGCGATTTCTGCCAGACACTACAATAAAACCAATAATATTCAACGTCATTTTAAGTTAGTTTGCGAAACCTCACTGTTTACTTAAAGTTGCGATTTTATCAAATCATTTTATTTTTGTTTTATTGTCATTAAGACAAATTTCACCAACGAAACTGAACGCAATCAGCACATCTGAACCGCGTTCAAGAGCTGCCAGTGGCATCATTGTTATGGCATACTAGCTGCGCCCCACGGTTACACCCGCGTAAGTCTCAATCCCGTAGGAATATTGGAATAAAAAGTATTCTATGTCCTAATCCAGATCATGGTCTATCCATGTGCCAAATTTCATCCAAATCCGTTTAGCCATTTTAATGTGAAAGCGTAACAAACAAAGAAACTCACTTTCGCTCACTTCACACAGTTCACTCATTCTCTATAGAAAAGGGAGGATCCTCCGACCAGACGGGTGTCGTGTCTGGTGGGTACTGCCCCACGGTTGATGTCGGGACGTTGTACATATGCTAGTTGCGCGGTAAACTCTGCTTACGCGATGCACGATTTTGCGTGACGTCAGTGAAGCGCGTAGTTCACATGTGACGATGTAGATACCGCCACAATAATATTAGTTAGGATTAAGATTACTATAAGCAAAGCTTTGATTTTATTATAGAACATGGCTGTCATAGCGAATCTAATATTTTGAGAATCTGCTATTTTGCGAATACAGGTGTCAGACTTATTGAGTGCTGACACACACTATACTCGTACAGGGTTACTGGTAACTCAACGTATTTCTCGCAGGACGTCATAGTAGGGTTAAAATACAACAAATTAAGCCACCCAAGACTTCTACTGAAGTTCAGCAAGCGCTACTGCTGAGCATGATGTCCTGTGTCCGATTCTCGGGTCGGACAAAGTTTTATTGGGTTTTTCTATCTGGAATTTCTCAGTAGCAGCCCGGAGTCTGGATTTGTGCCCGGTTGATGGCAATAGGCTCGCCTCCTATTACATGGGACTTAAACATAACTGGCGAAATGTGGGTGTACTACAGGTACACCTCTGCCCAACCCTTCGGGGAAACAAGGCGTCATGTTATGTTATGTTACTTAAATACTTTTATTAATATAAATGGTAATTTTGCAGAATTTATTGTTCCTTTGAATATATTTTAGGATTGACACTTACAGTTCTTGCACGCGGTTAAGACATGCTGATCGCGTACAGTTTAATTGGTGAAATTCTCCTTTAAACGCCAATACCAAGTTGCATAAACAAAATTGAAAAAATACGCGGTATACTTCAATAATGACACACGCTTACTTGGTTCCTTGCAGCCAATAAGCTCGAACCTGACGGCGATCTCTTCGTGCCACGTCAGAGGACGGATGCGCAGGACCTTGGCTTCTATTGGAGGCTCTATCATCTGCTTCTTTGGAGTCTTGTTGTTTGAAGGGCCTTCGAATACCTGAGTGGAATGAAATACTTAGAATGGGTAAACTTTACTTTTTTCGAAGTTTTGTTATCAGGTGTATTACCATACATTCTTCTATCAGGCCAATATTTAGCAAAAAGTGTTGAAAAATTAAGGTGTCATGGGAAGTGTCAAGCGAATTTCTACCATTTGCGGTTATCGGTTATGGTACGGACAATTTTTTTTTGGTAATGGCAATTTTAACGCGTTATGTAAGCGTTCTATAAATTGAGGCGAACACACCTGGCAAAGTTAACAGCCAAACAAATATAAATTTTGCATAGGTTGAAATAAAGTCTAAAATAAATAAACTTGAAGTTCTCTCGGATTCGTGATATATTTTTTTCAAACTTTGTTCTAAATTTAAAATTCTAACAGCGCTACGTTTCGCAAAAAAAATAATCTGAGACATGCAAATAGTCCATAAATCATCAGTTCATACCTTGGGTTTCCCATCAGATCCCTTCACGATATTTAAGTTATCAGGACTATCTCCATACAAGACTTCGTAGCTGGTGACGTACTGGTCGAAGAGCGGGCTGCCCTGCATCACTACGCCGAAGATAGGCTCAGGGTGCGGCAGGTCCACCTGGATGTACTGGTTTTTGTCTTGAGTTGCTGGATTCCAACTGCCGGCTGGTGGGGAATGAACAATTTTATGATATAGATTTGAGACGATAACGTGACTTATTGAGATTTTCACCCTAAAGTCCCTCTACAGATCCAGTCGAAGAAAAAAAAAGAAGGAACAAAAACAAAGAAGATTTAAGTGGTCAAAGAAGTCATGAGTACGATTTTAAAGAAAACAATGTTGTTTTTAAGAAAAATATTTGTTACACTCTGGTTTAGATAACTCTTTATTATGGATAATCTTCTGTTCGAGTCTAAATATTCATAGTAATAATAACTAATTAAATCTGAAACTTATTAAATATTTAATTAGTTATTATTACTATGGCCTTGGCAGAAAGTACAACTTTGTGCCCTTTGGCGTCGAGACCCTCGGGCCGTGGGGTCCCAGTGCGCATAAGTTATTTGCAGAAATCGCGAAACTTCTAGTTGATGTAACTGGCTGGCTGGCTGGCGGCTTTCTCGCGCAACGCGTCAGCATTGCAATTCAGCGAGGAAATGCCGCCAGCATCCTCGGTACAATGCCTCGAGAGCCTTTTATAGGTTTAAATCAGTTTTAATTTAATTTAGTTAATGTTAATAATCATCTTGTAATTTGGTTATGTAAATAATTAAGCCCGCAATGAATACGAGAGTATCGTTGCCATATTTGTTTTACGAAAGTAATATTTTTCAGAAGTGCATGTAGATAATTTAACTTTTCTTTTAAATTACCTGTGACGTCTAGGGGATGTCCGTTCAGTTTCGCGTACTGCGGCTCGAACAGTCCGCTGGCGATGGAACTGGCGCTGAACGAGGAGTCTGGCAACGGTTGGTCACCCCACATGAGGTCCATGTAGCTGTAAAGAAATGAGACATTGAAGGTGTTTTCAGGGTTCCTACAACATATTTTTAACATTGGAGGCGCCTTGACAATAGTTTTAATCCAAATTACGATTTAATTCAATGAAAATATAAAAACAAAAATCAAAAGAGTCAAATAATGTTGCTGTTTTTAAAGTCGATTCCATTCCTTTGATTTCATAATATTTTTATTCATTAAAATAAATAAAAGTAGATTATGCAAAAAATTATAAAAGGGGAATTTTCATTCGAGGGACTAAGTTGGATCCCGAGTGCAACGAAGGATTCTAAAGTTATTATAGATTATAATTCTGAGCAGAGCGAGGGATATAAGGACAGACATGATTTTTTTCACGAGTTTTGTACTCTACTTTTTACCATTGACAGCGAGCAAATAAATAGTAGTATTTATATTTCCAATGAGTTAAAACATCCACGATAACAGATAGAAAAGTACTAAAATTGGCGAGATATTTTTTTAAAATTGTATAATGCTCTATGGAATAGCTCCGTTAGCTAGTGCTTGAAGAAAAATATTACCGCCGAAATCCAAACAACTTTATCTCAACCCGTGAGACAATTTCAGGCGTTGGAGATCAGACAAACAAGTAAATACTTTATGCCTGTTTAATTTTCTCGCAATCGAAGTGATAGCGAGAAAACGAACGAAAAAGTGACTTTGATGCACTAGTTGTACAATCTACTATTGTACATAATTCGTGTAATTCATGCTTGTTCCAAATTCAAAACGTTTTTATTCACTCAGTGACCAAAATGATGAAATAATATGCATGATCCGCTTGAATTATTAGTCCACAGATAATAGAGGATAGTTCTCACTCTATAAAAGGTTTATTATCTGTATCTCCCTCTTGTCAAACCGTCATCATGGGGTGAACATCTTTTCCTTTCCTATTAATGTGAATTATCTTCTTTTATGTTTGATACCGTGTAATTAGTATACTTTATGACTTGCTATTCATGACAACTTGATGATCAAGGAATACACGAATAGTTACTTGAAGATATCGTGTTTTCCACGTGCTAGTAGTAACTCGCACGACTTCACCTTATATTAGCTTCGCTGTCTAAACCACACTTTGTTCAGATAGTTCGTAATAACACAAAAGAGAGTTTTATTCACTGTTATCGATGAATCAAATGCCCATTTTCATGTGGCAATGGTAAAAAAGTCCCTTACTCATCCGGATTACATTCAAGCGGCGTCGCGACTGTCGTCGTCTTCTCCGTAGTGGTTGTGGGTCTACGCGGCGTCCTAGTACTGGGTGTAGGCAGGATGTGAGGCTCTATGATGGGCTGGTGAGTGGAGCCTTCGAATGGAGTACTGATCACCACGCACTCGCTGGAGTCGCAGTGGAACTCGTTGTTGAGGCACTGGCATTTGATGCAGCCGTCTACCACCACGCCGCCTGGCTGTTGGGAGAGATGAAGATGGTTACTGTTGCCGAATCTATTGCCGATTCATTTCTGATCTTAGACACTCTTAGATCTTATTGTATTCAAGACTTTTACACTTATTATTATACATTTATTTTATACATATATAAATCAGTTAAACTAAACGATCACCATTACAATAAATATGACCATTTTATTACACAAAGTGACAGCTAGCACATGTCAAATTACTCCAGTGAATCAATAAATCGACTTTAGTAAATAATTCTTATTGCTCCTTAACAGGCCATGTACTCTTAAGTTTTATCCTAATCATAGCCTGTAACTGTGTGTACATTGTGCAAATAAATTAATAAAAGTATGAAATTTTCACACGAACTCTTTAACAGGCAGAATATTTTGGAATCATTTTCGTGCTACACTTAGCGGTTGACAACTATGCAGATATTTAATTACCTTTTGTTGAATAAGGTTTTTCGTGATCATTTAAGAATAGGATTTATTGATATTAGAAGTAACAACGGCCATTATATTTTTTCTTTTTATCATACAATGTTTAACTGAATTAATGCACACTATGGAAGTAGTTTTTTCATAATCCTTTACTGAATCGATTTCTGCCATTTTTGATCCCAAAAAATATTTAAGCTACGTAAATTAAAGTCACACTTCCGCTGTACAGTTAAAACAAATCAATATGGACGAATTGACCGTTATACGTGTGCGTCTATGTGTATAAGTGTCTGTGTGTGTGACAGTTGTGGGTGTGTGTGTGCGATATTTGTAATGTGTAAGTGACCACAATTTTTTCCCACAATCAGTATAACTGATTTAATAAAAAAACAATGTTTTATACATAATAATAAAAATTAAATGTAAGTATGTGTTATCTAGTTGATGTAACTGGTGACCGGAAAGCTGGCGGCTTTCTCGCGCAACGCATCAGCATTGCAATTCAGCGAGGAAGTGCCGACAGCATCCTCGGTACAATGCCTCGACGGCCTTTTTTAAGCTTAACTTAGTTTTAATTTATGTTAATAATCATCTTGTAATTTGGTTAAGTAAATAAATTGATAAGTATGTGTTATGATTATAACATAATATTCTAATTGGGGTGTTTGGTGGTGTGCGTTAATTCCGGGACATTTTATTTTTCATTGATTTGACAGCGGATCAGAGATTTGACCAAGCCGTCCGATATCGATAGTTTCTATGTTCTAAAATACCTTAACGATCTTTTCGTCAGAAAAGCAGGTACAGTCCTTCTTAGGGACGCAGGTCTTCTCGTCGCGCCAGTATGTGTTGGCATCGCATGGCTTCTCTATGCAGCCTTCTACACACATCTGGAAAGGTAAGAAAATTTAGCAGGCGTCTTGAATTTTAGTAAAATTTTAT
Organism: Atethmia centrago; assembly: GCA_905333075.3. Taxonomy (NCBI): domain Eukaryota; kingdom Metazoa; phylum Arthropoda; class Insecta; order Lepidoptera; family Noctuidae; genus Atethmia; species Atethmia centrago. The sequence goes on along the minus strand of HG995378.1, from coordinate 4,657,931 downwards.
GTTATTTTATTATAATACTTGGAGAGATTTGCGTGATTTTGTCGACGATAATCTAGGATTTTTTTTATATTTGCTTATTGCATCAGGGAACTTGGTGCCTTGAAAATACTATTATCCTATATTGGTACCTAACACCAAACAGATCTGATTAGAAAGGTATCACTTTTACACATTAGTTTAAATCTTTTCTATAAATTAGGTACTTGTGTGTAAATAAATAAAAACTTAGGGTCAGGCGGGGTAAATATGAGACGAAAGACAAATCTTTTCATTTTTGTCGCTGTTAAAGATTATTTAGAGAGTCTTAGAACCGATTTGAATATACTATCCATTGGTATTTTTTACATGATAACATTAAATTGAAGATAATTGGCCTAGATATATAGTTTTGTGTACAAATCATGCGTTTCATTTTTTTCCTCAATAATGGGGGAAATATAAGACACAGAAGTCAAAAAATGAAACAGCTTTAAACTTCTATACCTTGCGTGTTTTTCAGATACAGGGGCAATAAGAAGACAACGGGGTTAAATATAATACGAAAACTTTTATTAAATTCAACAAAAAAAATTTAGAACATTTTAAACTTAAAAAAAATCAACATACTTTACTCCGCTTACATATAATTTGTTTTTTGGTTTAAATTATTTAGTAATCACAACAGCAATCAGCAATTTAATGCTATAATTAAACTTATCTGCCTACGTGTGACAGTATAAAAGACGAAAAAATACAAAACCTGACACAGAATTATGCATATTTTTTTTTTTTACTTAAGTTTTAACTTAAAAGGTGTAAATTTGAGACATTTACTCATAGCTTTGACAACAGTTAGTAGTCAATATGATATTTTTCGTAGTCAATGTCGAAAATTAGGCCACCTCTACGATTTTCACTTGGAGATGGCAATTTCATTAAGACTTCTTCCGTCTGAATAGAGTAACTTATATGAACGTCCGGATAAACAAAGAAAATTTTCTTTGATCTTTTTAAATAAACGACTGTCAGATTTTTATCCTCAAATGCTTCAATTTGAGCGACATAATGCTTTTTACCTTTCTTCATTGCATGGCACACAAGAACAAAATTGCCAACTGCATATTCAGCATTGTCTGTATTTTTGACAAGAGTGTCTTCATGGGTTTCACTCGATGCGCTTACATTAAGTTCAGGTTGACCAAAAACATCAGGGGCATCGTTTTGCTGGCCTGTTACTCCATTAGTTTCGTTCGAAAGATTTACATCCGATACGATTTCCATCGGCTCATTGCATGATTTGTCGTGATGGTCTAATGCTAAAATATTAAGTTCAAGTTGACCAGAAACATCAGGGGCATCGTTTTGCTGGCCTGTTACTCCATTGGTTTCGTTCGAGAGATTTACATTCGATACGATTTCCATCGGCTCATCGTATGGTTCGTCGTGATGGTCTAATGCTAATATCTCTGACAAACTGATATTTTCTAAGTCACTTTCGTCCTGATAGGGTATAACTTCGTCTTCTATATCAGTGTCAGTGTCAGATTCCTGATGTTTCAGCGTCTTTTGAGTTTGTTTCATCTTCTTCTTGGGATCGCTTTTTTTCTTTGTCTTCTTTTTTTCTTTTTGTTTGTCTAAATTTTCTATACTTTTCAGGTAATCTTCGCTTGTCAATAGTTTTCCTTTGCCATCAATCTTTCGTCTTTTCCCAGTTAACGCCTTTGTATGTTTGATTTTACTGAGCAGTAATGTTTCAAATGAGCAAGATGGTTCGGGATTTTTGTATGGATCAACGGGGTCGAGTATAACTGGTGGTACATTTTCCAGAACTTGGAGTGTTGTTATCGGTAACCCCGTTTCCAGAATTGAGGGTGAAACACGATGTATGTTTTCACAGGATGAAACACGTTCTAAGTTTTCAGAGAGTGAAAGACCTGCTATGTTTTCAGAGGGTGAAACACGTTCTATGTTTTCAGATGGTGAATCCTCAAATATGTTCAACGGATCAGGAATCGTTTCACCGAATAACTGCATTTGGTGGAACCTGGCTAATTTGACAGGGTCTAGGCGATCTTTTGGGTAAACATCTTTGTTTACAGGGTAAATTCCTGTAACTTTGAAAGAATTTTGTATTACATTTTCGGAAAGGCCTACACGCCACACCTCGCCCAAAATATTGCAGAACTCTGATTTGGTGAGAGATCTTTGATTTAGTCTTTGCCATTCTATAAGATGCTCATTCCATTTATATTTGATCGGTCCAAAACAACTGCGATCCATCGGTTGTAATACATCTGTGGTATGAGCAGGTAGTTTCAGCAAAGAAACATTTTCCTGAAGTGCTAGTTCAATCGTCACAGGGTCCAGGTGTGTAATATGTCCGTCGAATATTACAAGCAATGGTCTCTCTTTCACAGTCTTGCAAAAATTGGCAAACCACTCATTAAAAATGCTGGTCATCATCCATCCATTTTCTGAACAGGCATAAGTCGTTCCAGGTATGTCGTTAGTGCCTTTCCATGAGCTCCACAGATTCTGTCCTTTAAATATGATCAAGGGCGGCAGCAATGTACCCCCTGCTGAAATGCACCCCATTACAGTCGTATTTTCTTTTCCGGACCCCTATAAAGAAATTAAATAAACTATAACTTACGTTAAGAAATAAATAAAGTCAATTGTTAAACTATAAGTACCTACCTGTATAATTCTGTGAGCCTTTTGACCTTTTCCTGTAACTCCTTTAATACGTGTAGGATCCGCAGAAAAACTCGTTTCATCGAGGTTCCATATTTGATGAGGTTTATTAACTAAACCCAAAGAATCCACTGTTTTTTCTAAAATATCATAGAAATGATAAATGATAAACGGGTCGCTGGTAGCTTGACGACGAGATTTCTCGAGTTGTTCCATCTTTTTTGCTACCAATTTGTGTCTTCCAAAAAATGATTGTATCCAGTCTTTACCGGGATAGTTGTTTTTGAAGGTGTTTTTAATGTTGTTTTGAACAACGTAAGTATGCACAATTGACTTTATTTCGGTCCTGGTAAGCGCCCATCCCCATTTAGCCATTATTTTAATTTTATCTGCTAGATCTGCTTCAGCTTCTATGCTTAAAACTGTCTTCCTTCCTTGCTTATTTGTGTTTAAATTGTGAATTTTCCTCCATAACAACGATTTATCAATTTTATACTTCGTTTCAGCTTCTCTGTATGATAAATCACCCTTTCGTACTTTATCTATCGCTTCTTGCAGCTTTGAGTCGCTATAACTTTTGTGTTTTGGCACATATTTCCGAGGCATCTTGATGCACAATTAATATCAACTGTCTTAATATTACACTACACACTGTCTTATATTTTCCCAAATGCGCGTCTCATTTTTTACCCTCCAAACAACGCGAGTTCCCTGCTAAACGACTGCACATATACTGAAATTGACGCCCTCCCGCGCAAGTACGGCTCGCAAGGGATCCCGGGGGCGGGGGTGGGGGCCGCACACGCTTGAATGAGAGGATGCAGACGGAAAGTTCGTAGTGCCCGATGTAAAGTTTTCGCGCCAAATTTTTTTGTACTTAATACAATGTCTTATAAAGGGTTTAACCCAATGAGTCACAATTTTAAAAAATTGTGTCTTGACAGAGTACACGTAAAGCATATTTTTTAATACAATAAGGTTCTTTTTAGGTCTTTTTCTAACGGAATTATTATCATGTCTTATTTTTATCCGAAATGTTGGGTGTCTTATATTTACCCCGCCTGACCCTATTACAAAAAAAAAACAACTGATTACCAAAAAAACTCTACAAAGTCAAAAATAACTTTAATTTCGGAAGTCGGTATTTTTGGATCTGTATTTTAGTTTTTTGCCCCCGACTTATTTTTATTTTTTATTTTGTAGTCGTTTTTTTTTGGAAGTCAGTTTGTATTTTATCTAAGTTAGCCTAATGTCAACTGCTCATTACTTTTTACAAAACATTGCTTTTCCCGATGCAGGGACATTCATTTTTGGGGAGTTCTACTGGTAAGAACCAGGACAACTGGAGGTGATAGTGAAGTCAACATCAGCTCCACGTCACCATGTGCATTATGACGAGCATAAATTGCTTAGGCAACCATAATAAAGTACCTGATCGAAACGCAACTCGTTAAATACTTATTATTAAGTCGTTCCGGCCATCTGTGGTCTTTATCTTCAGTTCTACTTCACCAAATGGTGCTTTCCGAGAGCAAATGCACGAGTTGCTATAAAAATATCCAAATCTCTATAGATGTGCCTATATGTGCCTATAACTTTGAGATTTTTCCTAGATTTCCCTAGAATCCCCTCATCAGATTCTAACTCGGTGACAATGGGACTACCTCGAGAGCATACCCTTTCAAACTCAAAATGATTTATTTAACTCGGTCCACAATTGACGGAGAAATCGGTGAACATACATAAAAAAAAAATATACAGACGAACATATAACCTTCTGCTTTTTGGAAGTCAGTAATATAACCTGCTACATTCTGGAAAAAGTCAGCTTTGTAGAACGTCATGTCTGTCGCTCATACTAGTTTGATAGTCTTTTCATTTCTAAAGCGTCATATTAACGCTCGGCCACTGTACATGATGTTCTTCTTGTTCTTACCTCTCCGATGCAGCGTCCTCTAGCTACGAGCGACCTTCGGAAGTAGTCGCACAATCTGTCACACCGGTACGCGCATGCGCTGTACTCTTGTCCGGGAGGACAACGTGACGTGGTCGCCGTGGGAGTGCTGTACTCCTGGGATGATCCTGGAGACGAATAGATACGAGGTCAATTCAAGAATCAAGAAGATTTCTCATCAAGTCAATGTTTGAGAAGGTTGATAGGAAACTTTAGGTTGCACGCTTATTGGAGACATCTTTGCAAAGCAATACGACAAATCGTTTGTGGTCGTTGATACGTACCTGGCGCAACTGTTGAGGGTGTTGTGGTCACGGTCGTCTTTACATCACCTACAAATTAAATATACGGAAATGTATAAAAATAATAAACATGAAGGGCTTGTAGTATGTGCCCGCCATTACTTATATTAATCATGTTTATTCTAAATATAGTCAGTGTAATTCAACTCGCCTCCAAATACATGAAGACCATGTATTGGGAGTTCGCATTGCAAAGATATGCGAGTATCTTTCGCCGGGAGCGACGTCAATTGGAAAAAGAAGGTGCGGCCTAGTTAACGCTTGTATTTTAGTGCATTATATATGAAAAAAAATATATAGCTAAATAATAACAGCCGCACGGGTCGATCGATCAGGTTAAGCTACGCTTGCCGCGGTTGGTCCGTGGATGGATCTTTACAGACCAAGACCGCTCCGTGCCTCAGAAAACCGTTAGTCTCGGCTGTTGTTTGTAGATTTGTAGGCTACAGTCGTTACGGGTTGTCAGAAGCCCGAAAGTCTGACAACCAGTCTTACCAAGGGGTATCGTGTTACCCAGTAACTGGGTTGTGAGGTCAGATAGGCATTCGTAAGTTACGGAGGGGACTTTTTCTCAATAGCTTTTTAGCCATGCAAATTACGCCAGGTTACATTTGTCTGGCCCAGCAGCTCCCAAACGGAAAATGTATTTCCGAATGAATTGCATTTTGAACTTTCCTCCTTATTAACTAAGACCGTCAAAAACCTTTTAGGCTGAGATAGAGTTAAAATGGCTAGCCTATGTAAGAAATAGAAACATATTCCACGAACCAGCAGTAGTCCCGCCACACTCGGGCCTGACCACGAGCACATTGTAAGGCCAGTCGCACACCATGCTGACATTGTTGTACATAGTGCCGGGTCCACACGACTTCAGTACGGGGCCGCTCGGGGCGCATTCGTAAAACTTCGAGCAGTCCGTCGGGTGCGGCTCATTCGGACGGACAGAGTTCTCGCAGAGAGACGGTTCTGTATATTAAAACATGTTAGATTTGAATATGTTAAAGTGATACTAAAATACAAGAAGAAATCTCTAAACAAGCACCTAATCTCTAATCGCAGTTTTTTTTTCTTAAAATTTTAAATTTAACTTCAAGTCACATACTTAAAATTGCACCTTTTAAATTCAAATATTTCTTAGTAGTCCGTTCGCATGTTTTATGCTAATCCTAGTTATACAGGGACACCTATTATTAGCCATACAATAATTTTTAGTTGTAGGCCATGCCAGTTTCCTCACGATGTTTTCCTTCACCGTTTTGAGAGCAGTGGTGATGAAATTATTTATACAAAGCAAAGCGCTTGTTTGGGTTAGAACCCACGACCTACAACTCGTAAGTCGGGGCCGTTATCACTGGGCCACCACTACTCTTATATTTTCATTCACATATATAATATTAGATAAATATTTTGTAAGAAATCTTGCTTTAATTTGTATTTTATGTTCGCTGTTTTTGTACCACTGCGCGCTGTTGGTTGCCTAAATAAAGAAATTAAAATAAAATAGACTGCAAGTAATAGGTACGTAAGAGAACGTTTAAAAAGCATGTTGTTGATGATTGCTTGAGTTTTATGATCATAAATTGGAGCTTTACTTATCAAAGGGCACACTAGACGTAGTTGGAGCCCACGTTTGAGACATCATCATAAGTCAAAATTTGTTCAGGAATCTTACTCAAATATAATTATTGGGCAGTAAACTGACATTCAGGGTCAAGGCTTTCCTTGTCAAAACCCTCAGCAAAACCCTAGATGTAACCTTTGTTTAAATCTTTCACATTCTGTGTTCTAAAGTAATTACTCACCCTCACACTCGCAGTACACTCTAATCTCGAAGTCTAAGCACTTCTTCCCGACCTCCTTGCAGTACAGCCCTCGTTGTAAGCTACATTCCGCGTCAAGTCCTGTTTCCTTGGGAGACTTGTGGTCGCCCACTGTGCGGCATTCTATCTCCTTCATCATGTTTTCTTTGCACATTGGTGTGCCGATTGCCTACAGACGAGATTTTTTTTTTACATTATTTATCGCTATTATAACAGGTTTAAAAGGCGCATTTACACGAGTAGGTACATTTTCTCGCCCAACGTGAGGCAAGAATATCCATACAAGATTATGTTATCACCATCAGCTTTATCATTACGGCTCATTCACACGAGGAGTTTATCGCGATTTTTTAAAGGGAGATAAAACTTGCCTCGTGTAAACGGTAAGTACGATATTCGCATCTCAAAAGGCGAGAAACTCACCCGTCAAAATTAATAACGACCATTTCAATAAATCTCGTGTTTCGAGCTAACATATCACAGACCGAGAAAATTGCCTGAGGGACTTTATATAGTTTTGTTTCCTAGCAGTCTACCAAGGAAATTACAGACTTTAATCTTTGTCACTGTTGCACAACTTATAGAAGACACTACTATGTCCTATTTGGTTTTTATGTAGGTACTAGCATAATCTTAGCTCATAATCATAGCTTATAATGTTCCCACTGCTGGAACACAGGCCTCCTCTCTGTGAGAGGGAGTGGGCCGTAATCCTTCACGCGGGCCCAGTGCGGGTTGGTTGATGACACATGTCTTCGAATTTTTGGTTCTAGGACATGCCGGTTTCCTCACGATGTTTTCCTTCACCATTTTGAGAGCAGTGTGATAGCATTATTACCCAAGACCTACAACTCATAAGTCGGGGCCGTTGCCACTGGGCTACCACTGCTCTGGTGTACTAAACAAAATGTATATTTATTATAATTTCTTACCAGTTCATTAGGTCGTGGTAGTGGCTCGTTGTCAATAGATTCTCCGTTGGGTCCTGTCTCGGGCGCTCCTCTATTGATCCAAGAGGTCCACCCGGTCACGCACTTCAGGGGCTCGTCGTGAGGTTTCGGAGATGTTACTTCTTGCGGCTGAGAAGAAAGCTCAAGTTAATCTTAACATTACATCTCGATGGAATTATCCAAAGAGTAAGCAGATATTCTCCGCGTCCGATGTAATACCCTACTACCTACATGAGACTTAAACATAACTGACAAAATATTTCATGTGTATTGAATTAGAGGTGATTAAATATTTAAAGAGCAGGAAGGTTTTATATATTAGGCATCCCCTAAGAAACGATTTTGCAAACATCCACCAAGGAAGTGGAACAGGGATGAGAATGTTTTATGCGATCGAAGTCGTAAGGACAAATAATCTAATCTAACTTGTGTAGTCCTACTGTTGTGCAGGGCAAAGGCGTTGTGTGCAGAACAAATATTCATTGATAAAATCTACTAGTGTTTTTGCCACAGATAAGCAAGTCTGGTTTTTTTATGTAAATTTTAATTTTGTCTTTGAAATCTCCTAACCTTTAAAATTTAAAAAAACTCACCGCCTCAATAGTAGTACAAGGCTGGCCTGTACAAATCTTCTGCTTCTTAGAACACCGGCAGGTGTGGCACTCGTCTTCCTCCATGACCTCTCCCTCTGCCACCTCCCGTCCATCGTCTAGAGTCATGCACACTGGCTTGCACTTGGCGCGGGGCACGCAATCCTTGTGGGTACTGTTCTTATAGACTTGTCCTTCGGGGCAGGATTTTTTGGGTTTGCAACCTGTGATAATGATATTTGTAGTGTTTTTATAAATGTGAGTGGATAAACAAATGGACGTCACATAAGGACAAGTATCATTAAAATATCCTGAAAGTATTCAAATCAAAACAAATCAAAAGTCATTTATGAAACGAGGCTGAGAATCAGCATTTTTCGAACGTCAAAATTACATAAGACAGTCCCCCAAAAAAGCACACCCTTCACCACTTCCTAGTGCAGTTTCTTCTGGGAAGAAGAAGTGGCGCAACAAACTCCCCAGCAGCACAGCTGTCTGTTTAGTTAGAAAAAAATGATTCTATACAAATCGTATAAAGTCGTATTGTACCAGTTTGACGAGGTTGTGGGCAAAACAAATATGTGACTTTTCTATACAGCGCGTAAAGATGTAATGGCGAATAAAAATGATTTGATGAAATATCTATTATGCTTATGTTACTCACACCGCTGTGCATGGATGCGTTAGTGAAGGGGTGTAAGTGAGGTAGACAAGTTTTTACTAAAGTCGAATTAGCAATTAACTGGAGTAATCTGACACGTGCTAGCTGTCACTTTGTGTAATGTGTGTATTTGTATTATAAGTAGAGATCGGATATTCGGATGCATATTTACCTAAAGTTAATTTTTAGCTCTGAAAGTATGGAAGCGGCTTCTTAAAAATATTTAAAAAAAAACCGGGATTATTGGACTGCATGTTTATTTAAAATTAATGTTTCTACTTACTTTACATCATAATATTAAGTAGATATATATGCATCCAATTACATATGAAGTCAGAAAAAAACATAAAATTTGTCGATCCGGGAATGCCGGCGGGATTGTTACGATCGATATAAAAGTGCATTCCATATAAGCTAATATTTGAAAGTAAGTTAATATACATTCGATTCTATAATCAGAAACCTAAATTTGTATTCCCAGAGCCGCGGGATTTTAGTTTATTTTTTATATGAATTCTTGAAAGGCAGATGAATTTTTGAAGTGAACATTTCTTTAGACGTGTTAAGCGATTTTTGGTAGGGGAAAATCTTATGGGTTCGCGTCACCAACATGCTAATGTCAACAGTATATCTGTAGCTATGAATATGACGTGTTGTGCTTGGCCAGCAGTGAGAGCATTATGTATTATTAAAATTATAATTTTCAATAAGCACAACAATTAATTTGAAATATCAAAAAATACCACTGTTACTTCATAGTTCTAAGTTTTTGACTTCTGTCGGCAGTCTCCACGACCACCTATGTATTTTAGGGGTTCCGTACCCAAAGGGTAAAACGGGACCCTATTACTAAGACTCCGCTGTCTGTCCGTCTGTCACCATGCTGTATCTCATAAACCGTGATAGTTAGACAGTTGAAATTTTTATTCACATATGTGGTATTTCTGTTGCCGCTATAACAACAAATACTAAAAAACAAGATAAAATAAATATTTAAGGGGGCTCCCATACAACAGAAATGATTTTTGCCGTTTTTATAGATAATGGTACGGAACCCTTCGTGTGCGCGAGTCCGACTCGCACTTGGGTGGGTTTTTTTTATCTTTTAGACCTAACGAAGTACAGCAGATATTTAAAAACATACCTTCTACACAAGTGTCCTGTTCACAGTTGGTCTTTATTTCGGGGTAGTACAGGGTGTTGTCACACGTTTCCACAGGACACGCAGGTAGACAAGCGTCGTAATTGGAGCATTCTTCGTCACATTGCATGGCTGGTGGACAAAATAAGATTGACGTTTTAGTTCAGGATAAGTGTCATATTGTAGTACTTGGGGATTAAATAGAATAGAATATTATTTATTTGCAAGACTACAACTACTTATATTCAGTTGACAATTAATATACGTATATAGTTTGTGTTAGTAATAATCTACCAGGTATATCTGATGTGGAAATCTTAATTAAATTTTATAGCACTTAAAAACAAAAAATTACAAAGATACAAAAATTACAAGAACTAACAGTAAAAAATATATATATATATAAATTAAAAACATAATATCAATAATGAACTAAAATAAGTCCGAACATAAAATGTTTAAAATGTAAATAAAAAAATAAGTATATCAATACTTTGTGGTAAAAAGTCCTCTTTAAGTTTTTAAATGTTTAATGTGTGGCGGAATGTGATTGAATATTAGTAGCGCCCTGTAGAACACACTTTTATGCATTAGTACTGTATTGGACATCTATAGGAAAGTACGACATCTTCTTAAAATATTGTAAGGTCGTGTTAGGTGGATGTGATCATTGCTGTTTCTCACTTCCGCGGAATATTTTATGTCCGACGAGGCTCCATTCAATCAAGTCAGTAGGTACAATGATGCATTTCGCAAATTTTAAAATACTGGCGAGAAGAAGCATTACTACAGTTTGCTTAAACCAGATGTGAATAGTTTTATTTCTCTTCTATTCTTACACACGTTGTCTACATCTCTTTGTCTATTTTCCTATCGCAGGTATGCTGGAAGACATTTCATTAGAAATAAGCATCACGTTTGTACGTTTTCCTGTTTCTTTTTTCTTGTCTGTATAAATGTGTGTAGTTAAATAAACTATTAAATAAATTAAAATGTAACATAATTATATAACACATAACTTCTTCTAAAAACAACTTTTATTATAGGACTGAACTAGAAATCGCGAAAAAAATACAGCTGTTCCCTACATTTAGGCGAGTTATCAGAACATAAATGTGGGAACAGCAGATTTTTTTTCGCGATTTCGGCTTTGGTCTCATAGTAAAAGTTGTTCACAATGATGAATACAATGATCCTTTTAGAGGTTGTGCGTTATTTAAATTACACCTTGTATAATTTTACTTACTGCCATTATACCTTGTAAACAATAGCATTACTGTCTGCGGACATCATCCTGGTGGCTCAGCATGTTTTTTCTAGCACAATATGTGATTTAAGTTCAGCTATGTATACTCACGACAAGTGGCCTGCGTCCTCCACGCGAACGCGACGCCCCTGGCGGCGCAGGCGTGCGCGTAGGCCGCCAGCGCGGCGCAGGCGCAGGCGCAGTCGGCGCCCGCGTCGCAGGCGCAGGCGTCGCGCGTGCAGCGGCCGATGTACGGCGAGGGCGGCACCTCGGCGTGGCACAGCGTGAAGGGGTACTGTTTCATTGTGCTGCAGATTGAGGACGCCCATTCTTTGCGTTCGGGACGTTGTTTGCAGTGGTCCTGTGTGGGGAGATGAAGTTGCATGACTTAAAATGTCTCGTTTTGCTAAACAGACTTTGTTTTTTTGGGAAGACTTGTGCTCTGATAGGTACTAAAATTGAATATCAGACGTCGTCGTTAAGATGTCTTGACATGACCACAAACTTTACTAATGGATTGATGAAGTTTCTGCCAATTTATCAACGGTTTTTTTGACCAATATGTATGGATACCGTAAACCAAAATTCATAATACTTAACCCAACTTATGACCATAAGGAACCACACAATTTTCGATAGAAAAAAAACAACTTTCCCTAACTCTATCAAAACTTACCAAAATCTGTTGCGGTTTAGGACACGTCGGCTTAAGTTTCCAGGAGTCAGCGAAGATGAGCGCTGAAGATTCAGCCATACCACCGCCAGAGGGCGTCTGGAAGTCGTCTCGTCTGTCGCTGTTATAGTTACCGCAGAGACCTTTCACCTGAAAAGACAACCTTATTTTAGATGAATATTTAACAGAACTGGATGAAGTTGACGTTTAAACGTTAATCAAAGTAAAAAAAAAAAAATCCATAGAGATTTCTTGATCTTGTAAAATTTTCAGAGCTAGCAGATTTTGCTACGAGGTAATTGCATAATAACACACATAAAATGACAATTGATCGCAATGCTTTCCGTTTTAACAATTTATTCACCCACGTCCGTTACGTTATTGATAATAATAATATCTTTATTCGACAAGTAACACGACTCAGTTGTGTTAATAACAATATTCCTTACCCCTATGTTAGTATTCCTATTCTAATCACTTAACCTAAAACCATGAATAAATGATAAATGATAAATGATTTTATTTCTGTAAGTAGGTTTTTACAAACACTTTTACACGTCAAAACATATTTTTTAAACTAGATGAGGTCGGCGTTTCCTATCTGACTACTCTGAGAAGAAAGGCCGAAACAAACTCAGAGGTCACAGTCTCTTTTAAAGTCCAGACATAATCTTGGTCAGATCATGTGAAGACCATGTCGATTGGTGTCTGAAATGGTCTTTTGATGAAAGAACCACACATATTGAGTGGACCTGTCCAGTCAGTGCACGCATTTGTCAGTCGTTGTGCAGCTCAACTCATAACTAAAGGAGCTCAACGATTCAACGAACAATACCAAATACATGTGAATCACTGTCAGCAAAAGTGTAGGGGTCCACTAGGGCCGATGCCTGCCGGGGTCGCGGAAAGGTACAAAAGGGTTACCGAGGCCCCTGGCAACACAGGCAACGGAAGGAATACGGGTGGGTTTTAGTCAGTAAGAGTCTGACACACCCTCCAGCTCCGCCCAGAGTGGGAGAAATTATTTGACAATTTCCCAACCAAAAAAAAAAAAAAAGGCTGACGAATTTTTTAAACCTATGAAGCAATTGATTAGCAATATAATTCAAAGCTCTCTGATCTTGATCGAAAGTGTGTTACGCAATTAGGGTGCTGGTCTATATCAACAAGCATTTATGTGTGTCTAGGTGACGCAGTGTGCGTTCCAGTACCATGTATGCAGGGCCGGATTTAAGGCAGGGCAACAGGGGCACTGGCCCCGGGCCTCCACAAAGAAGGGGCCTCCAAAATTTGATTTTTTTAGATAAGAAAAAAATACATCCTTGTCCATCAACGAAAAAAGTTCACAATCACAAGGTATCTTTTTAAATAGTACTTCTTTTTCATCTGTTCCACAAATTTTTCGGGGCCTCCATACCTTTAAATCCGGCCATGCATGTACCTATGCAAAAAATCATTTCTATTTGACCACCTTCTAATGACAACGTATAAAGATGAACAGAAAGAAGTGCATGAAAATTATATCGTACAGCGACGACAAAATTGAAATTATAATGCTCTGAGATCAATACTCACTCTTCCTTGCCAGATGGAATCAACTTTGACGTACACTCTCATGCCGCGGTCCCACTGCAGGCTCATACCCAGTGATGGGACATCCAGGAAAACGTAAGCACCAGCCATACGCATCTTGATCCTAAACAAAATAACACGGTTTAAACTATGTATTTGAATTATTACACAGGCCGAGTGCAGCTGCTCTTTAATTAATTAACTTCCATAACTCCTTTCTCTCCTATTCCAAATGCTGTTTTTTATGTTAGCGGAAACACATCAGAAAACGTCATCGTTGAAAACTAATAGAGAATCACGGACCTCAATCATTGTGATGCATCCGTTTTTAAAATTGCACATTGTAATTATGTAATGACTTACCTTTTTAGCTTGCTTATGTCGGGTATGGGTGAATCCTTAGTAAGCGAGACGATCTCTTCATTACCACCGCCGCCAACCTTCAGAGTCACCGACTTAGAGCAGGTGGCTCCGGTTGTGCCGCATGGAACATTCTATACAAAAGACCAAAACGTTTTTGCTTCGAAAAATATTATTTAACGAATACAGTTTTCATTATATTTGGTTCAAACTTGGTGTTCTCTAAGGTTATTAAATGTAGACGACGTGAGCGGAAAATCTATGGTAAAAAACTGCCTTAGCAGCGCGCTAACTGTAGAGTTTAATTGCTCTTTATTTGGGTTATATTGGCTAATGCGCGGATCCATACAACCAGTTTGTTTGTAACTCCTTTCCCTCACCTGAATCTCCACATCGAATCCATCCTTGGAGTCCATGACGCCCTTAGCCAGCAGATAGGTGCAGACCCCTTCGAAGTCGTAGTCGGTTCCGTCGAAGGTGACCACGTGGGAGTCGCCCCATGCGGAACAGACGCCGGCGCATTTACGTTGACTGCACGACCAATTGCCCCTCTTGCATTCACTGAGTAGAAAATTAAGGAAATGCAATTTTTTTTTTTGTATCTTGTGTTTCAGGAACTGTTGCGAGTTAAATGTTATTATTTTTTCCTTTTGTTTTTCTTACGTCTCTTATTATTATTTAATTACTCTACTTTAAAATATTATAGTTTAGGAGTTTGACTTCTTGAAACCAATGCCAGAAGAATAAAAAAAAAACGAGATATTTTCTCAATGCATTAATATCTCAGGACCTTATCAAATCATAAATTAAAATAAGATAATCAATGTTTATTTATTGTAGTTCTACTATCTTGGTCCATTCATTACCTAAGCTTAGTTCTGTTATCCCATTAGATAAGACTATTTTTTATGGATCAATTAAAGGCCGTGTACAAATAAGTATTTTTCGGTAAAAATACGTATAGAACCTAAATTGGCGTTATGCCAGGAACATAATTATTGTAGATATTTCATTCTTTAGGGTTTATTTCCGAATATCGGAGTGGAGTACAAGTACCGTTTAATTGCTGAGTAGTTAATTAAAGATAACATCTTCACTTCGAAATAAAAAAAAAGAAAGAATTTATCATTTTTTTCTGAATATTCTATTTAATACTGCATACCAGTTTACCGATACAATAGTGTGTCAATGCTGAGTAAGCGGTATCGATAACGCCTTGGCTCACGTTCTACAAAGAAAGTGAAAGGCACGTACGCTTATTACATACAAATATACGCAGGGTCCACTAAGTATTGTTATAATTGAAATTAAGATACAATGGGGGCGTAGCTCAGATGGTAGAGCGCTCGCTTAGCATGCGAGAGGTACCGGGATCGATACCCGGCGCCTCCAAACAGATTTTTAAAATTTTAGATATCTGCCTAAAAAATAAAAACTAACATGTTTTTCTCACGTAAGAATTATGCCCGTTTTATACACCTTTAGTGTACGCTGTTATTACATTCATCATGTTAGTTTAGAGAAAAGAGGACCCGCTGAAAATCAGACATTTTATTTGCACCAAAGACAATCCCATTCTATGTCCAGAAAATCTCTGTCCATTCCAAGGTTGCCTGGAAGAGATCGCAGTAAGCGATAAGGCCGCCCATTGTATATTTTGTAGTGTATACCTTTTTATTTTTGTAATATATAATCAAGTGTATAATAAAGTAATATAAATAAAGCGGTCGAACCGTAGTCTTTCAAATGGGCGGATGACTCGGAACCCCAAACATGATGCTCTTCGCCGGAAAAAGTTAGGGAATCCAGCCCTGCACATTTCTTGACACATTTGGTCGGAGATGCTGCCAATTTACCACCTTTGCTACACAGCAGTTATCTAAGGAAGGATCTTACATCTCCTAACTAAATACTTACCATTTGTTACACTCCTCCTGCATGACATGTCCGTCAGGGTAGCTCCTGCCTCCGTGGTGGCAGGGGCACTGAGCTGGTGGCAAGCACTTCTTGGACATGGTGTCTAGGACGAAGCCTTTCTTGCACTGGCAGCCTGGGCGGCATTCTGCGGTTGTTGATGTTGGCGGGAGATGCATGTTCTGTATCAGGGATAATTACATTAATACGTGAAGTGTAAACTTTGTAAGTACCCCTTTTTACGAAAATTGCGCGGACGGAGGAGTATGAAATTTGGCACAGTTCAAGTTTATATGGAGGGGGAGTGCAGAAAGCTAATATTTTTATATAATATGCATAAGAAACATAAATATTAAATTTATTTACTTAACCAAATTACAAGATGATTATTAACATTAACTAAATTGAATTAAAACTAAGTTAAACCTAAAAAAGGCCCTCTAGGCATTGTACCGAGGATGCTGGCGGCATTTCCTCGCTGAATTGCAATGCTGATGCGTTGCGCGAGAAAGCCGCCAGCTTTTCGGTCACCAGTTACATCAACTAGACGTTTCGCGATTTCCGCAAATAACTTATGCGCACTGGGACCCCACGGACCGAGGGTCTCGATATTTCTTAAATTCTTTCTTTTCTTTTTTTTCCTTTCTTATATTGTCATAAGAAATATGTATATTAAATATTATAATGAATTACCTACACACACTACCATGAGTTGCTGTTGACACAACACACATAGTACCAGGGCCTCATGACTTGAAGACAGATAGGTGACGGAAGTAAAAGCTTGAGCATGGAATTAGTGTACTCATGGAATTAGTAAGTACTATATAGGTTGTAAGTAGAGGGGGTCGAATTTCAATCAGTGGGCGACCACTACAAAAAATAATTAAGAAAATGAGATAAAAAGGGTTTAGAAACCCTTCTTCGTTTCCTCCTTTTACTTGAGAAGGCATGGTGGACTATCGTCCTATCTTATATAGGACTGGACAACGTTCTGTATTGTCATAAATATTTTATAGCGAAGTGGTAAGTATTTAGTGATCGTTCCTATGGGGGGTAAGTTATTAACCCGTAACAGCTCATAACAGGGTTAAGATTTTTAAATGCGGTATGGACAACATAGAGATTTGTGTCATACGTTTTATAGATGTATATGAATTGTATGCAATGCCGATTATGAAATGTTCCATAACACTTTTTTGCGTTCAATGCACAATTCAGTGTTAGAAAGTGATCGTAACAAGTGAATTCTCTATCAAATAAATGTGTTAACGCCTCAATAATTATCAATGTATGTTGACTGGTAAAGAATGCCTAAAGCATTAAGTCTGCCGTTGTACCTAATTATGTGCGAGAAGTTTAAATAAATATATAAATGTATGTAGATCATTTTCTACCGTATACCTCAAGAGTTTAAACCTTGTTGAATGGACATACCTTGCATGTTAGCGGTTCAGCAATCTCACAGGTAGTAAACTCCATGTTGTTTGACGCGCTACAGTTACTGCGCAAATCTTCAGCCGGCGGGTAGTTCTGTATCTCCATCGGAGTGGCTGGCGTGCAGTCCCAGCGAGCACCAACGCATGTGCTGGATGAATATAAGGAAATTGTTATTGTGCTCTTTATTTATTTTACCTCGTTGGTGCTAGTTTATCATTTTTGACTTCGAGTTACAGCTATATGTAAGCGGGCACGCCCTTTATGCCTGGAGGCTTTTATTTAGGTATTAAGTTCTGTTTACGTTTTTAGTTTTGCTTGAATATAGTTTTCGATGTTTTTTGTTGATATAGTGACGTGTAATATCTGTCAAATGGCAAATAATTTAATTTAATGTTTTGCGTAATGTTGCATAATGTTGCATAGAATCAAGTTTTTCTAACTGAACCGCCAGATGTGCTGCTGTGGAGTTTGTTGCGCCACTTCTAAGTTTGTTCCGCCACTTCTTCTTCCCAGCACTAGGAAGTAGTGAAGGGCGGGTGTTTTAGGGGACTGTCTTATGGAATTTTGACGTTCGAAAAGTGCTGATTCTCTGCCTAGTTCAAACTAGGCCGAGATTTTGATTTTGAGATAATTATGAAATAATCGAAATTCCAAAGTGATCAACCTTTATTGCAGTCACCATTAACATTCAAACACGTTTCGAGGATTGCGGGCATGAATGAAGTTGTGCAATTCTGCACTACTACGCAAAGTGAAAGGTAAGCAAGTTTTACGCACTTGAATATTTTGCGTAATCTCCAACATACTGGAGGTTAATTTAGATGTAGTTCACAACGGGGGCGTAGCTCAGATGGTAGAGCGCTCGCTTAGCATGCGAGAGGTACCGGGATCGATACCCGGCGCCTCCAAAAAAATTTTTTTTTAATTTTTTTTATTTCGGTGCCTGCCTGCTTTCTAGTGTTCGGATCCTCTCCGGTATGCTATTCGACACAGTCTACCATATAAATAAAAATTGGAGCAGAATTTATATTTGTCAAATAAGTTACCGGGAGTAAGCTATAGTGACTTATCGAGAGCAACACACATAATAAAATGTTAGTGGGGATTTTGTAACACCGGTAATGACTTATTCATGAAATTAGGTCGTATCGGAAGCGACGAGTATATATATAGTTTTGCCGTTGCATTAATTGTGAAAATTGTTTTTAGGGTTCCGAAGGCAACAAGGAACCCTTATAGTTTCGTCATGTCTGTCCCCGGTTTAGCTTAGATACGCTTAGTACTAGAACGCTGTAATTTGGCATGAGTATACATATTAATCACGCCGTCGCGTGCAAGTCGCACTAATGTGGGGATGATATATTTTTCTCATCTATCCCATAGTGCGGGGTGTCGTTGGATAGGCCGTTCAAAAATATTGTGGGTCTGTGAACACCATTTTTCGATTCAGGGATCTGATTGAGCTTTAAAGTGCTCATTTTTGTTAGAGTCAAGTGTCCCCCCTGCCAGCCAAATGGTTGTTTTTAGACATTTGAAAAAATTCAAGGCTGTAGTACATATATAACGAAATTACAAGGAAAACTATCACAGCTAAGTATGCTTTACAAGATAACGAGTAATAGTCAACCAACTTACATTTGCAGTTGGGGAATTGACCGTGTGGGAGAACATGTTTTTCAACTACAATGTTAAGTTTGTTTTTAGGATAAATTCATCCCATCTACGGAACCCTTCATTGTGCGTGGTCAGACACGCACTTGGCCGGTTTATCATATTAAGACGCTGACAACACCTAAGCCGCGGTCACTGTCAGATTGCATAGAAAAGAAAGAGAAGCGCGATGACACAAAGCTTGTAATTTATTGCAAAACATGAAGCAATTATCTATTTACTCAAAATTGAGTTGAGTAATCGAAAATAAAAAACAACCAAGTTCTGCATTCAAATAAGACGTTCTTGTTAATAATTAAATACGTAACGTATGTTGATATTTAATGTAGATATTTTGGATTAGAACTCAAGGTAAGAGGTTAGTTTAACGTTAGTTTGTATCGAGATATACTTTTTAAAATGTGTTTTGGTAACAACTAAGTTCTAGGAAATAATGTTCAAAATTAACATATATTTTTTCCGCAACCACAAACTATACAGATTTGGCAATTTGTTTTCTTAAACGAAGCCTATTTTGGTCAATTGGGTCTTGTCAGCGCCTTAACTTGAGTAATTACTTACCATTCAATTTCATAGTTCTATTATTACTTACCACAGTTCTCTCTCTCGTCTGCCGGCACGCACTTCTTTGTAGCCAGCATTGAATTGCAGTCCTTTGTGGTAGCACGGACACAGTCCGGTCGGCACGCACACGTTGTTGTCATCTAACAGCTGATAACAAGCAAAACAAGTCAGTTTGAGGAAAACTTACTTGGAATGTGAAATGGAAGTGCAAGAACCGCAAAGTCTGAAACTGATCTTGTTTTCTCTTGTAGAAATTATCATCAGTGGTTGAGATATACAAATTAGAGAGCAGTTTGAGATTTACAAATTAGAGAGCAGAGCAGCAACTTTGTAGAAGGCCGATAACATAATGAGAAAACTTTAGATAAGTAAACAACTCCAGACATTTTAATGACATTATTTTAATGTTAAAAAAATGGGCAACAAGAATACAGGATGGTAATTTAGTCACGTGCACTAGTGAACTTTTCGTATGAAACTCATATCAAATTGATAAAACAAACATATTCATCGAAATAGTCTGTCTACTGTTGTATACACAATCAGCCTATAATGTTTCCATTGGGACACAGGCCTCCTCTCGGTGAGAGGGAGTGGGCCGTTATCCACCACGCAGGCCCAGTGCGAGTTGGTACATGTCACATGTCTTTAATTTTTTTGTTCTAGGACATGCTGGTTTCCTCACGATCTTTTACCTCACCGTTTTGAGGGCAGTGGTGATGAAATAATTGTACTAATAAATCTACTGTTGTATACGAATTTGTTATTTTTTTCCCCGAGTCGGATGAGTTTCATAGAGAAAGTTGTTCAATATGACGGATAATATCACCCCCTTGACTGCCGCAGGTGACTAATTCGCCATCCTGTAAGGAGCCCTAGCCCCGCGCACCTGTCCGGGCGGGCAGGCGCAGCCCTCGGCGCAGGCGGGGCGGCAGGCGCCGGCCGCCAGCGACATGTCGGCACACTTGCGGAGGCAGCTGTCAGCACACACTGTATACTCTTGTCCTCCCGTGCATTGCAGTTCTAGGGAAAACGTACTTCGTTACAAGTCTTCGTCTTCAAGAAAAGTATTCGCTTCGGGAATCATCGTCTTTGTTCGTAAGTACGAACGCGCGTTGATGAGATCTAATATAGAGCTGTTACAACCGTGGAGGTACTTGCCTATTTTCACCCGACTGCCCCAGAAGGAGGGTAATGTTTTTCGAGAGTATGTATGTATGTATGTCTATTTCTTTGGCACGCTCTGTAGCCTAAACAGCTTGATGGAATTTAACATAAGAGGTGTCGTTCGATTCGTTTTAATTGTGGGAGTGACATAAGCTATATAATATTTATATATGGCATCTGCAAATGCAAAAAAAAGGGAGGGAACGTTTTTTTTTAAATAATATAACAACATTGATATTAAATAAAAGCTAGTAATGAGTCAATTCCATATATTAATAAAACTAAAAAGTTCGAAATAAAACAAATTATTTAAAAAACAAAAACCCGACTGCAAACACACATAACTGAAAAAAGAAAAACAAGCATTATAATCTATAGAATTTTGGTATCGCAGGCCCCCCCCCCAATAACCAATAACCTGAAACATAGTGTAACTTTTATTTGGCCCCGCCTGCGATACCAAAATTCTATAGATTATAATGCTTGTTTTCTCTTTTCAGTTATGTGTTTTTGCAGTCGGGTTTTTTGTTTTTTAAATAATTTGCTTTATGTATTATCATGTTTACAAAATTATAGATTAACTATAACTACTCTATTCAATCCCAAAAATCTTTGAAAAACTTTTGAGTGACAAATGACGACCTTTTTTTTTTTTTTGAGGGTGGGTAATCATGAAATAACTTCTCCCGCTCTGGGCGGAGCGGGAGGGTGTGTCAGAGTCTTACTGACTAAAACCCACCCGTATTCCTTCCTGTTGCCTGTGTTGCGGGGGCCTCGGTGACCCATAAGTACCTTCCCGCGACCCCGGCAGGCATCGGCCCTAGTGGACCCCTACCCTTGTGCTGACGACATCTCTTTGAGGCGCGCGTGGAATACGACGCGCCGTCGACCTGGCCGGGTCGGGCCTGGTCCTTACCGGACGGTGAGCTACCCATTGCTCACCGTCCGCAAGCCCGCGCCTACGGTGGCTGGAAATCCGCCCGGGATTCCCGACGCCCAGGGCATCTCCTGCGGCGGCTAGGGGCGAGAGGGCGCGAAACTTGCCTTTCCCTCAACCGTCCCGCCTCCTCCTTCGCGAGCATTACTGCTTCGCAGAAGGAGGTGACGGCTGCCCATGCCCTCTCGCTCCGTACCATGGCCTGAACCAGGGCCGGACGCGAGAGGTCTCTGCCGCCGATCGCCTCCACGAGGACACGGCGGTGCTCTGCCCAAGCCGGGCAGACCTCCACCGTATGCTCCACCGTGTCCTCCGGGCGATCCACACAGTGGTGACACCCGGACGTTTCCTCCCGCCTTATCCGACACAGGAACCTCCCGAAGCTGCCGTGTCCGGTGAGGACCTGCGTCAGGCGGAAGGTGAGGACGCCGTGGCGCCTCTCCAGCCACTCCTCAAAGAGGGGACTTATCGCCGAAATCGTGGCGTGCCCAGCACTGGGTTGCGACAACCGTACTTTCCATGACGCCATGAGATCCCGCCGGAGCTCCGTTCGCTGTGCCGCGATTTCTCGCGGCAGCGGACTTACGCCCCGGCGTTTCGCCTCCTCGCGCCACTCCCATACGTGCGCGAGGACTTTTGCCTCCAGATCCCATGGCGGCAATCCGGCAAGGAGGCTCGCTGCCTCACAGGAGACCGTGCGGTATCCTCGGACCATCCGGATGGCCATGACCCTTTGGGCCGCGCTCAACCGGCGGGCTGGCCGCAGCGCCAGAGAGCGCGCCCATACAGGAGCCCCGTAGAGGGCCATGGACCGCACGACCCCCGCGTAGAGCCTCCGGCAGGAGGCGTTTGGACCCCCTAGATTGGGCAGGAGCCGCTTCAATGCAGCGCCCGCCCGCTCCAGTTTGGGAGCCAAACGTCGGAAATGCTCCACGAAGTTCCACCGGCTGTCGAGGACGAGTCCCAGGTACTTCATCGTCGACTCGACGCCGATAGAAACCCCTCCTACCGTTATTTGGGACCCCAACGGTGGCGCGTTCCGAGGACCATGAAAACACATGGCCTCGGACTTGTGCAGGGCCACCTCGAGTCCCAATTGCCGGATCCTTTCGACGATTGTCGCAACCCCGCGTGCCGCTAATTCGGCCGCCGCCTGGTGCGACCTCCCCTGCGCCAGGACCAACTTGTCGTCAGCGTAGCACACTACGCTGACGCCGCTAGGGAGGTCGGCGCGCAGCACCCAGTCGTATCCGATGTCCCACAGATGCGGCCCCAGGACCGATCCCTGTGGGACACCGCACGACATCTCTTGCCGGTTCCACACTCCCTGGTGACCGGGGTAGATGACGGCCCTGTCCGTCAAATAGGCCTCGACTTATTGCTTGTACTTGATATTTTATTGATTTATTTTATTGGAAAGAGAGAGTAAATGACGACCTGAGACCGGATTAGGTAGCCCGACGGAGAAAATGTTTGAAAAAAGTTTGCCACAAATGTCATGATTTCATGAAATTGTCATTAAATAGGGAAATTTGGTCTTAAAGATTTGTATTGATGATTTTAGTGTAATGATTATAAATATTATTATTCTGTAAATTCATATTGTTTACGGTCACGAATCATATTAGGTCACAACCTAATGAATTTTGCCTTAACGATAAAGGATTTTAATTTTATAAAGCCCTGTGCTCACAAAGGCATAAGTACCAAACTTGTCTGTATACACACCACACTCGTCCACGTTGTACCGCCACTGTATGAGGACGCCTGCCTTAGCGCAGGTCATGGCGTAGTCGCCCAGTATGGGACACAGGCAGCGCGTGACGTCAGAACCGCACGCGCACATATCGTATACGCACGCCTCGTAGTATGGTTCCACATCCACGTACCAGTGGCAAGCTGTGGGAGAAAGGTTTGGTTAATATTTGATTTAATATGCCAATATTAATTAATGTTTTGGGGAAAATAAAAATAATTAGATATAAACTTTTGCAAGGGTTAAAATACCATCAATCTGGCCATCGACCCAGGGTGGACGGTAATTTTACGTCGAAGATATAAGACAACTTTCAATTTGTCAAAATCAAATAATAATCAATCAATCAAATCAAATCAATCAAAAGTCATTTATTCAAACTAGGCTGAGAATCAGCACTTTTCGAACGTCAAAATTACATAAGACAGTCCCGCAAAACGCCCACCCTTCACCACTTCCTAGTGCTTTAGCTGGGAAGAAGAAGTGGTCAACAAACTCCCCAGCAGCACAGCTGTCTGTTCAGTTAGAGGGAAAAAAAAAATGGATTCTATACAACAGTATGCAAAACAATTTACATTACGTGCAACATAAAACATTAAATTATTAGCCATATGTCAGCTAGCACACCACTATACCAACAAAAAAAAAGAAAAGCAAAACACCGAAAACTATTAATTCTCAAGCAGAGATAAAAACGTAAACAGAACTTAATGCCCAAATAAAAGCCTCCAAGCATAAAAGGCGTGCCCGCTTACATATAGCTATAGCTGTAACAGTCACAAATGATGAACTAGGACCATCAAAGTAAAATAAATAAACAATTAATTACTAATAACAAAACAAAACAATGGTCAGCAAGACGACCAGTCACCACAAGCAGCACCCGTTCACGAGCATAACGCAAAAATCAGCCATTACCCCCCCCTCGCCATATTAGAGGGAAGGAGGTAACCCGACCCCCGACGCTACCGCAAGCAGTGACAACTAAGGGAGCATGACGAACTTGCTGCCGGTTGTAAGAATAATATAATCAGTTATCGAGGTCGCTAGCTAACCACATATTGCAATACAACTCAACAAAAAACATTGTAATGAGAAGATTATGTCAATAATAAACGAAAATAAAATTTAAAATAAATTGACTTATACAGTCAAATAAAATAAACAATTATATGAACTCATATAACCTAAAATAGTTTGCTTCTGTACGATTATATGTTTAAAGTTACTTGCAGATAAAATCAAGCCTCCATGCAATAAATAAAACATGAGGTTGCAACCCATCCAAACCGAAAGTTTTGATGAAGAGATGAATTAAATTTTGGCCGATTGAAACGTCAGGCACATTCAACTTTTTTACTCTGTGTTTTGACCGTTTGTTAGCAAAAACAAAACATCCAAAAAAAAAACAAAAACGAATTCCATAAGCCCTAGTGGCTCTGGCCAAATAATAGACACCATGTTTTTTATAAACTAAATATTTTTTTTAAAGAGGACCTAGATATCATTTATCTATTTTGTATTTCCATACCCTTATCAGTTTCCTGTGCCTTATAAAGGGTTAATAATAAGAATCGATAAAAATGTATATGACAGCACGCCTTGTTTCCCCGAAGGGTTGGGCAGAAGTGTAGGTTTTACCTATAGTACACCCACATTAATTCGCCAGTTATGTTTAAGTCCCATGTAATAGAAGGCGAGCCTATTGCACAAATCCAGACTCCTGGCTGCTACTGAGAAATTCCAGATAGAAAAACCCAATAACACTTTGCCCGACCTGGGAATCGAACCCAGGACTTCATGTTCAGCAGTAGCGCTTGCGACCACTAGGCCAAAAATGTACCTATATGAAATATAGTCATTTCACAAATGGACGAGGCAGTTCATACAAAATTGTATCAGGAGAAAGGTACGTGACATTCGAAGGTTATTTTAAAAATATCTTGAATGCGGCGTTTAGTTTTATCTTGAGTAACAACGGGGGCGTAGCTCAGATGGTAGAGCGCTCGCTTAGCATGCGAGAGGTACCGGGATCGATACCCGGCGCCTCCAAACTACCCTTTTATTTTTCTTTTTTAAGAAAATCTTTAAGTTATGAAATGCAACCTGGCATTCAAAAGGCAAAAAAATAATTATGACCGGACCAGGAAACTAATGTATTCCTTTGTCAAGTTTTACCCCCTTCCGGAAAAGACATTGAATATTAGTAAGATCATATCAATAAAATATTTTTATCGACATGATCTTCTAAAATTGTCTTTGAAAAAAATATTTTATACCCAAACAGTAACTTTTCATTGATTGTAACAAAAATGACTGATGCCCGTTTTCACTAACACTACGCGACACCTAAAGAAATGCCTAAATAATAGCGCGGTGTTTGAATTTCAATGTTCGGTTCAGCGCGGAAAGGTGAAAATCCAACAGCGGCTTATGACTGACCCAATACTTACTTGCTTATAAAACTTACCTTCAAACACCTTACTCTTCAGTTTGCTACAGTACTTCTCAGCGGCCTCCTTGTTCTCAATGTTGGCCTTACAAGGGTGCTCGGGCTCTTTCGTGTCAATGTCAGAACAGAACTCTCTGGTCTTCCACTTGTTGGCGAACGCTAGAGCTGATTGTTCTATGTCGTTCTCAGGGGTTAGGAAGTCGTCTTTTTGGTTTAAGTTGAAGGTGCCGCAGAGACCCTGAAGCAAAAAATGTTTATGACGCAAACTGTGTAAATAACAATAGTAGATTGTACTTCAAGGGTCGAAAGGAATTGGTGACTTTCACCCGTATTAAACACTCTACTTTTCATTTCGAGTATAAGGAAGTAAACAATTGTAGTTTGGTCAACATTTCAGAATCCCTTGAACTCATTTTTAATCAAATAACCTATTAGTCTATAAAACCGAGATTTTGAATTCCGGTACAGCTTACACGGAGGTAGTATCCCGCCAAATGGTATAGACTTTTTTTTAATTTTAAATAAAGCAACACACCGCGTCACCGCCGCGGGCCATCCCGCTTTAATTCACACTGGCTGTTTATACACTCACAAGACCTAAACATTTATTAATAGATATTTTTCTTAATTATATAAAATTGTCGTAGCTGACTACCTAACCAAATTTAGTTCTATTTTTATAATTCTTTCCCGCCCTAGAGAGGGAAGCAATTACTATGAGTCTTTTCCGCCCGCTACTCGGATCAAACAAACACTACTTTCCGAGTATGAGAAATGAAAAATCAGTTCCTTTGTTGTGTCGTTGACTTTGAATTTACTATAATCCTTCCAGGAGATGGAAGTATTCATACATTTGAACAAACATTTTACTATTGAACACCTGGACGGATGGTAATATATAAATTCTAAGTCAGTCAGTCGGTATATGACCCTGAAACAATACAAGCCAACCCAAACAGAGCTGCGCGGCCCTGTGGGCTCGTGAATTACGGTCCATTCTTTCTCAAATGGAGAATATGTAAGTCCCAACAGTGGGAATATTACAAGCTGATCATGCTGTAGAAATTAGGATATAACAGCCTGTTGTCAGCCTTACCTTAGTCTTTCCCTGGAATTCAGCTGGCACGTCAATGAAGACACGAGTGTTGCCGTCCCACCACAGGTCCACTTTGTTGGGTAGTTGCACTAATGACAAAGAAAAATACATCAAGACTCAACAAGTGACTGACAATCTCATATTGTCCAATGATAAATGTCCACGTATGTCAATTTATGCGACACAAGAAACGAAACATTCTATAAGTTAAAATAATAGTTTTCTTTCTTCCCTTTTAAGTCGTGCACTTGGTAAGAAGAGCACCAAAAATATTCGTTACGGACCAAAGCATCTAGGTACTATTTATAATGAAATAATCGTAAACGGTACTAGAGAATTTGAGAAATAATTAACATAGGTTAATTATCGAGTACATATTACACTTACCAATAATAAACATAGAGGAAGCTGCTCGAATCCTAACATCGCCCACCATGACAGGTAGCGTAGAAACCTCTTTCCCGTTCACCAGTATGAAGCCTCCTTGTTTCATGTGCACGTTAGCGCCGTCGTAGTTCAAGTTGACTGCTTTAGTGCACGACGGCTTGCCCTCCCCTTTGTAGGGGCTTAGATCCATTGCCTAGGAAATAGAAGGAGTTATAATGTTTTTCTGACTTAATAACTTGATAAATGCCTCGTTGGTCAAGTTGGTCAGGGTGGTATCAGGTTAAGCTACGCTTGCCGCGGTTGGTCCGTGGATGGGTGACCATCTTTACATACCAAGACCCTTCCGTGCCTCGGTAAGCACGCTAAGCTGTTAGGCCCGGCTGCTATTTGTAAATCTTTGACAGTCGTTACGGGTAGTCGGAAGCCCGAAAGTCTGACAACCGGTCTTACCAAGGGGTATCGTGTTACCAGTGACTGGGTTGTGGAGGTCAGATAGGTAGTCGCTCCATATAAAATACTGGTATTCAGCGTCCGGTAAAGCCGACCCCAAAATAGTTGGAAAAAAGCTAGGCAGATTGATTGATATACATATATTATTATTCAAACACAGATAGAAGTGTGTAGTAAATTTTTTTTTTTCGTTATTGTACCTCTGTAATAGCTCCAGAACAAGCCACATTTTCGACCTCGATCGTAAGGTTGTCGGCTTGCAGCATGGTGTACGTGCAGTGGCCCATGAAGTCGTACCGCAGCCCGTCGAACGTGGAGTAGTGCGGGTCACCTACTGCCCCGCATCGGGCACCGCATGCTACTTTGGTGCATGTCCATTCGCCTGATTGGCACGTGCTGGTACAAGCAAAAAGTAGGTTAAAATTTCCCTTGTGTACTCTAAATGAAGTTAAAATGACTAAATACAATTTTGCTAGGTGTGAATGAATAACACAAGAAATTATTAGAACTGCAACATCAAATGAATGACAGTAAATTTTCGGATAATTCATTGTAGAGATCTGAGTTACAGATTTATTGTTCAAGATATGTTTTAGAAGAAGGCCCCAGGAATCCGCTGGATGAAGGAAGCACAGAACCGGTCGAAGTGGCGGTGCTTCGGGGAGGTCTATGTCTAACAGTGGACGTCTTTCGGCTGAAATTATGATGATGATGATGTTTTAGTCCCAAAAATACGTTTTTCTTTCTTTGTTTTCTTGTTCTAATTTATTAAAAAATATACAAAAACATGTTTTGGTTTCCTTTGGTCTTTAAACAAATTCTAATATCTTGATCAATGTAACGAGATTATAGGAGAGATTTAATATAGATATCAATAGAGAGAAAAAAAAGTTGTGCTCTCTGGGGGGTAACCATCACCTCTTATAGCAGTATTATTTCAATATTACTTAGCGTGAGAAAGAGATGGAGCTATGAGTCCTGTATAGCTCCATCACTTTCCCACTGTGAAGTAATATTATAATAATACTGCTATAAGAGGTGATGGTAATCCCCCTGCATTGGCAGAGAGTACAACTTTGTGCCCTATGGCGTCGAGAACCTCGGTCTGTGGGGTCCCAGTGAGCATAAGTTATTTGGGGAAATCGCGAAACGTCTAGTTGATGTAACAGGTGACCGAAAAGCTGGCGGCTTTCTCGCGCAACGCATTAGCATTGCAATTCAGCGAGGAAGTGCCGACAGCATCCTCGGTACAATGCCCCGAAGGCCTTTTTTAGGTTTAACTTAGTTTTAATTTAATTTAGTTAATGTTAATAATCATCTTGTAATTTGGTTATGTAAATAAATTTGTATGACGTAAAAAAAAATATAGATATTACTTGTTCCCAACAAAACAATAATTTACACCGTCATGTATTGTAAAGCCTTGCTATCTGTCATCCTGAGTATAAAATCGAATAAAGTAGAAACACACCAAAAAAGAAATCAAAACACTCACCAAGTATTACAATCCTTTCGTATAGTTGCACCTGGTTTAAAGTTCTTATTCCTCAACCTACAAGGGCACTCGGTCTTGGGCACACACTTGCCGCCCTCGAGCAGTAACCCTTCGGGACAGAAGCATCCTTCTACGCAGGAACTGTTGCCAGTCTTAGCTGGCACCAGGGAAAAGGCACAGCTGGGTTGAGCGTCGGGCCCGCAGGACTTGTAGATTTTGCCTTCAGGGCACTTCATTGCTGTTTGGAAGGTGAATGTAAATAAGAAGGGGTTACAGCCGTTGTATCATCGACTTCTAAAGCCTGGGGCTGCAGTCTCGACATAGATAGCGGTCGCTTTACGACCGAATTTGGTCTCAAAGTCCTAATGGGGTCCCTAGACGGTCAAAATTGCTTGATAAGATTCTGATTTACGTGCTTGTCAAGCAATTTTGACTGTCTCGGGACCCTATTAGGATTGCGAGCGAATTCAGTCGTAAAGCGATCGCTATATATGTCGAGACTGCAGGCCCTTGTAAATTTATTGAACATAATATATTAAATAGAGGATTTCAAAGCAGAAAAAACTGAATAGTTTTTAAAAACCAATGCAAGGTCATTGGAGCAACGGCTTTATCATAGCAAACCAGCACAAATTGTCTGTCCCATCGAGATGTTCGACTAGCTCTAGAAGGTAATAGAAGTAAGTGCTTACGACAGGTTTCTGCGTCGCGCCAGTCCTTCATCTCTTCAACTCCATGTCTCAAACATTCCTTAGCGTACACCGACACTGTACTGCAAGCACATTCCTCAGGACCTGTACAATGTATATCAGATTAGTTTAGAATTAGACTGTGGCGGCATCTACATCGCCACATGCGAACTACGCAACACACTGACGTCACGCAAAATCCTGCATCGCGCAAGCAGAGTTGACCGCGCAACTAGCATATAGGATCCCGACATCAACCCTCGAAGACACAACACCCTTCTGGTCGGAGGATCCTCCCTTTTCTATGGAGGAACTTTACAGGTGTTCCTCATGCCTCTATAAGACCTTTTCCTAGACTTCAGAAACAAATATTTTGGGGGTTGATACTCACTCAAGCTGGTGGTGCAGGCGCAGAAGTCCCATTGACATGCATCGAGCAAAAGCGACACATCCATAGCCTATAAAAAATAAAATTTTGGATCAAAAGTACAAAACAATAACATGCAAATTTTGAATTAAATTAAAAAGAACAGACGATAGAAACACAGAAATAATCGCAGATAACAAGATATAATGACACTTCAAACATTAGTTTACGTAACTAAAGTTTGCGTGACAGATATCTATGATATCCTACCTAATAACTCTTTAATTTGAAAACATTGTTAAAGCCAATTATTTTTAAAAGAGTAACCGTGGAGTTTCTTGCCGGCTCTTCTCCATAGGAAACGACCAATTGGAACCGTGCACCTAGCTTCTGACGTTTCATCAGTGCCCATGTAGGTTTAAGTGAAATAAATATTTTGACTTTGATTTTTGATATGCAAAATCGTTGACTACATGTTTTTCCATGGAACTCACCTTCGAGCATTTCCTGAATTTTTCTTTAGCGAAAATCGTGGTGCAGAACTGCTGAGCTTTTTTCATATCATCGTCAGATTTGGAAGCACAGGCGCTCGTCTCCGTAGGTTTACTGTCGCATACATCTGCAGAATAAAACTAGAGTTAAAATGTTTCAGAGTGATTCAAGACTGAAAAAAATTGCTCCCAAAATCTAAATTTGCATACATTTAGCTCTTGGGAGCAATATTTTCTTTGGGACTTCAAACCTAACTAGCTAAATGAGACATAAAACTTGGTCACTACGAGTATTAGTGTAGAAAATTACATTATCAGCCTATAATCAGGAGACGCCCAGGGCGTCGGGAATCCCGGGCGGATTTCCGGCCACCGTAGGCGCGGGCTTGCGGACGGTGAGCAATGGGTAGCTCACCGTCCGGTAAGGACCAGGCCCGGGTCGACGGCGCGTCGTATTCCACGCGCGCCTCAAAGAGATGTCGTCAGCACAAAGTAGGGGAGTAGGGGTCCACTAGGGCCGATGCCTGCCGGGGTCGCGGGAAGGTACTTATGGGTCACCGAGGCCCCCGCAACACAGGCAACAGGAAGGAATACGGGTGGGTTTTAGTCAGTAGGAGTCTGACACACCCTCCCGCTCCGCCCAGAGCGGGAGAAGTTATTTGATGATTTCCCACCCTAAAAAAAAAAAAAAAAGCCTATAATGTTCCCACTGCTGGGACACAGACCTCCTCTCTGTGAGAGAGAATGGGCCGTAATTTACCAAGCGGGTCCAGTGCGCGTGAAATAAATTACACATAGAAAAGCGCCTGTCTGGGTTCGAACCACGACCTACCATTCGTAACTCCCTCTTTTCTGCGCGGCTGAAAAGTGACGTAGGTGCTTTGGGCACATGGCTTCGGCAGAGGGTCTCGTCGCAAAATTCTATTCGATGTGGTGACAATAAGGCTACAGGTACATGTGTCCTGTTACACAAAACAAGGTTGACTTGTAATGCGATTTAATTGGACAAGGCTTCTAAACCCATAGACAACATTCTCGTGTAAATAACTTAATAAAAAATTGCCACATACCTCCGATCTTATTAACCTGCCAGGAAGAAGCGAGTACCGACTTGGTCTTCGCAATAGTTCTGTCTCTAGTCATGAAGTCATTCTCCGGGTTTCCATCTAACGTCCCACAAAGACCTTCAGTGT
Organism: Atethmia centrago; assembly: GCA_905333075.3. Lineage (NCBI taxonomy): Eukaryota > Metazoa > Arthropoda > Insecta > Lepidoptera > Noctuidae > Atethmia > Atethmia centrago. The sequence continues at coordinate 4,625,920 of HG995378.1, read as the reverse complement.
TGTTCCACAGCTGAACTGAACCTTCCACCAGGATTATGTTCTGAAATGATATTTTGATGTTACAAAAGGAGTAAAGTCTAGTCATTGATAAAAGGTTAAAATTTCAATGATTGTCTCTTTGACTAGATGTTACATTTATGCCCGGATAATATTGTTAAATAAGAATCTTCAAATATATTCAATTAATGTAGCCAGTAAGCCACTGGGCTAACTAAATGCTTGCATTTACGCTAGCATAGATGCGAAATCTAATCATATTTCTTTTTATAGGAGATTTTTCCATTTTTCGCGGTCTTATAGAAGTAACGGTTCAAGTTTCCATGCCTTTTGTAAATTTTATGTTTTATTTGAAAGTGTGTGTGTCTAGCGTGCATGAGGCAATTTATATGCGTCTAGTTTATTTTTACAAAGAAATGTTCAAGTTATATCATTTATAAACACAGTGGAAATCAACTTTAGTATTTCACTTTTACCTAGTTAAGCTATACGATATAGTTATATAAATTTATTTATTCACATTACAATATAAATACAAAATTATCATGAAAAGGATGCAAACAAACCGGATGCAACCAGACCGGATGCAGATTATCCTGGATCATAATAATATTAACGGATGTTCGATTAGCCAAATGTACCGAAAATAAACTAGTGTAATGCCACGTTTATGTAAAGTTCACCTCAATAGGTCACAGAAAATGTCATTGACCTTTATGTAAAGTTGAACTCAAAAGGTCGCAGAAAAGTATTTTATATCTCTAGGTTTCTGAATGCATATTAAAAATGACAGGACAAAATTGGTCTATGAGCCAAAACACATTTTACATACGAAACTGCTTTAAAAATAATTATGTACCTACATATAATAACAACATCGCTTTTGATTCATAGTTGTTTTTTGTAAATCTCATGTTAGGACACTTATCTGTACTATACATATACATTCTGTTCAACTTATGTACAAAGACAGATACGTATTTTTTTTACTGGTAGGTTATAGTTATAAGTAACACATTTATTAACACAAGCATAGTCACTAACTAAACTAAATACTATAAAATAAAATAAATAAAATAAAAAAATATACAAGTTGTTTTGGACCTGCAAAACATTTTAGGAGGTAATTATGTTAGTGATTCTCGACCCGAATCAACAAAAAAAAAAAATAATAAAAAAAAAAAAAAAGAAAAGATAAAATTTAAAAATCTAAAATAAAAAGTATTATTGATTATTGACTTGGTATCGTATTGTTATACGATTATTTACGAGTTTCATAACAACCTCCTGAAATGTTTTGCAGGTTCAAAACAACAGCTTGTATAATTAAAATTAAATTAATAAAATTAAAATTAGGCAGTCATGGGGACTGCCGACAGAAGTAAAAACTCTAAACTTTAGAATAATATACATATTATAAATGCGTATACAAGTACACAGGCCGCTCCGCGTCGCTAGTCTGCCGCAACACGCTTGAAACAATTAGCATGTCGGTAACGCGAGCATATAAGTTTTTCCCCTACCAAATATCCCTTAACGCGCCTAAAGAAGGTTTCACTTAAAAAATAACATGCAAAGAACAATAAAAAGAAGAAGAAAGATAAAAGAAGAAGAATAAGCTCCAAGCTCAGGGATACTCCCCTAGTCATATCAATATTGTGATGCTAATTAAAACTTATCTGTGTAGAGTATGTCACACAAGTCCGTTAATTAAAATATGAAAGGTGAAGGTAAAACTATAGTTAATTGTTCCACTCTGTTTGAAGGAACACAGTCAACCACACTCTGATGGTAACAGTTTGACTTTTACAAACTTTTCAGGGTTCCCTAGTCAACAAGGAACCCTTATAGTTTCGTCATTTTCGTCTGTCTGTCTGTCCGCGGCTTAGCTCAGAGACTCTTAGTTCTAGAAAGCTGTAATTTGGCATAGGTATACATATTAATCACGCCGACAAAGTGGTAAATTAAAATCTTGAAAAAAATAAATAATTTGTTGGGTAACCGTGCACGTAAAGCGGGGATGATATTTTTTTTTCTCGTCTATCCCATGGGATATGGTATCGTTGGATAGGCTGTTCAAAAATATTGCATTTTTCGATTCAGGAATCGATTAGTGTAATTTAATATTACTTTAAAGTGCAAATTTTTGTTAGATGGATACGTGAAAATATAAAAAAAAATAAATCGTGGCAGTAGTATAAAACAAAGTTAAAAGGAAAACTATCACAGCTAAGTAGGCTTCACAAGTTAACGAGTAATAATCGACCAACTTATATTTGCAGTTGGAGAATTGACCGTGACGTACATCAATGTATGGGAGAACTTGTTTTTCAACTACAATGTTTGTTTTTGGGATAAATTCATTCCAACTACGGAACCTGATAGGTTTCGTAGTTGAGCGTGGTCCGACACGCACTTGGCCGGATTTTTTTATTATTATTGATAGGTTCGCGTTTAACCACTGTCCCACTTCCTCCACGTAACGATTTTTTAAATTTAATTCAACTACAAACTTCACAAATCAGCACTAACCTAACAAGAACAAGTAAAGTAAAGTACATCCTTACATTGGTATCCCATTTGATGGTGACCCCTACAGCGTCCAGGTTGATGAGCACGAAGTCGCTGGGCATGGCAACGCGGATGCCGGGGAGGGAGGCCGGGATTGGGATCAGGCGCTTTGTGTTACGGAAGAGTACGGAGCCGTCCTCTGTTGAAGATACAAGAAAATATAGAAAAGTTTCAGAATAAAATAAAGGCAGAAACTGATCCAAAAGATTAATTTAAAATGCTACCTAATCTAGAACCAATATTGATCACAAGGACCAATTTGTAAATGCCAATCAAAAGGGACTCATACATAAATTGGCTTAAGTACATACATACATAATCAGCCTATAGTGTTCCCACTGCTGGAACACAGGCCTCCTCTCTGTGAGAGGCAGTGGGCCGTAATCCACCACGCGGGCCCAGTGCGTGTTGGTAGATGTCACATGTCTTCGAATTTTTGGTTCTAGGACATGCCGGTTTCCTCACGATGTTTTCCTTCACCATTTTGAGAGCAGTGGTGATGAAATAATTTATACAAAGTAAAACGCCTGTCTGGGTTCGAACCTACGACCTACAACTCGTAAGTCGCGGCCGTTACCACTGGGCCACCACTGCTCCTAATTGACTTAAGTATTGGTAGTTAATTCATGTCAAATTCTAAATGTAGACCTGTAGTTTCATACCAGCACAGCTAAAATAAGTAAACTCATTGAAATTGACGACATATATGTGACATTATCGAAGGACAGGCTTAGTCTGTATGAAGTACTTGCGACCTAAATAATCTCTCTAATAGAGAAATAACCGAATCACACCAATTTATAGAAGTCAATTATATATCAAACGATAGCGATGCATTCACGAATGAACAACTTTTACCACTTTCCCCAGTGCTTATTTTCCAATAATTTCAACACAAGATAATTTTCTCACCTCCTACAGCCAGAACGTAGAACTTCTCATCAAGGTAGACCGTCAGCTCGCTAGGGCAATGCGCCCTGTTCTTGCACTCGCTGTGTTTGACCTCTACTGAGTACGTGTGTTCCTTTGCGTCGCGGACCAAGATGTGTTGGCAAGGGGATTGAAAGCTGTGGAGAATGTACGGAATAATGGACGGAAGAGTGATCTCTTAATGAATTCGTTTTTAGTTAAAGGTACAAAACTCGAACAATGTTCAAATCATTGTAGGTACTATTAAAACTTTGACTTGACATTAAGTTCTTCCAGATAGGTAAAAAAGTAAGAAATATCATTTCAGAAACAGGAACACTTAAGAAATAACTTTAAAAAATGTCCTCAAAGTTCAAAGATCTGAGCCAAGATATTTTTTTTTAAATTTAATAACTTAGTATGATACCATTGGCCTCTGGCAACACACAGGCAACGGAAGGAACACTGGTGCCGGGGTTTTAGTCAGCACAAGTCTGACACACCCTCCCGCTCCGCCCAGAGCGGGAGAAGTTTTTTGTTAATTTCCCACCCAAAAAATAAAATTAAAAAAGTATACATGTGTACATTTGAACACCTCGATATAAAAAAAACCAAATTCTTCATAGATAACATACCTGTAAATCTTCCCATCAAAAGTCTTATAATGCACACCAGCCCAGCTCAGACAGGTCCCTCCTCTAGGCGTCAGGTCCTGCACAACAACAATGGGCCGGCCCGTGCCGTACGTGGAGAGCGAACCGTGCATGCCGTGCGAGTCGCGCGCGTCCTGCGTGCTCGCGCCGTGCGCGCCGCCCGACATGGAGTGGTGCGTGTGGCTCTCGCTGACTAGTTGCTGGTGCCCGTGGGACTCGCTTGACGTTTCGGAGTAGTAGGTATACGTCTGTAGGGCAAGACATGTGGTTTTAGAGAAATTATGTTTTATAAGTTACCACATACGGTCAAATTTCCTCATTCATTTGAACTTAACCATCAATATTTTAAGGTTTAAAATCATTTGGAGAAATTTGACAGTTTCGTATAACTTGATATTCTGGCGAATACCTATACAAAATATTGTATACCATTATAAAAGAGTAACGGTAAAGTTTCTTGGCCATTGTGATTCTTCTCCATACGAAACTACCTTTTGGAAGGGGCGACTAGAATCAATTCAATTTCTTTTAATTGTGACGTTCAAAAGAGCCTTTAAGGGCCTTATCACACTGGCAATTTGCGAGCTTGGCTCGTGGCGAACACATTGCGCACTCGTGGCGTGAAACGCCTCGCTGGAAACACGCTCGCAAATCGCTAGTGTGGTAAGGCCCTTATGTGCCTTTCTGAAATAAATAATTTGACTTTGACTTTAAAGTACTTGGTATTAATCAAGCAGGCGGTTCACTTGATGATAAATGATTACCGCTACCGATGAACATCTGCAATATCAGACGCATCACCAGAGCCTGATTTACCCACAGGCTATTTAGGCTAGAGCCTAGGGCTCAAGGATCGAGGGGGCGCTGAGAATCAACGTTAATTTTCACTTTTTTTTTTTCGCATTTTTATTCATTAGATTTACATTCTTGACTTTTTTTTAATGCTTTTACATTAATTTCGAAATAATATACCAGCGATACCTACCGACCCATTAAATATTAAAACGACATTTTTAGGATTCCGTAATAAACAAGGAACCCATAAGGGTTCCATGGCGAAACTTTATATAAGTCTGTGGGTGATGTAGCTCATTGACGATTAGTACTAGAAAGCTGTGTGTGTTCATGTTGTATAGTGATATTCATGTTTAGCCTAGGGCTGTCAGAAGTTTAAATCAGGCACTGCGCATCACAGGTGCACCCAATTTACAAACTTAAAAAAGTTAAAGTTTTAAGTTTAACTGTGTCTCTATAGACACAGTTAAACTCTAACTTCATTTTTTTTTGCCTATGTGATTACATCGGCACCCATGCCTATTTGCATGACTTATACTAAAAGTGCCCCAAGCGTGTATATTCTCAACTGGCTGCTGCCCGCGACTTCGCTCGCGTGGCTTTTTCTAAAATAAAAGTAGTTACTCCTTATAGCATCAGCTATCTACCACTGAAAGACCCGTCAAAATCAGTCAAGCCGTTTCGGAGATTAGCCGGAACAAACAGACAGACAGCCAGACCAAAAAATAATGTTTTTTTGTTATACGAGGTCGACACTGAATGTTTTTAGAACTGGCCACTTGTACACGATATAATAAAAAAAAGTTAAATTTTAAAAATGGAACTGTTTGCCAATATTAGTGTGTATGTATGATATTAATTTGTTATTTGTTTCCGATTTGGCGGCAAATTGAAACTTGTCTGTGTCACGTCAGCATGAATTTAACGCGAGAAAATTTTCGTACAATTATTTTTTATGACTTTCAATGTCATTTAAGTCAACAAGATAGTTATGATAGACTTCGATTGGCCTTTCACAATGAAGCCCCATCTCGTGCCACTGTTTACAACTGGTTTAATGAGTTTAAACGTGGTCGCACTAATCTCACCGTTGATCTGCGTGAGGGACGGCCTTCTACGGCGACGACTGAAGATAACATGAGTGTTGTGAGGCGTATGATAGAGACTGACAAAAGAGTGACTTATCAGTAGATTTGGACAAGCTTAGGCATCGGTATGAGTCAAGTGCACAAAATCCTCCATTAACATTTAGCGGTCAGGAAGCTTTGTGCCCGGTGGATACCTCATAATTTGACAGAGGCCCAAAAACTCCATCGTGTTGATTGGTGTCGTGAAATGGTTCAAAGATTTAACGGAGGTGACTCAAATGCTGTGTTCGACATACTTGCGGGTGACGAAAGCTGGATTTATTGTTATGATCCTGAAACTAAGAGACAGTCTGCTGTCTGGGTGTTTCCTTCCGTGGAGTTGCCAAATAAAGTGAAGAGGTCGAAGCGTGGGAAAAAAGATGGTGGCCTCGTTCTTCGGAAGGACAGGTCATTAAGCAACCATTGTTTTAGAGGATCGAAAAGCAGATACTGCGGAGTGGTACACTACCAATTGTTTGCCACTTATCTTGGAAATGGTTCGGGAGAGACGACCTCGCAGTAGGATCCGCCTTCACCACGACAACGCCTCGTCGCACACCGCCAAGAAAACAATCGACTACTTGGCGACGTCAGATCTCGCACCTTGCGATTTTTATTTATTTTAGAAAATAAAAGAAAACTTCGAGGAAAACGTTTGATGGACGCCGAGGAAGCAGTGGCTGCGTTTCAAAATGCCGTCGAAGAGACCCCTAAGGACGACCGGTTAAAGTGCTTTTCTCAGTGGTTACATCGGATGCAGCGATATATTGATGTAAATGGACACTATTTTGAAAAGATATACTAAAACTAATAACTTGCTAGTTTGTTCAGTTTTTGATTTTCTAAGAACGTTCAGTGTCACCCTCGTAAGTACCTAAGAATACTTTAATATGCATTTATTAAAAAGCTGTTGTTTTGAAATTACAAACAGACACTTCAATTTGTTTTATTTGTATAGATTAAAATTAAATGGACCTGAAATCGAGTTTAAGATCAAGTTGAGATAATATTATAAACTTACACTGTTGTATCTGTGACTGCCTGGTGTTATAACGACGACTTCGGCTGTAAAAGAAAGAGTTATTTAATTATTTCTCAATAAAAGCGATCATTAGTGGTTACTTAAATGAATTAGTCATTAATCTCAGCTAAGAGATTCCCATATCAATTTATCTTTAGCATTTAGGCATTTGCTAACTAAAACTAGCACCCCAAATCTTCAAACATTAAACTTCTCTTTAAACCAGTTGCTGTCTATTATCTAAACTCACGGTAAACGCAGTGGGGTATCGGCTGTGGCTCAAACACTCCCTTAGAGTATTTGCACGTGTACAACTCGGCGGCCGGAGAGCTGTAAGTACTGCCGGATGGACACGTCAGCATGCAGCTGGAGGACTCGCTGTCACCGAAGCAGTCGTAGGCGCCGTTGAACGCCAGCTTTCGAACGTCGCATTCGCTTACGGCTAGAACAAATAGGTGGTGAAGAGGGGTGCACAATGAGATAAAGTTATGTCTAAGTGGACAAATAGGTACAAGCAGAATTTGACTCATCGATAGCTTTCAGTGCTTTTGCCATCAAAATTGTAGGATGTTTTAAAATTTATTTCTTAAGCCATTATGATAATTATGATGACAAAGGAATATCGGAATACTAGTATTCAAAGAAAGTTGTAGGTAAGCTGAAAAGTTAAAGTTTTTCTTCATAGCATTTTACTCTGAGCTCATTTGGCTGGAGTTTTATAATTTTAGGAAAAAATAAATTATTTATAAGTTCCTTTGCCCTGCAATGTGATATCATTATACCTACTATTATCTGAACCAGTTCCTGAAGACAAAAATCTTCTCGTAAATCCTCAAAGCTTAAAAAGGTTTTTGGTGACCCAAATATCCTCTCAGTTATTCCCAAAACGTATTAAAAATCCAATTAATACTCACAATACTGGCACTGAGCCCCCCTAAACTCAGCCGGACACTCGCACATGTTTACTGCTAGACAAACCCCCCCGTTCGTACAAGGAGGGCTGCACTCTGGCGTACAGTCTGGTATGGTCGAGAAGTCAGCTCGGGTTGGCTGCCACTGGCCGTCAGTACAACGCATGTTGGCAACGTTGGATCCGTCCATAAATTTGTGGCCTTCTATGCAGGTGATTGTGCAGGTTCTGTACGGGAAAACATTACATACATACATACATAATCAGCCTATAATGTTCCCTCTGCTGGGACACAGGCCTCCTCTCTGCGAGAGGGTGTGGGCCGTAATCCACCACGCGGGCCCAGTGCGGGTTGGTAGATGTCACATGTCTTCGAATTTTTGGTTTTAGGACATGCCGGTTTCCTCACGATGTTTTCCTTCACCGGGAAAACATTGTTTTAGTTCAAAAGTATAAAAAAACAAAATCTAAAGTAATTTATTCAAACCAGGCTGAGGATTAGCACTTTTCGAACGTCAAAATTACATAAGACAGTCCCCCCAAAACGCCATAAAGTAGATTTGGAGTAACACAATTCGAGGTCTAAAAGTTCGTCTTGGGTGATTTGCATGACGCTTTCGCTAAAGACCAAAAAGCGTTTTGGAATGCTCAAAGTATAAACGGATTTCAGAAAAAAATACCGCTTGGATTCTTCATTTGAGTAGACAGTGGCACAGATAAGATTTTCCGCCATGCCTTACTTTTGTCTTCGTCTAGTTTAGGTGAAATTCGATTTGGGCGATTATACTCCTAGATACTTTGTGTAGATATCGGATTTTTATCGAATAAATCAACAAACAGACTACACAGCACAATAAAACCTACTAACTCCTTAACACACTCACAATGGCAGTGACTTTCATGTTGACAGTTCAACAACATTCATTGCGTTATAACGTTGTAGAGCAAACTAATTTTTCAAACCTATGAAGCAATGGATTGGGAATTTCCGTCAAAATCCTTCCGATTGCGAAGGACGCAATTCTGGTCGGACAAACTAGAACTCTGCTTCGAAAACCTGCATAGGAATGAGCCTCAAATTAGACTTTAACAATAAATAAAAACAACTTACTCAGGCGAGCATTTCCTCTCGGAGTTCATAGGCAGAGGAGGGTAGGAGAGGCACGGCTTCTTCTCGAACTCGCAGTACTTTCCGTGGAAGTTGGCGGGGCACTCGCAGGTGTTCGTGTCGATGCAGATGCCTGAGTTCTTGCAGCCGGGCTCGCATTTTGCTGTTAGAGATAAAAGATAATAATTCAGCGAAGGTCTAAGGTTTCTTCTGCTTTTCTTTGTTCAGTAGGTATAGAATAAAGATAAACCCGAAAGTACCCTTCTAAGATTTTTCCAGGAGGTACCAGCTAAATAAATTAGATTTAATATGTAAAATCTCTAAAACATCCAATTCAAAACGCATAATCAGCCTATAATGTTTCCACTGCTGAGAGGCCTGTGTCTCAGCAGTGGGAACATTATAGGCTGATTATGTAAAGCTATTTTATGGCATATGATGTATTGTAAGGCATCCTCTCATCGAGAGGTAGTGGGCTGTAATCAGACCACGCGGGCCCAGTGTGGGTTGATAGATGTCACGTCTTCGAAGTTTTGGTTCTAGGACATGCCGGTTTCCTCACGATGTTTTCCTTCACCGTTTTGAGAGCAGTGGTGATTAAATTGTTTACACAAAGAAATGTGCTGGGTACCCACGACATACAACTGGCAAGTCGGGGCCTTTACCATTGGAAAAGCTTTTCCCAACTATGCTGGGGCCGACCCCAGCATAGTTGGGAAAAGCTTTTCCAGTCTAACAGGATGTAGCTGAATACCAGTATTTTACATGAAGCGACTGCCTATCTGACCTCCACAACCCAGTTACTGGGTAACACGATACCCCTTGGTAAGACTGGTTGTAAGACTTTCGGGCTCCTAACGAACCGGACGAACAAAGATGCCTCCTGAATAATAAAATGATAAATGGGGAAAATCCTCTTCCCAAAAGTGTTATGGCATACCAAGTCAAAAGAGAGTTTATTAAAAACTAGATGCGCCCCGCGGTTTCACCCGCATAAGTTTTGACCCCGTAGGTATATCGGGATAAAAAGTGTAATCCTATGTGTTATTCCTGGTTATAAACTATCCGTGTGCCAAATTTCATGCAAATCCGTTCAGTACTTTTTGCGGGAAAGAGTAACAAACATCCATCCATGCATCCATTCTTACAAACTTTCGCATTTATAATATCAGTAGGATGTAAATTGTGATTATTGAAATTGACTCTCTAATTGTTTTCAGTAAAACAGGCCTATTTTCCGCTTAAAATCCTTAAGCTGTCAAGGAACCGCCTGAATCAAGGAACAGACTCCTGAATCTATCCGAAAACCATAAACAAGTCTAGGACACAACCCTGACCAACAAATGCATCAGCTCCATGCATTATCACTGACATTGGTAACAATTAGGTCGCAGTTTGTTATTTGCAAATTGGACGGACGGCGACGCCGGGCGCCGCGCCGGCTTAGATTTGAGCCGCTTCCGTTGGCAGATAGCGTGCCCACGCGTTTTAATAATCGCTTATACCTACTCTGGTAGGTATTGTGTCTATTTTGATCTTATCAAGACTGTTGTTAAGTTTGATTTTAGTTTCAAGTTCATCTGAGAGGCTTGATGTTATGGGTTATGCACCTACCACATAATCCAAACATTATCATCACCGGGATAAGTTCACCTAAACCATCGAGTCTCTGACTGAAAATCAAAAGTCATTTATTCAAACTAGGCTGATAATCAGCACTTTTCCAACATCAATTACATAAGACAGTCCCCTTAAAATGCCCGCCCTTCACCACTTCCCAGTGCTTTAGCTGGTAAGAAGAAATGGCGCAACAAACTCTCCAGCAGCACAGCTGTCTGTTGAGTTAGAAAAACTTGATTCTATACAAGAGTAGGTATGCAAAATAATTTACATAAGGCAACACAAAACATTAAATTGAATTATTAGATGATATGGCTAGAAACGGGGTGACAACCGAGATGACAACTACTAATAGAGAAGTATAGAAGAAAGGGACATGTTGCGCCGACTACAGACAAATTGGGATAAGGGCGGGAGAATGATGAATTATGTCAGCTAGCACACGCCACTATACAAACCAAAAGAGACTTAAGTCAGAAGTGCATTGTGACTGTTCCAAATTAAGCGCCCTGTATGCGATTGATGATGTTCCAAACTGACTCTGCAGTAACTAAACAGCTTATTTACCTGTTAACGCTTAATTACGGACACTCTTCTTTTAAGGGGACTACAGGCCCTAAACTCAAATTTTGTAAGTTTTATAATGCGTAAAAGTATATGATTCAGTGCAGTAAACAAAACAAGAAAAATATATGATATTCTTCAGGATATATGCAAGGTAGATAGTGTGTTGAAAATATAACATAATTAATTTGATACGATAGAAAAAAATCACGAAGATACCTCGAAAAAATTCTTTTAACGATTAAAAACCATACTAAGTACATGCAATTATTCTGATTTTGTGTGAGATAATTCTACAAGCAACATATTATCATTTAATAAAAGTGTTTCAATTTTTTTCTCCAATCAATGGATTTATTGTAAATAGATACCTAATTGCTTCATATTTTGCAATAAATTACCAACGTTGTGTCATCGCGCTTCTCTTTCTTTTCTATGCAGTCCGACAGTGACCGCGCTTTAGGTGTTGTAAGCCTCTTAAGGAAAAACAATTTCGAGGGAATTCAAGTCACGCACAGGGCTTAAGGACATCGATGACTAGACATTGACACAGATTTACTCATCCCCATTTCTGAAAATCTATTAAATTTAAACCGTACCGTGGCTGTGGCTGTGGTCAAATCTCACGTCACCTTTGGGTTTTGACTGGTTTGTTTTGTCAAACAGTTTTGTCTTACAGAATTAAGGCTCCTTCAAACAGGCGCGACACGCGACGCGACACAAAGACACCGCGTGTAGCGCTACAAGCGGTGCCTTTGTGTCGCCTCGCGTGTCGCGCTTGTTTGTAAGAGTCTTTTGGCTTTAAGAAACGGTGACCTTTTTCTAAGTTAACTAAGGATTTAGGGAGTAAAATACTTTACTTACGCATAAATGGCTGGTTGGCGTTGTTGTGGAATTCGTAATAGTTGGGCCTGAAATATAAAATGGTGGTTATTATAAAAAAAAATGAAATATGGGTTGAGATTGTAAATAAGGCCTTTTTTTCGCATCATCTATAATTATTTAAAATAGCTTCTTAAGTTAAAAGTAGGTAGTTGAGAGATTTGTCATGAGTTTTACACCACATCAGTAACTTGATTATAGAGGCCATAATAAAGTTACTGATAAAACTATAACTTAAGTAGATACAAACAAGCAAGAAAAAAAAATGTATAAAAAAACTAATAAAAGAAGGAACTTACGCGTCTCCATTATTAGAATACCAAGTTTTGCTCTCGGAATATTTAGACTTCGTCCCAGAATACCCATTCTTAGTGCCCGAATATCCTGTCTTAGTCCCACTATAACCGGTTTTCGTCCCACCATAGCCAGTTTTAGTCCCGCCATAACCAGTTTTAGTTCCGCCGTAACCGGTTTTGGTCCCACCGTAACCTGTTTTGGTCCCACCGTAACCCGTTTTGGTTCCGTGCCCATACCGTTGGTTCTTCAAATACGGCGGTACGTATTCCGGGGCTTGCACGTCCGATTGTCTGCAAAGTTAAAATATCTATAAGTACATATACTTATAACAAAACAGTAACAAAGAATTTTTGTCCGCTTGCCTGTTTGTCGGGATGTATATTCTGTGTTCGTGCATGGTAGTTGAATTTATTAGCTTTACAAAAAACAGGTGTTAGTTAACTATAGCCGAAAAAGAATAACCATGCTACTGTTTCAGGACACTGTGGTTTCATAATATACTTAGGTAAACCCCGCTTTAAAGTACACGGCGTAACTGTGTAACTAGCTCTGCTACCTATGAGGTGCTTGCTTTTCATCCGACAGCGTTACAGAAAGTTTTTAAAGCAGTCTGAATTTTTTGTAATGCTACACACGCAGCTAGGTACAGTCCTAGCATAATAAGTATAAATTTGGGGAATTCCACTTTGCTATACGGGTTTTTTTTTTAAGTTATAGTATCTGTTTAGCCCGTTACCCTAAACTTGTATTTATTGAGAAGAGCAGACACGGTTTATTTAGTCACGGCGTTTGAATAATAAGTAATTTTATCTGCTGTGGTAGCATCTAGGGATAAGGTCGTAAAAATGGCGAGTCCTTGGTATCACACGTTACAAAAACAACGGAAATAAATAGGTAAATTCTTCCATTCCTGGGTATAAATTATTCCTCCTAGTTGCTGCTTCGTATTAAGTATTCCGTTTTTGTTATATTTTAGAAGAATTTTATAAATAAAAATAAAGTTTCAAATGTTACCGAGGCCGACCAATGATAAATCATTGTTCCAAATCTTAAATAAATATTTTTTTAAATAATCCCTAACGCAGTCAAAGATAATAAAATAAAACAGCCTTTTAAAAAAATACCGGGCGGGCTAACACAGAATGGCGCGAAAATAAATTACAGGCTACACGGGTATTGTTACATACCTACAGCCACAAGTAAAAATCTGAAAGAAACTCACCCATATTGATCGCCAGATGATGCCGGTATCCCATATCCAGCATTGCTGAGATATGTTGCGAGTAATAAAATAATTGCTTGAGTTACCAAATACATTTTTATTGTAATGTATTATCCATGAATTAGAGTTCTAATAAACCCCAGTTGTCATGTCGGATGACACGAGCAAACTGACTCCCGAATGGTTTTGCGCTATATTATCTTCGGTATATATAACACAGGATACTCGGAAATCATCCTCCTGATAACTGTAAAGTTATCAACAATTGCAGGATTTAGGAGTAAAATGCAAATAATTTCAGGCGAGAGGAAACTGAGTTTCATGCTGAAATAATATGCGCCTCTCTATTAAACTAAAGATAATTTGAAAAAAGTTCTATCCAAACAAAAGCAGCGTTTAAAAAAATACATTTAAAAAAATTACGTTCTGTTTTCAAAATAGGCGGCAAACTAAATCCATGACCAGTTTTATTGCGAAGAAATATACAAAATGCCTAAAAAAATAAATACCTTTTGGTCCCGAAATAAGACAGAAGTAAGAACTGATTTACTTACATATTATAAAGCAATATGTATTTGCAATTTTGTAGATGCCTAACTGCCTACAGAGTCAGACCATGTTTGAGCGACGACGTGTGTTTCTTACATAACCCTGCCTTGCAAGTTGCAAGCTAAGCTTTTCGCGGTAAAGCTCGCAACTTTAGGATAAGCCCTGAAGATATCTAGGTACTGATTCGTTTGGGACGTTTCCTCGCTACAACAGAGAGCGCGCGAAGTGTAGTTCGCGTTAACGCAACAATTTAGACGTAGCATTAGAGAAGTTTCGATTTACTGGGAATTATTGTCAAAAGTGGAAAAGGTATTACGACGTTGACTATACCTACCTACTATCTACCTAATAGGTATGTACTCATCTACATCACATAACTTCACGCTTGTATTCCCCAGAGTTAGGCAGAGGTTTACCTATAGTAAAACCACATTTCGCCAGTTATGTTTAAGTCCCAAGCAAAAGGGGTAAATACATAACTCATTTACTACATAATTTTATCTTAACTTGTTACAGCAACAAATCATAACTGCAAGGCTGATCGAAATAAGCCTCAAAGTAGACGATTACATTTATAAACATAAGCTGATCTCAGTATGTGAAGCAGAACAATACATGAGGGAGGTGTCCTCCTACAAAACCCAATGTCGAGACGAGCGTTCCTTGCAGGTAAGAATTCTTTACATCTTTCATTGGTAACATTGACGCGTGTAGTGTAGGCCTAATCTATGTTCCTAAATATAATCCAGAGGGGTAGGTAGGTATCCATACATAAACTAACGCTATCTTGCCATTTTCCCATGGTGGTAAGCAGAAACTATAGAACGTAGCAGGTGGCGTTCTGTCTATCCTTTCATACTGCAGATCCACATAGACGCGCCCCACTCTTTTTTTTGCTAATAGCTTACAGTGCAAGCCATCCTTTCGCTAGTGTTGTAGTGCTTTCGAAACGTACGAATTGCTTATGAGTGCGAACGCACACTACGATGAATAAATCAAACTCCCCACACGCTGCGGACGCCTAGACTAAAAAAAAATGTGCGACGAGTTTTCGTGGATGGCACCTATACGAGACCAAAACAATTAGGCGCATGACAGGGATATCGTCGGTGATATTCTGAAACCGCGGAACTAACAGTGTTTAAAACCGCGTAAGGTAGGTGCAGTGAATTTTACAGGAACGAGGAAAAACGTAATATTTACTTAACCACTTGACTTTCTATTGTTTAAACTTTTAAATTGATAAATTCCTCTTAATATTATAGGCATTAGTTATGTAAAATATATATTAATGAATTAGAAAATTCGAAATCTCGATTTTGCTACTTTTGTCAATATGCGGTTTTAAACACTGCTAGTTCCGCGGTTTCAGAATATCACCGACGACGATATGGTTTCAACGCCCGCACCCCGCCTCTATCCCCGCGCTTCCGCGCTTCCGCAGTCGTGTACTCACTCTGAAGAATGTGAAGAACAGAACAGTTCACGTTCAAGAATTGCTTTTTATTTCTTAGCTATCATGCGCCTAATCGTTTTGGTTTCGTAGTACCTACCTACTCCTTTTCCTTCGTTTACGTACCTACATCTAGTCAAACACGCACGCCGGTTACGAATAGGTAGGTAAGTACTACGCAACTTTCTGAAGAACTTCAACGATAAGGTCACTATATGTCCTAGTGCGTATTCAGCAGTAGTAGCAGAACTTTAATAAAGGAGGTGGTTTTATTACCATTATCATCTGTCTAACGTTTTCCTATGTTGGTGTCGGCTTCCAGTTCAACGAATCCAGTTGAATATTTTAATACCGTACCTACATAGGTATTTCTAAGTCAACATCAAATCATTTTCATCTATATTTCAAATAGACACATAAAAGGCACTTTTGAACGTCAACATTTGCAGAAAAATAGAAGTGATTCTAGTTGCCCCTTCCAAAAGGTAGTTTCGTGTGGAGAAGAAAGTGCAAAACTCCACCGTTACGGCTTTAAAATATTTTGTTTAATTACCTTTATGTGAAGAATCGTCCGTGTGGTGCCGGACGTAAAGAATAGTACCATCCCATTTCTTCCCGTGGGTGTCGTAAAAGGCGACTAAGGGACTTACTAGAGAATGGGCAGCAGCGTTCTCTATGCATATTAACACCATACTGCGATCGCCAACCCGCCTGCCAAGCGTGGCGATTATGGCAACCCCCCCTCAAATTGGGGGAGGCCTGTGTCCAGCAATGGGCGTCTGTCGGCTGAGGTGATAGTGGTGTGATGTGTGATGTGAAGAATAGAGAGCAGTGGTGGCCCATTTGTAACGGACGCGACTTACGAGTTGTAGATCGAAGGTTCGAACCCAGACAGGCGCTTTACTTTGTGTAAATTATTTCATTACCACTGCTCTCTAAACGGTGAAGGAAACAGAACATCGTGAGGAAACCAGCATGTCCTAGAACCAAAAATTCGAAGACATGTGACATCTACCAACCCGCACTGGACCCGCGTGGTGGATTACGGCCCACTTCCTCTCACAGAGAGGAGGCCTGTGTCCCAGCAGTGGGAACATTATAGGCTGATTATGTATGTATGTATTTAGGCCAATTTATACATTAGCCCCTTTGATTGGCATTTACAAATTGGTCCTTCTGATCAATTTTGGCCTTGTAGATTAGCATAAATTAATCTTTTGGATCAGTTTCTGCCTTGATTTTTAGGTGAGAGGGTCACAGAGAGGAGGCCTGTGCTGTGTCCCAGCAGTGGAAACGTTATAGGCGGTTTATGTATGTGAAGAATATAAGTACATCTAGAATAAAATTACTGGGTTACAATGGGTAGACAGAATTACAAATGTTTCAATGTCAGATAATTTAATTATGTTTCCGAAGCCTAGAAGCGTTGCTGCTGTGTTCCGGTTAAAAAGGTGCTGGTGTAGCTAATGCAGACATTTTAGCACTGTCTCTAGGATGGCAACGCGCCTACGATATCTCCAGTATTGTAGATTACCTTATGGCGGGGACCACTTACCAGCACGAGCCACCCTTGTTTACTACCTAATAAAATAAAATAAAAACATCAGTCGGTATAGTTGTCGTTAAAATTAATGGCAGCTCTGAAGTGCGCTACTCGCTGCGCAGTACCCCACCCCTCACCCCCGCTGACACATGAATTCGTTACTGCGCAGCGACTCGCCGCATGTTCCGAGCCGCCATAAAGCTTGAATCGGGCTGTAGGTAGGTAACACTCTGATTTGTGTGACCTCGTACAGTTTGGTGTTAAACTTTATCCGTTACAAAATAAGTACTAAAAATAAATCACAATTTGAGCTTGGTAACAGTGCCATGAATGATTAAGTTTAGATAAACAGCGGTGACACACAGTCCGGCTGACAGTCAGTAGCGTTACAGGTACTGTCCCTGAATAGTGTACGTTACCCCAGCAGGAAAGTGGCTCCTAGAGTGATATGAGTGGTACGTATAATTAGTGCGTAATCTGCTGTAAATGTGCGCCGAATAAAAAAATTGTGCGCTTTGTCGTTTTGAAAAAAAAAACGGAAAAAACGATTCCTGCTGGAGTAACGTTGTTCCAGCAGGAACATTCTAAACGAATGATCGGAGAGAGAAATATTGAGCATGGGCAGATAGCTTATATTTGTGCAAAAATGTGCGCCGAAAATATAATTTGTGCGTCTTCAGGTTTTTAAGATATTGCGTTTCCTGCTGGATTACTCCAGCAGGAAACGCAATATCGTTCGTCGTTCGTTCGTATCGTCGCAGTATCGTTTTGCAGAATCGTGTATCTCTAAAACTATTGTATGTGCGCCTGTAGAATAAGCATACACGAGTAGCTCTTAATTTGTGTTAAAAAAATATATCTTCTTAATGCGAAACATTTCAAGCTAAATATTTTCACTATACCTATATTTTTGGCTAAACGCACTAATTTTTGGTTTACACCTACACATCTTGGGTTGAGCCGGTTTCTTGTATTTTGCCGTCAAAGTTATGACACCGTCGTTTTGACTTTTAGCAATATTATTCAATAACGCATGCATGTACACTTTTGAAACTTTTTATGGTTATTATAAGCGTCAAGAAGGACCGAATACAGTTTTCAGCGAGCTTACACGTTTTCTCATTTAGGCGCTGCGATATTTTTTCGAGTTTTAAAAAAAGTGCTATTACCTACTTGAAAATTATAAATATTTTCTTAAATCTAATTGTCACAAATACGCACAAATTAAGAGCTACTCGTGTATATTTATTCCACAGGCGCACATACAATATAGTTTTAGAGATACACGATTCCGCAAAACGTTACTCCAGCAGGAAACGCAATATCTTGAAAACCTGAAGACGCACAAATTATATTTTCGGCGCACATTTTTGCACAAATATAAGCTATCTGCCCATGCTCAATATTTCTCTCTCCGATCATTCGTTTAGAATCTTCCTGTTGGAACAACTTTACTCCAGCAGGAATCGTTTTTTCCGTTTCTTAAGTTTAATAAAATACTTATTATTTTTACCTGAATGCAAAGAAAGGTTTTGTTTTACCAACTATCGATGGCAAGTTGTGTTTGTCAGCGGAGTATGATTCTACAGGGTCAGCACTTTTGCAAGCCTTTATCTGCCAATATTTTTAAGTTCGTCCCCTAAAAAAAATCTTAAGAACATAATTATAATGAAGTGACCTTTTGACTTCAGAATAACCCTTTTGACATAGGACATGGGATGTGAAACCCACTAGCGCCGGCGCTGCTTCCGAACGGAAACTAAGGGGCGTAGATATCCAGATCTTCTTGGAATTACGCATAATATTAATTTTCCCTATTAATTTTTATATTACATTTTATTATCAACTAACTAAAAAAAACAATTCCTATTGCGTTAGTTGATAATAATTGTAGAATTTCAATGGAACTATTAAGAGCACTGATTGCAAAATCAGTTGAAAAAATACAGTGCCTAACTGTTTTACTCCCACGTTTTTTTAAAGATAATAAAATCCTGCTGGCACATTTTTGAAAACAAAATTATCAACATTAATTCTAAAAATAAATGTTGATTTAACCGCCTTATCGTATGCATCTCCATTATTTCAGGTTATTGAAAAACTAACTCGATGCATGAAAGCAATAATTTTTGATGATCAAGAACTGAGGCCTAACATTCATAGCGTAAATATTGGCAGTTCTATCGAAGACGGTGATGATCGAGTCGATTCTATATCACCAGTATACTCTATACCTGATGAAGACAGAGCTCAACTCACTCAAATCGCCGAAGAAGGAGCTATAAACGCAACAGTAGCAAATAAAGATATAGAAATAGCAGACCTCTCCATCATTGACGATAATAATGATTTAATTCATAATGATTCTATCACCGCAACAGCAGATTATGCAGGTTCTAAAATACCTATTAATGTTGACATACATAGAGATATGTCTAGTCTTTCTTTGAAAGCTGTAGAAGCTCCATTTAATATAACATCTTCTGATGTAAATTGTTCACAAAGTATACTCAATAACTTTGAAGGCTTTGTTTCTGAGGAAGCAGTTGCTGTTGGATTAGTGTGTAATTTCCCCGACAAAGGAAAAACTAGAAACGAAATGCAGGCTGGCGGCAACACTGACCTTGGTAATATACCGAACAATAAGACCACTTTTACTATTGAGCCTAATAAAACCAAGAGAACTAGTATTGCCCCAAAAAAAGTAATTATTCGTGATACTGAAAGTAGTTTAATTTCCAAAAAAAAAGAACCCACAAGTGTGATCAATACTGCTAACTACAATCTAACAATTACTTCCAATCAAAAGGATAATATCACCGCATCCCAATCACCATTTTATCCCGCTACTAATAATATTCCTGAAAGTGAAATACAAATTTGGTATGATTCAAACAGAACATGCCCCACCAATGATTCCAGCCATACAATGAAAGATGCTAATTACTCATCACAGTCTACACAGATTTATAAAGCTGTGAACCCAATCATAGTTAACCATGCAGCGAACTTTGCCGTTAATATACCAACAAATACTGCTGAAAATTCAAGAGCACTTACAGCAATCGCACAAGATGATTCTACAACTATTAAAAAGAAAAGAGGTCCTCGCAAGAAGAAAACTTTAGATGAAAAGGAAATAAAACTTAAAAATAAAAGATTAAATCGACCCCCCAAAAGGAATAAAGAAAAACCTTTTACAAATTCAGCTAAAAACAAAAGAATACCGATTTACAATGAAAATATTGTAAATGATTTATCTTGGATAGAAAATATAAGATACGTCAGAGAAATAAAAGTCGATGAAAATGATCCCAAACTTAATTTAGAAGACTCTTTCTGGGATAATTATTATTTACCTGCCAATTGGAGTGAAAATGAGTTTTTGTAATGTTTCGATTTGAACTATATTATAATGATTTCTTTTTAATTTTTGTTATCGTCGTCTGTGGTTCATCATCCAAGGTAAATTAGGGTATTTACGGTTGTCGCAACCCAGTGCTGGGCACGCCACGATTGCGGCGATAAGTCCCCTCTTTTCGGAGTGGCTAGAGAGGCGCCACGGCGTCCTCACCTTCCGCCTGACGCAGGTCCTCACCGGACACCGCAGCTTCGGGAGGTTCCTGTGTCGGATAAAGAGGGAGGAAACGCCCGGGTGTCACCACTGTGTGGATCGCCCGGAGGACACGGTGGAGCATACGGTGGAAGTCTGCCCGGCTTGGGCAGAGCACCGCCGTGTCCTCGTGGAGGCGATCGGCGGCAGAGATCTCTCGCGTCCGGCCCTGTTTCAGGCCATGGTACGGAGCGAGAGAGCATGGGCAGCCATCACCTCCTGCGAAGCAGTAATGCTCGCGAAGGAGGAGGCGGGACAGTTGAGGGAAAGGCAAATTTCGCGCCCTCTCGCCCCTAGCCGCCGCAGGAGACGCCCTGGGCGTCGGGAATCCCGGGCGGATTTCCGGCCACCGTAGGCGCGGGCTTGCGGACGGTGAGCAATGGGTAGCTCACCGTCCGGTAAGGACCAGGCCCGGGTCGACGGCGCGTTGTATTCCACGCGCGCCTCAAAGAGATGTCGTCAGCACCAATGTAGGGGTCCACTAGGGACGCTGCCTGCCGGGGTCGCGGGAAGGTACTAATGGGTCACCGAGGCCCCTGGCAACACAGGCAACAGGAAGGAATACGGGTGGGTTTTAGTCAGTAAGAGTCTGACACACCCTCCCGCTCCGCCCAGAGCGGGAGAAGTTATTTGATGATTTTACACCCAAAAAAAAAAGGTGAGGGTGTTTCTATGTACCTGTATAAGGGATTTTTTTCAACTTATGGAGTTGAACTTGACTTTATCCAAGGAATAATTTTGAATGTTTAATGGTTTTTCTTACAAAAACTGACTAGACACCAATTTTATTTCACGAAAAAAAAAATATCCGCAATTGGAGACTAAGGCCCGTATTATAGAACGTCACTCAATACTCAAGCACTACTTAAAACTAGATTCAAGCCATTTGATTGGTTAAAACTAGTTTTAAGTAATGCTTGAGAATTGAGTGACGTTCTGTAATACGGAACTAAGAGGTTTAGTTATAAACGTCGCTTGAAGTTATGATCAAGCACACGTTTAACCATAACTTTAGATAACGTTTACAAATACACTTGATAAGAAACTGCTACTTTGATTTCTATTCAGTTTACCCATGCTTTCCACGACTTCTATTCTTTTGGTAATGTAGGTGTGTGTGTTGTCAATAAAACTACATACAAATATGATTCAAATATTTAATAGTTAAAGATAATAAGACATACTTCAATGACACGACGGTCAAAAATATACGAGTACACAAACAGCAACATAATGTAATTTGTATATTATTCTATTGTTGTATGTAAATGTGTAAATATAATGTTTTCTGTTCAATAATATTTGCCTAGTGTTAATTGATGTGATAGCATAATTGTTACAAACTTTCTAAGCTTATTGTTATGGTGACATTACCCTTGGCATATTTCCAAATATTTGCATCATTACGCTAATTTAAAATAGACCTCATATGAATAGAAATAGGGTATTTTTTGTATTAGCTAATTGACGAAATATTATGACAAACATGCCGTGGAGTTCCAGCATTAGAACCATTATTTCAGTGTAGGCCTGCATAACATGAACGCACTTAGAACTATTGTGTTTGGTGTTATTATGACTAATTGAATTATTTATATCGCTGATCTAAGTCGACCACATTGGCCAACGCTGAATTCTAGTCCTAGCATTCAACCTTTTTTCAATGTAAGTAATTATGACCCGTTGTAATGAATCAAACTATAACAGACAAGTACTGAAAAAAAAGAACTCTTCTTAAAAAAAGTTTTTTTTTTAGAGTAAGTACACGTTTGATTCTGTTCCCTTCTTATAGGGTCTCTCCATATGGTAAGAATATATTCAACGGAACAATGAATTCTGCAAAATTACCAATCATATTAATAAAAATATTTTAGTAACATAACATAACATCACGCTTTGTTTCCCCGAAGGGTTGGGCAGAGGTGTACCTGTAGTACACCCACATTTCGCCGGTTACGTTTAAGTCCCATGTAGTAGGGGGCGAGCCTATTGCCATCAACCAGGCACAAATCCAAACTCCGGGCTGCTACGGAGAAATTCCAGATAGAAAAACCCAATAACATTTGTCCCTCTCCCTCTCAAAGAAAGGAGGCCTGTGTCCCAGCAGTGGGGACATTATAGGCTGATTATGTAATAACATTTTGCCCGACCCGAGAATCAAACCCAAGACCTCATGCTCAGCAGTAGCGCTTGTAATCACTAGACCAACGAGGCAGTTGTAGAAATAATTTAGTAGAAATTATTATTAATATCTTTACTTACTAGCACATAATTAATAAAACCACGTGAAGCACACTCATCAATTACATTGTAATACACCGTAAAATCGTGATTTAGTGACAACGAACTGCAAAAACACTTCATTAGTACATTTTATAAACATTTAATTTATTAATTATTACGTTAAGGCGCTGACAAGACCCAATTGACCAAAATTGTCTTCTCTTAAGAAAAAAAATTACCAAATCTATAATTTGTGGTAGCTGAAAAAATATATTTTAATTTTGAACATATTTCCCAGAACTTGGTTGTTACCAAATACGTTTTGAAAAAAAATCTCGATACAAACTAACGTAAACTAACCTCTTACCTTGAGTTCTAATCCAAAATATCTGTATTAAATATCAACATACGTTTTATACTTCATTAATAACAAGAACATCTTATTTGAATGCAGAACTTGTTTGTTTTTTTTATTTTCGATTACTTAATTTTGAGTAAATAGATAATTGCTTCATATTTTGCAATAAATTACAAGCGTTGTGTCATAGCGCTTCTCTTTATTTTCTATGCAATCTGACAGTGACCGTGGTTTAGGTGTTGTCAGCGTCTTAAACCAGATATGTAAGAGTATTTTTCAATATACTGTAATATTTTGTTTCCCCTTCACCCATAACTTCAATATATTAGAATTCACCGACCGAGCCGTGTTTTAGTGATACCTTAATGTCGCTTTATCTATACAAAAAATATTAACGCATTTAGCGAGTGTAAAAGTACCCTTAACACTTTCACTGTCCACAAAGTAGACACAATCGTTAAATATACAACCTGAACCATATATTATGTGGTTCATGGGACTGGGAAAGGGAACGAAGCCGAATCGATTGTTCTTATGATAGTGTTTTTGTACTGGACCATACCTGGGAACCGTCTGGTTACGGAGACATTGAAGGTCAAAGATCAAAGTTATTTTGACGATGTTTTACGAAAACAAGTTTTAAATGTTATTATAACTTAACATTAAATACTCCTACGGTCCCTGTCCCGTTGCATGCACTCATAAGTTATTAAAATATGTACCTATGTTTAGGTTAATTGGTCAAGGACAGCTAATGAGACACAATTGATTTTCAATTGTTTGACTCCAAATCGGTGTCGCGCGGGGCTGATCAGGTTAAGGTATTTTACTATGGGTCTGTGTCGCCTGAAATAGATGGTATTATTATTATTATTATTATTATTATTATTAAGCACTATGTTTTGCGTGAATAACATTGCGCACTACCGTAATCAGCGAATTTTCACACCAAAATAAAAGTTATTTCCCAGTAATAATTTTTGCACAAAATTATTTTGTTCTTAGTATGATGTGCAGACTGCATAGATGACGGCTTCGTAATGTCTTTTTACAACCTGTATATTACTCACATTATAAACACTAATAATAATCTCTGAAAGCCCAATCAATTATCATCGACATTTTATTTCCTATAGGCAATGTTTTTATTCTTCGAGCTCATTTATATTTAAAGTTTCTGACCAATCTTTTATTGTTATTTCAACAGAATCAGGGTGGAAATTACATTATTGTTACCAGCACACCGAAATCTAATACTAATAATACAAATTAGTAACTGTACTAACAAATTCCAAAAATATGTAAATATTACCTAATTTATTACCTTCAATAGCCATTATTACAAATTATATTTATATACACAGCACACAATTAAGTATAACATCAACTAAATATATCCTATATAAAGTATATTAACATAAATTGTAAGCATATAACCTAATGGTAAATATGGAAGCAGGTACATTACATGAAACTATGAATAACTAACAAATGTAATATTTATACTAAGAATATAGAAACAGTTTTATAAATAAATATTTATTTTTTAAATCCATACAGCCGTTGGGATGCTTCGCTTCGGTATAAAGAATACCACATACATACTCAGATACGCGTGAAAACATTAACTCTGTCTTTGCTTTCGCGCAGTCGGGTATTTTTTTTTTTTATAAATCACTAGCTTCTGCCCGCGACTTCTTTCGCGTGGAAGTCGTAAGACACCACCGTATACTATAATAACAGCCACATTTTTATAAAACTTCGCTGTATACTACGTTTTTAGTTTTGGTCTTAGCAGCCAGAATAATGACAATCAGGACTGGAGACGCGGGGAGCAAGCGACGTACAGTTATCCGTGTGAGAAGCAGCTCGTTCTGAGGTCGACACCCGCAGCCTTCAGTAGCAATTTCCCATTGCTTGCAAATTAATGAACACCTCCGTTCCTGCTGCATTCTTATAGATTATTACTGACGAACAGCTATCACTGTAATATAACAGTAGATCGTAATCACATTTATTTTTATTATAACCATAGATGACAGAGGAGGCCTAAACTTAATGTTTTTCTGTGTACGTTCTACGAAATACACATACAAAATAGTATTAAAAAATGTTAAAAAAAGAAGCACAAAATATATCAAGTGTTTGGAATCGAACTTAGGTTTGCAAAGCAGCCGCCGAACCGCTAAGCTATTTGCTTTATTGAAAGTTGACTAAAATAGCCGATTTCATATATTTCATGACATGACTGACTGCTTAACTCCATAAACGTATGATAATCATTTAAAAGGTTAAATCTGGAACTATCTGCTATAATCGTCTCTTATTTAGCCCAGTCCAGCGATTTTTTTTTTTTTGCAATTTTTTAGTTTTCTAGTACTCAAACCGCAGTCGGTCCAATAGAGATTATTGAATGATATAAGAAACACACACATACGATTAGCATTAAAAACAAATTGTCAATTTTCCATTTTCTTGCTGACTGTACATTTAAAAAAAATCTCTGAATGCAGATCAAAATATTTAAAAAGTTAAGTCCCCGTTGTCTCCGAATAGGAGACGCACTCCCGAAGCCTTCAGTCCCCACTGACACCGAATAGGAGTCAGGGGCCACGCGGTTTGCAACTCTAATATAACGCAATAAGGTTCGGGTTCAGGGCGCGAGGGATCTTGACTTCAAGATCAAGAGCAAGCGGACAGTCTCCTAAGACCGTTTTCTTGTAGCGATAACGGTTAAGGTACCTGTCCTTATTACCCCATCTCAAAAATCCACCCAGGAATGACTGCTTAGCATGCTTAGGATGTCAAGATTGACTGCTTTTTTTTTTTTTTTGAGGGTGGGAAATCATCAAATAACTTTTCCCGCTCTGGGCGGAGCGGGAGGGTGTGTCAGACTCTTACTGACTAAAACCCACCCGTATTCCTTCCTGTTGCCTGTGTTGCGGGGGCCTCGGTGACCCATAAGTACCTTCCCGCGACAAGATTGACTGCTTAGCTCCATAAGCGAGATGATTAAATCTGTAACTATCTGCAATATTCTAACCTTTTGGCTCGTTTTTTTTTTTACAGTTTGCGGTAATCTATAGAAGAATACCAACATAAAGCAATATTGCTCATCCGCCATAGCAAATAGCGTGATAATAAATAACCTATAGATATACTGACCAGAGATAAAAGGAATATGTACCTATGCAAAATATAACATTGAATGGAAATATGGAACATACATTCAAACAAAAAGACAAATAGATAAACAGACACAAATTCTAAAAACTATATTTTAGGCATAAGAATCGTTATCAACGTCTGGGTTGTAGCAAGCTGCGTCCCAAGTACTTTTTTTTTTTCAAAAATATTAATGTACAGTTTAAACTTTGCTACGATTTTATTATATGCATGGATTGTGTTAAAATCGAGCCCAAATACCTGTGAAAAGCGTAGAAATTGCAAACAACGAAAATATTCTAGAAGAAACTAAACGATGACCCGTAGAGATGCTCTCGGCATATACATATTTTGTTTTGAAATCATTTTAGATAATCATACATAATAATCACCTTTTTTCTGAGCAAAACTTCACTAAGTAGGTACAGCAGACACTTAATTAAAGGACATAATACCTCACTGTTATTATGGTGATGAAATTGTTATTAAATGTGGTATAATGGTACATTCTATAACTAATAAATGGCAATTAAATAAATGCAATTAAATCTGTAATTTTATATAAATAATATAATAAGTACACTAGTTTCCTAATAAATATAAAATAAATTAAATTACATATTTTATTTATTTTATGGTAAATATATTATTATTATTTTATATACATTAAAAGTGCTATAATGCATCGACATACGAACAGCACTAGCCTAATTCCTTCAGTCGGTTAGAAGAACCAGTTAATGGAATATTTTCTAACTGTAGCTAGTTAGAAAATATTCCAGTTTATTTCATCGTCTACTCGATTGATACTGTATCTGTGAGAGACTTCTTTATGTTAGGATATCTTATGTACTTAAAAATACATGGCATATTACGATGTATCGTAATACTGGATCATTCTTTATTTTTATTTGTATAAGTTTACATAAATCTTGAACAAGCTCAATGACTTAATAACAATTAAATAACTTGGGGAAAGGCGGAGCATCCTAACACAAGCAAACTATATGCTTAATTATTATTAACGGGGATGTTCCGATGGGCCGTCCATACATTTTTTGGTCAGGCTTTACGCTAAACATGGACATTCTTTGTTTAAAACGAATAATTTTATCACTTTTCTATAACAAAATGTGGTCGCGTTTTACCTCATATTATTTGCAGAGAAAAACGAGCGGAGGATTCGGAGGATCGAAGGATTCTCCCCATTGTAACTAGAATGAGTTAGTTAAGTTGATGCAATAAACATTTATTTTTAATTTATTTATTACTAGTCACCTGGATGACCTATCAATGTGGACTGTAACAAATATATTTATAAATAAATCTATTTAAATAAAAATGAATTGACGTTTGTTAGTCTCACAAAAACTCGAGAACGACTGAACAGATTTACCTAATTTTAATTTTGAAATATTTGTAGAAATCCAAGGAGGGTTTAAAGGGTGAGAAATAATAGGGTAGGTAGGAAGAGTAGGTAGGTAAGTATCTACTACTTAGTGCTAGTATAGAATATAAATACAGAAAAAAGTTATAAATAAAGTGTGTATATTATTTGATTGATGCAAAAGCTACGATACGCTATTCAATATTCTCTTGCTAATGTCCATCATTTTGTTTTGAGACTAATTCCTTATCACTTACTCATATACAACATTTTATAACTCCTTTACGAATATTTTATAATAACCATGAACAAGTTTTACCCTCTATAGAACTCTAGCATTCTCATTTAATTTAAAATAAATTACATACTTGAAGGACAATTTAGTAATAGGAAATGTATTTTTTATTATATGATGAATATATTTTAGAGTTTAATATTATTAAAAGAAAAAATATTTTACAATTAGACGACATTTCATTCAAGAACATTGTTGTGGGGCACACTGTTCTAGAATGAGATGTATGTAGTTAAAAATTAAACACACAGCGTATTATACACAACATAATCAGTGAAAATACAAGTTAATTAAAAATATATGTATATAATGTGGCTAAAATATTTAAAATTATCACGGCGGGACAGCGGAAAAAACACTTCGTGAATTACCTACTTCGCGAAGTGTTTTTCCCGCTGCGGTCACGATTAGTCTATTAAGCGGCCGTGTTTCACCTTTGGGCGCTTAGACTTTATTGCACCTGATTGCTGATTGTAAGCAGCGATGCCATCGACGACGGTGCATGTTTAAAAGTCATCCATATACTCGAGATTTTTAACCTTTTGACCGCCACAGTCATGTATGAGAGTAAAATGTGCCCAGCACGCCACGGTCACCACTCCATGACAGATTTTAAGGAATAATTCGTAGCTTGGAACCGAGGGCACCTCTTTGTTTTTTTGACGCGGCAGTCAATAGGTTAATATCCCAGGTTATAGCTATCGGAATACAGCTCAATTCGATTAGCAGCAAGAGCAACGTCCAACCACAGTTGCTGCTACTGACAATCCAATTTTGAATGTACATATTTAACCAACAACCGCGATGCGACACCCAAAATACGATCTATACGAGGTGCGAAATAACAATTCCTTAGGCGTGTAAGGACATCGCGTTTTGATCTCCCAGTCTATATCTAAGTCACCTGTGACCCACCGCCGGCGATTAACGAGAAGCGAGTAGAGCTAGCAACTATAAACGAGTTGGCAAGCAACGAGAAGCGAGTGCGCGACGGCAACGATCGATTACTCACTGGTATGCGTACGTACCAAGCGTCAGTCTCCCAGCGAGTGTTCTGCCCGCTAAGCGATCGTCGCTGAGCGCCGAGCTCCGCCAGCCGGTGTGAACAGCCAGCGATCAACTATTAATATGTATCTCTTTAACTTAGGCAGTTCTCCCACCGCCGGTGATTGACGAGTAGCGATTAGAGTTAGCAACTGAAAACGAGTTGGCGAGCAGCGAGTGTGTAGTTCCGATAGTTTTGTCGCTGAGCTATGAGCGAGTGTCCGAGTGCGACGGGTACTCGCACCACTCGCTCGACCGCTGGTTGGTCTCTCGGCGTGAGTTCTGAACGCCAAGCGGGCATCGCTGAGCAAGTATCGCTGAGCGAGTATTATCTTCGATAGGTCTTGTCGCTTAGCGACAAACCAGTGGAGCGAGTACTCGGTGGCGGTGTGAACAGTCAGCGATCAACTATTAATATATGCATCTCTTTTGTTTACACAGAATATATATCTATTGTACGTTTGTTGAGCGAGAAAATAGCCGATAGTTAGTCGCTTCCTCGCCGACGGTGGGACAACTGCCCTACAATCTTTTGTATGTTTCTTTGGCGACAAATCGTTGATACCTTGTCGCTTTAATCCTTCTCCCATCTCTTTCTAACATGAGCTTCTAATAAGCCGTTTGGCAACGCTTATCCTACTAATGCGCACTGAACCAGTCACAAGCTGCTTCGCTTCCAGTAATTTATTATCATATGGCTTAGTAAATACAAATCTTTATCTAATTTATTTAACAATTTTCTTATTATTGATTAAATACTCGTAAACTGGAACCTTGCTATATTCACTTTTTTTATTTATTTTTAGTTATATATCAAAATCAACATTATTTTCGAGTTGATGGCAAAAGTAAAACTATTTTACTATGTTAGATGAACTGGGCCCAGTAGGTGGCCTTTCAATAAATGCTAATTGCATGAAAGTATAGAAAATTAAAAATTATAGCCCCCACATAAAAGCTTTTTAATCACACATGGATTTAAAGTACGACCTCTTTTATTTATGATTTTTTTCTATCAAACATTTAATTACATCTCAAAGCGATCCGGAAAACCGAAGTCCGAAAAATCAAAAATCCACACCAGGTATTCATAATAACAATATTGAGGCCATCTATGTTACGCCTTCTTTTATAAATAACTCTAGCGTACAAACATAACAAAGTCCCAGCCTTTATTATCTAACTACCGCCAATTTAATAACATCGCCATTAACATCTGCTATCTCAACGTCCACTCGACATAATCATATACCTTAACAAAGGGTTGTACCTTCAAAGAAGCCTTCTTAGAAGCTGAACTTCCCCCTGACCTTGAAAAATCCCATGCCAGTCTTGTTGTGGAGTAGTGACGTCACTCCTACGTAACTCTGGATGACTATGGGGGAGTGGTGTATACAGCACGCTGATGACGCCATGTGCTCTATTGCCCTTTGTATCTTTAGGGCGAACGTTTCCATGTCGTAGGTTGACTTCTCTTCTGCTGTTCCCTCTGGAAATTAATAACGGTAGAGGTGAAAGTGTGTTATATATAAGTATGGTATTCGGAGTGTAAAGTGACACATTGAGTTTTAGTAAGACTCACACACAGCCACACAGGTACAGTATTTTTATCTCACCAAGCGACGCGCGCTTTACTTGTGGTAACCAAGTGTACAAACACGCTGTGAATGTGTGCGTGAAGACGAAAACCGTCAGCACATAATACACACACACTCCGCTCAACGCCCGTGTCTTGGACGGTACCGATAGCTCCTGCGCTTACACACACATTTACAGCGTTTTTTACAGTTGTTTACCACAAGTAAAGCGCGCGTCGCTTCGTAAGCTAAAACATACTGTATGACTGACAAAGACGACGCTCTACAAAGCCAATCTTTTTCTTAAAACTCGATGTGCTTTATTAAGACGAAAGCGCTACAGTAAGCCACGCAATTCAATTATCTTACGTTTTTTGCAATTTGCAAGTCAATATCAGGTTGTTTGGTAATAAAAAGGTTATTCGCGGGCTACCTCGGTGCATCTACTTAACGGCTGAGTACTGATATGTTATTTGGGCTCGTATAGGCGTGAGGCTATCACCAAAAAGGTCTACAACCCTGGCTCCGAGCAGCTACCAAGATTAATCTAAAAGAAAAACCAAAAACTGGGTATTGAACCAGGAGCAGTGTTAAGGCCCCATTCTCGGCCTCGAGGCGTCACCTCTTTCCGTCCGTTGCTCTTCTTCCAATTTTTTTCCTCCGCGGTCACTGTCGCAAGACGCGTGTCGCTTGAGCGTGTACGTGATGGGATAACAGGTCGTATTCGCGACTGCTGATACTATCCAAGTCTAAACACACACACAAACACATATAACAAAAAAGTTGTCTGTACATATCACCTTCACCTTTATGCCAGAAGATGGGATGCGAGGCGTAAGTCAGGAAGGGTACATCATGACTGAAAGGGTTCCACACGGTTTTGAGGGGAACTGGTTCGCCTTTGTTCCACATCAGTCGCACGCCGCGGAGGTGGCGCTCTCTGTAGTCAATATTTATGTAATTAGCAATCATTTCTTTAATAATAGGGTAGGAAGAACATCATTAGCCCCGGTTTGTTCATTGGGTTTGTTAGAGTTAAAGGATTGCCGGTCGTTAAGCGGAACCTTATTCCTATACGGAAGCTGTCATTCAGAAAAAATGGATGACCACTTATAAATTCCGTTAAGACGCTGACAACAACTAAGCCGCGGTCACTGTCAGACTGCATAGAAAGAAAGAGAAGCGCGATGACACAACGCTTGTAATTTATTGCAAAATATGAAGCAATTATCTATTTAACTCAAAATTGAGTTGAGGAATCGAAAATAAAAAACAACCAAGTTCTGCATTCAAATAAGACGTACTTGTTATTATTTAAATACGTAACGTACGTCGATATTTGATAAAGATATTTTGGATTAGAAAAAGGTAAAAGGTTAGTTTATCGTTAGTTTGTATCGAGATTTTTTTTTAAAACGTGTTTTGGTAACAACCAAGTTCTGAAAAATATGTTCAAAATTAACATATATTTTTTCCGCTTCCACAAACATTACAGATTTGGCATTTTTTTTTTCTTAAGGCAAGCCTACTTTGGTCATTTGCCTTTTGTCAGCGCCTTAATCAGTGGGCGGCCGGCCGAAAATAGGACATTTGTGGATAATAATGCTCCAGAAGACAGCCGGCCGACCCCTTTTTTTTCTTCATTCATTCATTTTCGCATCATAGAACATAAAAGCGATATTGTTGTCTTTTTTCACTGTAACTCGACTTGGGAAATACTTACAAAGACGAATAATACTACTTAAATAATACCAAAAATATTGTTGCCGATAAGAAGCTAAACTAATACAACTAGCAACATGCATTTTTTACAATGTATTATAAAAAGTTAAAATGAAATTAATATTAATAAAGTTATTCAGATGTAATAATAATCTTATTGCTATTTAGTGTTCTGATTGCCATTCGGAAAATTATACATGCTTTAGATAGCATGGAAATATACCTTTGGCTCGATTTTAACTGATAAGATCATACGAGCGAAAAACTTAACTTTTCTTGGCAGTTGAATAAAAATAATTGCAAATTACAGGAAATAGCACACATCAAATCGTAAAGGGATCGTCACCGTATCAACTCGAGCCATTCAGTATTCTTTGTATGAAACTCTCTACTGCAACGCACACTAATCGTAATCGTAACGTAATCGCCTCGCCTCGGGACAAGCTCACGAACCACGGTGCGGTGCGTGGTCAACTTGCAGTTCCCGCGCTTACGTCACTTCGTCCACCCTTGCCCCTCTCACCCCTCCCGCGGCCTGATCTGGTGCTAGCCAGGTCAACCAGCAGTCGGCGAGCCGTTAGAGCGGCGTCACCTAGCCGTAGCCGAGCCGACGTATCGGAGCTGCTGATCCACTTTGGTTACGTGCTTACGTTAGGATGACGCCTGTTTGACGGCGAGGCGAAAGAGGATACGGTGACGATCCCTTTCCGAATTGATATGTATTGTGTGTTATGACCTTAAGAAAATGAATGAAGACATGTATTCACAGTAGTGAATGCACGTCTTCGCTTATTGTCACTTGGTATAGTTGCGCATCTTTAATAAACGTTGCTTAAAGTTAAGTAGATAATGATTAGCGTCTGCTTGAACATAATATATTTCTTGACGTTTAAACGTCTCTTTAACTTTATGCAACGTTTGTACATAAGGGGGCATGACGCAGAAAGAGAAAAGATAAAGTTTTGTTACAAGACCTGCGCTGCGAAGTTGCACAGACAACGTTGGTTGTGTGTGCAACTTCAAAGCGCAGGTCCTGTTTTGCTCCACCTAGCAACAACATGAGCTGTTGTTGCAACGCCAAACATGTGAGCGTCATGCTAATTGATGCCTCGCAATTACACAGATACTGATGTCTACTTTAACTTTACCACATCGAAATAATACAAAAGCGTAGTGATGTTATAAAAAATTATCTGAATTACTTTAATAGTAGTATGTTCACTCCGAACATAATATTCTATATGAGGAAAATAATTTGTCTGTGGTCAGCTAGGCGAGAAAAATCATGTACAATTGCAATTACCTCTTGACTGTTAATAATAAGGAAGATGCAATATTTTTTTTCGCCTCTACATCAATAAAAGGCGAATGTAAACCCAAGAAAAGTATTAAAAGTCAAATTTAACTACTGCTTGTTGCTCAAAAAAATTATGAAACTCCAACAATTTTCTACTACAGTTCAAACAACCGTTTCTGGCGCGGGCATGATGTGATGTCATTTACCACGATACTGCTTTGTTTACATCTGTTTTCAGCCCCAAATCATTAAATAAAATTATTTTTTGTGCTCTAATCAAGCAAAAATCACACTAACTTATTAACCTTAGTGAGATTTCAAGCAATTTGCAAACAATAGATGTTTATTCACATTTTTTCTTACGACACTTCCGGCATTATCGCAGACCACACGTTTTGAGTTCGCGTTCAATTTCACCAAAAAAAACGCCACATAAAATAATGAATTGTAAAAAGTAATTAATAAAAACATGTAAAAAAATAATTATTGTAATTTGTTTCTTGACTGGGATTACAATGTATATTCAAATAATTAATAATTATACGTGCATATTCCCTATTCCCCATGTGAATCTAATGAAGAAACCAAAAACAAATGAGAACAGCCAGGTATAACAGAATACCTATTATTAAATTAATTTATTGCAGACTTTATGTTTACATTATAGTCTCTGCATTCGGTCTACACAATTTAGAACATACAATCAGACCTGATTTCACCGAAGGGTTAGGCAGAAGTGCACATCAGTACACCATCATTTCGCCAGTTAATAGGACGCGAGCGATTTAGTCCATATTAGGTATTAACGTAGAAGCTCTAGTGTCAGTTTCTAAAGTTAAAAAAAGATAAATTTAACGCAAAAATTATTAGTCTTAAATGGAAAAAAAATACACTAGTTTGGCACATACATTATCTATGCAACTAGTTAAGCAAATATACATCAAAATACGAAATTAACCCAAAAGAAGCTAGCAACGTTTAGTGTATCCTACAGCAACTGAAAAGTACCTAGGTTCAAAATACTTGGGATCGAACAGTTTACTGTTCTGATGGTCCACGTCTTCGTGCGAGGGTCGGCGGCACAGCCGGTCTATGACGCAGTCTTTCACGACCGTCGTGACGCCGGAAGCGATGCCGTTCAAGCGACTGTGTACCAACACATGGGTTAGGAATTTTCTAGGACCTATCAGTCCATAGGTACATGAATTGCTATTTGTACCGTATTTCTGAGTCCGCCATTGGTCTCATACTTTTAAAGATAAGCGATTATGATGGATGTAATATTAATTTAAATTAGATAGAATTATTAAAACCATGATAATGATAAATGATTTTTATTTCTGTAAGTAGGATTGTACAAACACTTTTACACGTCAATCATATTTTTAAAATAAATTTAGATGAGGTCGGCGTTTCCTATCTGACTACTTTGAGAAGAAAGGCCGAAACAAACTCAGAGATCGTAGTCTCTTTTAAAGTCCAGACATAATCTTGGTCAGATCATGTGAAGACCATGTAGATTGGTGTCTGAAATGGTTCTTTTGAGGAAAGAACCACACAGATTGAGTGGACCTGTCCAGTCAGTGCACGCATTTGTCAGTAATCGTGTAGCTCAACTCATGGTGCTAAAAGATTCTTAGCCGTTCCTACACACGGTACATTCGATTCGGCAGTATTTGTTGAACAACACACTACATATTATGTTTTGCTCGTGCCGATCGGCTGTCGGCGTTCGGCATCTACCTTCGCTAAATTGGCACGTTGCAGTTGATTTTTTACCGCTAAGCTCGGCCTAGCCGCACGCTGCATACATGTTGCTAAGCCGAGAGGCACATTCCGAACATACTATATTATATAAATTATATTCGATTTCACCGCCCGGCTGTCGATTAGAGCTGACTGGACAAGTTTAGTGTGTGCACCTTACCAAATTCTTACTTAAAATATAGTTCATGAACAAAGATTACTATTACGTTATCTATTGTAATAGTTCTTTGGCAGATAATGGTGCCGAATCCCTTGTTCACAAACTGTACTAAATTTAAGAAAAGGGCAGAAGATAAATTTTAGTTTAGTCCTGTCGATATACGGTGCGGTACCTACTTTGGAGCGTTGATTTACGTAAAATAGTAATTCACACAAGCAATTAGGATGGGAATCAATTGTTTGTATACAAGGTTGTGGCCAGTACCAAATGCAAATAATGTTGTTAGAGAATATAATAGAATAGAATACTCTTTATTATGTACAGTGAAACCGTAAAAATTACAGATATAAATGTAGAAATTTTACATAGGATGACACAACGGGCGGTCTTATCGCTAAAAGCGATCTTTTAAAGACAACCTTTGGATGGATTAGGGGGAAAGGAGATACAATACTGCAGATAGTAGTTATATTCTAGATCTATCACAAAACCACAAGAAAAACCAGTTGTTGCCTAGTAATAAAAGCATTCTTAAGCAAGAGCTAACAAGTATTTTTTTCGTATTCGTTTGAGTATTCAAAACAAGTTTTTCTATGTTGTTTTCCTGTTTGTTTCTTGTGCCTCTCAGTGATGTTTAAAGTATTTTTTTTCTCCTTCAGCATTTAGAATATCATATACCTACTACCTGCGCTCCGCGGTTTCATCCGCATAAGTCTCGATCCCGTAGGAATATCGGGATAAAAAGTGATGATATTAGTTAGGAAGTTAGGATAGATTTAATGTTTTAGACATTGAAATGCTAAAATACAAGAAAACCTTAACGTAACCTTGAAATGTCTAGTTGATGTAACTGGTGGCCGAAAATCTGGCGGCGTTCTCGCGCAACGCATGAGCATTGCAATTCAGCGAGGAAATGCCGCCAGCATCTTTGGTACAATGCCTCGAGGGCCTTTTTTATGTTTAACTTAGTTTTAATTCAATTTAGTTAATATTAATAATCATCTTGTAATTTGGATAAGTAAATAAACCAATTTCTATTTGTATAGAAGACCTTTCGTGAATTCCCTGGTTTCATCCAATCCAATTCCTGAATCCTTACTAATATTATAAATGCGAATGTGAGTTTGTTTGTTTGTTTGTTACGCTTTCACGTTAAAACGGCTGAACTATTTTTTATGAAATTTGACACATGTGTAAACCATGACCTGGATTAGGACATAGGATACTTTTTATCCCGATATAAATTCCCACGGGATCGAGACTTACGCGAGTGAAACCGTGGGGCGAAGCTAGTTGTATTATAATTTCTTGTGTGTAATAAAGTATGTTGTATATAATGTTAATTAAAAAATAGGACGTGTTTTGTAACATTTGCTTTACCTTTTTTTTAAAGTAAGTGTTCTATACTTACGGTACTAAAGATGAGGGTGGGTAGACCAGTTCTCCAATAACGATAGTGTCCAGGTCATCCAAATACGTCTTCTTGAATTCTAGCTGCTTCATGGCAATGAAATCATACTTAATTGTCATCACCAGTCTTGATGTGAGAAGCACAATCCTCTCCTTCTCGTTATCCCACAGAGTTATCCTGGAAAGTAGTGATGATTTTGTATGAGAGACAGAATTTAAGTTATGGTCAATCTGAAGCAAATTCCGCGTGGGATGTGGGAAGAAATTCACTCGCGCCGATTGTGTCATCTGACTTGAATAAGAATTAATTTGCTAAAAATGCATGCCAATTAGTTTTACATTTAATAATACCTACTTAGGTAATTGTTTTAGTAAAATGTATGTCTGGTGGTAATGTTGCGTGGTGTTGAAAATGGCGCAAATAGTCCCGTGCCTTCCTAATCTAAAACAATCGATGCGCAGTCCTGGAGGTCTCCATAAGCACGAAGGTCGAAGTTTCGGTCGAAGTTACGGGAATTTTCTACTCCGTAACACTTACGGATATATGAATAGTACCTACGAGGCCCGAACTAATAATGAATGACAACACGATTTTGTGTTTTCCTGTCCGAAAAATTGAATTTGGTACTTGTTTTGACGAGTCAACTACTT
Source organism: Atethmia centrago (assembly GCA_905333075.3). Lineage (NCBI taxonomy): Eukaryota > Metazoa > Arthropoda > Insecta > Lepidoptera > Noctuidae > Atethmia > Atethmia centrago. Next base: position 4,588,030 of record HG995378.1, on the reverse strand, counting down.
TCGGACGGGCTCGTATCTTCGTTGACGGACGGAGAGTAGACCCCCAGGGTCGACGGCGCGTTGTGTTCCACGCGCGCCTCAAAGAGATGTCGTCAGCACAAGTGTAGGGGTCCACTAGGGCCGATGCCTGTCGGGGCACGGATAAGTCCGGAAGGGATACCGAGGCCCCTGGCAACACAGGCAACGGATGGAACATGGGTGGGTTTTAGTCAGTAAGAGTCTGACACACCCTCTCGCTCCGGTCAGAGCGGGAGAAGTTATTTTATAATTTCCCACCCAAAACAAAAAGACCCCCAGGATTCACCTAGTTTAGTCCAAGCTTAACAAATAAAGAAAAATATTCCAATCAAATTTTTTTAGCTAACAAAAGATAAAATTAATAAATACTTGTAGTAGTCAGATATGATAACAACATTCCCCAAACAACAGTAGGTAACAACAAATTTTTGATAAGGTAAAATTGAAAGCGTGATCTTACAAACATTGGCAAATAAATGTAAATATCTGAATGAATGAAACTGTAATGGTCCTTTAGTTTAATAAAGCCTACCTTAGTAATTCAGAGAAATGAATTGTTAAGCAATTTGACACCCAATGTACATTTGCCATTCAAACAACTGGCTAAGTTGTGATTTGAATACATGGACAATTTAAGATGATAGTCAATTATTATACAATTAATATAACATTACCATGATAGTGCATATGCATAAATGATACAAATAAAGAATGTCGCCAATTTGCTCACTCTGTCAACAGCCAGGATCCCAAGTACTCGCCATCTTCAGGGAACAACAGTCCCGTAATACATTCCTGTATAGCAGTGTCCACAACTCCCTTGCGGAATGTGAAGAAGTCTTTAATGTTCTCCTTGTCAAACGGCACATCATAACGAGGGAATACTGCCTGTATGCTTGTTGGTGTAGCTGCAGTTGCTGCTGCTGGAGGGTTTGTTTGATCCTCGGAAGCTCTGGCATCTGTAGCATGAGTTGACATATTGTAGAATATGTGTAGTGTGGAAAGTTCTTTGATGACAGTATGAAAATGGATAAATTCTAATAAAAACCATTTTATATTAAAGTAAGTAGGTACCTGCTCTATGTACATAGGTAATGGATTAATTCTATTCCATATTGGGAATTTAATAGTTACCTACACCAATTACAATGTTCACCTTCGCGCCATATATAGCATATCTACGTTTAATATATTTTTATAGACTATTATTGACAAACTATATTTTTACCCCTCTGAGAGCCACAGAAAAAAACATCCGACATGGAATGTGCTATGGCATAATATTTTCAAAACATACCGGCAAAGGAAGATGTAGAAGAGGTCAAGGAATTTTCACCAGACAACACCGAGGGATTAACACTAGTCGGGGGTTTCCTTCTCGCCGTATTATCCGTAGTATTATTGCGATTACTTTCTGAGCTCTCCGCCACGGTGGTATCTGTAGACAGCTGCAGGGTACCGCCGCGGAATTCCAATTCATCTTGCAAGTCACTCATCCTGTATTTATGTAGTTTTCTTTAGTCTAAACAATGTTTTCTTTTTAAATTAATAATTACTCTGCGTAAATAAAATAATCGACCGACGGACTGATAAGCTACGTCAATGTCAAATGCGTTTCGTTTCACCGCTATGAATATTTTTTGTGTTGAATGTTTTTTCTTGAATCGAATAAACAAAATAGTTTTATATAATATATACAATAAAAATCATTATTATAAAGCTTAATCTCAAGGTTATCATTTTTTATTTATCAAATAACAACACAAACAGTAGAAACTAAACGGAGAATACTGCCAATGGCGGATTTGAATTTTTCATTCTATCAAAAAGTTTGTTTGTTGCAGTCGTAACTCGTAAGTTTAATCGTAAGTAATCTCCTTGTAATCTCTCCTATTTCTTATTTTTGTACGATTGGTATTCCAAATTGGTAAATTCGTTGGTTTGCCGTTCGACATTACTTCACACATACCTACCTAAGTACTTACATATCTCACAGGTAAAGGGGACGCCAGCACGCCACATAGATAGATACTAATTACCGACATACAAAAATAAAACATTTTAATGTAACTACATAGGTACCTTAGATTTCTTTGCCTTTAATAATAAGTAATCTAGCTGAACCGGCAGCGCGAACTTCGTATCGCCTTGGAATCAATAGATGTTGTGTTAACTTATTATCTGAATTAAATTCAGTTTTTAATTAAGATAAATGACTACACAAAATGAATTAAGTTCAATAAATATACAAAAATCAAAATGGAAAGTAATTATTTTAATTACATTGAAATGACTATAATCCATGTGGTAGCAAGGCATTTGCATTACGGCTTTGTTGTGAAAGATTAGATCTTCTGGCTTGCGGAAATGTTATTATCATTGGAAAATTAATCACACAATTCAAAATAACATAATGAAGCAATTATCGATGCCCGCACAATAACAAATGTGTTAACTTCACAAAGTGAACATCTTCGATGGCTACTTAGGTACTGTTTGAAAATCACGATCGAAAAACTTTTCTTGCCACCGACTTCCGAAATCAAAGTAATTTTTCACGTCGTGGTGGTTTTCTTGGAAGTTGGTTGAATTTTGTTTTTTTTTTTTTTGTTTTTATGTTTTTGGAAGTTGGTTGTTTTTTTCACTTTTTGGTTGTGCCTACCCCACACAAATTTGAATTACCGGCTGTGTTAATAAAAGTGACAGGAAGTTAATAAATTTTCCACATAGACTAGGTAAGTGGGAAAAATACTTACCTATCATTGAAGCTAACTCAAAAACTACCCAAGCAAAGTTAATACAAAAAAAATGGTCTACGGCGCAAGCTTCCTCTAAAAAAAAAAACTAAAATCGGTCCACAATTGAAGAAAACCTCGATGAACATACATACATAAAAAATATAAAAAATAATACATAATAATAATAATAATAATAACACCACTGCCGTATCTCTACGTTGACGTCGTGGTGGGGCTTGCGCGCTCCGAACTCTAGGTCTGTGCCAGTAGAGTTTACTTTGCCGGAACGGGCCAGGGTAAGGAGCCAAACCAAGAGAGATACAGAAACCCGCAGGGCAGCATGTGGCGAGCTGTTGGGCAGTAGCGACCCCATGGACCCTATCCCCTGGGAGAAGTCTTGTTCCTCATCTCTAGCTTGCCTTTATTGGCCGGCTGGAGTGAACACTGACGAGGAACAGAGCTCTCACCTCATTCTTGCCTTTATTGGCTGGCTTGAGTGGAGATTCGCAAGAGCAAACGTGCCCGGAGGAAGGAACTATTCCACTAAGATGCTGGTAGGGATCTTGACCGTTCTTCCGGGATTGTCCTGATAGCCGTGGAATACCTCTCCACTCCTCAAGCACCTCAGGAAGTGTTGCCCCCTTGTCACTACGTCACTATGTGCTAGCGGCCGTTTTCGGGGGCCCATTATTGAGTGTGCAAGTCACCCCCTGCCATTTTATCGGTGTATTTTATATAAAGCATTGGTCAGGTAGGGGCCATAGGCTTTCTATAGTCTTAGGAAACCGATCCACTATAGCCTCCCAAACCCATAGCCCAATATGTTTTGTTCCCATGTTCTGTAATAGTCCTGCATCAACCGGGGGTTGTCCTTGGGTGCATCATCATAGAGCAAACAGGGATAATCGTCGGTTGGTGCCTCATTCCATTACAATTGTCCAAGGGGCCTCTGCGAGTTGGCCTCGGCCCCTCGTATGCCTTCCAAAGGTCCGGGACCCCATGGTTCCGAGATATGTAAAGTAAAGAAAAATATAAATAATAATAATACATAAAAAAACATTTCACAATTTCAACAATTCTATTTTAACCGACTTCAAAAAGGAGGATGTTTGTTTGTCAGTAAACTCGAATTATTAATTCACTGGAGTAATCTGACGTATGCTAACTATCACTTTGTGTAATAAAATAGTTATATTTAATCAATTTATATAAGTGTAAAAATCTATAATACAATAATTATAACCATTTTACGAGTACTACACAAAGTGACAGCTAGCACATGTCAGATTACTCAAGTGAATTAATAATTCGAGTTTACTGACAAACAAACCTCCTCCTTTTTGAACTCTTGTTAAAAATAGAATTCCACATCAGAATGATTTAGCGAAATGAAATTAGCGAATTCAAATTGAGTTACTAACGAATTGGAATAATAATGAAAATTCGAAAAAAATGCTGAGAATTCGTGGCGTAATAAAGGGACCGTGCAACTGAATCAGCTGTCAAAGGATAATGCACACAACACCATCTACTGGCATTACCGGAACCAGCATACAAAGCCATGTTCATTTTTGCCAGTGTTTTGTTTCAGTCATGTATCAAAGATAGTATGGTATACTTACAGATTTTATTTGTGTGATTTTCTTACTTTCCAAAGCGCGAAGAAAGTTCTCGGAGCCGAGCCAAACAAAACAAAAACATCGAAATCAGTTAATCCGCTCTCAAGATATCATCGAAAAAGCAGTTCCATTCAAAATGTATGAGAAAACGAATTTTCTTCTTAATTTTTTTTTCGTGAATTTTCCGATGTTTACTTATATATTCTGATATTTGGGGCGGAGGCAATCCAACAAATCAGAGATCATCACAATCGGTCCAGCCGTTCTTGAGTTATACGTAAATGGTGTAACTAACCCGACTTTATTTATAAAGATATCGATACCACGGGGCTCAAAGAGCGCACAAAACACGACTTTCCAGGAGAGTCAAAAAACGAAAAAGAATAATTTTTTTTACTAATATCTTTTTAGGGTTCCGTAGTAAACAAAGAACCCTTATACAAGGTGTTGTTTTGGACCTGCAAAACATTTTAGGAGGTAATTATGTCAGTGATTCTCGACCAGAATAAAAAAAAAAAAAATTAAAATTAAAAAAAAAAATTAAAAAAAAGATAAAATTTAAAAATCTTAAATAAAAAGTATTATTGATTATTGACTTGGTATCGTATTGTTATACGATTATTTACGAGTTTCATAACAACCTCCTGAAATGTTTTGCAGGTTCAAAACAACACCTTGTAGTATCGCCATGTCCGCCTGTCTGTATGTCTGTCCCCACTGTAGCTCAGAGACGCTTAGTACTAGAAAGCTGTAATTCGGCATAGGTAATTAATCACGCCGACAAAGTGCTAAAACAAAATCATAAAAAAAACTGGGTAGGTAGGTACTTGCCTTGCACGTAACGTGGGGATGATATTTTTTTTTTGTCTGATTATCTGTGATACAAAAAATACCAGTTTAAATTTGAAATTTTAACAAGTTTATTCATATCGAAATCAAAATAAAAAAATATTTCAATGCACTTTGTCTTTTTTTAGAGATTAGAGGAAAGTTTAGGATAAGTTGCCTCGTCCTTTTATTCTCTACGATGGAGAAAGCAATGTACAGCGAAACTGAAGTGGGGGCAATGACTTCCCAGTCACCGCCGGCGGCGACTGGGAATTTTTATTCCCATTTGCCTCCGGTGGCAATCCCCGCGGGGGCGACTGGGAATGAACGGAGAAGTCGTTCTAGTTTTTCTTCATCGGACAAAAAGTTAAACTTTCAGCATGAATAAGTGCTTCATCCGAGGGAGCTTTGTAGATTTCAGGGCCGATAATAACATCCATTTAGAGTTTCAATCGTATGATCTTTAAAATTACCTACTCATATTTATCGTAATGAACAATTTGTAAAAAATTCTGTGTACTCAATTTATACAACCTAAACGATCATGAATAATTGTGATTTGCAGCCATAATTCACATTAAAACTGCGTTAAATGCACTAGAATTTTGGGTAGTACAGGACATGTTTTCGAGAATTCCGCTACTTTGAGTATACATTTTGTAGTGTATGTAGATATCAATATATCACGCTACAAACCGATAACGTTACGGTACGGTATTGTGACATTGCCTCGGGCGCGCAAGTCGCACAGTGGGCTGAAATCGCGAAGTGTGAACTTAAGGATTGGTATGTACATTTTTGAAATCTATATACTAATACAATATTTTTATGATCCGACGACATTTTTCGTCAAGCCGTTACTTACAGAGTTATACTGCTTTCAATATTGTATGAAAAAAAATATTAAAATAATAGATGTTTTTGTATGTACGTGCAAAAATATTCCACACTACTCCAGTGACGTCATTTGTTTGTGTCCAAAACACGGCCAAACCGGTTTTCTTATCAGTAGACGCGTAGTAATTAGTGACGTCATGACGTGCACCAATCAGAAGGTAGTAATTATGCAAGTAGTTAGTCACCGAGAGGGTAGGAAACGTCAAACGACAAGCTTAATTCGTTGTTATCTACGATTACATACGGACTACCCTGCTAAATTGACTTTTGTGAAGTTACGGTTGACGAGTTTTTGTGAAAATGTTTAGTTGATATGTTCGTGAAATTAAAAGCAGCTGAGTATTAAAGATAATAACTTTTTGTACAATGAAATTAGGTCAAAAACATCTGGTTTAAGCAGTGATAATGATAAAAAACTGAAGGACTTTTGTGCAAAGTATTGTTTTAATATTTATAAGAAATAGGGAAGTTCTCATCGTAAGGAACAAGTATTCAAAAGCAATTATAGTGAGTGGTTAGAGTCAGAAATATTGTGGCCAGATTTTGTGCGAGTTTTGGTGGAAAAAGAAGACGAATTAGTTCCCAGTTCATCTACACAAATTGTAGATCCATCTCTAGAGAAAGCATCAATTGGCACATCGACCGAAGTAAGTCCTAGAAAATCTTTCACTGAATTAGGTCCTAAGCAAAAAAAGAGACGTGTAAAACATACTCTGACAAGTATGGATTCAGACGAATTATCACATGCATATGTTTCAAAGTTAAAAGCAGATGGAAATGACAGTATTGCAGAAATATTAGAGTACTTGCTTAAGAATCCACAAGAAGTGCAGAAAGTAAAACATTGTCTTTTTGTTAAAAAAAAAGATGAAGCTTTAGGCTTGTTTTTGTCACTTAAAATGACGAAATGGCACTATAATACGCTGCGGAAAAGCACCGAACAAGTAACCACTGTTAACATATTTCCCTCCTACTACGCACTACAAAATGAAAAACTAAAATGTTATCCACCTAAAACTGCTATTACAGTAACAGACACATCAGCTAGAACAGAATTGCAGGCTCTTTTGGACATTACTGTGAAAGGATTAATTAAATCAACCCAATTGATGAGACGTATAAAGAAATGACACTGATAAGTAAATGGGGTTTTGACGGTGCTTCTAATCAAGCCAACTATAAGCAAAAAATGCATTTAGACACCACAGAAAAGACTGATTATGATGATTCTAGTGTTTTTATGGGTAGTTTGATACCTATCAAATTGGTTTCTGGTGATCAACTTGTTTGGGAAAATGACACTCCTAACTCTGCTCATTGGTGTCATCCACTCTTTTTCCAATTTGTAAAAGAGAACAAATGTACTATTCTGCGGGAGAAAAATGCAATCGAGGCAGAGAGAGATAATTTAGTGAAGACAGAGATTGGAGAAATGAAAATCTCACACGACTTAATATTAACGATGATAGATGGTAAAGCGACAGCTATTCTTTGCGATACATCATCTCAAAGATGTGACATATGTAAAGCTACTCCAAAGGAGATGAATGACTTGCCTTTGATATTGACATAGAAAGTTGATGTCAACTTATATAAATATGGTCTATCGTCGTTACACATTTGGATACGTTTCATGGAATGCATTCTTCATATATCATATAGATTACATTTAAAGACGTGGATTGTTAAGGGTGACAGCAAGGATATTATGCAGAGCAGAAAGAAAGATATTCAGGAAGCGTTTAAATCTCAAACAGGACTTTTAATTGATGTCGTAAAACAGGGCCACGGTACAACCAATGACGGAAATACCGCTAGAAGATTTTTTGAAAACTCCGAAATTGCGGCTTCGATCACAGGAGTCGATGAGAATTTGATAAAACGTTTTTAAACCATACTAGAGGCAATTTCTTCTGGTCACCCAATATATGTAATTAAGTTCAAAGAGTATACCGAAGTTACCATGAAATTGTATGTAAATTTGTATAATTGGTATTGCATGCCTGCAAGTGTACATAAAGTTCTTGCTCACGGAGCAGATATAATTGAGAATTTGGGTATAGTGCCAATTGGAAAATTATCTAAAGAGGCTGCTGAAGCTCGAAATAAGGATTTCAGGAGATATCGTACACATCATTTGAGAAAATTCTGTAGAAAGGCTACCAATGAAGATATAATGAATAATTTATTAATTAGTTCTGACCCACTTATTTCAAAAATATGTCACAAACTGTTGCGAAAACACAAAGCCCTCTCAGAAGAGGCAAAAGCTTTGTTGATTATTATGGATCCTGACGATAATGATCAGGAAAACATATTACATTTAAGTTCAGACCTATCACTGTACAATGAACCTGAATCTGGCTTTTCTGAATAATCAATTAATGGTGCCCGTGTCTAAACACAAACAACGTTTTATGTAGTGGATTAAGCCTACTGGGGACACCACTGTTAAAAAAAAAACGCGCCTAGTTCTCTACCTCTGGGGTGGTGTGGAAAAGAGAATAAAAAAAAAATATCTCCAAAATCGCAGCATATCGCAGTACCAGATTATATGCTAAAATAGGAAAATAATTTGTACTATTTTAATCTATGAACCGTTTGTTGAGAGCTCTTGAGAATTAGAGATTTTCACGAAGTTATGTTTTTTTCATACAAAAAAATCTTTAAATATTCATAACATTGAAAACAACGGTCAAAACGTAAAAGTCGTAGAACATTATTAAATTGTATTTGATAGTAGATTTCAATTCCGTTTTTTTTTAATAACTTAATCAGTTTTTGTTGGTTCCTAAGTCTTCTACGAGTTCATATCGGCCCACCGCGCGTCGCTTGTTTATAAATACCGGTCCGAATGGTGAGGGGGGCAGGTCGTGTTCGGACTGTCGGCCTGTGCGTTGGTGCATTGGCAAGTCAACTATTACTATCAATAAATAAGCATATTTTACAATAACGAAACTAAAAGGAAAACTATCACCAATCCCGACAAGAGTCACGTGGTTCTTTTTTCGAAACCCCGACATAACCCCGTCCCCCCCAATCGCTCACCTTGTTCGGCAAGCCTATCCTATGGGAGAAGCAAGCCAAATATCTAGGTGTGACTCTCGACGAGCACCTTTCCTTCTCAGAGCACATAAAGAAGGCGCGTTCGCGTGCCACTTTCGCTCTCGGTAGACTCAATCAAAAATCAAAATATTTTATTTCACATAAACCTACATGGGTACTAGTTTATGAAACGTCAGAAGCTAGGTGCACGGTTCCAATTGTTCGTTTCCTATGGAGAAGAGCCGGAAAGAATCTCCACGGTTACTCTTTTAAAAATAATTGACTTTTACAATGTTTTCAAATCACAGTGTTAATAGGTACCTATGGGAGGACAGTGTAGGCCTGTCAATAAGTACCAAGTGCTTAACAAAAAATAAATGGTCTACAAATCTAGTCTATTAAGCCTACAACGTTCTCACATTCACAAAATACAAAAGAATCTATGTAAAATATTAATAAAACAATAAAAATAAAAACCTATTTAAACCAAATTACATGTTTGCCATTACAAGTATAACATGTCTGAATTAATATCCTGTCCACAAAAGTCACTAATAAATTGGTCGTTCGCTGGACTTTGTAGTGAATGGACGTGTCGATAGTCCTCTCCGTCAAATGTTCAATAATATTTTTTACTGTGCGCAGCGTGCGCGTCATTTGCACGTGTCGGCCATCGAAATCGATCAGTGTTTATCTTTTTGTCTTTGTGTCGTTAAATAAATCGCTAGAGCTGTGCAAAGGTATAGTGGACAAGGCGTATGTGCGCTCATGATCCCAGGCGAACGAGCCAGTGCATACGATGGATGATCCTGACCCCGTCCAAGCTAATCTGGTGAGATCCACCCATATCTTTTAGGGATCAGCTGAAAAGTTCCGCTTAAACTATAATACGCGTGTGTCAATTTATTACTCCTTAATATTCCTTAATCCTTCAACACTCAACATTTACCCTGGGCAGTTATTGGATGATAATTTATTAATACCTCTTCTAACTAACTAATGAATTTCTTGTACTTTATAATTATAACATTAAGCTGAATTCCCAGAAACTACTGTACCTAAAAAAATTGATTATTTCTTTAGCTTTACAAAAAAATCACTAGCTAAGCAAATAATCTATCCTCTCCAAAAAAACCGTAAATCAGTTTTATTATACCCATGTGCGCCGGGCGTCGAAGGCCTGTTTTATTGAATCCCAGCCACAACCGAAAACAATCCCTACCCTGAATTTTAAATCTTCATAACAAGACACATCTCTTTTCACAAAAATAAAAAAGTTGACAATTGTTAGACAGCGCGCTACCTGCTGCGCACGGCTCATTTACGCCACATGTATTACCCAAACAAAAGCTTGTCCACTTGTCTGTACGATGAGACCTCGATAAATATGTTTCGGTGAACCATGGTGGCGACAAAACTTACTTAGCACTTCTGAATAATATTCAAGACTTTCTTCCTAACAGCAATCTTTCCCAGGAACAAAGGATAACAAAATACATAACCGCACAGTTTAACGAGACGTTCTGGTGAGAAGAATGTATCCCTATTGCCGCCTCCGAATTTTATCTCGTAAATGTGCATAAGTAACGAGAACACGCGGGTGTATTCACCTGCCGGCGAATCAGTACCCGGCAACATGCACGTCTTCTACAAAGACCAGCACTATGATAGCTGGGACCCCGTCCAAGCTAATCTAATATTAGCTTGGACGGGGTCAGGATCATCCATCGTATACACTGGTTTGTTCGCCTGGGATCAGGAGCGCACATACGCCTTGTTGTTGTTTAACGACACAAAGACAAAAAGATAAACACTGATCGATTTTGATGGCCGACACGTGCAAATGACGCGCACGCTGCGCACAGTAAAAAATATTATTGAACATTTGACGGAGAGGACTATCGACACGTCCATTCACTACAAAGTCCAGCGAACGACCAATTTATTAGTGACTCTTGTGGACAGGATATTAATTCAGACATGTTACACTTGTAATGGCAAACATGTAATTTGGTTTAAATAGGTTTTTATTTTTATTGTTTTATTAATATTTTACATAGATTATTTTGTATTTTGTGAATGTGAGAACGTTGTAGGCTTAATAGACTAGATTTGTAGACCATTTATTTTTTGTTAAGGACTTGGTACTTATTGACAGGCCTACACTGTCCTCTCATAGGTACCTATTAACACTGTGATTTGAAAACATTGTAAAAGTCAATTATTTTTAAAAGAGTAACCGTGGAGATTCTTTTCGGCTCTTCTCCATAGGAAACGAACAATTGGAACCGTGCACCTAGCTTCTGACGTTTCATAAACTACTACCCATGTAGGTTTATGTGACTATAGCCGCATATCGGTCTGTAATACGGGTTACAGAATTTACGCATCCCACATTTGGACAAAAATTGACGAAATAGTAAAAGCATTAGGCAACTACCAAGCTGCCTTTTTAAACAATAGGCCAACTAATAGAGGACCACATTTTTACGCTTAACCTGTTAAGCCCCGCGCGACACCGATTCGGAGTCAAACAATAGAAAATCAATTGTGTCTCTTAGCTATCCTTGACCAATTAAAAGGGTCTTCGATGAAGAACGGCGTGCAGGAAATAGAATGTCTCGCCCTCGCCCTCAACATAGAAAAAGCTTTTGGCAATGTCGACCTCAACGCACTACGAGATATGCATTTAATACAACGAAGATTTGTTAGTTCGTTGTTGGTTGTTGTTCGTTGTTTAATACAACGAACTAACAATTCACTAACCAGGTGGTTAGTGATTTGTTAGTTCGTTGTATTAAAATATCCCGTTGAACAATCAAAGTTTATATTAATTAATGAGCGAACATACATCAAAGAGTGTGGCCAGGGACTCATTACAGATGACCTAGAATGGCTAGAAAGAAACCTATACCATATTAAATCATATTAGCTAGTGTTGGCCTCTAAATAAATAAACATAAATACTAATTAAGGACTCCATAACTACACAGAAAACGACCCATATGACCATTAATGAAATAAAGCTACCTACAGTCGATGAAATTAAATACCCAGGCACACACATAACATCTGCATTATGCACTGAAAAGGCACAATTAAAAAACGCTGTAAACAGGCCACTAGAAACGCAAAATCACTATTACCATTCATAATAAACTTGTGGCTAATGTTACATGCAGCAATGCAGTACAAGGCCCAATCCAACAAAGTCGGCCGACCTATTTACACTTGGAATGACAACCTAAAGTAGGACATGACTTCCTTCGACAAGGAAATCAAGTTTTGGATGGACACGGCTGAAGATCGAGATAAGATTACGAAGGCTGCTAGCGAGATTTACAAGAAATCAGAAACGGATAGTAGCGAGACCTCTGATGAACGAAACAGCAACGTGTAACACAGCATAGCAGTTGACACAGAAAAAGGTCGAGAAAGCAACTGGACCTGAGCCAACCTGGTGGCGACGTTGTTAAAAGATTCCCGCCCATAGATAAATCACTCGTCTCTCCACTATTCCATTGCTTACTTTAGGATGCATATCCGGTATGGCTCTAATAATCCTTTCTATCCTAAGGGCACGTCTTCCTGACCATTACCGCCCCCCCGGCTCTTTGATATGCAATGGTCTCTGTAGTCCCATGAAACATGAGACTCCAGGGACTAGTGTGAATCCTTGGGTTCATTCGAGCAATCGAGTCTGGTTTAACCACGCTAGGGTCGATGCATTTCATTAATTCCACAAGTCACTAATAAATAGTTTGATATCAAAATCCATTCCGTTTTAAATGCACGCAGCAAACTATCCCTTAAGTGCCAATTGCGTATTTACACAGCGCGCATCCTCCATCCATCATGACATATGCCTATGCAGTTTTCGCACACGCTAAGCGCCACCACATCCACAGGATGCAGTGCCTTCAAAACCGTTTCCTGCGTAAGGCAACGGGATCCCCCTGGTTCGACCTCAAAATTCCCACCATCCAGCTGTTCATGAAACGCAATGCCAAGCGTTTCTTTTATTCAGCCGTCAATCATCAAGGCCAGGGGTCAGGCAAGGGGATGTCAAGGCCACCAGTTATAGGCCCTCTAAAATTAGCTCAGTTCGCCGTCCGAGGCATGTTCTCACTGACCTCGATGACCCCATTACCCTCCTCCTGGAAAGCAGTAGGGCCACGAGTACATAATCAGCCTATAATGTTGCTGGGACACAGGCCTATGACAAACAGATATTCCAACCCGAGGCCGAGGTCCCTCGCGAAGACCCCGACGTAATCCCCCCCCCCCCCCCCCCGACCCTTGCTCGATGAAGTGGCAGCCCGCGCCGTAGCTGAGCCTGTAGCTTTAAATTCCCCTGATAATAATAGTTCTGATCCAGCCTGTCCCACCTTGCTGTCCTCCCCCAGCGACGCCCTTAGCGTGCAGTTGCTTAGTAATTTTTTTACCTGCTTGAGTACAGTTTGTTCATTGTTTTGTTGGTATACTGGCGTGTGCTAGCTAACATATGGCAAGTGTGTAATTTAATCCAATGTTTTGTGTTTCGTAATGTTATTTACTTTGCATACGATTTGTATAGAATCAAGTTTATATAACTAAACAGACAGATATGCTGCTGGGGAGTTTGTTCCACCACTTCTTCTTCCCAGCTAAAGCACTAGGAAGTGGTGAAGGGCGGGCATTTTTGGCGGACTGTCTTATGTAACTTTGACGTTCGAAAAGTGCTGATTTTCAGTCTAGTTTGAATAAATGACTTTTGATTTTGATAATGTAAGGAATTCGCCCCTCGCTGGAGGCTTTGAGTTCGTTTAAGGCAGCCACAGGATAGTCCGGTTAAGTAGTCACGGCAGAACACAAGTATTGAATATGGGAAGTCAGGTAAAAAGGAGAAGTGGGTTTATTGAGAAAAGAGCACAACATAGACAGAGCCCTCACCTCTTTACGCTGACGAATGGGTAACGAATGGGTACTTACGAAGATTGAAAACGAATCGAATGCAATTATTGAGAAGCCGGTCAAGTTTATTGAGGAGATCAGCATTCAGGTCATAGTAACTCACGTCACCATAGTCAATAATGGGAAAGATTACGGTCTGTACATGCATTGCCTTGATGTGTGATTCGAGAAGATTTTTCAACCGATAGAGCGACCGCAACGTTCCGGTGACTTTTTACCAACAGCCGTAACCTGCTCTCACCAGTCAAGACAAGTGTCGACATGCAGACCAAAATCCTTAACATCGGAGCTAAACGGAATGACTGAGTTGTCAAAGATTACAGGTGGCAAAGATAAGTTATTCAGCTTCCTTATGCTGTGGGGGCTCCCTATTATGATAGCCTGACACTTGGTAGGGTTAACCGCCACCCCAAATCAATCAGACCAGTTTTTGACCACACCTAAATCCCGGTTTAGCTCCTCCTCTTTTATGAAGTCTCTGTACCATTCTTCTCCATACGGAACTACCTTCTAAAATCATAATTATTTTCTTCTAAATTTTGACGATCAAAAGTGCCTTTTAATGGCCTTCTTGAAATAAACTATTTATATTTTGACTTTGACTTTGATACTGAAAATATCGTAAGTACCTACATACTTACGTTGGTAGGAGGCACATAGGTTATTAAATTAAAACAACAGTTATACAATATTTATTTATTTTACAAAAATAATTGGAACTAAATAAAAAAGAACTAAAGTCTTACTTCTACTTTCTGGCACAAGTTATTAAGTAATATGGCAAAAATTTATTTAAACCGGTACATATTCGATACGTAGCTAGTACATTCACTATTTTTGCTAAGATTTATATACTTAGTATTGACAAAAATGCACTTAAATAATATCCTAAAACTGTACAGTGTATTTCATTTACAAATACAATATAATTACATACATTTACCTAATTACTCAGTTATAATTAAGTACAGTATTGCAAGTTAAAATTGCATAACAAAATTGAAAACAAATATATTTTAAAGGGGGGAGTTATAGTATTTTTAAAGAAAAAATTTAATAATTTATAACAAATTAGGCTTGTAAAAGAATTTTGAAATAAATTAAAAATAATATTAGTTCAAAGTTGAATCAATAATTATTCTTCATTACATGACTGAAAGCGAGTACCTACTGCTTCCTAATTGCGAAACACAGTTTGAATGCCAGTCCGAGAGCATTGAAGGATATTGCTTATTCATTGCTTCATAGGTTTGAAAAGTTCGTCTGTTGAACAACGTAAATAACGCTATGGACTTGGATGAACTATCAAAATGAAACCAATTGCTATAAATTATCATTTTAGGTGTGTTACACAGTTACCTCTCTCTCTCTCTCTCTCTCTCTTAAACCATTATAAAGTAAATTAGCATTTATTTGAAACAACAAAACCCCAATTGCGTAACACTTTCCATCAAAATTCATTACTTCATATTTTTGAGACGTTCTTCTGCTCGACAACTTATCGTAACGAATGTTGTTTTAATGTAAAATAAAAAAAATATAATTGTAGGCACTTATTGTGTTACGTAATTACCCCGCAGGTTTGGTTGACAACCATAAATATAATGATTATCTTCGAAATCCCTGCATTTTTCAAATCGACTTTTAAAACCAATACTTAACCCTTGAATGCGACGTGGAGGAATTCAATTATATATATATAATTATACCACATTATAAATAGGGTACATTCTGAATTAAGCCATAATCGCTCACAGCGCTCAAATCAATCATTTGCGTTCCGATTTAGATAATTATCACGATTATGACAGCTGAGAGCTGTCAACAATTCGGAACGCTCGTGAACGCGCTCACAGTGCTCGCTCATCGTCAAAACTTATAACATAACCTCAAACATTGCACAAAAAGGACCGATTAGAACGACGATTCGTCCAGTGATGAAGAGGATGATGAAGTACTTCAATTAGCGTATTTATATGCTTCCAGCAAAAAATTACCCCGAAGAAAAATACCACAAATTACAAATTACGTAGATCATGCAACAATAATTAAATATAATGCCCATAAGTTTAAAACTCATTTCAGGTACGCTGTTACGTCTTGGATGTTAATGTATCCCACTGAGCCCTATCGTATGCTCTGATGTGAGCATGACAGAAATTTGTCGCCCGTTAGACTTGTCGGCTATATTATCTTGAATACTCATGGTTGGATTGCAGTATTTGTTTGTGTATACACCACAAATTTATTCTTCTTTGGTGGCGACTGTAGCCAGAAGCGCAATTTCGAAAATGCCACGTTGGTAAGTTTGATGAGACTCAAAACGAAACAGCACAACTGTCATTTTTGACAGTGGTCACGGTGATATTAATTTAGGGGATGGTCAGCGTTGTCACAAGATGGCGCATGTCATGACGTCATCTATGACAATTCACGGGACACCGTTATCGCGCTCACGCTAATTCGGAACGGGTATAAGCACGCTCAAATTGATTACAGCGCAATTCGGAATGTAGCCATAGTCAATCACTCAGCTGTCAAATTCTTTCTGACAAGTGAGGGATTAAACTTTTGAAATATAGATTATCATTTATTTTTATAATATTTTACAAATGTATACAAAATTTGAGCTACTTGAACAAAATAAAGTAACTGTCGTTTTTTTTAATTAAAATAATCTATTCTATTCTACAGGATACATTAAAATAATATTATGAAGTATCATGTAGAATAAGGATTTACATGTCATGCATTTTTTTTTAGTTCCTTAATTTTGTTTATCTCTTCAATGTAAGTATTCGAGAGTAGCTCATTATACAGTCCTTTCAAAGTTATTTTACGTTTGGTAATCACTGTCAAAATTACAGTGATCTTTATTGTCGTTGACTGCGGTTGGTTTGCAGCTGTCAGAGGTAAAATAAATGTGGCCGTCCTAGTAGCAGCTACACCGGTTGGCAGGGCAATGTGGCGGGTACACGATGCACTGGTCCATACAGTACACATCAGCCCCCGCACGACCTTCCAGCTCGCCCACAGCATCGCATACTTGCCTGGAAATATTACAATGTCAGTTAGATATTGATTGAGATACAAACACAACAAAGATGCATGCCACAGATGGCGCTACTTGTTCGTTCTGTGGCCATCATGAACTTTTGATGTATTCCATTTTCAAATCCTTGTTTCCAACAATAATTTTATTGATTTTATTTTCACATAAACAAATATCAACTAAAAACAAGTGCAAATTAAGTTAATTTCAGAATGACTTTTGAATTTTTTTGAAGTTGGTGCGCAAAAGTAACTTTTCCAAAAAAAACATTTAGGTAATCTGTTTACATTTTTGGAAACTGAATTGCAAAATCAAGATAGTTAAGTACTCTATTCTAGTTTTTAAAGGAAAAGGAACCTACGCTTCGCCATGTCCGCGTGTCTGTCTGTCCGCGACTTAGCTCTGAGACTCTTAGTACTAGAAAGCTATAATTGGGCATACCTACATATTAATCACGCCGGTCAAGTGTTAAAATAAAATATATTTTTTTAGGGTACCGCTCTTACACGTCAAGTGGGTCTATCCCATTGTGTGGGGTGTCGTTGGAAATGTCAATTAAAAGTATTGCTAGTGTGGGAAAACCATTTTTCGATTAGGGGATTCGTTTGCGAAATATTAAGCTTTAGTGCTATTTGTTTTTGTTTTGATACAGTCAGGTGTCCCCCGCCCCCGACGTTAAATGGTTGTTTTTGAATACGTGAAAAAAATCACGGCAATAGCATATAAAACGATATTAAAAGAAAAAATATCACAGCTAAGTAAACTTTACAAGTTCGTTAACTAATAAAGTTGACTTAGCTGATATTTTAATAGTCGACCAACTTACATTTGCAGTTGGAATGCACAAGAGAACATGATTTTCAACTACAATGTAAACTCTGGTTTTGGGATAAATTCATCCCAACTACGGAACCTTTCATTGTGCGTCGTCCGACACGCATTTGGCCGATTTTAATAACAACGAAACACCGATGATACTCACGGACAAGTACACAAATCTTCAGGACAGTTGGGTGGGTACCGCAGACAGTTGGTCTGACACCAGCTCAGCATACCCGGAAGTCTTCGGAAAGTTTTAGTCGGCACACACACTTGATCCCTGAAAAGTTATTGTAATATATTATTGTTAGCCTAACATTGGCACATTTGGCATTTTTATGTACACAGCCTAAGGTTGAGTACCTACCTATAGCCCGGGCGGTTATTTAATTAAACCAGTTCGTTGGTGACAATAAACTAGAAACTAGTGGAAACGAGTTTCATCTTACATTATTGGGTCGATTTCAAATTTGGAGCCAAAAAGCATTATATTTGATATAATTCTCGTTAAATTATGTTAAATCGACTTCTTGAAGACGCGATTGTCGTATCACTGTAAATTAAGGAGATAGGCCTACAAAACGAACACATTTCTCATTAATGTCAATAGTTCTAAGGGCTTGTCATGCTCACTCAGATGTCTCGCTGATGGTGGCGCGTGTGTTGGATCATTTAGCTCCCTTCAAAATGGTTGAGCTGAATGGTGATGATCCATGAGTCATGCTCGTGAACGGGCGCCATCAGTTGGGACTGGTCACCTCTTAGCGGCCTCGGCTTAATTTATTTTATTTTGGAATTGTTTTTCGTTTATTTCGGTACTATATATGTTCGCGTTTTTTTTTTTACATCGACCTCACATTTAGTTATAAAGTCAACATTATTTATACTAATGTTTATGTTACAATATAATTTAAAAGAGTGTCCATAGAGTTTCTTGCCCGTTCTTCTCCATAGGTACCTACTACGCTTTGGATTGGGCAACTAACTTCATATTTTCGAACTGACCAACTCCTTGTCAATTTAAAAGTGCCTGTAAATGGTTTAATTGAAATAAATGCTTTGAGGTTGAGTTTGAGTTTATATTTTCTAGATTACTATATAAAACAAAAAAATTGTGCAGGAAAATGGAATTTTATTTTTACACTTTTTAATATGATTCTAAAGGAAGGATTGTTGAGACATTAATCTTAAGTAATAATAAAAAAAAACATTTAATAGCATTTTGAAAAGAGTTTGAACACGTAATTTAATTTGTGTAACTGTAATAAAACGCATCAATAAACACCTGCGATTAAAGGCTTCTACATACTGGCGCGACTTGTCGCGACACAAAGGCACCGCTTGTAGCGCTACAGGCGGTGTCTTTGTGTTGCGTCGCGTCGCGCGACAAGTCGCGCCAGTATGTAGGAGCCTTAACACCCTGCTATACCCTGCCTCTCACCCCGCGCGATCATTAACTGTCATGTGGTTTTTTAGTAACCGAACGCACCTAAAGACGAAAATATTTTAGTATATTTTAAATTCATAAAAAACCTACTTTTTGACCCTAAATTTGAAAACTACTATTACGGTACACCTAAGCAAGAATACCTAAACGATAAAAAAACATTGATGTCAGAATGAAAGAAAATAATAGGATAGAGGTAAGTTGTGTGCGCAAATAAAGAAGCTTGGCTATTTCAACGCATTTACATTGTAGCATAGTTTTAATCATCAACGTGGAGCAAGCATCTACGTGGAGAAATAAAGTCGTGTAAGATCGGTTTGGTGTTAAATAAATACAAGAACATTTTTAGTCAACCGTTCCTGAAAACTTAAAATTCATCACTTAAATTAATTTCTATAAAAAAAAGCCTCAAAATTAAGCGTCTACTCTAAACAGGTAAAACACAAAGGTTTTCTGTACATTCTTGCAACACAGGATCATGTTAGTCACAAGTACAAATACAGGGTTTATACAACTGTACACTTCTTAATATACGAAGAAAAAAGATTTGGGGTTTGACAGTTTGTTAGTTACGTCAGGTTGTACACAAACATTGAGAACTAAACTACGACACAGTCATCCAAGAGAGGTGGAAAGTTTATTCACAAAGTCACCACCACGTCGTCAACCAAAACCTTTAAATCATTCCAAGGACATGACAAATTATACCTAATGATCGGTGGAACAAAGTCCTCCACAGAATCTGTATCAATATCGTTGCTGAAAGAAAACGATCAATATTATAGTGCACGTTATTGACAGTGAACATATAATTTTATACATTACACATATATGATTATGTTTTACCTAATTACGTACGATTCCTTTCGGATATCCTTCAGTATTTTTCTGAAATAATTAAGCCACAAGATACATATAGTATTATAGATGGTACTTACATAAATAATGAGATACTTACGTACAAAGTACGAACATATAACAGATAATAATAATGTGACAAAAGATACACAAAATATAGACAAAATGATACATGGGATGAGCAAAATTGTAGATAGTGTTATCGAACCTGACGACAAGAGGGTAGACATTTCTGGGCATGTTAAAGTCCCTGTAGTACAGAAGGAAGGGATAGTCCCTCCTGAGGTCTCCGGCGAAGGCAGGTGGTAGACCGCCGGTGCTGGTGATTACGCTGACGTCAGCACAGTTCCTGAAGGTCTCCGAGCGACCACACCCGACGGCCTCCGTGCCGTTAGAACATACTCCCCACATATTTCCTGGAAAACAATAACGATAAAATAATGATATTTATTTCTGTAAGAAGATTTATGCAATCACTTACACGTAATTTTTTTTTAAACTGGGTGTGTTCGGTGTTTCCTATCCGAATACTTGAGAAGAAAAACTGAAGATCCTGTGAGGACCATGTATGTAGATTAGTGTCTGAAATCATCTTTTGAGGAAAGATCCACACTGATTTGAGTGGACCAGTCCACTCAGTGCACGCAATTGTCTGGATACTTTAGTTTTCACGACCTGTCCTATTTAATACTCAATAAGTACCTATGGGATTAGTTGTTCTCATTATCACATCTTCAGTAGTCAGTTTATCTCACCGGTATAATAAGTCCATTGTAACACACACTGCGTGCATGTGATGTAGGGAGGCAGCCGCACCCTGTATCTGAAGATCTCCTTCTTAGCAGTGTCCAGTGGAATCAGGAACCTATCTTCTCTCGTCTCGGATATGTACAATGGGAACCTGGAAATTATGAAATTAAATTTTTGAAGGAAGTCTCGTCTAGAGGCACTGGCTGTATTAGGGTTTAAGACTTCAGCTGCTTCCCAATTTTACAATTTTGAAAATAAAATCATCATCGATAGCTAAAAGGGCTAAGAATAATGGAACTGATAAAAATAGTAAGCTCTTATGGTTCGTACAGGGTGATTTATGAGCTAAAATCAGATATTTATTACGAACCTGTCAAAGCATTCCTGTGTGGCTTCTTGCTTCGGGTTATTGTTTGGACATAGCTTCATTACGAACGTTCCGAGATGGTTTGCTGTCAACTCCACTTCCACTTCGATTTCCTGTTGAATTGGATTAGTTTCCTATGTAACTGCACTGTACTAAAATTACCAAATATACAGTGACAGTATTCTTTGTTAATTTAGCTACACATTGGTTGTGCACTCTTTTAAAATAAGTATTTCAGACTGCTGAAAAACTTGAACGTTGACTCCTGACTCCATGCCTTGGGAATTTAGAATGGAGCCTTTATTGCTGGCAGCACTGTCATCAGTATAGAATGTCATCTAATCTACCGGTGATAAGTCTACCCCTGTACTTAAACTAATTAAAGTCATGCTGACGAGAAAGTCATTAACTATTTCTTATTACTTACTTCCCATCAAAACATCGATATTTTTTGTTAACACTGACCTGTCCAACGCTGTAATGCCTGGTGACGATACCTTTCCCGTACATACCACCAGCTTCATGAGGCCGTGGTTCAGGTACGTGGTGCGCGTCTCCGCAAACACCACATTTACCTTCGTTCTGCTCCCATTGGACTGAAATGTTTTAAGAATTATGTGAAGATGAAATGCTTCGAAAACCTTAACGACGAGGAGGGAAGACCAAAACCTGAATGCGAAAACCAGACCTTAAATTCCCAAGAGACCTAAAGAGGAGATTGATGGTAAATTCCAGATACCTACCTACTCTAACTAGAGAATCTACGATAAATTGTACATAATATGTGAGTATATTCAGCTGTAAAAAAAATACCACGTGGCGTTTTGTAAAAAAATAAAAGTTATCTGCCAGTGAAATCCCGTTAAAATCGGTCCAGCTCTTTCGGAGATCAGCCGGAACAAACATATAGACAGGCAGATAGATAGATAGAAAATTTAAGAATCGTTTTGTTTTTGTTTTACCTACCCGTATATGTATACTCGTACTTACATACGAATTTAGTAAAAAGCTGTTATTTTGACATTACAAACAGGCATTTAAATTTTATTTATTTGTTTAAATAGCTGTGCACAATTAGATTTAATAATTACTAGCCGATGAAATATGAATTAAGTACCTACCTAATTAAAGTTTCTGATCTCGGTCAACAATTTTAGAAATTAATATTTGAATAGTTAAGTCTACTTAATTGCAATAAAAATCTGACTCCAATTATGCATATTTGAATAACTACATTTCTTTAATTAAGGCTCATAGATATATACATATACATATCGCGCCAGGCTACACGAGCCTTAAAGATTCATTGCATGAACAATTTTTTTCAAAAACTAAATATATAGTGTATATATCGGTAGAAATAACTTTGTAAAATATTTATTTAATTTATAAATACTTAATTATATATTTAATAAAAAAAAAACATTAAAATAATATTAAATCAGAGAAATAGTTTAGACTTCTATATAATCGATACCTACACTGCGTTAAAAACAAAAAAAAAAATAAACCAAAGGTATTTGTTTCATAGACTGACCATTCACAATAGTCAGATTCTTTAGTTATGAGTACAATCCGACTTACACGAACGTGACTCGCATTTGCTTTTTAGTAAATTAAAAAATGCAATAGAAGATAAATTCTAGTTTAGTCCTGTCAAATTAATCAGCGCTTGACGTAAATTGACGTAATTTTAGTAGGCAAGTTTTTAATCACGTCTAAACTTGTATGGAGTAGTGACAGGCGCTGATTAATTTGACAGGACTAAACTAGAATTTATCTTCTGTCCTTTTCTTAATGAAATATAAAGAAAAAGATGCACGGAACTTAAATTTAGTTTAGTTTGTGAACAAGGGAATCGGCACCAATGTATGCGGTTATGTTCAAGCGAGTGCAAGGATAATGCCCTGTCTAGAGATTTATTGCGGATGTGATTAAATTATAAAACAATCTGCCTAGCCTCTTCCCAATTATGTTGGCGTCAGCATCCAGTCTAACTGGGTACAGCTGAGTACCAGCGGGGTAACTGCGTAACACATACAATGACAATTAATCTCATGTTCTTTCATTTTGAGAGTTCAGTCACGTTGATTGCTTTATTTACATTTTTGAGCAGACTAATTGTTTAAACCCATGAAGCAATGGATTAGAAATATCCTTCAAAACTCTCTAATTGTGATTGAAACTGTTTTACCCAATTAGGGTGCAGTATTTTACATGGAGCGACTGCTTGTCCTTACCTCCCCACGCCAGTTATTGGGTAACACGATACCCCTTGATAATTAAGACTCAGACTTTCGGGCTTCTGGCTGTATAACGACTGTCAAAGCTCAACGAATGACAGTCAGACCCAACTGATTTTCGAGGCACGGAGGGGTCTCGATTTGTAATGTATAGTCACCCATCCACGGACCTACCGCAGCAAGCGTAGCTTAACCTTCGATCGACCCGTGCGACGTTATTATCTAGCCACGAGCCCCTCCTCCTGTCCCTCCCCTTCCTCTTTGTAATTAAATTATAAATGATTAAAAAATATTGTCTAATTTGTTGTCAACATAGAAATATAAAAAAAAACAGTTCTTTCCTATATCTATGGTTGACAATTATGTCACTCCGAGTTTGGCGCGTGTTCGTCACATATTGATGTCTAAATAAGTAACTAATTCCATTCAACGCCACTAAATAGGTACATTGATCCTTTAGATATGACTTTAATACACGCTTAGAATTTGTTAAGCTGTTTGATAATTGGTTTATGTTTTTTTAATACTTAGAAATCTAATTCTGTATAATTCTGACATTACGCTGGCGGGTAATACTACCTGCTAAACTCAATTTAAATATTTGAAAACAAGAACAAACAGATACGGAAGTATCTTGTTAAGTTGTTACGTATTGATTGATTTGATTGATTTTAAAAGGTCTTTATTAGCAGAAAGGTCTATAGAAGTTAACAAAAATATATTATTCTAAATGTAAACAAACATAATACGAGCAATGTTAAATCAGCTCATAACAATTTTTAACATACAACATGTTTGATTGTCATTGGGACTACTAATTTAATAGACACATACATATTATAAGACTGTATGTTATGTAGGGTTTGCAGACCCACATTTTTAAATTTAAGTTACCCAAGCCCCCCCATTTTTAGGCTTCCGTAGTAAACAAGGAACCCTTATAATTCCGCCATGTCCGTCTGTCTGTCTGTCTGTCCGCGGCTTAGCTCAGTGACTCTTAGTACTAGAAAGCTCTAATTTGGCATGGGTGTATATTAGTTATGCCGCCAAAGTGGTAAAATAAAGTCTTGAAAAAAAAAATCGTTGCACGTAAAGTGGGGATGATATTTTTTTCTCGTCTCTCCCATGGTGTGGGGAATCTTTAGAAGGCTGTTCAAAAATATTGCGGGTTTGTGAAAGCCATTTTTCGTTACAGGGATCCGTCCAGCCCAAATGCAGTCCCTTTCCAGCTAAATGGTTGCTTTTGGAGATGTGAAAAAAATCACGGCAGTAGTATAAATATAATCGCGGTACTGCCGGGGTCGCGGGAAGGTACAAAAGGGTTACCGAGGCCCCTGGGAACACAGGCAACAGGAAGGAATACGGGTGGGTTATATTCAGTACGAATCTGACACCCTCCCGCTCCGCCCAGAGCGGTACTAGTAATTTGATGATTCCCCACCCAAAAAAAAAAGAATAAATATATGTATATACCGATGTTAAAAGGAAAACTATCGCAGCTAAGTAGGCTTTACAAGTTAACAAGTAATAGTCGACCAATTTGGAAGTGATATGAAGATTCGAGCTGATAAACTCTAATGTGTTTTCGAACTGGCGTTTCGCAAAAACGTCATTCGAATCTTCATATCACTCCCGACCAACTTACATTTGCAGTTGGAATGTGAGACAATATGTATTTCAACTTCGTTAAGTTTGTTCTTGGGATAAATTCATCACATCACATCAAATTCATTGTGCGTGGTCCGACACACACTTGGCCGGTTCTTAATTATTTTGAAATGATCAAATTGTTACATTATTGAAATTTTTATTAAGTACCTACTGTAGAATAATTCCTAAACATATTATGTTTTTCTTTCGTTATACATAATGTAATGTACAAATAAGTAAGTTAGGTAACAGCAATCACGCTGGACAGGTGGCAAGTGAGCTAACGATAATCCACCATGTTGCGTATTGTATACACTCTAAATTAGCATATACGAGTAGATTGACATTAATCGATATCTAACAAAAAAAGTGTATAAGTACACACAATTTTTTTTTTTGTTAGGTAAATATATAGGAATCGTGGAGGGTGTGTCAAACTATTACTGACTAAAACCCACCCTTGTTCCTTCCGTTGCCTGTGTTCCCAGAGGCCTCGGGATCCCTTTGGGAGTTTCCCGCGACCCCGGCAGGACGTACTAATGTCTGAAGCAATAAAATACCTCACAAAGGTCACTTCAAAGAGCCACATTTCTTGCTCGTATATTTTCCATACGGCTACACAACGATCAGTTTGGTTAGGTCTGGCAGTTCGTATCACACCACCACTCCTCTAAATGCTTTGGGAACTGAAGCTAAACTATTCTTCGTGAAGACCGAACCTAAATCGGTGGAGCACACGGTGGAGGTCTGCCCGGCTTGGGCAGAGCACCGTGTCCTCGTGGAGGCAATCCGCGGCAGAGATCTCTTGCGTCCGGCCCTGGTTCAAACCATGGTACGGAGCGAGAGGGCATGGGCAGCCGTCACCTCCTTCTGCGAAGCAGTAATGCTCGCAAAGGAGGAGGCGGGACGATTGAGGGAAAGGCCAATTTCGCGCCCTCTCGCCCCTAGCCGCCAAAGGAGACGCCCTGGGCGTCGGGAATCCCGGGCGGATTTCCGGCCACCGTAGGCGCGGGCTTGCGGACGGTGAGCAATGGGTAGCTCACCGTCCGGTAAGGATCAGGCCTGGGTCGACGGCGCGTTGTATTCCACGCGCGCCTCAAAGAGGTAGAGAAGGTACTAAAGGGTTACCGATGCCCCTGGCAACCCAGGCAACGGAAGGAATACGGGTGGGTTTTAGTCAGTAAGAGTCTGACACACCCTCCCGCTCCGCGCAGAGCGGGAGAAGGTATTTGATGATTTCACAACCAACAAAAAAGGCCCCATTTATATATGCAAGTTTCTTGCCTGTGGCAAACCTACAAAACAAAAGGAGTATAAGTACAACAAATGATTTGCATCCTTTAAACACTGCTTAGACGATGCTACTTTTTTGCTGCTTCAGCTTATAGTAAGCTACAGGCAAGTAAATCGCACCGTGTAAATAAGGTTTAACACAGACAGATGGTAGTTTGATTACCTGCATACCCTCCACAGAAGAGCTCGTTATCATTGTAGTTGACAGGGTTGGGAAAACCGAACCGCCACATGGAGTTGCGCGCTGGTGGGTCCATCAACCTGCCGTGACCCTCGGCTCCGCGGCGCGCGCTGCCTAGCATCTGGAACACAGTATCACAGTAGACATTACAATAGGTACCTACACACTTATTAACATACAGTACTTATTTCAACCGAAGGGTCGAAGGACCGATGGCCGGTGGAGCAGACGAGTCCTGGAGTGGAAACCGCGTATCGGCAACCGTAGTGTGGGACGCCCCCCAGCTAGATGGAGTGACGACCTAAAAAGGTGGCTGGGACAGACTGGATGCGGAAGGCGGAGGACAGGGTGTTGTGGCGCAGTCTGGGAGAGGCCTATGTCCAGCAGTGTACTGTTATAGGCTGAGTAGATTGATTGATTGACTTATTTCAACTAGGAACGTTGTAACTCATTTGTTGTCCTTGACCGATTAAATATTACCTACCAAGGTCAGATGTCATACATCATATGCGATAAGGCTCGCTCGTTTTTTTTTTTGCACCTATCGTTTTACTTTTGCATCTTTTTTCATGTAATACTTGTTTAGTTGATTTGTACTATTTAAGAATAAGAATAATAATAATATTTATTTGCTTAAAATATAGTTTACACATATACATCATCTATGCTCTGGTTTCATTAACTCTTCTTTCCTTGTCCAGGCGGTTTTTCTTTGGAATGCGCTCCCGCTGAACATCAGGATGGCAACCAGACTATTAACATTTAAAGTATAAGTATGTTTACGGGAATATGTTCGTAAGAAGTTGGCAGAATCATCCCAGCGCTGATTCGTTTACTCCCCTACCAATCGATAAGTCTCCTGACACTTTTTATTTTGTTTAAATGTATGTGCTAGCTTTAACCGGCACAGCTTCGCACGGGTAGCACTAAGTAGGGTAGAGACAACAAAGAGTGCGCATTTTATAAACTAAAACCCTAATACTTAAAACTTACACTTTGTACTTCTTATTAATTTTAAGCTTTGGTCATTCAAAAATATAATTTAAAAAATAATCTAAGGTAACCAGTCTCAAATAACTATAAATAGTCTCAAACATAATACTCTTCTCGTGCGCACTATTAGGGTGCGCTTTTGCAAAGAATACGCAGTGACAACCCTTCATACAAGCTAAGAGTGCGCAAGAGAGCGAAGTTAAGACATCAACCCTGACAATTATCACAAGTGAAGACCCCAAATCCCATGTAGTCTGTGCATTCATCATGCCACCAAGCAGTACATCGGCCACACAGGATCCAATCTTCTGACGACGGCTCAACGTAGACTTCAAGACAAAGGGGACATCTTATAATTTCTCCACCTGCTTTCTGCTTTCTGATTTTCTTCTTCTAGTTGAACACGGTTAAAACCAGCAGCACGTGCCAAACTGCTTTTTTCTGGTTGACTAAGACTAAGTTGGTGTTTTGTTGCGTAATCTTCCACCCACTGCTTGCTGGCCTTTTTCTTTTCTTTATTAAATCTTTGATCAAGACCATTTTTTTCCGCCAGATCGTATGCAACTCTTCCTAATTCTTTTTGTTTTTGTGAGTCCATAGAAACATGCGTCTAATTTTCGGCAATGGTCTACCAAGCTATTTTCTAAGTCGGAGCCAAACACGCTCTTGAATCTACCGAGGGACTCGGGAATGGTGTCGGCTTTTAGTCTTTTTCTTAATGTGGCTTCCGGAATATTCAATGATTCCGCAACAGACCTCTTGCTATTTTTTTTATTTCTTTTAAGATTTCCTCAGTAAAAACTAATTTTCTGTCAGATTTTCTTCCCCATCTTGTTCGTCCTGTAAAATAAAAAATCTAAAAACCCAAGCGTGCTGTTTATTTTAGCTTCATACAAGCTAAGAGTACGCATGCGTACTCTTTAGGTGAGTACTCTTAGCTAATACGCATTATTGGACATGGACCGTTTTATTTTAGAAAGCATGTATTTTGGCGGCATAACCTCTTATAAGAATCAAAGTTAGAAACACAAATGTCTAGTAAAATAACAGTCTATGGATGTGTATATGATAAGGATGGATGCAAATTAATCACAACCCTTACAAATCATGGTTAGAAATGTTGAAAATTAAGATCAAACACCTCAAAAATACCCTAGCGATTCAATTATATTCTATTCTAATTTTCTCTATGGCAATGGTGCCGATGTCGACAATTCTGCCAATGTCAATGTGTTGAGAAAACGTGCAGATAAAAAAAAAGGAATATCTGTTAATTTGTTGATAAAATAATTAATTATTGGATTTAGTGTGAGACTTGTTGACGAGTATTAGTACACTGAAACAAACAGATAAAAATATTGTTAGTAATATTATTAAATATGTACATAAATGAACACAAACTACACAAAAATCATCATAATTTGAGGTCATTGACGCGGATAAAAAACATCAAAGCCCCGAAGAGCAGCTCTTCCCCAAAGCTGCTTTGGGGAAGAGTATGTTAGTAGGGATGGAAAATTAGTTGGGACAGGGATATTTAATTTAGGGAGATAACTATACAAGTCATGGGCTGGGTTATTATTGGAACAGTTAAAAAATATGTGCTCCAATGTGCCTTCATCCAACCCACATTCGCAGAGCGATGTGTCTCTGACCCGGATTTTGTGAAGGAAAACCGGAGAAAGCAATTGGTCGTCCTTCACATTGACATGACAGATGCCACTGACATGTGGCAGTGGCGTTGCCATTTCCAGAAAAAGTAAACCTACGAAAAGCACTGCGTACTCTTTGGTAGTGCGTACTCTTTGGTGTCTCTACCCTATAACCTACCCTACTTACCTACCGTACCCTAACTACCTTACCCTACCTACCCACCCTACCTACCTACCTATCTACCTACCTATCTACCTACCTTTTTTCATCCAAATCCTATCGTGGATTGAAATATAATATTTCAATCTGGTCCTTACCGGACGGTGAGCTACCCATTGCTCACCGTCCGCAAGCCCGCGCCTACGGTGGCCGGAAATCCGCCCGCGATTCCCGACGCCCAGGGCGTCTCCTGCAGCAGCTAGGGGCGAGAGAGTGCGAAATTTGCCTTTCCCTCAACCGTCCCGCCTCCTCATTCGCGAGCATTACTGCTTCGCAGAAGGAAGTGACGTGAAGGGGCTTTCCATGCCCTCTTGCTCCGTACCATGGCCTGAACCAGGGCCGGACGCGAGAGATCTCTGCCACCAATCGCCTTCACGAGGACACGGTGGTGCTCTGCCCAAGCCTTGCAGATCTCCACCGTATACTCCACCGTGTCCTCCGGGCGATCCATACAGTGGTGACACCCGGGCGTTTCCTCCCGCCTTATCCGAAAAAGGAACCTCCCGAAGCTGCCGTGTCCCGTGAGGACCTGCGTCAGGCGGAAGGTAAGGACACCGTGGTGCCTCTCTAGCCACTCCTAAAGGGGGGACCTATCGCCGCAATTGTGGCGTGCCCAGCACTGGGTTGCGACAATCGCACTCTCCATGTCGCCATGAGAACCTGCCGGAACTCTGTCCGCTGTGCCGCGATTTCTCGCGGCAGCCATGTAGCCATATATGTGCGAGGACTTTTGCCTCCAGATCCCATGGCGGCAATCCGGCAAGGAGCCGCCTTACCGAAGACCGTGTGGTAGCCCCGGACCAGCCGGATGGCCATGACCCTTTGGGCCGCGCTCAACCGGCGGGCCGGCCGCAGCGCCAGGGAACGCGCCCACACAGGAGCCCCGTAATATGGCCATGGTGGGAAGCCCTTGAAGAGAGGCTTCTAAAATTTTTGTTTGGACCTCGTTTCGTCGCCTAACCTGTATTTTGTTCAAAGCTTAGCAGTTCTGCACACTTGGCTTTGAATTGCAGAATCGCAACGACTAGAGGAAGGTGCACGTGTGTTTGTATTACGAATCTCAACATGGATACGTTCGATGTCGATGTTGTCATATCAGACGTAGAAGCGCGTTGAATAAGTACTTAAAGAAAATGATCGCTTCCTACATGATATCTGTCGTAACGCAAACAACAGCTCTGTGTCGAGTCGCAACAACAAGACGCAGATGCAAACACGACAGCTCTGTGTCTTGTTGCAGCGACTAGACGCACAGTTTGCGCTGGCACTTAGTTACGTAGTTAAAGACACTCCCGTATTAATAACTATTTATCCGGAACATACTTATCCGTAGGTAGCCCATAAGTAGTAAGTATATACATAAATAAATTGAATTCCACGTTGTACCTTAGCGCTTAAATAAATTGTATAAGGATCTTGCAACGCACCTGTAGTAAGAATATCCAAAATGTGAGGAAAGACGTCCCACCCGATCTAGAGCTGTGCCTCCTCAGTTCCATCTGAAAAAGAAACAGACCTTTTAATAATTTTCTTTTTTTTACTTACAAGTGTAGAAATAGTCCTTTCTACGAAAAGTTTCCATCCAGCTCGAGAAACAGGCTTGCCACATGAAGGTAGGTCGGGGGAGCAAAGCTTACCTACTTATTTTGATATACACACAAGGTGTTATGAAGTAACCGAAAAACCTGTATGGTACTGGGTACACATAAGTTATTATTGTTTTTACGTATAAAACCTGAATAGAAAATTGTGTTTATAATTATAAACTACTTTGACTATGGGACCAATCCTAAAATCGTGAAAAAACATCAGCTGTTAGTTCATTAAGGCGCAGATATGTTTTTAGTGACTTATAAATCTGTTATACAGCGTCTCTTAAACACCAAGTTAGTTATGCCAAAAATTTATGTTAATATAGAACGGCTATACATCAATAAATATATGTGAATATTTATGTATTGTAATAAAATACTTTATGGAATAAATTGAGGAAGTAATGTCTACCGAAAGCATTAAAACGATATTACTTTAAAACTACGTATACTTAAGATATTTTCATGTTTTTTTTCGTATGAACAGACTATTTTATTATCTATTACAAAAAAAAATAGTATTATTATTATTATTTATTTAAATATCGCAGCATTATGCTGAGCCTGCCGGGGTCGCGGGAAGGTACTTATGGGTCACCGAGGCCCCCGCAACACAGGCAACAGGAAGGAATACGGGTGGGTTTTAGTCAGTAAGAGTCTGACACACCCTCTCGCTCCGCCCAGAGCGGGAGAAGTTATTTGATGATTTCCCACCCTCAAAAAAAAAAAAAAGCATTATGCTGAGATAGGAGCCTTTTTGGCATCGCACAAGTCGTTTTTATTGATTTTCTTTGTTGTTTATTCGAAGTTTAGTTTTAAATGCTTCTTTTTTTTTACTTTTGTATTTCTTGTGCGTGTCCCAAATAAAATATTTTTCTATATAAATATATTATACATATATAATATATTTCTATCTGTGCTTTTTTCAAATATTCATATTTTCGTTACTAAAAATAATTATTTCCTGAGAAATCGAACGGCAGCGCGGCGTGAGTGTGACGCGCATTTGTATGGCCAAGGTCAACGACGATTACCCGACCCTTAATCTTGCCGTTTTTTATTCTATCAGTTTTTTTTTTCACGATTTCCTAATTGGTCCCGTAGAGCAAGTTATTTATAATGATGAGTACAATGAACACTTTCATGTTTTCAGTTATTTCAATTACACTTTGTACAAGTACATATGACAAAACACTAGGCCAGGTATATTTGTGTATGATGCTCGAATCGAGAACCAGATTTTTTCATTATTGTTATAGTATTTTTATCGTCATTCAAGTTAATGGAAAATTCCACAGGAAGTAACATGCTGGTAGACAGTTACAACTGCAGATTCTGTCTTATTTTTATTAAATAACCGTTGTTTTGCAGCTGTGCAGGAATGCGACCAACTTGGTCACATCGTAAAAAAACCGAATAAATGCGAGTCGGACTCTCCCACCTAGGATTCCGTATAAATTTGTAGGAGCATATCATAAATACAACTATGACCGCGCATGACCTCGGTGATTGATTACATACTTTAAATAAATACTTTATTTTTTTATGATTTAATTACAAATGTATAGTTTTCATTTTTCCCTGTACTTGTAGTATAAGACAATATTACTTGCCAAATTTCATAGTTCTACGTCAACGGAAAGTACCCTATAAGTACATTTTGATTCCCTTGAGAGTGTCGAAATATACGCGTTTTTTGCTGATTTATTTCACAACGTCAAGGGACTATAAACTTGAGTATATGGTTTTAATTTCAACTCGATACCTCCACGCGTTCCCGAGATAAAGAGTCTTGACAGACAGACAGACAGACGGACAGCAAAATGATCCTATAAGCGTCCGTTTTTCCTTTTGAGGTACGGAACCCTAAAAAACAAAAAAATTATAACGGAATCTACCTACTTGAAGAAATTTGAGTGTTGTGAATGGTCCTGGTGTGTATATAAAATGTGATTTTATCACTTTTGCCAATATTAGTGTCGGGTAAACGAGGTTTCAAGTTAAAAGGTAGGTACATAATTTATTTTTAGCCGCAAAACGGCACAAATCGTGAATCAATTATAATGAGATGCTAATAAAAGTTTTGACAAATAAAAAATTGATTGTTGTCATGGATTTACATATCATTATCATCATTCTCCTGCCCTTACCCCAATTTATTTGGGGTCAGCGCAACATGTCCCTTTCTTCCATACTTCTCTATTATAGTATTAGTATTAGTTGTCATCTCGGTAGTCACCCACTTTCCAGCCATTAATCTTTCACACAGTCCATCCATCGTTTCTTTGGTTTTCCTCTACTCTTATAGCCATCGACATTCATACTCAAGACTTTCCTCACGACATTTTCCTCATTCCTCCGCATCACATGCCCATACCATGACAACCGATTTCCGCACAACTCTTCAGTCACCGGTGCCACTTTCAGACTTCCTCTTATGTACTCATTTCTTATTCTATCCATTCGTGTCACACCACACATAGTACCTCTTAGCATTGTCATCTCAGCTGCATGCAATTGCTTTTCATTCATCACTTTTGTGGCCCAACATTCTGATCCATACAAGACAGCAGGTGTTACAATTGCTTTATCTTCCCCTTAAGTTTAAGGGGAATGCGGGAGTCGCAGACTGTTCCCGTGATCTGCTGCCTTTTTACTCATCCAGTGTTAACTCTATTCTTAACTATCCGATCTACTTCACCATCGCTTTGCACGAGTAAACCGAGATACCGGAAGTCAGAACAGACTGGGAGAAGCGCGCCATCAAGCGCCATAACCATAGTTCCAGAACTGGAGAGACCGCCGAAATCGCAGAACATATATTCAGTTTTGGTTCTGCTGATTTTCAAGCCAACATTCTCCAGCTTCTGTTGCCATTTTCCCAATCTGCTCTGGATCTCAGGTCCATCTTCACCGATAAGAACATAGACATAATTATGGATCTACATATCTGTCATTTCATTTCATGTCATTACGTTAGGATTTATGATGTCATGATGACGAAACGTTTCCATCAATATTAATAAACAGTTGGTTAAATAATAATGTCTTATTTCCTAATAACAATATTTCATAGTTGAAAGTAACGAGGAAAGCTTTCAATTCGAATGGTTAACATTTTGTACCGTTTTTAACTTCTATCTATACCTACATAATTTTACTCTGCAAGCAGCAGCTTATGGAACCCGTATCAGTCGCCATTATCAAATAAATATGAAATCACGATACAGAAAAATCTAATTAAAAAAAAACTAATATTATAAATGCGAAAGTAAGTTTGTTTGTTACGCTTTTAGGCTAAAACGGCTGAACGGATTTGGATGAAATTTGGCACAGGGGTAGACCATGACCTGGAGAAGGACATAGGATATTTTTATCCTGATATTCCCACGGGATCGAGACTTAAGAGGGTGAAACCCCGGGGCGCAGCTAGTAATTAATAAAATCCAGTCTATTTTTGGACAAACAATTATGAATAAACTTATTTTTTCCATTTCTTTAAGAGTTCACAATACCTCAAATTGCTTAGCATGGCCCACCGTTATATTGAAAATACTTCAGCATTATTTTGAAATAAATATACTTTGGTAAAGTTGAGGATTAATATTTAAATAGGATAAATATTAAATGAGGATAAATATGGTATGTTTGACGAAACCACGATACCATAAAATTTTCTCGACAGAAAAAAATTACAAAGTTATCTACAAACCGAACAATAAAGGCTCCTTCAAACAGGCACGACACGCGTCGCGACAGAAAGGCACCGCGTGTAGCAATACAAGCGGTGCCTTTGTGTCGCGCTTGTTTGTAATTGTCTTAAAGCGCTAGTATTAAACAAATAGTTTAAATTAGATCATGAAACTTTGCATTAACAGCTGATATTATGTTTTATTATTTTTAAATTACCATTATTTTCACCGTAAAAAGAAATTACCAAAACTATCCGCGCCTTGGCGCTGAGGTATTATGGACACTTAAGGAAAGCTCGCCGGCAAATGAACTTAATTAGCAAACCTTTTGAACATACATGCTAAAAATTCTATGTAAATAAGCAAAGATGTTCGGAAATCTAAAGCGATTCGCAAAAAAATAAAAATTCAAAACAACTAAGGTGCGAATTGTTTTAGGAACTGCTTTGATTTTGATTGCTTTTAATCCTGATTGAATTTTATGGTAGAAGATAGTATAAACTTACTAAATCTACGGTTGACAATAATAAAATGCGGCCAAGTGCGAGTCGAACTCGCATACGAAGGGTGAAAATACCACGTTTCTTGTATAAGTTAATTTTGAACTTTATTTCATTTTTAGTTTTGTTTCCTTGCCTCTCTCTGCCTCGTTGGTCTAGTGGTCGCAAGCGCTACTGCTGAGCATGAGGTCGTGAATTCGATTCCCGGGTCGGGCAAAGTGTTTTTGGATTTTTCCATCTGGAATTTTTCAGTAGCAACCCGGAGTCTGGATTTTTTTATTGTTTTATTAGGCCCAGTTGCTTTACGCTATAGGGACACAAAAGAAAAACAATTGCATGGTTTCTTTTTCCATTTTCCGGCAGTTTAAAGTTCTACCTGCTAAAGTGAATGACTCACACCATACTCTGAACTTGGGCGTTGACAGGCTAGCATTGTTTGTAGGTGTGTAGATCAAGATCCTCGCGGCCTTGAATGCGTGTGCGCATTTATGTGCGATTTGCTCATTATGTCAGCGAGGTGTCCATTGTCATACATTAATTAATAATTGTTTAGTGAATAGTGATTTAATTATGAGTAGATTAGGATTTAATGCTAAGTTAGGTACTCTGGAAATTGTAATGATACCTGCCTACTGTCATGTTTTATATATTCAACCTTTTAATTTAAGATATCTTAAATTAGTGTAGGATTTTGGATATAATATACAACACTATACGTAGTTTAGTATAAATAATTTCAAAATTTAACGTAATTTTCACTTTGCTTAGGCTTAACGCACGTCCTAACCAAAAGCGATCGCAATGCGACTAGGTACACTTCCTTAATCTTTAATATAAATAGACGTGCATGAGCACGTCTATTTATATTAAAGATTAAGGAAGTGATAATCCTAGGATCCTAGGATTTGATAATCCTGACGACGTAAATAACGGCCTACTGCAGATCCAAATAATTTATTCAATGCTGATAAATAATAAATGGGAAAAAACTAAATGCATATGATTTGCTTACCCAAATGTTAAAAGTAGTGATTGTGATATAGTATTGAATAGGGAGAAACTTGCATTCGTAAATAAAACTGTTTCCTGGGGATCCGACTCAAGGCTGCAATTGGTCCTCATTTAACATCTCTTGCAGGATGGCTAAGGTCAGCAGTATATGCTGTGAGAAAAATCCGTTTACTAATGTAGATACCGCGAGGCTAGGGAACCTACTACGCCTTTTTTTTTTCTTTTTGGCTGGGAAATCATCAAATAACTTCTCCCGCTCTGGGCGGAGCGGGGGGGTGTGTCAGACTCTTACTGACTGACGAGACGGGAAGGTGTGTCGTACTCATTCCGTTGCCTGTGTTGCGGTGACCCTTTAGTACCTTCCCGCAACCCCGGCAGGAACCTACTACGCCTTGGAATGGGCGTCTAGCTTCATCTTTTTGACCGACCCCTTGACAATTTAAAAGTGCCTGTAATTGGTTTATTTGAAATAAATACTTTAAGTTATGAACTGTACCTAGATAAAACATGTTTGTATCTTTTGTTGTTTCTTTTTTTTGTCTTTACCTTTTTCTTTTACTCTATCTTTTTAGTATCCTAAGTACATGTACTTACGAATCACGTAAGTAGGTACATGTAGTGAACAATTTTTATAAGAACAAAGCTTTGTTATACCTCTGTATGTGACAAATTGACCGTAATCGTATACGAATTCTTTTTTATTTTGTTGTATGTTACATAAAGTGCATAAGCCGTTGGAGTACCTTTCAAATGAATATACCCACAGCCCACAGGACTGTAGTTATATCGCACACACATTTTTCCTGCTACAACTGGTGTTCGAAAAGTTATCGGTTTTGTTTTAAGCAGCCCTTACTTCGCTTCTTCTTCTTCATTACGTGTCAATTTGATTCAAATTTAACAATTCCATACGATTCTGTGCCAAATCGAACATCAGTCAATGTTATCGAAGGAGTCTCGAAACGCCGCGCGGTGTTCACAAATCCGAAATCCGAAGATTTTGTCAGTTTAAATCAAAGGCCGCTTCTTAACCGAAAGTGATCGTCATGCTCTTCTAAATGAATATGACGTAGGTACTCGCGCGAAGATTCAATCATGTCGCGTTTGTACGTCATGTGTCGGTCGCTTACTCGCGTGATTGTCGCTTTCGGTTAGGACCTTCGTGTACCTCTATTCTTACGACCAGGGATGCCAGGTCTTAAAACCGAAAAACTAGGGACAGACCAGCCGGACATTTGTGTAAAAAGGCCGGACACCCTAATTTAGTCTTAGTATAACAACACGATAAGATTTTTTTTTTAAAGTAAAACAAGGATTTTGTATCATTTACCCATAAAATCTTGTTAAATTATAAAGAAACAAAAATAAAATTGAATGAATCAGTCTTCTTTCTTATTAATA
This sequence comes from Atethmia centrago, assembly GCA_905333075.3. Lineage (NCBI taxonomy): Eukaryota > Metazoa > Arthropoda > Insecta > Lepidoptera > Noctuidae > Atethmia > Atethmia centrago. The sequence continues at coordinate 4,550,211 of HG995378.1, read as the reverse complement.
ATTCAATATTTATTACAATATCAATATCAATAATTGCAATACTCGTTGTAGTTGAAATGAAAACAAAATGGTCATGGTAAAAAATACATATAGTTGGTTTAAAAAATGGTCAAATTTAAAAAGCCTAACAAAAGCCGGACAGACCGGACAACGTCTAATTCCCATAATCCGCACAAGCATCCAAAAATCCTGACTGTGTCCGGCTTTATCCGGACGCCTGGCAACGCTACTTCCGACAGCTATTCGCTGCTATGCAGAATATAGTAACCTGCACAGGTCTGTTACCAGAACCCTAATTGCACAATCAATCACAATCTTCAATCAAGCTTATCTATTGCTTCATATGTTCGAAAAAATTGTCTGCTCAACTACGTAAATTTTATAACGCAATGAATGTTGTTGAACTGTCAAAATGACACCTATTGCAGTAGCAATAGGTGTCATTTTGACAGTTCAACGATACTAGGTATTTGCCCAAAATTATATTTACTAGTGAGTACACTAGTAAATATAATTTTGGGCAAATACCTAGTATCTTTTCAACAATTTTGTAGGAGTCTAATTCCAACACTGGTTCTCAGGGTATGGCCCGGTCCGGATCCGGACCCGGAACAAGATATCCCAAACCCACGTAGAAAAAACAGAGGGAAGTTAATTTTCGAAACCACCGATTTTCTGCTATAAACATTATTACCTCCTATATTTATTTAATATTAAGTGAGCAATTTAAAAATATCTTCAAAATTAATTCGACGATGTTCATAACTTTTCTCATTGTCCTTTTACAAAGTAATTTGAGGTTCATCCGTTGAGAAATTTACATAATGACGAGTAATTGAGTATCTCATATTGATAATAATATACGAGAAGGCAGAATTACATCATATTTTATGTAAGTAACTACCTACTGCTAATAAATATCGGGTAATTGTTCGGTCAAGACTCGCCGTTGCCAAGCAACGATTTCCCTGCCCGCCGCGACAACCGCCCGGATCGGCTAGCCAGTCGCCAGTAAGATTAGGCCATTGGCCATACTTCTCGCCCGACAAGTCTCGCAGACTTTGAAAGTTTCCTCGTCAAGTTAGGAGCCGTCTTGGGCCGGCACCACCCTCGCCCCGCGTTACTACTTGGCGACCTCAACGCCAAATCCCCGGCTTGGGGAACCAGTCAACCAGTCACTGATGCTAGGGGCGTGGTGCTGGAAGAGTGGGCTATCACGACGGGTCTGGCTGGCCGTCTTCAATTGGGATTCAGACTACACGTGCGTGCGGCAGCGGGGTGGGCCCATAGTGGACGTCTCGTTCGCTAGCCCCGTGGTCGCGCACCGTGTCCGGGACTGGCGTGTCGCGGTGGACATAGAGACGTTACTGGACTATCTATATATTAGTTTTGACGCTGCCGGCTGTGATTCATTCTATGGTCAGCGGTGCAGCGTCAAGGAACACGGTGATCTCCATCTGCGGAAATGTCATGTCGCAGAAGGAGACAGCGGAAAGGGAGAGGGAGATTTCGAGTGCCCTCCGGGCCCGCAGCAGGCGCACCGGGCGTCGGCAGAGGGCAAATAACGCCCTCTTACAGCCCCCCTAAATGAGTCCAGGGACGGCGAACTCGGCGACGTCCGCCGCCCCCTATCATATAACACCCGAGGTAGTGGCGCGTAATGTTCCACGCGCGCCCCTCTCAGACGTCGCAGGGGGAGTCAAATACCGCACTCCCCCGCTTGACCAGACGGAGCCCGCAGAGGCGAGCCAGCCCAGTCGGGGGCTGCGTTGAAAAGTTTTTAAGTGCCCCCGATTTTACATCGGGGGCACTTGTGCGAGTTGAACACGGGGTGGTTTTAGTCAGTAGAAGTCTGACAAACACTCTATCCTCCCCAGAGAGGAGAGGATCCATGGGGATTTGCCAACCCGTTACGACGGTGGACGAATAATATCGTTAATGCTACCGTGCCGTGCTATGCGACCTGCGCTCCTGCAGCAGGACAGGCCATGGTGCCCGATGCTGTCGACAGCTTGACACCGCAGTGACATGCAGAGCAATACAAGGAGCGCCTAAGCATAGACACGTAGCGAGGCCAGACGATAAGTAATCCATAGTGTATATGGTGGATGACGGGAGTGCCAGAAGCACTTACTTATATCTAGTTGTTTCATAACTCCAAAGTCAAATAATACGTGATTATTTCATTAAGGTGGTGACTGACTTAAAATTATATCGTAACTTAACATACACGGTGAACTTGTTACGTAGCTGACTGGCCGATAACATTGCTCGTTTCGGATAACGCAACAGTCAAAGGGTTTCGTTAATAATCTGACAACCGTAACCGGTTGGAGCATCAGCACTATGCTCTGACTCTACACCCGCTAATCTCGCCATCAACACTACCTCACCTGATGGTAAGGGATGATGTGGCCGACGACAATGCACGCCTTCCCGGAAGTTACGTATTCAGCCGAGACTTGAAGACTCCCAGGTTATATCTATAGCTGTCCATAAACGCAGCAAGGAGTTCCAGTCTCATGCACAATGAATGCGTTTCAAAAACGCTTTGTGAGAATCGGTATATCTACCGTATATAGCGGTACGCGGTAGTACTATATGCAGCGGTACTCGGTAGTACCATATGATCCTGGAAAGGGCTGAATCAGCTGGATGGATTTAGATTGACCCATTCCAATGCACACTCTCAGAAATGTATCAAATAGAACAACGATAGGCTCGCAACTCTGCGTTGACATCTGTAAACATCGTCGGCATTCATACATGCCAACTAGTGACGTGCCGGCTATGACTGTCCGACTAGTCGGCCAAGCCCAACATTGTTTTCGGTAGAGTTCGAGTGGTTCCATTCAAAAATTAAATCAATAAATCAAAAGTAATTTATTTAAACTAGGTTGAGAATCAGCACTTTCCGAACGTCAAAATTACTTAAGACAATCCCCCAAAAGCGCCCGCCCTTCACCACTTCCTAATGCAGCTGGGAGGAAGAAGTGGCGCAACAACACATTCCAAGATGGTTCGAGGTTAATTTTGATTGTGAACTAAAAAGTAACAGTTTGTACTCCTAGATCAGCGGTACTCTGTGTTCCGCGGAACCCTAGGGTTCCGCGATACGCCTGTAGGGGTTCCGCAAGAATTTAGAAAAAAAATCAAAACACCTCTCTCTGGTCACTGGTCGAACGTTTTGACTCCGCCCGCCGCGCGTATACTTGTGAGCGCGCAGTTCCTTTGATAAAAGCCGCCTCTGAATTAGACGCTATAGTTGTGAACAAGCGACTTTCGGCTCTATCTTCAAAAACATAAAGTCGAGATTGTTTACAACGCATTTTTTTGTATTTCTATTTTTATTTCCGCTTTTTGTTTATCAAAAGCTCGAGTATTTTTGAGAATGTTCGAGTTCCAGTCTAGGACTAAGTATAAAAGCGGCGATCGCGTGTCGCGCCTCGTTTTGGCCGCCAGTTATAGGCCCTCCACCATTAGCTCTATTCGCCGTCCAAGGCATACCCTCACTGATCCCGATGACCCCATTACCCTGCTCCAGGAAAGCAGTAGGGCAACGAGTACAGTGCACAAATCACACCGACCTACGTTCCGACCTCGCCGCCGAGGTCCCTCGCGTAAACCCTGACGTAATTGTCTCCCCCGACCCTTGCTCGACGAAGTGCCAGCCCGCGCTGCAGCTGAGCCTGTAGTTTTAAATTCCCCGATAAATAATAATAATATTAACCAGATCCAGCCTGTCCCACCTTGCTGTCCTCCCCCCAGCGACGCCCTAAGCCGAGGTCCGTACCCCACAGGGGGTGCCCTTAGCGTGCAGTCGCTTTGTATTATAAGAAATTCGCCCCTGGCTGGAGGCTTTGAGTCCGCTTAAGGCAGCCACAGGAAAGTCCGGTTAAGTAGTCACGACCTCTCAAGGTCAACTACGAGATGCCATTCATAAAAAAAAATAAAGTCGCGCCTCGTCAGTCAGTTGACGATTAGCGTTCGGAGCCATAAGTTCGTACCTACCTACATACAAGCTGGCTAGCCTGCTGCCTGCTTGTAAGTTCTACTGCCTGCTGTATTCTGATTGTATCAGTTTTGTACATTTCTTCTTTGGACTAAACTTTGTTTCATAAACGCAGTAACGATTGTGCATTATTTTGACCCCACCATCCTGACGTGTAACATTAGTAATAAAGAAGAATGGAACGTTGGCTTAAAGGTGTTAAACGTGTTGCAACAACATCTTCTAATGACGCTGAATGTTCAAAAGCAGTACGCGCGGAGAATACAGCAATTACCCATCCAGACGATGATGCCACGACGTCAAGCTCCACAGTTTCAAAGACGAAAAAAAGGAAGTATGATGAATCATATATCAGTTTCGGATTTGTTGATTCCAACGGCTCACCTCTCTGCATGTTATGTAGTAAACTGCTTCCTAATAGTTCCATGGCACTTGCTGCGCAGACATTTAGAAACTGTACACCCCGAGTCTAAAGACAAGAATAAAGAATTTTTTGTTCGTAAAAAAGAACAGTTATTGGAAAGTCAAAAAAATATGATGCATATAACACAAACTATCAATGAAAAGGCCACGGAGGTATCATATTTAGTTAGCTATCGCATTGCACAAGCAGGTGAAGCGCACACGATCGCTAATAAAGCCATGTGTGTTTGACATAACAAAATGTATGCTCGATGAAAAATCTGCAAAGCATCTTTCTACTGTACCGCTATCAAACGATACTGTTTCACGGCGAATCCATGATCTGGCAAGCTACGTCAAACAAGAACTAGTTGCACGTCTACAAAAAACACGATTCGCGTTGCAAATGGATGAGTCAACTGATGTCACTGGTCTGGCTATCTTGCTGGTTATCGTGAGATATCCATATTAACGTTCTTTTGAAGAAGACATGCTTATGTGTTCACCGCTGCCCACAAACACTACCGGGGAAGAAATTTTTAATAAAATAAACATATTTTTTAAAGAAAATAATCTTAGTTGGACTGACGATTGCATTGACATTTGTACAGATGGGGGCAAGGCGATGACAGGTAAAACAGCAGGAGCAGTATCACGAATAAAAAGTAAAGCGCTTAATTGTAGTTCCAGCCATTGTATTCTGCATAGACAAGCACTTGCGATGAAGCAAATGCCGTCAAATCTAAAATTAGTTATGGATGAAGCGGTAAAAATAATTAATTTTATCAAATCACGACAACTACAATCCCGATTGTTCTCGTTATTGTGTGAAGATTATGGCAGCAAACATAAAACACTGCTGTTCCATACAGAAGTGCGATGGCTGTCTCGGGGTAAAACTTTAACAAGGCTATTTGAACTTAGAGCCGAGTTACAAATGTTTCTTTCAGCAGATACAGTTTCTTTCAATTTAATAGACCGTTTGTATGATAAAACTTGGTTGTTCCGATTGTCTTTTATGGCGGATATCTTTCAAAAACTGAACGAATTGAGTTTATCATTGCAAGGTAAACAGACAACAGTGTTCCAGGCCTATAACAAAATAACTGCCTTCAAAAGAAAATTAGATTTTTGAATTATTTGCGTTGGTAAGAGAGAAATAGAAAGCTTTACGTCACTCAGTGAGTTTGTTAGCGATATCGACTCAGAAATGTTTCAAGATGATGTGTTTGAAGAATTGGTCCAATATCTCACTTCGATGCGCGCATCTTTTGAAAAATATTTGACCGAAGAACAGAATACAAAAATGGAGCTGAATTCATGGATTCATAATCTTTATTTACCCAACTTGCAAAAGCCCGAAAGTATGTCAAACGAGATATATGAATCTCTTTTAGAAATGTCATCAGACACAAGTATGGAGTCACTGTTCAAAACGACGCCTCTCAACGATTTTTGGTGCAAAATCCGTGATGAATATCCAATGCTTGGCAGAATGGCTCTGAATATTCTTCTCCCGTTCCCAACAACATATTTGTGCGAAACAGGATTCTCAACCTATGCAGCCACGAAAACAAAATATTGCAATAGACTGGACGCCGAACCTGATATGAGACTTCAAATGTCTTCTATCAAACCTGATATCAACCAATTGATGAAAAATAAAAAACAGTTTCATACCTTCCATTAGTTAAGATTTTTTCATTTTTAATATCTTCTATTATTGTACTTGCCATGTGGTAAAGTAAGTAATAATTAGTAACTGTTACATTGTACTTTTATTATGCTTATACAATATGTAACAAAAACCCTGTTGTTCCTTTTAGGAACGTATAAGCAGAACATTGATGAAATTATAATTTAAAAAAATTAAGCATTGGCTAGCAGTGAGTGAATTGTGTTTTGTTTACGTAAACGTTGACAATGTATTATTCTAACGTAGAATATTTTAATATGTTGATGTGTCTTCGGAAATGTGACTGCAATTATGCAGAAGCACGCAGACTCTACCAAGAACGTTTGCACATACGTACGTACAATACCGTCAATGTGCACGGGCGAGACCTGACATCGAGCTGACGCAGGCAGACCGAGGACTCGAGACAGAAGTCTTGGACTTGTTTGAGCACGATCCAACGCGAAGTACACGCTCAGTGGGACACGAGCTTGGAGTAAATCATATGCGCGTTAAGAGAGTACTGAAAGAAGATGGGCAGCATCCATTTCACTATTGTCGTGTCCAATCACTACTTCCCTCCGACTATGAGCCAAGAAGTGTAGAGGTACAAGGTGGTCATATCGAACAGCAACTCCGTGGCCGTCAAGTAGATATCATAATAAATTAATGCATTAAAATGTAAATAGGTACATCAGGTTTTATGTGACAGACGTGGCGAATTTGTTTTTTTAACGTAGTGAAGTGTTAAATGTAGTTTTAACAAATATCAATTGTGCTTAATAATGCTGTGTAAACCAAGATTTTCAAAGATTAATTCGTTAAAGTGATACTGATAAACAAAAGCTGACAAGGTCACGAACTTGTGTAGAAAAATAGATAGATAATCGGCGGCGCGGCGGCGCCGATCAAAGAGAGAGCGGGAACGTTCTATCTACTTCTGGTTTCGCGTCATCGCTTCATGCAGAATTGCAGAGGTAACAAATCGATTAAACATTACAAATATTAATAATTATTATTTTTTTTATTTTTATTGAACAGTTTTTTATAAATGAGTTGCTTTATCGCTTAGTAAACCGATTCTTAAAACGTAGGTAGAAGGAAGAACACGGTTTTGTTACATATTGAAAAGAATACACTTTTAAAAACTATTGTTTTATTGTAGGGTTCCGTCAAGTATTTTGCTTGTCACCAAAAAATTGCCGTGACCAAAAAAGTTTGAGAACCGCTGTCCTAGATTATTAAGAATGAATATTTATAAAATAAGAAATTTATAATAAAAAAATATATTATTAATAAATGATTATAAAATTAATTTAAAATAATAGATACGTTTTTGATACAGAATTACATAATCTGTCGTTTAGACCATATTTTTTTTGTTAAAACTTTCTTGATGTAAGTTCGATTATTGACTGCCAAACGAAGATTTTCTGTTCCTAAATTGTATCACAAACTGTAAGGCTGATGCTTAAATAAAAATTAAGTACTAACAATAAGAAATGGTAACAATTTTGTTTCAACCACGGAACCACCCTATTTTTAAGAATAAAGTTAACCGTCAACTAATCGGCGCTTTTTGCCGATTAGTTGCCGCTAGTCGCCGACTACAAAATTAAATATGGCCAAAAAGTCGGCTTTCCCGACCAGACAGTACCTACATCTCTAATCTCTACATTGTTACCGAAAAGTAGACTTTGTTTCGAAGATTTATTGCCAAATACAAACGTACAACTTCCATTTAGTATTTGTGTTTACGCATAGTTTAAATCGAAACTTAGTATAAAAGGCAGTCGTTAGTCGCGACTGCATTATTGTGACGGCTTGGTACTGTGCTGGTCACATCAATCAGTTGTTACTGTCATCATCGAACTACTAAAAAGTAATTACAGTGCGTTATATCTGAATAATTCATTTTAATTCTTACCAAATATTGAACAACAACAGCAGTCTCCGAACATTATAATGATGTGGTATGTCTTCTTTTAATGATATTTAAAAAAAAAACTGTTACTGTTGATCAGTTTTATGGGAAATTCCCAAACTTATGCAAAACGTAGGTACATAACGCAACAAATTAGCACACACACATCACCCACACACACATAGTACCAGGGCCTCATGACTTGAAGACAGATAGGTGATAAAAGCGACAGTTTGAGCAGGGAATAAGTGTACTCATGGAATTGGTAAGTACTTTAGAGATTGTAAGTAGAGGGGGTCGAATTTCGACCAGTGGGCGAGCACTAGTAATAATTAATAGATTTATACAGGGTCAAATTAAATTAGCTGGCGAAACTCTATACACGTGATGGGTATCGTTATCAAATAATGATGATAAACAAAATCATTATTTAGACTAGATGCGCCCCGCGGTTTCACCGGCATAAGTTTTGACCCCGTGGGTATATCGAGATAAAAAGTATCCTATGTGTTATTCCTGGTTATAAACTATCTGTGTGCCAAATTTCATCCAAATCCGTTCAGTAATTTTTGCGTGAAAGAGTAACAAACATCCATCCATCCATCCATCCATCCATCCATTCATCCATCCATCCATCCATTCTTACAAACTTTCGCATTTATAATATTAGTAGGAAGTAGGATATCGCTACACATCATGTCTGCAAAATTTCGGCAGCTTATTGCCCAAAAGCTAACTATTAAAGCTAGCTATTTATTAAGTACTTTTTTATTTCGGGGTCGAATTTCGACCCCCTCTACTTACAATGTATATAGTACTTACTAATTCCATGAGTACACTTATTCCATGCTCAAACTTTCACTTCTGTTTCATTGACGCATATTTTCAAATCCTAAATATGGCTTATGTATTTTTCAATGTACCTACTTACGGGCTCAACACTAAAGATTGTTGGCTAAAGGGGATGCTTTGCGCGGGTTAGTTTTTATCATGTTTGTATCATGATTTGATTACCTAATTAGAAAACAACTGTTTCAGGCTTAAGACTGCGGTTCAAGTCATATTGTTATATGAAGTTGCCCTCAAGAAGTGGACAACAGCCCCACTCCGCTATGTCGATAAATTTAAAGGTGAAGAAGACCTTTTTTTCGACAGATTAGCTGCAATGACTATGGATGTAGCTAATTGGAATGGATGCGGGCGAGAGAAAGTAATCGTCACAATGGGAGTATGGATAACTACTGATCGAGTATTGACGTCATACAATCCCTACAGATCCATTTTAAAAAACCAAACTTTGTTACACTTGTTATTCGCTACAGGTATTACTGGACGAATAATAAAAAAATCAGGACATATTAATTACCATCCGACATACAAAAGGCTCGCCTGCGGCCGTCAAGTTCAGTATTTACCGGATGAACAAATAACTGAGGATAATTTGTGGCACGGGGCGGACCAAAGACACTGTCCTTTACACGATTTGATGGTTTTTAGAATATATGGCAATCACACAGCAAGCACTGTAACATCGGAACAGAACACCATGGCTCGATTATATCCTTATGGCCAAGACTCAGATCGTCAATCTCAAATTTTTTTGATGGAGATCGCGAAACCATACGACCAAATGGGTGACGCCTTTAAATATGCCCACCTTCTGAAAAATGTTTTAGTAACAGTAGTTGAATATGACCCAGACGACGACGGAGTGGTTGATTGTGACGAGTGGCTGCCACGAGAGTGGGGACATTTTATATGCATACGAAATAAAAACGATCACAAATCGGTGCATTCCGCCGCAATGTTGGTGTCAGATGAAAAGTTATTCGGTGTGGGTAGCTTCTTAATATTCAGATGGGACGAAAGCATACTGGTATTCACAGACGTGAGACCTTATTACGACCTCATTATTAATACCTGCACTTATAATGATTCGGAGGAAACACCACCTAAGTATTTTCCGCAAGATGACAATTTACCGTAAAATATTATAATACCAGCCTATTAATGTCTCATTGTCTCTCTCACATACAGAAGACACGAGCATTAATCACCACGCCTGCTCAAGACGGGCTTGGTGATTTTAGAATTGTATTAAGACGCTGACAACACCTAAACCGCGGTCACTGTCAGACTGCATAGAAAAGAAAGAGAAGCGCGATTACACAACGCTTGTAATTTATTGCAAAATATGAAGCAGTTATCTATTTACTAAAAATTTTGTTGAGTAATCGACAACAAAAAACAACCAAGTTCTGCATTCAAATAAGACGTCCTTGTTATTAATTAAATACGTAACGTACGTTGATATTTAATACAGATATTTTGGATTAGAACTCATGGTAAGAGGTTAGTCTACCATTAATTTGTATCGAGATTTGTTTTTCAAAACGTTTTTGGTAACAACCAAGTTCTGAGAAATATGTTCAAAATTAACATACATTTTTTCCGCTACCACAAACTATACAAATTTGGCAATTTTTTTTCTTAAGACAAGCCTATTTTGGTCGTTTACCTCTTGTCAGCGCCTTAACTATACTATGTACTACTATAAGTCTCGATGCCGTGGGAATATCGGGATAGAAAGTATCCTATGTCCGGACTCGGTTATAG